>CM068370.1:334370274-335064484 GCA_034769895.1 Magicicada septendecula
AGAACGTTATATAGATAATACGCTGTCCTGTTTTTAAAAAAATTTATTCAGGTATTAATCTGTTTGTTTAAACGTTGATCTATGTACGTGACCATACGTACTTGTTTTCGTAATGTTTGTTATAATACCTTTCCTGTTCTGGATTTATTGTATGTGCTGTGTGTGTGTGTGCTGTGTGTGTGTGTGTGTGTGTGTGTGTGTGTGTGTGTGTGTGTGTGTGTGTGTGTGTGTGTGTGTGTGTGTGTGTGTGTGTGTGTGTTGAAAGCCTTATGTATATATTTATATATATATATATAGCACATAATGTATATGATAATGAAGCAGGTACTGTTATTATTATTATATAAACAAGAAGATGAATTCTTATCAGTGGTTGACTGCATCCAAACATACTGTCAGTAAACGGGAGGGAGGCGAGCAGATGAATATGTGTACTTCTTAGAACATTGAATTTAAATCTTTAATTGTACCCAAACACACTGCTAGTACATGCAAGGGTGAAGACGATGAGGTGATGAGGTGAAGACGAACTACAAAAAAAAAATTTCAAGAAATTCCGTAAAGTATGTCTTTTCTCTTGTATTCACCTAATATATATATATATATATATATTTTTTTTTTTTTTGTAACAGCGCTAATTCTGCCTGTGTGTATTGAAACCCCCCTTTTATTTTTCTAAGTTTTTGTAATTTTTTTTTGAATTTTGTTTTATTTAATTTTATTTTTTTTGTTTAAGTTTTTTTTTGTAAAAGGGGAGAGACATCATATTTAGAACTAGGTGAAAAACCTAGAGGAAGCAAAAGTGTGCAAGGCCCAAATACTATTACAGTCATGTCCCCCCAGGTGAATGACAGGACTTGCAAATAAAAAAAGTCTTGTAACCAACAAGCGTGTGCTTTATTAAACATGCAAGATGTTACATAAATGACAAGTTCTTGATTGTGTGAGCACACCATTAAAGGCAGAATTATATATATATATATATATGTATATCAATTAATTCATAATGTCACAAAGTAAGTGAATTTGATATTAGCATAATTGCAAAATTTCTGCCTGATTATGTATGAGTCAAAGTTAGTAATAATCTCATTCATAAAAGCAATACTAATCCATAAGTGTTGTATAGTATCAAATAGGCTATCCTGTTGTCTCAGTAAGCACATTTATGGTTTTTCTCTTTTTTAAATCCGTTACATATTCCCCCAGCAAAATATAGTAAAATTACACACACAAACACATATACGACATGAATAACAAAACATCCCTCATTTCAGCAATAACTTCCTCATAAACCCATTCCAACTACAGTAAATGAATGCACCCTAATATGTATAGATATTTACAAATATAAATGACAGCGTGAACTGAATATCTCAGCTCCTAAGCATAGATTTGCCTTGGTAGTTCACACCAGAGAATGTAAGTGACGGCCCCGAAACTCAACCAGCTAAACGACCCTGACTTTAATCATTAAGCGCTAAGTATGTGTGTGAAAGAAAATAGTTTCTCATCTAAAGCATCAGCCAGCCCCCATTACGTGATTAAAACTCAGCCATGACCAGATGACATGATAGCACAAGATAATTAACTCCCTAATGGTCTTAATTAGATGAAAAGTTAGATCTTACAGCAAACTGCGGATGTGTGTGTATGTGTGTAATTTCTTACACATTATACAGTTATAAGATACTTCATTAGGTGTACTGCGGTAATGTTCACACATGCAATAACATAATTGAACATGAGAGTTTGTGCTAGATTATAACATTCAGAACTTCACGAGTGAGCTTCTGGCGGCTTCTGTGCATTCACCATGTTGTAGAGAGAGAGAAATAGCTAATCAGAATTTTCCCACCTGGATTGTCCGGTGTACCTAGTCCGTATAGGCGCGGATCAGTGATGTCACAGTCGTGTCACAAGTCCCGGGTGCAGCTTAGCGTTGGAAGAGTCCTAAGTTGTCCTCGACTGACGGCATCGTGGCTATAAGATCGTCTCTGCCATTAGGGTGGACAGATGTACGTCCACCCGACACCCATCTCGCCCTTGTTCGAGCACCTGGACATACAATAGGTTGTAGAGGGTGTCATAAAGAAAATACGCCACATAGGCCGTCCACATTAACTTCCAACACTAACTTTACACATCAACAGCACACACACATCGCCACTAATTCATATTAAACAGTATTAAGCTGCTCAGCTGTGACTTATTTCACTTATGTACCAACTACCTTTTAAGTATTTCGTTGAAATATGACAATTAATTAATTACGCATTTCATAACTGTTAATAACACCAAACACAGCTGAGTGCGAGATGCTTTAGTATTTTCTTTATTGAAGTCAATTTAGCCCACAACATTTACACTCATATCAATTTAATTTGGTAATCGCGTTAACGCACACATCGAAAACTGCTCTACACACACACACAAGTATAAATTTATAATAGAGGCTGAAACGTAAAAATATATTTGGGGTTAGAATATTTTCAGAACCCGCTGACTTGTACATACCTGGAGCTACACTTTATCTAGCCAACCATAGTGATAGCCGAGGAAGTCCAGAACAAACGGTAGCCGCCAGTCGAGAGCAGATGACCAGGTTGGAGGATAGAATAGAAATGAGGCCGATTCAATGTGTCGGCCTAGCCAAGTAAACTCTGGGATGCAGGAACGTACAGAAACAGCTGGCAGCGCCAGCTGTATTGCGTAGCTGCACAACATATGTGTGCCGACAACAAACTACCGTAGCCGTGTGGCCGTGCGTGACGTCAGCGGCGCTCGTTTTTAAAATTCTTATAATACGCTGCCCAACCCAGTACGGCACAGTATGTACATGCAAAGCTTCAGGCGATGAAAGTGAACTTTCCTGATGACCACACCACCACCACCATTACTTTCACTAGTCTTCTTTGTAGCGAATATTCTGACATTGTTTGGTTCCACCTCGTTTGATACAGACGTCTTCACTTCTAATAATGTCGTTTATCACAAAATTCAACGCAGTTTCTGCTATTGAGTACAAACGGTGTGCAGAATTAACATTGAACAAGCAGTATCCGATCGTTAACATGGTGCATGTGGACACGAGATATGGGAAGTCTGTGCTTGTAACGTTGGAAGATTGTGAGCGCCGCTATCGTGTATATCTACCTAAGAGGTATGCTGACGTCTTTACAGATGAAGAACTCCGTCATATAAATCCCAGCGACCTACATCTCGTGTTTCGAGGGATGAGGAACCAGACAGCGCATGTGGAAATAGTACCTCGTTAAGGTGACAAACTACTTTTAATAAACAATTTTTTTATCACTGTGTGTGCGTGTGTTTGAATGTAGTGCAGATTCTAATTTACAAAGTTTTGATGAAAGGACATTAACTTATGAGGAAATTAATTTCTATTTTTAATTTATTTCACTATACACCTCTGAACCTATATGTAATTATTTGTAAACTGCGTTATCTGTTGCAGCAAACGATAACACTAGAACGATTATATTATTATTATTCAGTGCTATATACATACAATTTACTTATTAAACACTTCAAGGATTGTAACGTCTTACAATGACTATAGCATATTTAAATCTGTTATCTGTTTTATTGGACCTACTGTAACGTATCGCCGCGTTACAAATCCAGGGAACCCATCTTAACTAAGCTCCGTCAATTAGATGGGCTGCCTACGTTGTAACGAAATGTATCCACAAATAATTAACATAACAAATTTACTTACTAACTGTGTAAGGAAACTAGGGAAGGTATACTACTGATGTACGCACTCATTATATGTGTGTGACAAGACGACTTCTCTTTATTTGACATTTAAAAAACATTTACTGACAGATCCCCTGACATTACGAATTAAACTAAAGTTATTTGAATGTTTTCTTTAAACTTTGGGATCAAAATTGATTCTATTTAGCTATACCTCGGATCCGGATAACCTTCGGTATTTAGTCATTAAAACTTTTAGTTATACTCAATTCATGATATTAGCTTGCAAGACCTTTTGTTTTTTCTTTATTTATTATTCCATTTGAAGAATGGTATTATTACTTGAATTATACTACGATACATTAACATATAAACTGTTACAACGTATGATGTTTGAATAGTTACATTAAAATTCTTAGATTTAATCTTTTAATGTTTACAAAGTTAATAGTCTCTGAAAAGTCTCTTTTAAGGTGTGTTGTGTAACAAATATTAGTAACCCTCGATAGACAGGCTATCGAGTCACCTTTAAATTGGTATGTAGAAACGTCGTCCTGGGGTGTCCGTCTTGGGAATCCTTAATAGCGCCGTCATCATCTCGGTCTGGTCTTCGTCATTAAAGGGCTCACAAGTCCGCAGGGTAGATTGAACCTTCTACGATGGTACTTGTAGATTCTCGGATGTCCTGATCTGCATATTCTGTCGGGTCTACTAGAGTTTGTAAGTTCTGGTAGATCACATCTCCAGGTATGATGTTGGAAGTGTTGTTAGTTCTTGAAGTTAGCAGTCATCTTGTTTTACACCATTTTTATATTTCGTGTTATACTTTAAGTCTCTTGTTTTTTACATAACTAAACTGATTAATACATAACATATGCTTTCAGCAGCAATTTCTTGTATACTACATTAAAGTAAAACAAAAGTATCGGCAACATAGTGTAAGAGCTTTTGCTCGTACGTCTGTACTGCATGAAGTCAACATAGCGAGAGAGCGAATTTCTGCTCCCTTCGACTGGTACCTAACAATATGGTAGAGGGGCAATTACTGCGCGAGAATATAGTCCCTGTCTCTCTTTAAGTAAACATTTTTATTTATACAAACTATCCCTAAATAAATATACATAATTTAAATAAGTTGTTTTAGCGACTATCTGTGTCTCCAGATTTTTAATTATTAACATTAGGTTTTTTATCTTATTCTAAATTACAGAAGACTCGGAAAACATGTCGAGTCCGGAATTAACAGGTCAGCGCCTGACAACAAGCAAGGGTTAAATACGACAATAATAACTATTTACATATCCTTTTTTATTACAGTATCTTTGGGCTTATTAATTACTTCTTCCTCTCATACTGAGTACATACAGGTTTTTATGTTATTATAGTGAGATTTAAATGGATTAATGGCTCGCAACCTTAATTTTTAAAATTTCTTTATATTTTTATTATTGTTACAATTTAAATCGTCACATACTCCACCGCTTAATTTGCACATTACGGTTTTTATTTTTCTTTATTTTACAATTGGGGACTGGGACTATGAATGGGGTTAGTGTGTGTAATTTCTTTCACATAGTTGTTGGACACTTTACAACGTTGTCCACATAGTTATTTCATATAGTTACAATACAGTATACTTTATATGTTCTTATTAACTACCCTTTTTTTTATACATACTATTTACACTTAATATTTACACAATTAAAACACAAAACTCTTTCTTATCTCTACACTTAAATCTACTACCGGTTTTTTTGTTTCTGGTTGACTTACTCTCTCTTCTGTAGAGTAACTTTCTAAATCTTTACTATTTAGAATTCTATCTTGTCTTCTGTGAGTCCTAGGTAACTCATGTAGTTAATGAGTGTTAGTTCCCATCTAGTTAATGAGTATTCATTAATGTATGCTTTGCAGAACTGGAACTCAGGTTGATCAGGCCTCGTTTCCAAACTCTACGTTTTACATTTTTCCACGTGGTTTCAGAAATATAATTTTCTTTACTGCCTAGTATTCCCTTTTCTATTTCGGGTTATACTATTCCGACTCTTCTTCTTATACAACTTTAGCTGTGAAATATGCGTTCTCCGCACATATTTCTGAGTCGCAGGTTCGCACAGGGCTACTGTAACGGGAGTTAGGTACTTCTGGATTTGGTAAGGGCCACACCATCGGAATGATAGTTTAGAGGTGGTCTTATCAATCGCACTACTAATGGGGTGAGTCTTGTACATTACTAAGTCACCTACTTGGTACCTGACTGAATTGCCATGATTACCTTTCTCGTGGTATCTTCTGGATTTTTCTAAGCTTACTCTTAAGTTAGAGCGGGCTTTGTTCCATATTCGCTTTATCTGCTTATCCGTTATTTGCGGAGGCAGCAGATCGTGTATATTCCATCTTGTGGACAAAGGGTGGTTTGGTCGGTACTTGTATAGTAACTCGAACGGGGTCGACTTGTGACCTTCGTGATAAGCTGAATTAAAAGCGTATTGAATCCAGGATAGGTTTTGGTCCCACGACGTGTGATCGTTCGCATGATAGGCGATTAGCGCAGATTTGAGGTTTCGTAGATACCTTTCAGCAATATTACCTTGCGGTCGATACTCTGTAGTGGTTATATGGTCTATCCCTAACTTGAAACACATATTCTTAAATTCTTTTGCTTTAAACTGTGGACCGTTATCAGATACTATACGTACTGGAGTACCGTAGTCTTTAAATAGTCTTTCCTGTAGTATTTTAACAGTTGTCGACGCTAATGCTCGTCGCATGGGATACATCCACACAAATTTGGTGAACGAATCTACACAGATCAGTAACATGGTATTTCCTGATTTGGATCGTGGATACGGACCTGAGAAATCTAGATAAAGTTTCGAAAAAGGAGTCTTTGGGATTTCTGAAATCAATTGGCTTACTTGAGTATTTCTGGCGGGTTTACTAAGGGCGCATAATGAACATTTCTTTACGAAGTTGGCTATTTCGCAGTTCATATTGTTCCAATGATATTCCTTTCGAATACGATGTATCGTCTTATTGATTCCCATATGGGCTCCTATGGTAGATGAATGGAAGTATTCCATCAGCATGGGCTTAATTACATCCGGGGCTATTATTCTTAATTCCTTTCCGTCTCTTATCTTGAGACACAGTACATTTTTACTCAATACGTACTTCTCGGATTTAATACCTTGGGTAAGTTGTTCTATAATAGGCTTCAGTAAGGGGTCTTGTTGTTGATACAGGGCAATGTTTGTAAAGGCAAGGGGGAATTCAGTAATTACGGCGTTAGCACGTGCTATTTCCGGTTTCACTATGTTTTCGGAAGTTTTAGTGGGTGACTGGAACATACGGGACAGGGTATCAGCGACTACTTTTGAGTACCTTTTATATGCTGCACTCTGAATTTGTAGCAGTTTAATTTCAATATCCATCGTCCAATACGTCCTAACTGTTTAGGGTGATTCAATAACCACGATAACGCCTGATTGTCGGTTTCCAAAAGGAATTCTTTATGTTCCAGGAAGGGTTTAAACTTTTCGAATGCAAAAACAATTGCTAAACATTCCAATTCATATGCGGAATACTTTCTTTCCTGATCGCTCAGTGTTCGTGATGCATAACTAATTGGTAGTCTACAGTTATCTATCTCTTGGTATATCACTGCACCTAACGCTACACTGGAACTGTCGGTTTGCACGACGAATGGTTTTGTGAAATCAGCTAATTGCAAAACTGGGGGAGAGATATAATGCTTTCTTTAAGTTGCTCAAACGCGTTTTGATGTATTGAGCTCCATTCGAACTTTGTTCCCTTCTTTCGTAAGGAGTTTAGGGGTGCTGCTATTTCGGCAAGATGGGGAATATATTTGTGGAAATAATTCACCATACCCAAAAATCGGGCTATACCTTTTGCATCTCGTGGGGGTGCAAATTCTCTAATAGCGCGGGTTCGTTCGGGGTCAATGCTCACCTTTCCATTCGCTTTCACGATGTGACCTAAGAAAGAAAACTGAGGGACGGCAAAACTTACCTTATTTGGGTTCACCGTTAATCCTGCTCTTAGTAACCGAGATAACACTTCACGCAAATGTTTGAGATGTTGTTCCATTGATTCACTGAATATAACGATGTCGTCCAAATAGTGATAAACATATTTAAATTTAATGTCGTGAAATATCTTTTCTAATAGTCTACTACATACGGAACTTCCTTGAGATATTCCAAAGGGTACCAGGTATGATGTTGGAAGTGTTGTTAGTTCTTGAAGTTAGCAGTCATCTTGTTTTACACCATTTTTATATTTCGTGTTATACTTTAAGTCTCTTGTTTTTTACATAACTAAACTGATTAATACATAACATATGCTTTCAGCAGCAATTTCTTGTATACTACATTAAAGTAAAACAAAAGTATCGGCAACATAGTGTAAGAGCTTTTGCTCGTACGTCTGTACTGCATGAAGTCAACATAGCGAGAGAGCGAATTTCTGCTCCCTTCGACTGGTACCTAACAATATGGTAGAGGGGCAATTACTGCGCGAGAATATAGTCCCTGTCTCTCTTTAAGTAAACATTTTTTTTATACAAACTATCCCTAAATAAATATACATAATTTAAATAAGTTGTTTTAGCGACTATCTGTGTCTCCAGATTTTTAATTATTAACATTAGGTTTTTTATCTTATTCTAAATTACAGAAGACTCGGAAAACATGTCGAGTCCGGAATTAACAGGTCAGCGCCTGACAACAAGCAAGGGTTAAATACAACAATAATAACTATTTACATATGCTTTTTTATTACAGTATCTTTGGGCTTATTAATTACTTCTTCCTCTCATACTGAGTACATACAGGTTTTTATGTTATTATAGTGAGATTTAAATGGATTAATGGCTCGCAACCTTAATTTTTAAAATTTCTTTATATTTTTATTATTGTGACAATTTAAATCGTCACACTACATGTATATGATTCAACCCAAACGTGTGCACGTCGTATGTATGTGTGTGATTACGTTGCGTGTGCGTCTGTGTGTGTGCGCGTTGCGTGTGTGGTGTAACCCAAACGTGTGCACGTCGTATGTATGTGTGTGATTACGTTGCGTGTGCGTCTGTGTGTGCGCGCGTTGCGTGTGCATCTGTGTGTGTGTGTGTGTGTGTGTGTGTGTGTGTGTGCGTGTGTGTGTGTGATATTTAACGTGATTTTAATGTTGTATTGTTATGTTGCAGGTTGCTTCTCCTACAAGTACGACACAATTATATATAAACTTTCGAAAAAATATCAATTTTATAATGTATTTATTTAATTATGAATTGTGAATTTATATTGTGAATGTTAAAATATATTTAATCATTTAAACAAATTATGTATGAGAGAGAGAGAGAGAGAGAGAGAATGACACATAATTTAAGAAATAACTCGCGTAAAGCGTTGATTCTGCCAACTATATCTGTGTGTGTGTGATATTTAACATGATTTTAATATTGTTGTATTGTTATGTTGCAGGTTGCTTCTCCTACAAGTACGACACAATTATATATATAAACTTTCGAAAAAATATCAATTTTATAATGTATTTATTTAATTATGAATTGTGAATTTTCAATTTTATATTATGAATTTTAAAATATATTTAAACAAATTATGACTTTATTTTATTTCACTCTACACCTCTGAACATGTGTACAATTAATTTATTTTTGTGAACTGTTACATCAGAAGATTTGTATGAATTTCAACCACCGTTTTCATGTGTGTGTATAATTTTAATTTATTTCGCTATACACCACTGAACCTATGTGCGTGTGTAAACTGTACCCATTAAACAGAAGTATTGTACCACATGAAGAAGAGTGTATTGAAGATTGCTACGCCGTTAACGTATGGATTTGTCATCTGTAACAGCACACAGGTAAGTAGTTCATTGACAACAACACACATACATAGTTAATATTTGCCAAATATATATATTTCTAACAAGGATCAATCACACTGACTGCATTATAAACTATTAATTAATTATTTGATACATGAAAAATGAAGACGACGTTTGACAACGAGAGAGAGAGCTAAAATTATTTACTCATCACACCGACTACTCAATGTACGGGAGAGAGACAGGAGAAAGGGTATGAAACCTTGCATAGTTGAAACGCGTGAGAGTGAGAGAGAGAGAGAGAGAGAGGACGGGCAATTAATCCTTTTTGTATTGAACGTATTTAAGTAGGCCTACTCGTGATATCAGTAAATTCTGTCTAAATGTCTAGTACATAAACGTACCCGGTAATCGCTTCTTGAGTCGTAGTCATTCTTAAACTCGACATAACTACTTGTGTTACTCGATTGATGTTCATGTTAAACGATTGATGACTCATGTAATAATACAGATTAACCTCGTATAATAATAATGACAGGACAGCGTATTTAGAACACTTAAAATTGGAAATCTACAAACACATCAAAAATATCTGTCAAACCCCTATCAAACAAAAACCCCGTTCTTATCGAGAGACAACAGTAACTGACCTAAGCACATGTGCTTCATTAGGCAACAGACCAAAAAATCAAATAGACGACTATAAGCTCAATTTAAATAAAATCTGAATATTCAATAAAATTATGTTTACTTAGTAACATATGCAAATCTTTTACTTACCTCTTAAATGTTGTTGTTGTTATACACACAATAGTCGATTGTACGATGGGTGTCTCATACAATTGAGGAATAGTGACATGTCGTCTTGTGTGTGTGTATATATATCATACGGCGGTAGCGTACACGTTTGAAAGTTGATGCACATTAAATTGTCTCTCTCTCTCTCTCTCTCTCTCTCTCTCTCTCTCTCTCTCTTACACACACACACACACACACACACACATTTCTGATTACTATAAAAATAATTGCATGTATGTTCAGAGGTTTGGTGTCTAAATCGATGCATTTTACTTTCACCTTCTAATTTGACACATGGCTTACTTTCATACAGAAATAGCTATCGCCCATGTCCGTCTACGAGTGTTGCTAAACGAAATTAAAAATGCTGTAATACATAACGTCCTGTGAAATAGATATGGTATGTTTTTAGGACAGTCAAAAGCATGAAAGTATTATTTAAATCTGTTATCTGCTTCTGTATGGAAGTCATCTATAAATATCAGATCAGTGCGACACAACGTAATTGGACCTAACATGATTCATGCCAACGTGTGCGCTCGTTGTGTGTGCGTGTGCGTCTGTGTGTTCGTGTGTGCGCGCGTTGCGTGTTTGGTTACGTTGCGTATGCGTCTCTGTGTGTGTGTGTGTGTGTGTGCACGTCGGATGTGTGATTACGTGTGCGTCTGTGTGTGTTCGTGTGTGCGCGCGTCGGATCATGACATAGTATTCGTAATGACCGAGGCACGTCCTTTATTGCATGAGGATATTCAGGTAGAGCAGAGCAGACATGTTTACGCAATATCAAGTGCACACACATAAGAATCAGATGTTTTGTATACGTTCTAGGTGAAAAACTACTGGGGTGTCTCTGACTTTAGATGGAAATAAATAACATTACAGATATTGATATGGTACTATGAGTAGCCTATACGTGAATACTATACATCAGACTGCCTGTATCTGTCATTAGCAATCTAACGTTACGACGGCAGCATAACGATAATGAAAGTCATACATTATCGTTATTTTGTCTAAGCTATGTTAACTACACACACACACACACACACACACACACACACACACACACACACACGGAAATGGAGGAAGAACTAGCATAGGAAATACAATTAAGTGTAAAAAAAAGAAGTGATTGGAAAGCCAACTGTGGGTGTCGAGACAAAACTCTTGCTTGTTCCTGAGTTGATAGAAGCGCCTGAGGGCAAAGTTATGCAAGAGGTTGTTGACGAGAACCAAACAAACTAGATGACACACAAACAAACACACACACACACACACACACGTGTATGTTATTTAAATTATTATTTAAATTACATACACACGTGTTAGGTTGCAACCTAACACGTGTGTGTGTGTGTGTGTGTGTGTGTGTGTGTGTGTGTGTGTTTGCATTTTAACCTAACATGAAACGTGAATGGACTGCATTTTAATATAACATGTGATAATTTGATATTTAACATGATTTTTATGCTGTTGTATTTGTATGGAGGTCATCTAGTTTGTTTGGTTCTCGTCAACAACCTCTTGCATAACTTTGCCCTCAGGCGCTTCTATCAACTCAGGAACAAGCAAGAGTTTTGTCTCGACACGCACAGTTGGCTTTCCAATCACTTCTTTTATTGTCACACTTAATTGTATTTCCTATGCTAGTTCTTCCTCCATTTCCGTGTGTGTGTGTGTGTGTGTGTGTGTGTGTGTGTGTGTGTGTGTGTGTGTGTGTGTGTGTGTGTGTGTGTGTGTAGTTAACATAGCTTAGACAAAATAACGATAATGTATGACTGTCATTATCGTTATGCTGCCGTCGTAACGTTAGATTGCTAATGACAGATACAGGCAGTCTGATGTATAGTATTCACGTATAGGCTACTCATAGTACCATATCAATATCTGTAATGTTATTTATTTCCATCTAAAGTCAGAGACACCCCAGTAGTTTTTCACCTAGAACGTATACAAAACATCTGATTCTTATGTGTGTGCACTTGATATTGCGTAAACATGTCTGCTCTGCTCTACCTGAATATCCTCATGCAATAAAGGACGTGCCTCGGTCATTACGAATACTATGTCATGATCCGACGCGCGCACACACGAACACACACAGACGCACACGTAATCACACATCCGACGTGCACACACACACACACACACACAGAGACGCATACGCAACGTAACCAAACACGCAACGCGCGCACACACGAACACACAGACGCACACGCACACACAACGAGCGCACACGTTGGCATGAATCATGTTAGGTCCAATTACGTTGTGTCGCACTGATCTGATATTTATAGATGACTTCCATACAGAAGCAGATAACAGATTTAAATAATACTTTCATGCTTTTGACTGTCCTAAAAACATACCATATCTATTTCACAGGACGTTATGTATTACAGCATTTTTAATTTCGTTTAGCAACACTCGTAGACGGACATGGGCGATAGCTATTTCTGTATGAAAGTAAGCCATGTGTCAAATTAGAAGGTGAAAGTAAAATGCATCGATTTAGACACCAAACCTCTGAACATACATGCAATTATTTTTATAGTAATCAGAAATGTGTGTGTGTGTGTGTGTGTGTGTGTGTGTGTGTGTGTGTGTGTGTGTGTGTGTGTGTGTGTGTGTGTGTGTGTGTGTGTGTGTGTGTGTGTGTGTGTGTGTGTGTGTGTGTGTGTGTGTGTGTGTGTGTGTGTGTGTAAGAGAGAGAGAGAGAGACAATTTAATGTGCATCAACTTTCAAACGTGTACGCTACCGCCGTATGATATATATACACACACACAAGACGACATGTCACTATTCCTCAATTGTATGAGACACCCATCGTACAATCGACTATTGTGTGTATAACAACAACAACATTTAAGAGGTAAGTAAAAGATTTGCATATGTTACTAAGTAAACATAATTTTATTGAATATTCAGATTTTATTTAAATTGAGCTTATAGTCGTCTATTTGATTTTTTGGTCTGTTGCCTAATGAAGCACATGTGCTTAGGTCAGTTACTGTTGTCTCTCGATAAGAACGGGGTTTTTGTTTGATAGGGGTTTGACAGATATTTTTGATGTGTTTGTAGATTTCCAATTTTAAGTGTTCTAAATACGCTGTCCTGTCATTATTATTATACGAGGTTAATCTGTATTATTACATGAGTCATCAATCGTTTAACATGAACATCAATCGAGTAACACAAGTAGTTATGTCGAGTTTAAGAATGACTACGACTCAAGAAGCGATTACCGGGTATGTTTATGTACTAGACATTTAGACAGAATTTACTGATATCACGAGTAGGCCTACTTAAATACGTTCAATACAAAAAGGATTAATTGCCCTACACCTGAGTGCTGTATTTTATGAATGCGTGCGTATTTGCTACATAAGGATTAATATAATTACTCATACGTCTGATCAATAAGATCTTTTGTAAAACTTAATGATTCCGTTGAGATGACGTTTAGACAGAATTTACTGATATCACGAGTAGGCCTACTTAAATACGTTAAATACAAAAAGGATCAATTGCCCTACACCTGAGTGCTGTATTTTACGAATGCGTGCGTATTTGTTACATAAGGATTAATATAATTACTCATACGTCTGTTCAATAAGATCTTTTGTAAAACTTAATGATTCCGCCTGGGTGATTGTAGATTTATTCTGTACTCAGTTTCTGAAATGTATCAATGAAAATACTGTGAGAGTAGAATATATCGAGTACCAAATCCATCAATTTTCAAATGTTAATGAAACTGAACGATTGTGACTGTAGTTGAAGAACAATTCTGTAATTTACAAATGTAACGAAATTTAGAAATGCATTTTCTCATAACAAAATACAACGTACCCTTTCATTTTAGATTCAAACTATTCTTATCTGAAACAGAACGTTATATAGATAATACGCTGTCCTGTTTTTAAAAAAATTTATTCAGGTATTAATCTGTTTGTTTAAACGTTGATCTATGTACGTGACCATACGTACTGGTTTTCGTAATGTTTGTTATAATACCTTTCCTGTTCTGGATTTATTGTATGTGCTGTGTGTGTGTGTGTGTGTGTGTGTGTGTGTGTGTGTGTGTGTGTGTGTGTGTGTGTGTGTGTGTGTGTGTGTGTGTTGAAAGCCTTACTTATATATATATTTATATATACATATATCTCATAATGTATATGATAATGAAGCAGGTACTGTTATTATTATTATATTGAGCCGCTCATCACCCATGACGTCACGACAAAATTTTGAACTTTCTAAGTTGACATCCAAAAAGAAAAAATTTCAAAGAAAAATACAACTTACCTTGATGACCGGCTCACTTGTTCACTTGAACTAGGAGAGCCTCCTAGTGGAAGAATATCCGCATGTTGGATAACCTTTGGGTAATTGGAGGAATGAGGTGACCTCAGTTTTAAAACTTCCAAAATTAACAAGTTTATTGAGGCTATCTTTTTTTTCTTTTGTGACAATGAAATTTCATACATAAACACAGGCTGTAAGTTATTCCATTAGAATTATGGAAAATGTGTAAATATTTAAACTATGACAGGGTATTCAAAATTTAAAAGGTAAAAGTATTCAATATTCAATATTCGAGAAATATTCCATGAAAATCATACAAATATATAAAACATTTAAAACTCTTACAGGCCATACTGAACACTATACAAAATATATAAAACATTTAAAATCTGTGACATGCCATACTGAAAACTATGCAAAATATATAAGACATTTAAAAACTCTTACAGGCCATACTGAACACTATGCAAAATATATAAAACATTTAAAATCGCTTACATGCCATACTGAAACCATTAACATGCAGCTTTCAATAATATAACCAACTTTCCAAACCCTTTCACAAGCAATTCTATCGTACAACATCATCAAAGCCACAACAATTTAAACAATTATAAAAGTAACAGAATAACAGTCTCCAATAGATTTTTGCAAATAGTTTTAACAGGTTCACAGTTTTAAAAATATATTACACCTTTCAACATATTCATTAAAAATAAATAAATTTTACTAAATAAAGTATATATCAACAATTCATAATAATTTAAATATTATAAAAATCACAATGTTTGTTTAGTGTAAAACTCCCAAGTTTTCTTCTTTCTTTTTTTTTGTGTATGGATTTTTATTTTTATGAAACAATATCATTATTCATTGAGATGTAATGGTATTATAAATCTATGCCATATTATAAATCTGTGGCAACATAGGAATTACTGTTATAGCACAAGGGAATGTGTTGTTACAGCAGTAGGTGGACTGAAACTCTTTTCACAAGCAACTTTACACCTTCCGATTAAAACAGCCACCAATATAAGTTCCACACAGATTACAAGGAAAATTGTACTCAATATTGCATGCGTATATGGAACATCACACAATTACATGCACACACGGAATAAGACCATTTAAGTAACTCAGCTGAATTTTGCCCCACTAGGCCAAATGAACACCTTGGCCAATAACTAACACATTTTCTTAAGTTTCATTTTGTGTTTTTTTTTTGTTTTCTCTTTTTTTTTGTAGGAAAAAAAATGTTCTTTCTCTTTTTGTAGTGTTAAAAAAATCAGCCAGACCCCCACTCGACCCATAAAGTCCCAGGGCAAAAATTTAATAAATTTTATTTCTCCATACCTGTTCATAGTGCGTGCATAATCACGCGTGCTATGTCCCTCAATACTTACACACGTATATCACACAATTTAACATCCCGGTCTTCACATGATCACGGACGCCGGCCCCCCAGGGACCCCCTGGCACACTGTTCCCTCAGCCAGACATAATCATTTCAAAAAAAAACGCCGGCATAAAAAAAACCACAAAACTTTTCAGCTCTATACAATGAGCCCAACACGTGGTCGTGAACAGCCCCTGATGAGAACAGCTGACCCGGAACCAACCCATCGAGTCAAAAACGCAACTCTACACTCAACGAAAAGAAAACCACAGGCCAACCACTACTTGAGTCCGAAACAAACTCACTCCACAGCTCACAGATTTCCCAAAGGCGCATACAAATCACGACGAAGAACAGCAGACTCCATCTAGCAGACGGAACGAAAGATACCTTAGTTCGAAGTTACCATAACGTCTCATAGATAGCGAAGTGACACTGTCCGAGGCGAACTACCCAAATGCATGAAAATATCGCCCGGAATCCGTATAACCACTACTTGCCGTACACCTACGTACGGCACACCCCCACAACAAAAGGAGTCCAACGGGTTGGACGACACCGGGACTGCCACCCCTGGAGGAAAAGCGGGGACTGACTAAAAACCAATAAAAAGATAAAACCAGGCGGAAGTTGAAAACGAAAGGACACCAGAAGGAAGGACAAGGTGTGTGTGTGTGTGTGTGTGTGTGTGTAGCTGAGTGTGTGTAAGTGTAGAAGATACGGGGAGTGTGAGCGGCCGCGGCCTAAAGCAATAGAAAGAAGAAAGGAAAGAAAAGGAGCTAAAATACCGATAAAACTTGAAAACAATAAAACGCTAAAAATTAAAACCATAAAACACAATCCCTCCAGCGAAGCCCCCCGAAAACCAAACCCGAGGACCCTAACTACTCCTAACTGGGGTAAGCGGCATGGCCATTTAATAACAAAGTTCAATCAGCTGATGCACCAACCAGGTCGACCGTGAATTGACATATCAATCCTAGAACCGATACAGGAGACAAGGACGGGTTTATCAGATTACGCAAACGACAACAACAACAACATTCCACCCTGCAGCCGGCTATCAACAGCTCATAGTCCAAATCGCCCAGATAACAATTTTACAACAATACATCTGGTTACAAGTTACTCTGTCAATGTCTAGACTCCGGATACAATGACAAACAACGTACTTTTGCACTTATACACCACACAAACTACCCCTGACAATATCTCGTATCCCCATAAAACAACAAATTTAGTTGGGGTGTCCCGACCCGACACCGGACCAACAATGAAGACCAAGATGAAATGCGATAAGACAACCAAGAAAACAATGACCACACAAGAACACAAACAAACAGATAAACACTTAAGAACCCCCCAGATACAATCAGAAATCACCAGGCTGTGCTCAACCCCCCCCCCAGGGGTCCCGGCCCGGCAACCGCACCCAAAGACCAAGATTTACAACACTAATAACATATCATACTTAACATAACATGTACCACTAACATATGGAGGTCACCTCATCCATTTCCAATTTTCGTTTCAGAGGTGGCCAGGACTACGTCCAACCACGCTCTGCCACCATCTGTGAGCCGCTCATCACCCATGACGTCACGACAAAATTTTAAACTTTCTAAGTTGACATCCAAAAAGAAAAAATTTCAAAAAAAAAATACAACTTACCTTGATGACCGGCTCACTTGTTCACTTGAACTAGGAGAGACTCCTAGTGGAATAATATCCGCATGCTGGATAACCTTTGGGTAATTGGAGGAATGAGGTGACCTCAGTTCTAAAACTTCAAAAATTAACAAGTTTATTGAGGCTATATTTTTTTTCTTTTGTGACAATGAAATTTCATACAAAAACACAGGCTGTAAGTTATTCCATTAGAATTTTGGAAAATGTGTAAATATTTAAACTATGACAGGGTATTCAAAATTTAAAAGGTAAAAGTATTCAATATTCAATATTCGAGAAATATTCCATGAAAATCATACAAATATATAAAACATTTAAAACTCTTAAAGGCCATACTGAACACTATACAAAATATATAAAACATTTAAAATCGCTTACATGCCATACTGAAACCATTAACATGCAGCTTTCAATAATATAACCAACTTTCCAAACCCTTTCACAAGCAATTCTATCGTACAACATCATCAAAGCCACAACAATTTAAACAATTATAAAAGTAACAGAATAACAGTCTCCAATAGATTTTTGCAAATAGTTTTAACAGGTTCACAGTTTTAAAAATATATTACACCTTTCAACATATTCATTAAAAACAAATAAATTTTACTAAATAAAGTATATATCAACAATTCATAATAATTTAAATATTATAAAAATCACAATGTTTGTTTAGTGTAAAACTCCCAAGTTTTCTTCTTTCTTTTTTTTTGTGTATGGATTTTTATTTTTATGAAACAATATCATTATTCATTGAGATGTAATGGTATTATAAATCTATGCCATATTATAAATCTGTGGCAACATAGGAATTACTGTTATAGCACAAGGGAATGTGTTGTTACAGCAGTAGGTGGACTGAAACTCTTTTCACAAGCAACTTTACACCTTCCGATTAAAACAGCCACCAATATAAGTTCCACACAGATTACAAGGAAAATTGTACTCAATATTGCATGCGTTTATGGAACATCACACAATTACATGCACACACGGAATAAGACCATTTAAGTAACTCAGCTGAATTTTGCCCCACTAGGCCAAATGAACACCTTGGCCAATAACTAACACATTTTCTTAAGTTTTATTTTGTGTTTTTTTTGTTTTCTCTTTTTTTGTAGGAAAAAAAATGTTCTTTCTCTTTTTGTAGTGTTAAAAAAATCAGCCAGACCCATACTCGACCCATAAAGTCCCAGGGCAAAAATTTAATAAATTTTATTTCTCCATACCTGTTCATAGTGCGTGCATAATCACGCGTGCTGTGTCCCTCAATACTTACACACGTATATCACACAATTTAACATCCCGGTCTTCACATGATCACGGATGCCGGCCCCCCAGGGACCCCCTGGCACACTGTTCCCTCAGCCAGACATAATCATTTCAAAAAAAACGCCGGCATAAAAAAAAACCACAAAACTTTTCAGCTCTATACAATGAGCCCAACACGTGGTCGTGAACAGCCCCTGATGAGAACAGCTGACCCGGAACCAACCCATCGAGTCAAAAACGCAACTCTACACTCAACGAAAAGAAAACCACAGGCCAACCACTACTTGAGTCCGAAACAAACTCACTCCACAGCTCACAGATTTCCCAAAGGCGCCTACAAATCACGACGAAGTACAGCAGACTCCATCTAGCAGACGGAACGAAAGATACCTTAGTTCGAAGTTACCATAACGTCTCATAGATAGCGAAGTGACACTGTCCGAGGCGAACTACCCAAATGCATGAAAATATCGCCCGGAATCCGTATAACCACTACTTGCCGTACACCTACGTACGGCACAATATAAACAAGAAAATGAATTCTTATCAGTGGTTGACTGCATCCAAACATACTGTCAGTAAACGGGAGGGAGGCGAGCAGATGAATATGTGTACTTCTCAGAACATTGAATTTAAATCTTTAATTGTACCCAAACACACTGCTAGTACATGCAAGGGTGATGAGGTGAAGACGAACTACAAAAAAAAAATTTCAAGAAATTCCGTAAAGTATGTCTTTTCTCTTGTATTCACCTAATGTATATATATATATATTTTGTAACAGCGCTAATTCTGCCTGTGTGTATGTACATGCAAAGCTTCAGGCGATGAAAGTGAACTTTCCTGATGACCACACCACCACCACCATTACTTTCACTAGTCTTCTTTGTAGCGAATATTCTGACATTGTTTGGTTCCACCTCGTTTGATACAGACGTCTTCACTTCTAATAATGTCGTTTATCACAAAATTCAACGCAGTTTCTGCTATTGAGTACAAACGGTGTGCAGAATTAACATTGAACAAGCAGTATCCGATCGTTAACATGGTGCATGTGGACACGAGATATGGGAAGTCTGTGCTTGTAACGTTGGAAGATTGTGAGCGCCGCTATCGTGTATATCTACCTAAGACGTATGCTGACGTCTTTACAGATGAAGAACTCCGTCATATAAATCCCAGCGACCTACATCTCGTGTTTCGAGGGATGAGGAACCAGACAGCGCATGTGGAAATAGTACCTCGTTAAGGTGACAAACTACTTTTAATAAACAATTTTTTTATCACTGTGTGTGCGTGTGTTTGAATGTAGTGCAGATTCTAATTTACAAAGTTTTGATGAAAGGACATTAACTTATGAGGAAATTAATTTCTATTTTTAATTTATTTCACTATACACCTCTGAACCTATATGTAATTATTTGTAAACTGCGTTACCTGTTGCAGCAAACGATAACACTAGAACGATTATATTATTATTATTCAGTGCTATATACATACAATTTACTTATTAAACACTTCAAGGATTGTAACGTCTTACAATGACTATAGCATATTTAAATCTGTTATCTGTTTTATTGGACCTACATGTATATGATTCAACCCAAACGTGTGCACGTCGTATGTATGTGTGTGATTACGTTGCGTGTGCGTCTGTGTGTGTGCGCGTTGCGTGTGTGGTGTAACCCAAACGTGTGCACGTCGTATGTATGTGTGTGATTACGTTGCGTGTGCGTCTGTGTGTGCGCGCGTTGCGTGTGCATCTGTGTGTGTGTGTGTGTGTGTGTGTGTGTGTGTGTGTGTGTGTGTGTGTGTGTGTGTGTGTGTGTGTGTGTGTGTGTGTGTGTGTGTGTGATATTTAACGTGATTTTAATGTTGTATTGTTATGTTGCAGGTTGCTTCTCCTACAAGTACGACACAATTATATATAAACTTTCGAAAAAATATCAATTTTATAATGTATTTATTTAATTATGAATTGTGAATTTATATTGTGAATGTTAAAATATATTTAATCATTTAAACAAATTATGTATGAGAGAGAGAGAGAGAGAGAATGACACATAATTTAAGAAATAACTCGCGTAAAGCGTTGATTCTGCCAACTATATCTGTGTGTGTGTGATATTTAACATGATTTTAATATTGTTGTATTGTTATGTTGCAGGTTGCTTCTCCTACAAGTACGACACAATTATATATAAACTTTCGAAAAAATATCAATTTTATAATGTATTTATTTAATTATGAATTGTGAATTTATATTGTGAATGTTAAAATATATTTAATCATTTAAACAAATTATGTATGAGAGAGAGAGAGAGAGAGAGAGAATGACACATAATTTAAGAAATAACTCGCGTAAAGCGTTGATTCTGCCAACTATATCTGTGTGTGTGTGATATTTAACATGATTTTAATATTGTTGTATTGTTATGTTGCAGGTTGCTTCTCCTACAAGTACGACACAATTATATATATAAACTTTCGAAAAAATATCAATTTTATAATGTATTTATTTAATTATGAATTGTGAATTTTCAATTTTATATTATGAATTTTAAAATATATTTAAACAAATTATGACTTTATTTTATTTCACTCTACACCTCTGAACATGTGTACAATTAATTTATTTTTGTGAACTGTTACATCAGAAGATTTGTATGAATTTCAACCACCGTTTTCATGTGTGTGTATAATTTTAATTTATTTCGCTATACACCACTGAACCTATGTGCGTGTGTAAACTGTACCCATTAAACAGAAGTATTGTACCACATGAAGAAGAGTGTATTGAAGATTGCTACGCCGTTAACGTATGGATTTGTCATCTGTAACAGCACACAGGTAAGTAGTTCATTGACAACAACACACATACATAGTTAATATTTGCCAAATATATATATTTCTAACAAGGATCAATCACACTGACTGCATTATAAACTATTAATTAATTATTTGATACATGAAAAATGAAGACGACGTTTGACAACGAGAGAGAGAGCTAAAATTATTTACTCATCACACCGACTACTCAATGTACGGGAGAGAGACAGGAGAAAGGGTATGAAACCTTGCATAGTTGAAACGCGTGAGAGTGAGAGAGAGAGAGAGAGAGAGGACGTTACTATTTGTTGACACAGTTGACACAAGTGAGAGTGAGAGAGAGAGAGAGAGGGCGTTAATATTTGTCGAATAAATATAAACTTTCTAATTTCATATACATGCGCGCGGTACTGACCACAGAGAGAGAGAGACATACACAACGAGTGAGAGAGAGAGACATACACAACGAGTGAGAGAGAGAGAGAGAGAGAGAGAGAGAGAGAGAGAGAGAGAGAGCTAAAATTATTTACTCAATGTACACAGTGAGAGAGATAGAGAGAGAGAGAGAGAGAGAGAGAGAGATAGAGAGAAAGAGAGAGAGAGGGAGAGGAGAAAACGGTTTGAACATAACGTTTGACAACAAGAGAGAGATAGTTTTACTTACATTCAAATGTGAGAGAGAGAGAGAGTAACAATTATGATCATATAGTTTGAATTTCCCACCACAGAAGAGAAAAAAATGTTGGCAGATCTGCTCTATACACACACAATAATGTAAGATTGGTAACCCTGATCAAATATTTTAATATATACACTATATAACACATATTTGAATTTCCCTCCCCCCGCCGCAGAAAATGTTGACAACCCTGCTCATATAAAATATCTATACACTATAATAATAATACAAAGGTTGGTACACCTGATCATATAGATTTAATATACATTATAACACACGACAAATTTGAACTCATGCAAAGGTTGGTACACCTGATCATATATTTTAATATACACTATAATGCATCGAGTTGGAACCACCCCCACCCACCACCACCCACTGATATGAAATAAAAAAACCACCCACCCAACACCACCCCTGATATGCAAATCAGCTTTCTTAAAAAATTAAAAAATTATATTCACGGATGCTGGTGGTCCATTGAACCTCATCCCACCCCCTTGATATGCAAATCAATTTAATAAAAAAAATAAAAAAATCAAATTAAAAAAATAAAAAAATTTATTCGCGGAAATTCACGGTGCTGTGGTCCATTGGGATGCTGCGGGTCCAGCGGTGGCGGCGTCATCTCTTAGATCATGTTTTTTAGTGTTTTTTATTGTTTTTTAAGAAAGGCGGCATTCCTTTGTGAGCCAGAACTGTCATTTTCCCTCTACTCTTCGGGTCTCCTCTAAATTCTCCCTTGTCGCCCGCCTGTAATTCCATTTCTTCGTCTTGGGTTGGTTCTGTTGTGGTTATTGCTGTCTCCACTTCTTCAATCGGTGTTCCTTCCTCCTCCCCTCTATTTTCTTCCATCTCCTTCTCCTTCGCCAACTTTATCCCTAAAACTCTTGTGTGCATCCTGATCTCCTTTCGTGACCGCCGCTAGAACTTCGTATCTTCCTTTTTTCAAGCTCCACCGGTTGGTCGCCAATTTATAATATATTGTGGATGTCCTGCCTCCTTCAGCTGTTGTTCAAGCCCCGCGATGGAAGCCAATTTATAACTAAACTCGTGTCTCGTGTCCTCTCGTATACCTCTGTAGTATATAACAGTGTGTCTGAGTGTGAAAGTGTGTCTGTGTTTCTTACCACTGTGTCCTCGCACGGCGATGTACTTCACGATGTTTGGGCCCGTAGCGAACGTACTGGGGACCAGGTACCGTGGTTCCCGATTTGAGGTTCAAACGTAGTGGATAATCTCCGGGTGGCGCCAAATTGTTTATATAAAACAATTAAAATGGTTTGCTTATCAATGTTCTATTTGAACGAGGCGACGAATTCAATCTGTCCCGCCTTTTCTCAATTTCGTGTCAATCGAGATAGCGGTTGCTGGATTCGCTACTTGAGCGCTAGCCGTCGCATTGGAAACCTTCACTAGACATTATATTTTTAAACATACACTTTGCTAATAGAAATAAAACACGATTTAACACACACAGTATAAATTTATTATTAATAGGAAGTTAATATTTTATAGACACAAGTTGTAATTAGTTTGTTCATATATAATTCTGCACCGGATAATTCTTTATAAGACTCTACTCAAGGTTAAACGATCGACTTTTGAATACAAATAAACAGTAATGGCGATTTATTTCGCCGATCAACAAATATTTTGGTCGACGTTTGTGGGTTGTTTGGATCACGTTAAAAGGTTCAGATGCAGTTACAACATTAAAAATACACAACCTGACAATGTTTTTTCCTTATGTAGGATAATGTGTAGTGGTAATTGTTTTGTTTAAGTGTCATACAAGATGTTTATAAGTCGTACATAAATATGAGGTTAGTTCTATAGTTAACAAAATTTTCAGTGATATAAGTTTATGGATTAATCCTTGTAAGAGAATAAAAATGATTTAGTGGTATTCAACATACATTGAGAAATGGTCAAAGTGCGTTTATTTTTTGGAAGTTGAAATAAATTAAGTGATACTTAACAGCCTTGCAGTACGGTATTATTCGGGATGTCAAGAAGGAAGGATTATGGCATCAATATTGTTCAGCGTTCTTTATTTAGTCTTCGGCATCTTTTCCAAAGTTGGTTTGTACTTATTTTGATATTTCATATTGATTTAAATATCTTCCCCTCTGGAAATGGTATTCTGTATACACCAGTCTTCTGTACTCTCAATTTCTACACTTTGTTTTACTTCCAATATGTTTTAAACATTAAAAGGTGTTGTACAGACAATTCGCATCTGGCTTGCGATAGCGTCACTTTTCAAGTAATTGTATTTAACGGTAATTACCTCGTTAAACGACTGTTTCCATGGTTACGTGTTTATTCTCATTGGGTGAGCTCAATATAAACACATTGTTATCAATTTTCGAATTTCTTTCAAATCTTCCCATATCTTCGGACTTTCTTCCTCCTCTTATCTTCCTTCGGGGTTATTATCTAAATGCACTGTCATTTATATTTTCTCACAAAGATTATTTTGGTACCCCACAATATTGGGTTTTATCAAGTTTTCTAAGTTTAAAATTAATTTCATACTTACTAATTACATTTCTTTGTTTATATAATTCCTTCATTTAATATTTGATTTTTAATAATAACTACTATTCATCCTTGATGAACTAGCCACCTTGGATTTGTCCATTACATGGTGATTTTTATGCAATCAGTAATTGTTTATGTTTGACCGTTAGGCCTGTTTCACATTTAAGTAGCCATTACTGGATTTTTGTGGCTTCATACACAACATATTTCATTTAGTCCCAAATTGTTATTTTGCATTTGTAATTATGTTTAATGTATCTGGATGTGTTTTAATTAGTAACAACTGTGTTATTCAACCTTACTTACTAATTATTTGCTATTCATTTCCAATATAAAATAAAACATCTAGGCTTATGGTCTGTATAACTCTTACAGCCATATCCATTTCATAACTAACAGTTTATATAATTCATTATTTCTTATTTGTTGTTCTGGTGCTAAACAATCTCACCTCTATTAAACTTTTTCCATTAAACTCCCCTTATAACATGGGCATTAAATTAATGTTGATACAAACTTATTTTCTAATGCTGTTTTCTCTCCCTTCCATATTAACACCATCTAATTACTTTTCCTTGTGAAACACACCTTTAAACTTTTACAATACATTTTTAAGTTCTAACCATATTATTTACTAGTCATTACAGTGAATATCACTATTTAGTGTTCATTATTTACTGACTAAATGTTCTATCCTAGATATTATTCATTGTAACTTGTTAAATGTTATTGTTCACTCTTAAAACTAAAACATATTGTTCACTCTTAAAACTAAAACATGAGTAATTTTACTAAGTCTTTACCTTAGCTTACTCTCCTCTTACTATTTATATGATAGACAATATTTGTATTTATTGTTCACTAGCACTTTCTTAAATTATTTAGTGTTTCTTTAGTATTATATCACTCTAGTATAAATCACTTTCACTAATTCAACTTCCATTTATTTCTCATCATTTTATTCTCTTTCTCTACACACTATTTATATAAAATTATTAATATTGTGTCTTTCTTAGTTAACTAATTACATATATTCCTAACTCTTTTGGTTAGTGTATTTTTATACATTGTTTCATAATGGTCATTTTATAATAGTTTTGGTTCTTAACCGAATTTCATGGTCTTTATTACTTTGGGTTACATTATTTCTCCCTTCTCTATTTTTCATTACTTGTCTAGTTTTCTTGATGCGTTTCATCTTGTTTTCTTCCTCATGGGTTTGTTCTCTCTTGGTTTTCATTCTTCTTCTCCTTCGTTCGTCTTGTTCTCTTTATTTTGATTTCTTAACTGGTTTCTCAACTGGTTTCTTAACTGGCCAATCTCTGGGGTTGGGTCAATGTCGTTTGTCTGTCAGTCTATTATTTTAAGTTCTTTATTAATCACTTTCAGTTTATTACACCTCCTCCTTCCATGTTAATTACCTTTTATTTATTTTTTCTTTCCACATAATTTATTTATTCAAACATAATATCATTTAGCATTTTTTTTATACATACTTATTGTTATCAAAATTTATCTGAATTTGGTGATGTTATACTGTTAAATCACGCTCGATTCTTTATTTTAAGTGTTACTGTGTTAGAAGCATTGTATAACACATTAAACGTTATGCTTTCCTCAACCATGGCTTTTATTTATTTCAGCAGTAAACTAAAAACCAACAACCGTTGTCACCTAACCTCACAAATGAAAACAACACGTATTTACGCTTTGCATTAAGTAATAGGACAATTTACAATTAGTACTATTAGTACACTTCTTCTTTTGAAAATCGTAACATATCGATACAATCGCATATTAGGTCTATATAAAACATCGACAGTGTACTGCAGGAATGGATAAATGTACAGTTCCGATGGCGCCAAGTAGCTTTTGTTTATTTACTTGTTAATATTATAATTAATTCTGGTCTCCATAGTGTTGTTGACATCTTTAGTAGTAGTATTTAATATAGTTCACTGCTTATTCATTGCATCATCAGAAAGACGTATAAACATAAATTTTATAATCGTTTAAGACAATTATAAAATATATAGACATATCTGTATACAAAATTACAAAATATATCAATACAATCGCATATTAAAAACATTAAAAACTGCAGGAACGGATAAAGGTACAGTTCCGATGACGCTACAATCATTTGTTTATTTACTTGTTACTATGGTAATTATTTTTTGTCTCCATGGTGTTTTTGACACCTTTATACGCGTCAACGAAAAGGCATAATTAAAAGGGCCTAAATTGTGCGAACGGGGCAAAATATCAAATTCCAAGTTAGACAGTATTTTTCGCCTTGTATCAAAGGTTACCTGTGCAAAATTTGGTGGCAATCGGTGTAACAGTGTGGATTTGTATTCAGTACCCATAAATCCTCTGACTTTGAGTTTTATGTACAGTATATAGAAGATATATAAAGACTTTTCAAAAATAACTCACGTTTTATTTATTTCGTACAATAAGCAAATTTATATATAATTTAGAGTTGAAAATAATACACAGGTTTACACATTAAATAGAATACAGAAAATCTACATTTACTTACAGATAATAGTAAATAATTATTCTAACACATAATATTTATCAGTAACGAGTTAATTTACTTTAATTGTCCTTTTTTGCTATTTACTAAACAAATTTTAATGTTTCCAATACGTTTTTGTGTTTGTGTGTTTTAATAAATCACAAATGGTTGATTTATATTTTATATAACAAACTAGATCATACGATTTAACAAATGACGTTTTTCCTTAACATCCGAACTCAGTAAACATGTCAGGTAAGTTAGATACAGACATGACAGTTGCAGTGGGTTCGATACTCTTCAGTTCTGAGAAATTTCGTTTTCTTTGCTATACAAGGTTACTACGCAACAGAACCGCTATGTTCATGTTGCGTGTAATTCGTTCATTCCTTTACAACGCGATGAAACGATATTAATTCTTAATATTTCTCTAAATATATAAGCTTTTTGGAAATCTCGAAAGACAGTTATTGTCCTGCCATTAACAACTTGAGGTTGGAGATTTAATTCTAACCCTTTAATATTATGAAATGTTCCACCAAACCTTTCTTTATAATTTTTTTTAACGTTTGTTGTAAATTACAACACATCTACTAACACAGACGTTTCGAAACTAAAACTTTTAAAAAATAACTCACGTTTTATTTATTTCATACAATAAACAAATTTATATATAATTTAGAGTTGAAAATAATATCCAGGGTACAGAGAATCTATATTTACTTATAGATAATAGTTAATCATTATTCTGACACATAATACTTATCAGTAACGAGTTAATTTATTTTAATTGTCCTTTTTTTGCTTTTTGCTAAAGAAATTTTAATCTTTCCAGCACAATTTTCAGTCAGTACCCATTTTTAAAGATTTCTGACAATACTGAAATAATTTCAATTGAAAATTACATTTCTTGAGAATAACAAATTTTCTATTAAGCACAAAACTTTCTTTTGTTCTTTTGTTTGAAACAAAAATGAAGTTTTCACTACAGAGAAGTTAGCACCGATTTCTGTAGCAGCTGCTAAACTCCCCAGCACCACACATGAAAAGAAACCAATGAAGGGCAGTCTTGTTCCTGAGGCAGGTTTCGTATCGTCACTGCATAAGTCTGTGCCTGACATATGATTTTAGATGAAACCGGAGTTTCTTTAATTCTAGTTTTATTCATTTACGAAGTCACGCGCTGCGGCCGTAATTTACAGTGTGTTTGCAATTTATATTATCCATGTATTATTTATCCACTCGATGGCTGTGTACCAGTCTAGTTTTAAGAAGTGTAGTGTAATAATAACAGTGCTGAGAAATATTTGTGAAACAGAACTGGTATCACGACTGTATTGCACGAAATAAACGTTATGACCAAAAGTCTATTGATAATTAACTAATTTAGCAAACTATCTATACAGACTTAAACTATCATGGCAACTGTCTTAAAAAGACATAACACGTTTAGAAATTATTAAGCACTAGAAAATGTATAAAATTTTATTTGCACCTCTATAGATCAATATTTAACTCTAGTGGTAAAACATCGGAATGCTGAATTACACAATTTACATAATACAAATATACTATGTCCTAATTATAAAATTTTTCCTTATTCCTCGAAAGTGAGGTGCATTCGGTTTGGCAAAAGTTCGTTTCTATTGAAGATGGCCTCCGGAAATGTGGCCGAAACGTTTAGAAATAACAACTCAACCAATTGACTATGGCCCAAAAGTCCGGTTCCTATTTTATTATTATTTATTTTTATAATGTTGGCCTCGACAGACAGTGGCAGCCAACGATAAACAATTGATTATACACTACTATCAAAATAAAAATCCAGAGTTAAATTTTGAACTCCCTCATTACGCAATACGTGAAAAACGTCACATGGTCTACAACGCGTATTACGTGTGTCATATGTGCATTACAACGTGACATCGTACATAAGTCTGTAACGGAGATATAGGAAGTGCATCGTGAACTAAGGGATAATGAGCATCCATACATAATGAGGAAGATTTGACGTTGTGCAGGCAAAGACGATGTAATATTTTAGATTACCTAACAGAAAGTAGAATTTTAGAATCTAAATTCTTTTAGTTAAGGTAACTTGTGAAATCTAGTGAATTTTAGATTTAAAAAATTTTACCTCTAGTTTTCTCCAAAATGAGAGTATTTAACACGAATTTTTGACTTTTACGTACTTCTAAAATTTAATTACTATTAAATTTTAATTGTTGTATTTGTTAACAATAAATTGTCTGTTTCTAAGCAATTGAACGAAACTAATTTATTTATTTCAATTCAAATTGTCAACGATTACAGACGTATTCCGTTAATGTCTCTGCAAATAAATCCATCTCGTGGAATGTTTTACCCATTGTGAAATACTCAAGGTATACGGGTTTTTTTGCTGTTTTGATTGCTACGATCAGGGCACGGGCATCACACTCACACACACCCGTTTGGCGGACACACGGCCAGCGTTGCAGTCTGCGTGTTGAGAGGTCATTGCGAGCGCGCGCGGCTTGAATTGATTCCAACACGTACTCTGGCACGCGCAAGCATGTGTCGCCCACGCGTACAGACTCACACCGCACCGCTTGAGCCATGTCCCGCGTTGCAGTCTGCGCGTTGTGGTTCAGTGCGAGCGAGCGCGGCTTGCATTGACTCCAGCACGCACTCTGGCACGCGCGCGCGCATGTTGCGTTCGCGGTGCACACACATGCTTTGTTGTTTTGACCGTGGCACTCAGAGTAGTAAAACTTTCCAACCTGAGTATTTTCACATTGGGCAAATACAACCAGGGTTGAATTTATTGCAGAGACACTAAACATCAAAACACATTACTATGTAGTCACATATCCTCAAACGAATGTATGAATGAGTAGCAAAGTTTTAAGTGTGAAGTACAGAGTGAGTGCCTAGGGCTGCTATAATGTAAAAATTAGTGTAGACATAGCAGACATAAAAAGCAGAATAGTTTGTGCTAAAAACTTTCGGGCGTTTACACTAAATCTACACATTTTGTTCAACTGTCATTAAACTATGTAATAATGAGTATTCTCAATATGATCGACAAAACGTGAATAGGTGAGCACCTACTGACGCGTATACAGTGCAAAAGATTGTTAACCGATGACAACCTACGAGTGATATTTTATGATCTGATGTTGAAGCGTCGTCTGCATATTAGAAGTCACAAGGCGAATTCAGAAAGGTTAGGCCTACTTTCTCTATCTGAGTATACTCGTTCATTATTTTCAAGTAACTTATCAGTAGACACCTCCAATAAAAATCCCGTGGTCTTTACTACTGTAGGTTTACACCTTTCTCCTCTCCTCTCTCTCACTCTCTGTCTCTGTCTGTCTGTATATCTGTCTGTCTGTCTGTCTGTCTGTGTGTCTCTCTCTCTCTCTCTCTCTCTCTCTCTCTCTCTCTCTCTATCTATCTATCTATCTATCTATCTATATCTAAATATAATTATACCACTACCGACTCGGAACACAAAGTTATTTATTGGTAAAAACGTAAAAGTTTTACCTTATAGCCTGAACCAGTTTTCGCTTCTTATAAGCTTCGTCAGAGGCTGCCACTGGGAGCGCTGTCCGTCTTGTTCTTGGCGACGGCATCGACTTTTGAAGGATCAATGTGGGGTGTGATATGTTCAAATAATACATGTCATTTGAATTGTAGAATGTTATGTTATTCAACAACATTAACATCCGATATGTTATATGTAGAATTTCATTTCACTGAAGGATTCGACAAAAAAGAGTCGGCGATACTAGCCTATTTGTCATCCCATGTAGATGCATAGAGTTAATTACTTACTACTGCTTATTCTTAATAATATTTAGACCTACTTTTAAAAGACAAAAAGATGCAATATTATGGTTTTTTAGCTGAATGTGAAATTTTGGGGGTTTCAACTCCCCAAATCTCCTCCTACCTACGCTGATGATGACGACGACGACGATGTAGCTGTGGATGTGGACGAAAGGCCAAAACTGGCCCGTATCACTACTATTAATAGGTAATGCGATACCTCGAACGAGAAAAAAAATACTAACGCCGTCCTCCGGTTAAGGTTCCCAATCTGCACGGCTTCAGTAGAGGTCCCAAACTTCAGCGTCCCTCAAATTTCTAGTGACGCAACATTTTTGGTAATACGCATTTTTGTATGCCCCTTTGGTTGCTACAGTTACCTCTTAATTGTTTCTTGCGATCTGTTATACTGAATTTCTAAATTTACTCTCCAACAGGGTAAATAATTGTAATAAGCCATGTTTAATACGTGTGCTTCCACATATGTACAATTCTACCCTTGACCCATCTGTCGCAGCTTCCTTGTTTTTCTCCCTTTTATTGCAGTCTCATCTAATGAAAGATAATACACTTTGTTATTTACCTCATAATCATACGCATGAGAGAAAATTTAATCATTTAATTACATTTTGTCTTTGTAAATTATTTTACATGTTGATACAATTTATTTTAAATATTTTTCAGAAAAGTAGACATCCAAGATGTAAACTTCCAAGGTAAACTTTCTTCTTAAAACGTACGTCACGTTTTCCGCTGGGAACGATTGCCGTTTTAGAAAGTGAAATCCTAACTGCATGTTACTTAACGCCAACAATCTATGACCCGGACAGAGGTAACTCAGACAATGAGTAATAACACGCGAGTCCGCAGGCACGGCACCCCTCGTTCCTACCTAATCGATTGTAAACTACCTAATCAATAATACAACTCTCGTCTACGCCACAGCGGCTCCTGTCTTCGATCCATACTCTTATTACTTTTACAAACAACGGAGAAACTGAGAATATTATTTTGCATTTCTGAATTATACTATTAGTTGCTAATTTTATCTTTCGTCTACAAGGCGATTTTATTTTTAATGTTTACACTTTTTTTGTAAAATTATTAATTTTAGCAATAAAGTACACAATATACTGGAACATTAAATAAGCTATTGTCTTAAATGGGAAAAAATAATTTCCTATTAAAATATTTCCTATAAAATTTCCAATTTAAAAGTCTGATTACGAGTTAAAAGGTTAAATTAGTTGAGTGACGAAATCTGCAGATTTCACGAAAAAAGAAACGATCTTTTTCTACATTATATAGTTATTAAACATCTAGAGTTCGAATTTGGGGAATTTAGAATACAACAAACAAAAATTTAATAAAAATAAAAAGTGACAAGAGCATTTCGTAAATTAGTAATAAATCATTAGTAAAAATGATTTCGTTCTGGTTGTCAGCCGAATCCTTCTGCCTCTAAGCGTCGGAAGGCTCTGGCCATCTTCTCCATTCCTTTTCCTTAAGTAAAACCTTAATTTCCTATAAACGTTTTCCACAGTGGTGTCCTAATATCTCAATGTATGACTAATACGTCATCCTTGGCCTTCCACTAAATTTCTGATTACCAGGTTTTACTTCCAAAACCGTTTTATTTTCCTTCCTTCATTTTTTTCCTACTTGGATGCCCTAGCTATTTCAATTGCCTCATCTCCAGCAAACCCATCACAAACTTTGCATCCAGTTCCGGTCTGATTGTCTCATTTCTAATACGATCTCTTCTCTATATTCTTATGTAGGCTTCCGCGGCCGGTGTCCATTATGTTTTTATAGTCTTCTTCCGGTATGGACCGCGTCAAAAATGTCTTGTATGGCAACGTTTCACTCATATTACAATGTGTATCCTCTTGTCTAAGTAGACCTCAGGTCAGTCACTTAGACCTGAGGATACTCATTGTAATATGAGTGAAACGTTGTCATACAAGACATTTTTGACGCGGTCCATTCCGGAAGAAGATTTTAAAAACATAACGATCTCTTCTCGTTTTCCTTATTAGTCTCCTGGGAAACCGTATCTCTGCTGATATTATTCTGCTTGACTGTCTATCAAATATGGTCCAGCTTTCTGCTTCTTACATTATTTTTGGTAGGAATACAAACGTCAATACCTACTTCGCTTTTCTTTATAAGACTGTTGTTTATTGTGTAATGTGTGGAGTTAGCTTTCTTTAGACGGTTTCAGATATTTCCTAATTTGTTCTCCCAACTCTACCAAATATCACATCCAAATGTTCGTTCTACTTGACTTCAGCTAACCCATGTCATTCTTTCTTTACAACCTATATAATTTTGGTTACCGTAACATTTGGCCCCGTTGCCTTTCTTGCAAATTCCTCCTTCCATTTTGATATACTGTTTGTGTATGGCCATAGTAAGTATTCCCGACTACTCTCCTCTCCGCATTTAGCTCCTTGCGTGTGGTATTAGCTCCGCTTATACCAGTCTTGCGTGTGGCCGTAGCCTTAGAGGTTATAAAGTATCCCTTCAAACTCCTTCGACCGCCACGTGCAGCTTGTGTAAACCTACTTGCGCCAAAAGCACTAAAATTCCCCTCAAGACCGAACCTTAGTTGCACCAAACGACGGTTTGGCTTCGAAAAGAAACCGGATTAAAAATCAACTTTATTTAACTGTATCATCCCTTCCACTTCTTTAATACTTTCGTAATCCATTAATACTTTAATTAAGCGGGTTATCTTGAATAATCAGACAGCAATAGATCATGCTCACATCAACGGATGTTTCGTAGACAGTTATCTTCCAAATCAATGAGTTATTACAAGAATATTGTTATAACATTTATTCGTTTCATACCTAATATACATGCATTAATATTAATATATCCAAATAATCTTACACTATTTGGAACTATGGCAAATTAAAAATTAAATGAAATATATAACAGAAAAATTATCATGTCACTTAAGAGATAACTTAAAAACTTGGTAATGTAAAAAATATATACATATATGAAGAAATCTTTCTTTCCTGGGAATCTGATAGTCTCTGAGGTCGAATCGCTCGTAAAATACTAATAGGCAGCGTTGAATTATCTGTATCCGTAAAAAAAACTTTATAAAGAAATCGGTTTATCCGTTTGAATTCTACGTGTGGTAAATGCATATAGGTATAGAACACAAACCAATTTTTAAGCTACGTGACAATTGATATTTCCGCATAATTACGAAAAGTTTCGATTTACTGCAACAAACGGAATTTATGATTGTATACGGGAGAAAGTAAAAACAAAAATAAGTGGGATTTGGAATATAATATCACAGTGAATAAACTATTTCTTAGTATAATAGCACAGTTTTATTAGATCGATAAAAAAGATTCAATTCATTTTCTTTCAATATAATCCAACAATCCAAGATTTCCTGGCTACTTAACTGCAATATATTTTACAGGGAACACAGTTTACCTATAATATAACAATCTATTAAGTTAATGTATCAATATCTCAATCTTTTACCTGTACGACTATTTCTCAGTGACGGCTAGTTTTAGTTTTGTTTTCTTTTGAGTATTGTGCACATGATCTGATCGTTTCAAATTCTATTCATTCTAATGTATGTGTCAGTTTGGATAACATTTAAAATTTAACAAATACCAAAATGTTTGGGTTTAGTAATGGAACAGGAAGAGTTAATTCGAAAATGAAAACTTTCACATGCGCCCCTCCTAATCCTCCATAAGTCTGACGAGTCTGCAACCCAGATGCGTGGCGGCAATGTAGCTCGCTCCTCCTCATCAATGTAGTTTGCGAAGCTCGTCAGCTTTGACTCGATTGTCCCGATGCTGACCAGATGGCAGAACGCATGTTCTACTTCTTATACAGCTTAATTAAGTGAGGCCAAAACAGTAGTGCAGCTCCTTCCTCTTTTTCAGATTTTTCATCTTTGTACGTGGAAGCTAAGACTAGCTTTTGAATTTGTCTCTACCTGTAACAATTAAAGTGGAGATCGGTGTCAAGAATATAAGAGTGAATCGAGTACTTCAGCGAGTTCTAATATTAACATAAAATTCAAGTAGATTCTCCTTATTGAAAATATTATCTTTATAAATAAGTCCGTTTCCATTTATTACGCGTTTGGATGGTAAAGGGGAAAAATTTCCACGAAAGAAAAATACGTTACATCCAAAGTAGAAAGTTGAAACTTGACAAACATGTAGCTTACACAAAGAAAATTTCAATTTTGTCTTTACGAAATAAAATATGTAGATGACATTAACATATTAAACTTAAAATTGTAAAATTAACAAGCCATAAGTTACCATGCATGCGTGGGCCAGGTGAAAGTGATAGCCAACTACATTAGTATGTAGGACAATTTGTCGCAATGCACTCACGAATAGCCTACTCAAAGTCAAGAAGGATGGATGTATTCTGTATTCTGGTTAAAAATGAAAGCTCCTCTGTTCATATTCGTGTTATAGCATTCTCAGTGCGTTAATATAGCTTTGGTTTTTCATGTCTCTGCGTAGGCAGAATGTAGGTTGCGCCTGTGTATCCGTATCCGTGTTCAGTAAAAACTACAAAAAAATCTTTTAGAGCATTCTCAAATGTACCATCCATAAGCGCAATTTTACTTTGTCACAGATACTTCAGATTAGGTGAAGAGGAAAGAATAACGATTCCGTTTTTTCCATTTTGTTCCTTAACAATAATTTTTAACCTTAAATTGTTCTTAAATCTATTTAAACGATAAATACAATTTAGTGGTTAAGTCTAACTTATGCTAAACTTGTGTTGCTACCACTAATACTCACTTACACTTACATGAGCGCTTTCAAGCCTCTCGGCTCATCTTCAGATGGAAACACCTTCAGATAGGTTGTTTCCATCTGAAGATGAGCCGAGAGGCTTGAAAGCGCTCATGTAAGTGTAAGTGAGTATTAATGGTAGCAACACAAGTTTAGCATAAGTTAAATCTATTTATTTAAGGTTGACTGAACATCAACGGAAGAGTTGGATAACTTTGGTAGTTTTTAGCCTCTTACTGGTAACACAATTTCTTATTACAAACAGAATTATCACTGTTGCAAACCACTATAGAAAAATATTCGATTAGCGCTTTCAAGCTTCTCAGCTCATCGTCAAATCGGAAATATTTCAGTCAGTCAGAAATCATATTTCCGATCTGACGATGACCTGAGAAGCTTGATAGCGCTAATCGGAATATTTTCTATAGTGGTGTGCAACAGTGATAATTCTGTTTGTGATTATAACCACTAACACAACTTTCTTAATTAAATTTCTTATTAAGTTACGAGGTTTCCTTAGTTGTCCACTCATTTTCTATTCTTCGGTGTATCACCTTTGCCGGATTTTACTTCAATTCCCTACGCTTTCCTTTTGGCTGCTTTTCTGTTGGATTGTCTACTCAGTTTTTGGTCTTCAAGTGTATCTCATCTTTAGATCACTAAAAAAAAAATTTCCACTGACAAAAGTAAATACCCCTACAGTCCTTTTTCGTACATCTCCAGCGATCCTCTCCAGTCGATTTCAACTGATTCTTTCTTTGAAATTAAAATTTATTGTACACTATTCACATAGATCCCTTTTCACTGCAAATCTCTTCATTATCAAAAATTCACGATATACAGGTACCGATTCACCAACTGAAATCCACTTTACAATATATAACCCGCAGACCATAAACCATGTCTCCACTGCCGAACTAATTACAACTGGATTGTAAACTGAGATCTGGACTTTTGGGTTTTCCAGGTCATTGTCACATTCCTTTACCAGAATATGAGGTGATATTGGCGGAATGTCGTTTACCGGCGGCTGTGTTTTCTAATCCATCTCTTGTACCTCAACTGGACTTGGCACATCTAAGGTATGGGGGTCAGTGACCCTTTTTCGAACCCTTTTCGGTGGTCACATTTCTAACGTAATTAACGCCCGTCCACGTCACTCGAGGAGCCTGACAAACTAGGGTAAGCCTCACGTACTAATTGACTTTATATGCCACTGGGTGAACCAGGATTCAATAATTAGTTTAATAACAATTGTGTGAGCGTTTACAGTAATATTAACAACGCTTTGTTAAATACAGTGACTAAAGAAACAATAAATTACATTTCGTAACTGCAGAGACGTAGTTGGCCTACACTATCTGAATAATATATGCAAGGCAGTCATCACATCAAGACCGAGATGAGGCCACTAAAGTATTTGTTACAGACGGTTTAGCCCACGGCCAAGCGGTCAAGGGTCAGAGGAGGGGTGTCGACCACCGGGCCACTACCACAACTTTGTAAACCACAGCTGTAATGTACCTTATCTGTTGTACTAAGCCAGTGTGACTGAACACAACCAAACAACAACGAATCACACTAAAACATATGTTCTGTACAATTACATTAGTGCTGTTTGAACGCGCTCTTCACTTTATCCCACAACGAACATGAGAAACAATATTTTAGGTTTACTCTGTACACCCAGGTTTTTTCTACGCGATAATGTGTGTATTGTTCGTCCTTTATCATTTAGTACGTGAATGAAGACACGAAGAACAAAACGTAAGGTAGAATTCACTTTACACGTACCACGCTTGCACAAACGAATGGATGGGTGAGCACGCACCACTAGCGTGCACATGCGAGGAGTGGTCACACTGTGTGAACGACGTACAACCAAGCTGTAATTACAATTTTTTATCCACTTTCAGTTCACAAGATGATAAAGTATTTTTCATGAAAAAAGGGTTTTGAAATTTTTAAAGATTGCTGAAGACTTGTGCGTAGTGGAGGTAGGTTAATGAGTACTCCCAAGATCGAGTAGAGACGGAGAGTACAATCGTATTTTTCCAGACGTGGCGTGTAATAATAATCTGAATAGGGCTAATACGTAAGCAGGGATGAAAATGTATTTAATAATCAAGTAAAGACATTTCATTTTTTAAATTAATTTTATTGTTTTTACTAATTTTATTTATTAATTTTTTTAAGCCACGTGTTCAAATTACTACATTTTCGAGACTTACGAGGGTATTGTATATTACAATGTTTAAGAATTCATATACAATTCCATGTGTTATCAATAAAAATTCAAAATATGTTGCCTGGAAGAATAAAATTTTCTTCATCATTTTCACATGAAATGAAACTGCACACTTAATTATTAATCCTTCTGAGCAAAAGATCTAAAAATTGTCCCACTAGTAGAGACATCCGGTGTTAGTCTTTGTAACTATTACTGCTTCCCTAAACGGTTCCTTTCGGATTTAGCTGCTGAGAGACGTTCACTGGGTTGGAAATCGGTCAACTGGGGTACGAAATACTATGCACTTTGTAAGCAGGGCTACCTGAGCTGTCGCGGCATTCAGGTCGGTTCAAGCTGGAAGGAAAGTTTTGTTGTGATGACTGGCCACTACATGAAGATACAGAAAACATCCCGTGTGATAATCACTCCTCTTCAGTGAACACGTCTTCCAGTTTCCGCCTAACTATCATTTCTCTGTGCAATGGAATTCTTTTCAGTGACGCTGGAAGACGACATCAACGGTTTGACTGTATCTCGCTTTTTCTCCTCCTATTATTGAACTTTTATTTCCTAAAACTGCACCAAACGCGATTTTTTGTTAGTTGTTTTCTTTGAAGGCTTCTGAGTAGTCACTGTATCGCTCTGAAGGACGCGATATCAAGCGTTTTGTTACATAACTTTTTTCAGCAATATCAGATGTAGAGATTCTTTCAACGTAGGAGATTTTACACTGTATTGCTATTCCTGGTCATCTCTAACATCGGCATCTTCAGCTTCCTCAAATAGCAATTCCTGATCAGAAATATTATCAGCATTATCACTGAATTCGCCCCTTGCTGGTAGCGCTCGATTTCAATTTCCAGATGTTGGGCGTGGGGCAAATTGATTCTGTACAAAAGAGATAGTTTCAATGTAAGTCCATTTGGAGTGCCAGTCGCCACTCCAGCTTCTTGTCCTGTGCTGTTTTCTTCTTCATCAGTTCTTTCCGACAATTTTCACGAACTCCTTTGGTTTAGGCGACATCACCTTCGAACAAAAATCAAATATATGTAGGTTCTACTCTTGTTAAAGTCTACTGCATTAGTAACATGTAAATAAAAATACACATGTGTTTGTACTTAGAAAGTATTATGCTTAAATTGTTCCTATTTTAATAACGCCCACGCATGCAAGCATGCATACATATTATAATATAATAAACTTACCTTATTTTTGAAATATACGCGATATATTATAATTATGATTTTAGTACTAACAAAACATGTGTTCTTCCAAATCGTATACACTCACATAACCGACATGTTCTTTCTTCTTCACTTCCTTATTTTTCACAACGTATACATTCAATTCTAACGCCTTGTACATATTATTACATGTTTCCCTTATACAAGATTTAAGTGTAAGTTAAAATTATTAGTGTCTTGTTATACCTACTTCATTTACAATTTCTTGCCACAATTTCGTGGCATGGCCTATGTTACTATTTTTCTTCACACTGGCGTCCCAGATGTGTTTTCTTTCGCATATCAACTAAATCAGTATTTCAACGTCCATGTGTTCTACCTGAAACCAAAAATCCAAAACAGTACACGCACACAGAACAAAGTGAAATCCACGAGTAAAACAATCAGTTTACCTCAGTTCGTTCAACGCAACCACAAGCAACCGTGCACGCAAAAACAAACTGATTTGTTTCAAGTTGATGGCTGCACCACGACGTGCAAGAGTGCGCAACCAGCTCCCGCACTGTATGACCGAAATTAGCTGGGTTCCTGTTTGTGTTTGTTGGAATTCCAAAGATTTAATTTTTAACACACGCTCGCGTTTGCTCGCACAACTGTTTTAGTGACACGCGCACCCGTCGAATGTGAACTAGCCTAATCTAATCAGCTAGCCTACGATTTGCAAACCAAGAAAAGGTTTTGTGGAAATAGCCTGAAACACAAGTTCCGAATCCTCCTCATCATAAGTTTGATTATTCTTTTCGAGTTTTGTTGGTATGATTTGCCTTGTGTGTGTGTGTGTGTGTGTGTGTGTGTGTGTGTGTGTGTGTGTGTGTGTGTGTGTGTGTGTGTGTGTGTGTGTGTGTGTGTGTGTGTGTGTGTGTGTGTGTGTGTGTGTGTGTGTGTGTGTGTGTGTGTGTGTGTGTGTGTGTGTGTGTGTGTGTGTGTGTGTGTGTGTGTGTTCTTCTGCAAATATAAAACTGCTTCTCTATGCACGTTTCATAGAATTATTCTACACTGGCAGGAACTGAAGTTCAACAAATAATCGATTTGTATTTATATTAATGCGGAAGATTTTGGATGTGGTGCGGGAGATCAGGTCAGATACAGGTTCTGATCTGAGAATTCATTTACAGTGAACTGTACATCCCTGTTTAATTTTAATCTTTTGATAATTTCCCACTAAACGTACCTACACTACACTTTCGATGTTTTGAGTATGCGATAGTATCGATATACCACGATTGAAGAATAAGAAATACACCAACTGTAAAAGATTCTGTTGCTGACTGCAAAGCGGAAATACGTAATGTAGTAATACGTGAGGTTATGTAAGATGTGTTTCGATTGTTTAGAGTATTGTTTAAAGGAAACAAAACTCATGGTTGACGAAATACAACAAGTTCGAGGCCTGTGCGGGACGAAGGGCATGCCCGTCGCCCGATCGCATAATACGTCCCGAGCTTCAATTAGAGCTCCTGCCGCAGGGACCATAGTTAGGGCTGGATTTAGGGTGTGGCCTGCTACCGGCCGTGGTAAAAAAATATAACATCTGTTAAATAAATACAATGATTGTAACAGACTGACACTTGGTGACAAGCTCAGGATGTATAAAAAAAAAGAAACTAAAAGCAAACTGAACTAAGCATGTTGTGATATTCTTCATTTATAAACATGCTGAACCTACGCTTAAAATGTTGTTCGTAATGGATCTATTTTACTGCTATATTGTACAGTACTTTATTTAAACTTCACCTAATAAACCTAATCTTGTGAACGAAAACAAACATTTTTTGCAAACGTGTTGCGGTTAAAACAGAATATATTATATCTTGATTGACTGTATTGCAGTGGCGTAGCAAGGGGGCAAGGGGACAGCTGCCCCTGGCGGCATAGCCAGGAGGGCGGCAAAGTGAGCATAGACTCGAAAAAAATGTTTTCAGTTTATAAAAACTACAAACAACTTGTTTCTTTGATATGACTATTCCTTTCATAAAAGAACCATAACCAGCCATCTTGCCTGTTGTCATACCTTGCGTAATAAACAGTATTAGTCTGTTTATGCTCAAGCATCGTAATTACGGGTCATTATAATAACAAATTTGTAGTGACTTTGTAGTGCTGGAAAGGAGAACTGATAATCATACAGTATTAGCTTTGTATACATAATCTTAACTGCTATTCGTATACAGACGAATATATTATTTGCAAACGTATAAAAAAACGTTACGTGGCCTTCGTATGTGAATTATTGCCGGTTCGTCGCAGCGAACGTGTTGATCATTAGTTATTGATGAGTATCTTGAGTGTGCGGTTTGTTTTTGGTTTGTGGGTACCGGTATTCTATGATACTTCACGTGTATGTAATCATACTAATTATTAAAAATCGATTTTTTTTTAATTTTATTTGAAGCTGAATGAAACGAAGTAAACTCAGTAGCACCCAGTTACGGAAGAGGAGGGAAGACTGATTAAAAACTACAACAAGTTCCAAAGAGTTTATGAAGTCTTTTGTTCAAGGAAAATCGAACCCTGAGTGTCAAAATATTACAATTAACAAGGAATCAACTTCCGATCATAAAATGGATGTTGTTAACGACGAGACTGTTGATAAATAACCTATAGTAAAGTTAACGACGTGAATACTTCAAACTGTGAAAGTGTCAAAGTACAGTTACAAGATTCAGTTGGTTCTAGTACCATGAATGATGTTGCATCGTGCAGTATTGAAATTACAGGCGGTGGACAGAACATTACTAGCAACAATGTAGACAGTGTTTCCGGTGCTGCTGTACAAGATGTGAGAGCTTGGCCAAGCGAGATTCAATTCTTCCGAGATATAATGCTGAATAGAGGAACATGCCGTTGCAGAACAAGGACATCCATTTTCCATTTTCCTGAAGATGAAGCTGGACGATCCTTAAACAAGTATTGGTTTCATAAATTGCAAAACGGCGAAAAGGTAAATCCCACTTGGATGTGTTTCTCTCCAACTAAAAAATCTCTGTTTTGCTTTTTTTGCACTTTATTTCCACAAAAAAAACTATTAAAGAAGCCATTCCAATAGTGAAAATCGGTTTTCGTCGTGGCGAAAGTTAAATCCCCGTATTCAAGATCATGAAAATAGTCCTGCCCATCACTCTGCGTTTTTGGAATGGAAGGAATTAGAACGTTTTTTAAACAAAGGGGGACTTATTGGTGATCTACTTCAGGAACAAATGAGTAAAGCAGCTAAGACATAGAAAGAAATCCTCGAACGGGTCATTGCCACAGTACAAACTCTTGAACAACAAAATCTGGCACTGAGAAGACATCGAGAGTCAAAATTACTAAGGATCAAAATCTTGGAAACTTTCTGGCTTTGTTAAAATAATAATAATAATAATGGCTCCCATGTGTACCACCAAAGTAGCTTAGGAGTAGGCAGAGTAGGCTGCCTAATGTGAACCGTACGGCATACAAGGAAGGTAGTGTGGCCAGCACTACGCTTCAGCCGCTCATTATTATCCCCAAGATGTTATCCCAGTTACTCATTTTCAACAGGCTGAGTCGAAAAACGCACCTTCATTTTTATGGTGCGGGCCCGGGAATCGAAACCCTGACCTCTAGATTAGTAGCCAATTGCCATACCCACTGGCCTACTGAGGCGCCTTTGTTAAAATACTTTGCTAAATTTGACCGTCATGAGATCTCATTTGGATTCAGTCTCTCGTAAACCTCGGTGTATATCATCTTTCGCCAACTATTCAAAATAAAATAATAAGACTGTTAGGAGAAAGAGTGCGCAAATACAGGGTGTCCCGGGAGGAGAGGGAAAAATTTTGAGAAATGGTTCTATAGTGTAAAAGAAGAAAAAAAGTTCATATAAACATATGTCCGGAAACGCTTTGTAAGCGAGTTACGGCTAGCGAAAGATTTCGCCCGGGTTTCGGTTCCTCCGGGTAAATGAAGACTTTCTGAAATTCTGGGAAGGGGCGAATTCTGTTGTTTCTTATAGTTTTTGACCTGAAAAATCGAATAAAACAGGTCGCAGAACTGTATCTCCCATAAGTTTCATGATATCCGACATAAAACAGAAAAATCCTTGCCTAAAAACAAATTTTGGAAAATTGGAAACAATTGGAATTTTTTGTTTATTTTAATTGACTTTACTTACACCATTTTTATCAGAATTAAATTCTTTACAAGTTTTGTTTTTAACTTTTATGCATTTATTAGTCATTTAACAAAGTTATTATAATTCTAACCTAAAAACACGTTTTTTTAGGTTAGAAGTACAAGAACTTTGTTAAATGACTAATAAATACATTAAAGTTAAAAAACAAAACTTGTAAAAAATTTAATTCTGAGAAAAATGGTGTAAATAAAGTCAATAAAAATCAACACAAAATTCCAATTGTTTCCAATTTTCCAAAATTTGTTTTTAGGCAAAGATTTTTCTGTTTTACGTCGGATATCATGAAACTTATGGGAGATACAGTTCTGCAAACTGTTTTATTCGATTTTTCAGGTCACAAACCATAAGAAACAACAGAATTCGCCCCTTCCCAGAATTTCAGAAAGTCTTCATTTACCCGGGGGAACCGAAACCTGGGCGAAATCTTTCGCTAGCCGTAACTCGCTTACAATGCGTTTCCGGACATATGTTTATATGAACTTTTTTTCTTCTTTTACACTATAGAACCATTTCTCAAATCATTTCCCTCTCCTCCCGGGACACCCTGTATATTATTACTGTATGTAAGAAGGCGAAGTACTTTAGTATTATATTTGACACAACACCAGACGCTGCACATGTAGAACAAATGTCTCAGATTATAAGATTTGTTGAAATTAAACGCAATTCTGTTGATATCAAGGAAGCCTTCATAGATTTTATTTCTTTAGAAGTAAAAACAGCGGAGGGGATCACAAGTAAATTACAAGTAAATTTGAGAGAGATGGATTGGATCCTAGCGATTGCAAAGGTCTGTCATATGACAAGTAAGTAAAAATGGCTGGTATCCATTCAAGAGTTCAGAGAGAATATTATATTTCAATCCACTAGCTGTGTTTGTTCCCTGTGACAACCATTCACTTAACTTGGTTGGAGTTTATGCTGCTCATGTATATGTTCAGGCAGTGACATTTTTTGGAACAGTAGAACATTTACCTTCTTTTCCTGTTCCACTTATAGATGCAGTTTTTTAAAGACTTTGTAAATGTTACTCTAAAAGGACATTGTAATACCAGGTGGAGTTCAAAAGCAGATGCGGTGAAAGCAATATCCAGTTCAGCTGTATGAAGTGATCGCTGCACTGGAGAAACTGAGTTATACACCGACTGAAACAATTATCGATATGAGGGAAGATGCAGTATTAATAATTAATGAGATAGAAAACTTTAATTTTGTGACCTTGCTCTTTTTCTGCACAGATATTCTTTCTTCTATGGACAAAATCTAGAAAATCTTGCAGATCAAAGGCATAAGCTTTATTCAAGCATTGACACTCTAGAGAAGCTAACGGATAAATTAAACGTTTAGAGGAATGAGCTGTGTGACAATGTCATTACTAAGGCACAGCAGGTATGTAATGAATGAAGTGTCAGTATCACAAAAATGATAAGAAGGAAGCGCACGATGCCAGGGGAGTATACAGACGATTCTGCATTAACCGTTCGGCAAGAAATGTGACGTTCTCTAACAGAAATTTTGGACAAACTGTCAGTGGAAATTTCAAGCCGTTTCTCTAACATAAAAGAGTTCTCTAAACTCTTTGGGTTCCTCTGTAAATTTGTGGCGTTCGTAAATGACGGGAATATATATTTTAAAGAATAGCTTTCCTAAATCAATATTAAGTGCATAGTGCTTGCAAAACTGTATCCACATGACGTAAACAGTAAAGAATTGTTCAGTGACTTGAAAGACGTCATACTTTTATTAAAAAGGGCAAAAGTTAACGGAGAACAAAGACTTTACACCTCAGTGACTGCTACAATATATTTCTTCAATGGGATTAGAAGCCTACAAAACACTAGCAACAGCTTTAAAAAGTTTTTTTACTTTACCAGTGTCCGTGTCTTCTTGTGAAAGATCATTTAGTAAACATAAATTGATTAAATCATACCTACGATCAACCATATCTCAAAACAAGGTATCAAATCTAGCAATACTTTCAATTGAAAACGACATTGCTTCGTCTTTAGATTATAGTGATTTAATAACCGACTTTTCAGCAATTAAGACCTAGAAAGTTACATTTTAAAAGGTCTTATTTTAAATATTTATTAAAAATTAAAAATAAACATAAAGTGTTTTTTAATAGAAGACGGAACTATAACCTCTTCTTTCGAGTTATAACGGAGCGAACCCAAAATAATTGGTTCTGCCAATTATTTCAGGCTGCCTTATTCCAGACGAGCTGAAATTTAAATCAGAACAATACACAGTAAGACATACAAGGAATCAGGGAAGGTGAAACTGTTGATTTATATACTCCGTATATGTGTGTAACAAGAAGACTTTCTTTATTAAACATTTGAAATATAACATTTACTCCAAAGAACAGATCCCATGACATTATTAATCAAATTATTAAAATTAATTGAATTGCTTTATTTAGACTACGGGATCACAACAGATTATTCTAGCTATACCCCCGGATCCGGGTAACCATTGATATTTAGTCTCTAATCTTTTAATTATATTCAATTCAAAACTTTATCTTGCAAGACTTTTTACCTTTTTGCTTCTTTATCTATTCCATTAGAAGAATGGTATTAATAATACTACGTTACGTTAATATCTAAACTGTTACAATTGAATGATATTGAATAGTTACAATTAAATTCTCAAATTTAAGTTTTTTTTTATATTCTTATAAAATCAATCGTCTCTGAAAGTCTCTTTAATAGAGTATTGTGTTACAAAAACTATTATCATTATTCCTCGATAGACGTGCTATCGAGTCACCTCTATTTTTGGATGTCGTAATCTCCTCCATGTGGTTCCGTCTTGGGAGTCCTAAAACGTCGTCCTCGTCTGGGTCTGGTCTCAGTTGTTCATGGCTTAAAACGTCTGCAGGATAGGTAGAGTCTTCTACACAGATACTCGTTGATTCTCAGATGTCTCCAACTGCATCATCGGTAGGGTATACTAGAGTTGTAATTCAGATGGTCCATGACCACAGGTGAGAAGTTTAAAAGATTCGTCCATCGGTGAAGATTGCAGTCATCGTTTTTTTTTTACACTTGTCTTTTGTAGTTACACCTTTCTTCTTGTTACAAATTTTTTGAAATGTTCTTTTTGTTAACGTTACATGTTACACTTTTTGTAACACTTAGTAAAATACAAAATAATAATTAATTAATCCACACTAACAATAAATTGCATAACTTTTGAACAGAGCATTTTGCTCGTGCGTCTGCACTGCTGGGAGTCGTCATGGCGAGAGCGGTATTTTTCGTCCGCTACCCTTGTACATGACAAGAGAGAGTGGGGTGTTTATTCCGCGAGCATATATAGTTCCTGTTTCTCTTCGAATAAACCTTTTTATTTATACCAACTATCGCTAGATAAAAATACATCATTTAAATTAATTGTTTTAGTTACTCTCTGTGTCTACAGATACTTTAATTATTAACATTAGTTTACTATATTATTTTTAATTACAGTAGACTCGGAAAACATGTCGATTCCGGTATCAACAGGTAGGCGCTTGATAGCAAGCAAAGGGTTAAATACGAACATAATAATTATTTACAATATGCCTTTTCTTTACGGATACTTTGCCCTGATTAATTACTTCTTACATTCACATTTAGTACCTACACGTTTTTATTATTATTATTATTATTATTGTGAGATTTAAATGGTTAATAGTACGCAACCTTAATTAATTAAAATTTTTTTTTTTTATTTTTGTAATTGTCACAATTTAAATCGTCACAGAACCATTAACCTGTAATGGAAAGTGATTAATTTTATTACTTTTAATTTATTTAATGTTGGTTCATATTTAATTCTTAAAATATATAATCTAATAATATTGCCCATATCTAATTTGCTTGATTAATCTAAGCTCACAATATGCAGTCTAATAAAAAAATCACTACTCGTAAATATATTTTAAGAATTAAATATGAATATATAATGTACTTCTTTGTTTAATTTATTTTGCTTTAGGATATTCTTTTGACGATGCGCTTTAGACCTACAAGGAATTTGTATGTTTATTAAAACATTTTATATTACTACATTTTTTATATTCTACATTTGTTACTAATAAATGCATACAAACTGAATACCGGTAATCTTATAATATGTAATTTCTTAATTCTAACTTAAGAAATATTCTTAAGACGTTTGCTGGACGTGCTTTCATACAAAAATCTAAACACTTGCATTTATTAAATACTTTGTTCGCTGGATGATGGTTCATTTTTGCTCTATTGTTCCCTTTTAATTGTGAAGTCGAGGCGGCCGACGATCTCCTTGCCCCAGGCGCCAAGAAACCTAGCTACGCCACTGCTGTATTGTAACCGTATACACGGTATACATAAACGTCCCCCAAAACACTGTAAATATATTACAGGACCAGAGAAATGTAACAACCTCAAATAGATTTCAACGACTAAATACTGTATGTAAAATTTACTGTTCAAAGCCAAAGGGAGTTCTGTCACAAAAAGGAAGACATGTATAGTAACTTGCAAGGGGTGCCATTGGGCCACCCGCCTTAATTCAAGTTGGTTTTTTACGTGGATTTCAGAAAAAAGCGAGTAATTTTAAAGACCTATTGATTTTCGTGTGTACTTTTAGTTTGCCTGTTACATCTAACGTAAACTTTTGGAGTCACAGGCGCAGATAAAAGTTATATTATTGCTAGAAACGTTTTTCGTAAAAAATATGAAAATGGAAAACGACTGCAATAGCAAGCCCAATGTATTTTTACAATTTCTATAATCTAATTAAAATTAAATGCGATATTCACTACTCATCGATGCCAAGTACGCATAATCGAAATATCGAAAATTGGTGTAGGTACGGTTGTTGGGAAAGTACCAAACTTTTATATACATTAGTCGTATTTTGATATTTGGCTGAATAAAAACTCAATTGAAATAAATCTCACATTTAAAAAGTGGGTATTTATAAAAGCAGCACATTTATACAAGAGCTAGATGGCCTACATTTTGTTCATTGTAGATTTATAGAACACACAGTACAAGAGCACGTTTATATTGAAAGTTATGTTTATATTTACAGTTATTTTATTTATTTAATGTTCACAACGTTTGACATCGAGATATATTATTTCCTTACTTGGAACATGTTTCGGGAGTTAAATATTTTCCCATCCTCAGCGATCTTAGTTTTGGACCTTTTTGAATATTTGTGTTAAAGTTGATTGTTGCTATGCCTTCCTGTTGGCTTTTGGTAGTTTAAATTGGTATTATTGTGTATGGGTATGGTGTATATATTTGTTTTTTAAGTGTCTTTTTCAGTGTTGAGTATTTTGAAAATTGTGTCGTGTTTTGTGTTGACTTGAATTTTTTCAAGTATTAGTTTGTCTTGTGTTTTGTGTTTATATATTTGTAAATTTTCCCATATATTCATCATTGTGGCTTTGTGTGGCGTACGTTTTATCAGTGTCATGTTGGTTATGTCTGGGAATTCATGTCCTGTACTTACTGCATGTGTGTCCAAATCGGATTTATATATTTCTGGTTTTTTGTATGCGTTTAAGTGGTTTTTTAGTTTGTCCTATGTAAAATCTATTGCAATCTTAGTATTTGTCATATTCCATTGGTCTTTGTATTAACTTTGTTGTATGGGTTATTTAGTTTTTTAAGTTATTATTGTTTATTTTGTATGCTACTTTAATGTCTGTATTTTTAAATAGTTTTGTAAGCTTTGTAATCCTGTTACTTATGTATGTGGATGTGGCCCATTTTTTATTACTGTTGTTATTATTATTTACATGTTATTGATTTCGATCATTTCTTAAATGTTTAGTCTTTATTTTACATTTGATTTTATTTTCTATTTTGTGTATGGTGTTTTTACTGTATCTATTTTCATCAGCAATCTGGTAAATTATTTTTCTTTCTTTAATTATTTCCTGTGTGTTTAGGGGTATTTTGTACATTCTGTTCAAGAGTCAATAGAGAGTTGCCATTTTATGTTGTGGTGGGTGATTGGACTCGTTAGGAATGGTGGTGTTAGTGGAGGTTGGTTTTCTGTATATTACATATTGTAGTTGATTATTGTTTCTTGTGATGGTTATGTCTAGATAGTTGGTATTGTTGTGTTTTCTCTTCTGTGAATTGTTTTCTTGGGTGTATGTTGTTGAGTTGTTTTGATAGTTTATCTGCATCTGTGTTTTTGTCATTAGATACATATTGCAACGATCTGCCACGATATATATATATATATATACATATATATATATATTTCATTACTTTCTGCTACAGTCCGTTTCTTGATGTATATAATACTATAATACTTATAACTATTTTACCTCAAGATGTATTTTTTCCTTTAGGGACATGTTTATACAAAAACACACAAAATACACAAAATACAAAAACAGATACCACAACCACACACAATAATGCAACATTGAAGGACCAAAGACCAACAAACCACCATAATAACATCCAGAAGCCAACACACAAATACTGCACCAGAAGCAAGATGGCGAAGGTTGAAAATGGGAGAACAGGATCTCCCGAAACATGTCCCTAAAGGAAAAAATACATCTTGAGGTAAAATAGTTATAAGTATTATAGTAATATATATATATATAAAATATAAAATGAATACACTACTGTCCATGTTCCCAACGCAACTGTATAGTGTTAACACCGGCTAGGTCGTAGGATTTTTGTGTGTTCGTTGCGTTAAATATATGTGGTTGCACAATAAACGTATTTTTAAAAAGAGAAGTGAGACGTTGACGACAGGAAATAATTAAAACATAGTAAAAGTACCAATCAACGGTTTATTAAATATTGCAAAGAAAATTAATTTATTATTAAAATTTGAAACTAGATAATTCAAAGTATTCTCTTTTATAAGGTTACACTCTGAAAATATAACATACCTTTGCTATTCAGCACACATTAATAACATGTAGTCATAAATATCAAAACATATATGAAGAACAAATTATAAAATTCTTTTATTGTTTGGGTGTCTGACTTTGAATCATTATTAAAAATTTGAAATCATTGCAAGTCATTTATAAAAACAATATTAACTTTACTAAATAAAAATTGAATTGTTGCTATTAATATTTTAATAAAAATAACATTTACTTTAAGAATATTTATGATTTCTAATGACACACCCAATGTGTAAAATTAAACAGAATAAAATTATTATTTTAAACACCAACTTACAATTACGTCTTTTACTTTGAATATTTACACTATTTACATTTAAGTCTTTATATTACTTTATTATCTCATATTCTTTATGAGTTCTATGTCTAACACAAAAATGTTCATTTGTCACCTGCGTATTGTCGAAGTTACAGTTGCATGTGTACGTGTGTGTGTGTGTGTGTGTGTGTGTGTGTGTGTGTGTGTGTGTGTGTGTGTGTGTGTGTGTGTCCGTCCGGAATGATGAGAATGACGATGATGATGATGCTGACGCTTCCTCGATATTCTATAGCCTGTTGTGGATGGTGGTCCTGTGCTCCTCCATCAACCGTGGTGTATTGCAGATGATGGTGATGGTTATTATGAGTTCAAGTCGATTAACAGACGGACATAGTGACCTCGTGTGAAGATTCTCAGTGTCTGACCCCCGTCCAAAATTGCCGGAGGTATTTATAGTAGACGGCAAACTGACATATCAGACATTGTTTTTGACATGTGTAATTGACTTTGTCAATTCGTGAGTAGTGTTCTTTTTTAACTGATCACTCTTTAGTCTGTTTTCGCGATCACGTAAACTTGATGTTTAGGCGAGTGGTTGCACTGTCTTCGTAATTTTTCACTCGTCATTTACATTGTAACAAATTATAATAGATTTGTTAATTTGTTTGTTTGTAAAAAAATTGTATTTTTTAATATTAATTATTTTATAATGTTCCGTGGTGTTTCGAACTTTGTATTATTTGTTTTACTCAATTTATATCCTTTTCTGTATCTAAAATTCCTTCACCAGTTAATAGGATTGTCTCCAAGAACAATCGATAGGTGAACTTTCCTTATTTGTAGGTTATCTTCCTTCTAAGTGGTGAAATTCTGGTAGTTATTGCTCAATTAAAATGATATATTATACTAGTTATTATGTAGGAATAAACAATATTCAATTTTATAGTAAATAAGGAATTTTATTAACAAATGGTAATATAATCGATTTTCTATCGATTGATTAATCGACTCTCTCAGGGTATATCAATAGTTCGTACAATTATTTATTATCGGGTTCTTTAAACAGTTATTTTATAGATAGTCAGAGAAAAAGGGAAAAGTATTGAAAGTATAACATTACAATATATCAACTTATTAATTAAAATACATATATAACATTTAATATATAATAATAAGTAAAGAAATTTTCGAACCGTTCAGTTTTACAGGCAGTGTCGCGTTGGATTGTGGGAAGTCAAAATGGCCGCTCCTTGTTCAGATGTATGACGAATGCACCTCGCTGATTCTGCTTCCAATAAAGGCTGCTTTTCCTATGATTTCTCGTTCCTGCAGCTGCGATTCTTCCTTCGGGTGTTAGTGGAGTGTTTCTGGTTAAGTGTTGTGGTTCACTTCGATAAAATGTGTTGTGTTGAGTTATATTTCACTTTCGTCTATTGGGTCGATAATGGCACTGTTCGTCTCGTTATGTGGAATTAATATTTTAATCGTTTAAGTAGTGTATTTACTGGTTTTCTGTTCTGTTTGAAGTTAATTTAATGTTTGTAGGTGTTCGATTCACTGAAGTTAGAGTTTAAATGTAATTTTACTAAACTCGAGTTTTTTCACAGTTGACTAGGCTTGTCGAAAGAACGCCATTTATGTCTTAGCTATTAGGTTATTATCTTAGCAAGAGCTCGTTCTAGTGTACTTCACAACGTCTAATAATGAACTAACTCATTTCCTTCGTCTTCTACTAAAGTCTTAGCCAATTTAATATTAGCAATCCATTGTTTCAAAACTTTCTAGCTTCCTGTATATGTGAAATGTTTACATTATACTACTGAATATATTTTTGCTATTATTCAAATTTATTAAATATTAAATACATAATCTTCTTCTTCAGTCATTCTGCTTGATTTGATACCAAATAAGATAGTTTTACTAAGTTTTTGATCTAAAATGCTATATTTACTTCATTTTGAAAATTGTAAGTCTTAAAATTCACTTCCTGTCCTTCTCAAAAATGTTTGCCATTTTACATGTTATATAAATGATTGTATTAAATCTCAGATTGGAATAAAATGTTTATCTTCCCTTAATTTCTTGTAATTTAATTAATTGGTTGTCTTTTAAAATATTATACATTAATTTGTGACTCCCCTCTTTGAACTTTCAGTTTTTACATTTGCATTTTTAACAATAATTCTTACTATCTTTTTACAAAATGTTTCTTAATTATAGTTCCAGTTATATGACTCTATGATTGATTTACCTTATATAAATTCCATTAGTTTAATTGTTTTTCTGTACTTAATTCCTCAATTATAATGCTGTTTAGATTTACCATTTGGCCTAGATTTTTAACAGTTTTTACATACATAGTTTTTAAATAATACATCTTGTTTAAACCCTTTCTGACTTTCTATTCTAATACAATATTGATTAACATTTCCTTATTTTAACAAAAGAACATTTAGTATATAATTTATACTCTTAATTCATAACACATAATTGAAATTAACAATGGTATTTAATCTCCGACATTTAAATCTGGATTAACTATTCTTAAAACATAATAAACATTTTCATAACAAAAGAATGGTATTTAACTCTGACATTTCAGTAATGAGTTATCTGAACTTATTCTAAACAAAACATATCTGTCCTTCCATCGTTTACACTATTTCTTATACTAGGTTCATTTTCAGTTTTTAGCTGTTTTTTGTTTGATTTTGGGGTAATAATTCTTGGTCACTTCACTTTTTATATGACCTGCTCTTGTTTTATTTACTGTCATTCTAATAAATGTTGTATATAAAGAGTGGCAGTTATTTAGAAACACTTGTATTATCTGTCATGATAATACTATATTTAATATTATTCATGGACACAATATAAACACTTTAAAGTTGTATACTTTTCACAATTTACTCAGTTTATGAACTTCAATGTTGACACACTAGGTTTATTTAATGTAACATAAAAACTTGCACTGATCCCCTTTCATTCTTAGATTTTATTTCTGAATAGTTTTATAGTCTTTTTAAAATCAAGAAATCTATTTATAGAGGATAATGAAGGTTTGTTTTTGCATTATATAATTAATTCACATTAGTTCACTTTCAATTCTACTTTATACACTTTTGGCTTATATTTATTTGACATGGTTTTCTAAATTTGGGATTTTGTTATACTTTCATTTGTCATTATTTTTATTATTACTTTCTTTTGGAGTTTGGGTTTTGGGTTTCTTTTCAGAGCACTCCTTCTTCTTGTGGATGCTGTCTTGTTCTGGTTTCTTCATTTATTTCTCCTATTCTCCTTGTTCCTTATAAAAGTATTTCCTTTTCTTATTGTGGATGTTGTCATGTTTGGGTTTCTTCCTTACTTACTCCTATCCTTCCTGGGTATTATCTTTTTTTATTTTTAGTTTTGAAGTTTATTTTTATTACTCATCACTCATTGTAATATTGGTTTTAATGAAACTCTTTCTTCAATCTATGATTGTGCTTTACGGTGGTTCTTAATTAATTTTTAATGTTGCTTTATTGGATTTAAAATGTTTTTATTTTATTTTATGATCTTTCTCTCCATTCAGAACTATGGGCATTATCTGTCATGCTACAACATATAACACACTCGTTAATTACTAGCTAATTGTGGTAGTAATTAACTTTTTAATTTTGTATGACGTCCTTATTATTGAACTTTTCTGCAATAATTTTGCATCATCATACGCGTTTAAATGTCCTTATTTTAGTGGTGTTTTTAGAATTGTGATATGTCTTTTGTAACATATAAAAAAACATATTTATTAATTTATTTTAATCATGTTAATACCTGATTTAATAATAAAAACCAACGATTCATACGTAGTACAATGTATGTCGGAACTGGCATACACACACAGACACACAAACGATGACTTATATTGTAAACAAGTCCGTCGGGCAGGTGTACGCTTTGGACAGGCTCTCGCCTGTATACGCCTGTACTTTCACGCACAAAATATTTAAAACTATTAGTCCTACTCTCTTTACACTAATTATATACAAAATACTGACCTGGGTAAATATGCAAATATATGTATTGTTGCAACATAGTTCATATATACTATATGTATGAAGGAATTGGCTGTACCAAGAAGTGGTTGTATTATTTTTATTTGTAGCCACTGTTTTAGTTAATTTTGTTAGAGCGTGTGTTATTACAAGAAGCAAGCACTGACCAAATACATTTCTCTTTAACGTTACTGGAATTTCGCTCTTTGATCTATTCGCTGTCCGAGCCAAAATTGTCCGCTTTCGAACTTGTAAGTTTGATTACCTTTGCAGATCTTGACTACAAGACCAAGATAAAAATATTTTTTACAACGGTATTTCATGATCCACAAACTGTGCCCTTAAAAAGCACTTTGACATTAAATAAAAATTCCAAACCTTTATTTTAGTCAGGAGCCATTAATCCTTAATCTGCGGCCCCAGACATGGACAGTTTGAGCCATGTAAGACATTCGATCGACTCATTTTTTAACGAGTCGCGTGATGCTAGGTTAATGCTATTAATAAATTGTGTTTACATATCGGACGGTGTTCCTATAAGCCGTCACGACAGTCCTTCCTCAAAATATTGACGTTACAGTTACAGACAAACATGCAATTTGTTATTTATTCCTCGCATACGTCACAATAGTGCTGTAAATATTATTGTTATTGTTGATGATGTTGTTTTTCTGATTGAGTAGTATGATTACTACTATTAGCTACAATTAACCAGAATACTATAATTTTTAATACTCAAATCATCACGATTGTCGTCGGCCTTGTTATGGTTCTGTTTTTCCCTCTTCCCCTTTTTTTTCGTTTGTACTTATTCAGTACTTAGCACAAGTAACCCCCATAACTGCGCGCGCGCGTGTGTCTGTCCATTTGTTTTAATCTTTCTGTTTGGTCCATGTAAGACATTCGAGATCGACCTAATCCCTTCGGTGAAGATTACAATGACGATTCCATGTAATACTTACACCCTTGCTGGAATCTAAACAATAGGTAAACGCCTACTTGGAAGCCAAGATAGGAAAAGACTTGTTAGAGGAAACTACCACTGGCTGATTTCGCTGTGGTTGGAACATTTTCACGGGGTGACATTTGCCGGAGTGCCCTTCACAATTTGATAGTAGCATATAACAAATTATATATAATCAAAAAGACGCTAAAACACTCGCGTGAGCACGTGCACTCTCTAAGGTCCCTTTCAGACGTCATGCCATGGAAACGGCACCGCGGTGTTCATTCCAGAAACACTCCGTGAAGCTCATGACTTTGACCCCACGACGCGTTTTTCGTCTCGGACGATTGGGGGAGGTTGTTATGATCGTATCTTATATAATAATTACTGATAAAGTTCCAGATTGTTTACACTGATTGAGGCATATTACTGTGCTTGTAACTAATATACTTACAACGTAAGAAACGACAGGACAGGCGAAGAAAATGGGTTCATCAGTTGAACATTAAAAGATGGTGCTTTTGTCGTTTATCCTTAACGCTTTGAGATATGATGACGGCAAGTTTTTCAAATATTTTACTCTGTCTATGTCACACTCGTTGACTAGTGAATAAAATACAACAGTAAATTTTAAGAAAAAAATATTAAGATGAGCGACTTGACTGAAAGATTCACCGTAACACTGAGGGAAGCGGTTCAAAAAATTACTCTGCGCCATTTCTCCCTTCAGTTTTATAAGGTCCAATTCTTTCTTGTCACTTAAGAAAACCGTAAATCTAACCACAATACCGCTAAGGGTCTCACACACGTTTGAAGAATTGACCTTCACTATCTCCCGATGTACTAACAACACAATTTATCAACTTTCAAAATCACAAAACCAATCTTTCATTGATACAGAAAATCCCAAGGTACTACAATACAGTAACGCAGTATATATGGAGAGAAGTCATGGCACGCTTGTGTCCGGCTGATGTACGCCGAGCTGCCCACGACAAAAGGTCGTGGTTAATTTGTACGAAAAGCTTTATTTAAGATAATAAACTTATTCAGAATAAGTTAGTATATTTGGATCCAGCAAGCAATTTTGGGTGCGGGAAAGAGTTGACTTTGGAGGAGGAATATGGAAATTTGGATCATTCATTAAAGGCCTAAAGTATAAATGATAGGAATGAGTGAAAATACAAATACATTTTGTTATTATCAACACAATATGTTTATTGACGTACAAGTATGATATCATTCTGCATTTGTCAATTCATTGTTCTCTTAATAACATTCATTTACAGTTTAAACTACACACTACTCATATGTGGTATGTATCAAAAGAAAATTAACATACTGGTAAGATACAGGTACAATTTAAAGTAATTTTGGAGTAACCCCATGAACTTACCTAACATGATATGATATTTTTTTGAAAATCACAAAACCAATCTATATTTACCACTTTTGGGAAAGTCGGACGATAACTTTTTGAGAGTCTAAAATTGTGTATGTGTAACAGAACCACTCCAAGAAGTCTGCTCTCCATTATAGTTGTCCTCATCCGAAACGACGAAAAAGACTTTCAGAACTAGCATTGTTAACAGGAAGGGTGCAGGGTATTTGCAATAAAGAATGTATCAGAGGGTATGTATATATATTGCAAACTTGAAGAATGTATAATGTTTTGGTCGGAATTTTCTCGCCATTTTTCGATTTTTCGATTTGATTTTCCAGTAATGCTGCCGGTACACCATTACTCCTTTCAGTTTTATAAGGCCCAGCTCTTTCTTGTCACTTGAGAAAACTGTAAATCTAACCACAATGTAGGTAACCGTTAATGGTCTCACACACTTCTGAAGGATTGACCTTCACTATCGCCTGATGTACTGGCAACCCCAAAACATCAAGCACATCAAGAGAAAATTTTCGTTTGAAATCCTGAATGATATGGTCATATAGTGAGATGTAGACAGAAATCCTGAATTCTGTAATAATAATCTACTAGGGCCTTCTAGGGATTCCGATGTGTGGCTTTCTCCAGTCGAACTGCGAATTAGACCTAGTAATTTTCGAAACAATTAAGCGGTTTTCATCTCTATAAATATGAAGATCGATAGCTATTTTGTGTAACAGTAACTACTGCTCACATTGACTTTATATTTTGATGCCTTCTTGTTTTCTGTTCAGTGGACGTTTGCTTTAAAAGCATTCCGTCTGAAGTAACCATTTGGGGAAGGTAATTTCCTCCATTTCTCCCTCCTTAGATACGTACCTGCCACAAATGTCAAAGAAAAGTGCCGTAAGTTCAAAGAAAAATGGATACTAGATGTGCATCGAATGGGAAAGACAGGAATTCCTAGGGACGTCCATAACTCTAAACCGGAAGAAAATGTAGATATAGACCGACCAAGGAAACGATATCGTAAATACTTTGTAAGATCACAACTATCTAATCCTGTAGGTAAAATGATGATGATGCTGACGACGACGACGATGATAATGATGATGATGGTGGTGGTGAAGATGATGATGACGACGACAACGACGATTCCCACTCAGCACTTACACGCTTGCTGAAATCTAAACAATGACACACAGAAAACCTTAGTCACTGGTCCTGTAAACTACAAAATAGGCCTATACATTAAAACAAAACAAAAACACCCAGACAAAATAGGCGCCATTTTTTCGGTTTATACGGGGGTTTTGTTCGTTGGCCCAGTTTTTATTTCTGAACATGTTGCAGATACAAGGCAAGGCAAGAAAAAACAAACAAAACAAACGGACAAAAAATTCATTTGCAGAGCAGAACAATAAAGTTTTACGATATGTCCCGGGGCCTTTGATGACGACGACGACGCTAGCTGCAGTGTGTTACGGAGAAACCCAGATGTGTCGCGTTTTCACGAAACTCGTGCAAATAGCGACACTCTTGGTTGAAGTTTTTTTTTTTACAAACTAAACACCAGGATCCATAATTAGGTGCAAGTAACGAGATTATAAGTGTGCGTGTGCGTGTGCGTGTGCGTGTGCGTGTGCGTGTGCGTGTGCGTGTGCGTGTGCGTGTGTGTGTGTGTGTGTGTGTGTGTGTGTGTGTGTGTGTGTGTGTGTGTGTGTGTGTGTGTGTGTGTGTGTGTGTGTGTGTGTGTGTGTGTGTGTGTGTGTGTGTGTGTGTGTGTGTGTGTGTGTGTGTGTGTGTGTGTGTGTGTGTGTGTGTGTGTGTGTGTGTGTGTGTGTGTGAGGGAATGAGTGAGAGTGGAAGGTAAGGAATAAGATAGAGACTTAACAGTAACGACGTATTGTTCTTCCCAATTGCAACATCTTATAAAGAAAACAAGGTAGGTTCAATAAGTAACGTATTTTTTGTTGCCAAAATATACAGTTATTATTGTTCTGGAAATCAAGAAAACAGAGAACGAAATGTTAAGCATTTTATCGGTATATTTAATAAGCTGATATAAATAAATTGATGTAAAAATGCCCCAGAGTATTGAAACGAAGGGAGGGAAGTTGGCAAATGACCGAGTTAAGGTTAATGGAAAAGTCGTGATTGACTCTTAAAACATTATGTTCCTGTTTTTTGCAGTCCGTGTTGATAAAAATATAATATTTAAAAATTAGAAAATGTTGCTTCTGCAGTTAGTTATAAGTTAATTTTATTAGGTTACGAAGGTCATAACGGTTGAGTACGTCCCAAACACTGAGGAAACAACATTCTTTCCTCGTGTTTGTGGACGTACTTTGTTTAAACGTCCCCGCTCTGAAGATGGCTTCTTCGCGTGCTGCCGAAACGTCAGCGTCAGGAAATTTTAGCAATACACCACAGTCAATCGGCCTATAATATTTAGATACAAATTTTATTTTGTTTTTGTCCTTGCTTTAGGTATCATTTTTACAGAAATTCCTTTACTAAAAGAATAGGAATTTTATATTATTATTTCTTTGTGAAAACACGCCGTTTTAAAAACTTAAAATTGGGAGTTATTTTCTCCACTCTATTGTACATGCATTTGTATTCTTATAATAATATAACAACCGAGTTTGAATAATATTGTAACAGTACAAACTGTCCCATAAAAATTAACTAACTAAGTAACCAGAAGTGATGATAACCATTAGTAAATCTACTATCAGCATTCAATGACAATACAACGTAACCAGACGATGTGACTGAGACATTGACAAAGACTAGTTTCCAAATAGATTAGTTAACTCAGCATAAGAAACCATTAAACAAAGTCAAACACCATAAATAGAATTAAAGGTGAAAGAACTGATATTTACAACATGTATTAAAGTAGTACAGCTGAGTAATTGAAAAGTAACAATTTGCATAACAAATAAAAGGAAATATATTGTAGATAATCATGAATTATAGATGAATTATAATAAATGAACCATTAAAATAAGAATAAAAGTATAATCACAATGTTAGATCAACCTTGAAAAAAGGTATGCTAAGGCATAATGAATAATGATGATAGAATAATTAATGAAAGAACAAATTGTATATGTTCTAATAATAAATGATCTCAATGTAATCAACAATGTAAAAACTATATGTATTTAAAAATGTTATAAGATGGTAAATTTTGAAGAAAGATGTATTATCAGTTAAGGTGAACAAAACCTTATTATGAATTGTGTAAACTAAGAGAAGGGCATAAGATGAGTTAAGATGACTCAGTGAATAATAAATAATATAATAGAAGCTCAAAGTAATGACTCACAACAACTTATGTGGAGTCCATACTGAAGGAAGTAGAGTGATTCTAAACTTGAAATAATAGACAAACAAATGATGACAAAACAAATTATGAAAATAATAATCACGTATAATAAAGAGAACATACAGAGTATAGGAAAATAGAGATATAACAATTATGTAAAAGGTGTAAGTCACCAAACAGTGTCAAGTATAATAAGTATAGGAAGTAAGAATAATTTTGAATCATTAATAATGAAGTAAGGAAGCCATTTAATAATAATAAACAAATATGTTCTAAGGATTTTTAATGTTCAGCTGGATACAGCAAATTTAGATAATAATATGTTAATTTCAATAAGATAATTGTGTTCAAAATAGAGAAAAATGATGGTTTAATAAATGTTAAAAAATATAAAAATAGAATCTGCAAAGTGTAGCAGAAGATATTTGAAACAACACAGTATTTAAGATAGCCTATCATTAAGATGGAGTTTATTCATGAAAAATGTATCCAAACTGGCCGCTATTCAACCAGAAAAGAACGAGCAATACGATGCCAGTAATAGAACCAAATTTGTAATTGATGTAACTGAAAAACAAACATAAATATGATAAATTTTGTGAATTTTGGAAGGGTACAAAAGAATACTAACAACAACAATAAACCCACGCTTAAAACAATTATGTAAGAGCTAAAAATAGAATGACCGCATTATGACGTCATTTTTAACCAATCAGGACATTACTTGAGAAATTAATTGTCGCTGTCTAGCGGAGTTTTCAGCGGACTATATATACAGATGTACGAGTGTACAAAAAGACTTTTTTTTTCGAATTCCATTCCGGCAGATACTACAGGACTCCAGATCAAAATTTTCATCAAATATTATTAAAACACAGCAGTGAAGAAGTTACATACTTATTAAAGTGCATCACGACAAGCAGTGTTCCCTTAACTAGTTGTGCGAAACAAAAAGAACGAGGTTAGGTGAATTACCTAACCAAAAATTTAATCTCAAGAAGTTATAATCGTTCATTCGCGAAAAAGTGAAGTGTACGATCAGTGTATAAGATCGTAAAGTGAATTAAAAAATAATCCAAAGCGATTATCAACCAGGGAGTACAGTGCCATATATAATTACAGTGTATGAATATTATGTTACTAGTATAAGAAATAGTCGTAATACACTTATGTATTAACGCAAAACATTAATACTGTAAGAAATAAGCATTGTCTATACTTTTTTCAAGAGGAATTATACGATTCCAATATAATAATTAACGATCTAGGCTAACCATAGTTAACCTCAAAACTTGTAGAGTTCAGACGAACATTTCGTTAATCAATCTGAATTTTTAAAGGTGTCTAACCTATTAAATTAAACGTATGTAAAGCATCGTAACTCGATGCCTAGTTATTTTATTCTGTAGTTCTAAAGGATTCACCCTTGAGGTATACAAAGTTTGTAAATAAACAAACCGATAATTAGAGTCATCATGGCCAACCTTCTGGGTTAGGAGAGAATTAAGCCAGGTATATTGTAATCCATAAATCATTGTTAAATTGAATGTATAGAGTTAAAGTAAGCACGCTGTGAGCAATAAACCAGTAAGTTATTAATTAACAAACGTTGTCAAAAATTATTGAAGCAATTATTAGTTATTTTTCTTATTTAAAAGAGCTGCAATTTCAAGGCACTCAAACAGTTAAGTTGGCGGCTTGGACGTGTGAAGCGCCAACCGTTTAAATACATAAACAAGACAGAAGAAAATTAATTAATTAAATTATTTTAATCATTCAATCAAAGAAATAATTTAAAAAACATCAATTAAATTTATTTATTTTAGTCTTTGAATAAATTATTTTATGGAATAAGAACCAGAGATTCCATATGGCGCCCAAGTAACATAAATTTAGCTCACTTACTTACAAACAGTGCAGTTACACTGTTTTGACAACTTAACAGTTTTATAACGTACTGAGACCGTCTGGACAACCAGTACAGACAGACCTTGTAACAACCAAGAATTAAAATTTTTTAATAGTATGACCGAAAAGACGTTACATACAGCAAGACACCCCTACACGAGCCACGAGCAATAAATAAAGAACAGTTTTACGATGTGTCAACTGAACGTTTGCTTCGGACAATACGAATACGCTTCACATCACTTTACAATGGGAAATAAGGTTGGCCGTGACAGACTCGACTCAACCGAGATTTACAGCCTGCAACATGCAAGATAAAAGAAACTATGTCAAGTACCAATTTACAGAGAAACTGTGACGGACACACTGCACAGTTAATTCGAAGTGTACCAGTAGTAAGAAAAGGGCGTAAGTACACAATGGTACTTACCCTGTATGAGAACTGACATCGATATCTAAAGAATGGAATCGAACTTGTGCACAGCGGGGGAACGTCTTACTGGCGACAACTGATATTTACGACAGGGAGAAGGAGTGCCGTTTTGGAAACGACGACACGCTGCGTCAGGATAGCTATCGGAAAAGGGTCAAGGATAATGAAACAATAACGAAATACGACACATTGTTCGCGTGAGAACAAGCAGCAGGGTCCGGAGTACGCTTAGACAAAGACCTGATCGACAGCCGAGAAATTGCTCTTGTTCCAGGAAAAGAGTACGGAGGCTTTCGACGCGAACTTGTGGGGAGACAGGATACCCAATCACAACCCAGCATCTACCCAGAGAACAGGTGGAGAGGACCGTCGTCATCATGGCAACGGGAACGTCGAATGAGAAGTGAAGAACGATAGTCTTGCATAAGGGTAGGAGTTCTTCTATCCTATCATGTTCGACCTGAGGCGTGTCTTCCAGAAGATTGCATTGTGGTAAACGATGCTTGATAAAAACTGTTTGCAGAGCACGCGGGAGGACAGTCTACTAATAATTTTCGACAGTCTACTTATAATTTTCGACAGTCTTCATATAACTTTCGACAGTCATCATCTATTTCAATCACGTACTTTTAAACAGTCTTCATACGTTTTCAACAGTCTTAATACAAAGTTCGAGAGTCTTCTTATAAAGTTCTCAATCGTATACTTTAACAGTCTTCACGGAACTAAATCTTAATACAGTTCGATTAACATACGGACAGCAGTGGGACTTTGAAACTCTGCTACGCGGTATATAATTAAGTGACTTAAACATTTCGATATTGGCGAGTATCCGGTAATAGTGTACTTACAGCGACTAAATCATGCGACATACGCCAGTGCTTAATAACTCTAGAGTTCTTTATTATACTCAAATTCAGAACTGAACTAACCAATCGCAGTTTCATCAATAACCGACGCGCAGAACTATTGTTAATGTATTACCGGACAACGAAATCGTAACGTTGTACAGTGCGGCGAAGCGATACAATATAATTTGGAACAATTACACCACGGTATCAAAGACACTATACATTAATGTACACACAAGAAGTTCAACAATAGACAGACAGATATATACACCATAGTTAATGATGAACTTACCCACACGACACATGATTTCATAAACTCTAACAGTAACAGCCGAATCAACAGAAAATACACACAGCGCGAGTGAATCTGATCCGCGTGTGTTGAGTGTTAGTGACATCACAGCTACGCAACTTCACACAGATGGACCACCAACGAGAAGGAGTTACACCGATGGAAACACCCCTTGAGTATTTAAATTGCATATGATAAATATAATTAACGCTATTCATCTGAGGCAAGCAATGAACGCATTAGTATAAGATTTATTGTTTGACTATTTGTGTTTTTCTATATATCGATTGTATTATATATATGTATGTGTATGTTTTCCAGCAAACAACGTATTGGATTCGCATTGTAATTTGATATATATACATGTGTTCTCGTTATGAATGTATTTACAGGGAATCATCCATATTTATATATTGAAGTCTCTTTATTTGATGATGTTAATAAATAAGTGTTTATTTTATCCAGAATATATGCGTTCATTATTGTCAAAGTTACCTCAGAACAAGAAAGTAATGACACTTGAATGATTTATAGTAGGGAGACAGAAGTCGGCGGAACTAAAACTGGATGAGAGCACCAGAGAGAAAACCACTCGTATCAAGGAATTAAAGTCCCAAATAGAACGACTACAACGTCAGCTAATTGAAGGTGAGTCGGGGATAATCAGTAGGATTAACGGACACACACATACAGAATTAAAGTACAACGGCACTGACAGGTTCCCAATGGAATTCCTGAAGGAATTGTCAGAGATCCAAGAACAATACTACAACAACAATGACATTAAATGGATCGGGAGACACTTGGAGATGGACGCTGGGATATGGTGGCGTGTCATACGGAATCAAATCTCCACGTACGAAGAGTTTAAAGAAGCCTTCACCTTGAAGTACTGGGGTCAAGAACGCCAGGACAATATACGCGACAATCTTGAGTACGGCAGATATGAGTGGAATGGGCCAATCACAGCCGTCCAGTATGTAGAAAGAATATTACTGGAAAGCCGGCAACTTCGCCAGCATTGACCGATACGCAACTGATCCGGAAATTAGCCCGTCACTTTGGAAAGGATTTGCAGCTCGCCGTGGTCACACGTGGTATCACAAGTATACCGAATTTTGAAGCATTAATTATGGAACTTACGAGTATACAGTCAAGCGGAGAGAACAATCGCAGGCCGCATTATAGACCCTACAACGAGGGAAAAACCCGAGAGAGAGAGAGAGAGAGAGAGGGACAGTATAACAAAAGTGAAAGCGACCGACAGCCAAGGGGTCGTTTTGACAACAAGCAATACATCAATACGGTGCAGTTTACGCCAGCAGAACCGGGCCCCAGTAGAACGGTCAATGACACCACCCCGAGGGCGAGCGGTAACAGCGACAACAACAACAACAACAACAAAAAATATGTCAAACTAGAGAATAAGATAGAATTTTTAAGCGACTTATTTCCGAGTGAGAATGTAAATATATTACTACCGGATTTACGAAAGGACCTACTACAAGAGGACGACGAAATTATTAATAAACAAGTATTGAAATGTCCCGAAATTACTATCAAATTTAATAATGATATAATTGTACAAGCTTTGCTTGATAGAGGATGCATCGTGAACGGATTATCGGAGACGTGGTTTAATAATCATAAGAAGAGTATAGGACCATATGAGACACTACCCGTAACGAATACATTTATAATAAGTGCTGTAGGAAATAAATCCAAATTAGTTAAGAGACAAATATTGTGTGACATTGAGATTGATGGTATCCGATATGAATGTGTGTTTTTGATAATACCAGAATTAGTGAAACCGTGCATACTAGGAATTAGTTTTCTACAAGAAGTTGGGTGTCGCATCGACATCGGAAACAAAGTAATTAATTTAAAAAGCAACACTGATGAAGAGGAGCAACATGAACATTGACGTGATAACCAGTGAAGAAGAAGAGGAAGTACTTCGATGCATCGATGAAAAGATTGGGAGCATAGACTGCGTGGATGAAGCAATACTGCAACGCCTGAAGGAGATTTTGGTAAGGAACAGGAATGTTTTTAGGGAGTGCCCGGGAAGAATAGAGGGTTACACGCATGAGTTTCACGTTACGGACAGGACACCTTACTTTCAACGAGGGTGGCCTGTGCCGCTTGCTTACAGAGACAAGGTGAACGAGGAGATTAACCGGATGTTACGATATGGAGTAATCGAACGTTGTGCCACCCCGTACGTCAATCCAATCGTGACAGTAATCAAGAAGGATGGGAGGGTTCGCCTGTGCCTTGATGCAAGAAAAGTGAACAGCGTAACTGTACCCGATTACGAAGGAGTGTCCCCGGTAAATGAGATATTGGCTAGATGTGGTGATATGCAGTACTTGTCGACAGTCGATTTATCCAGTAGCTTCTGGCAAGTCCCATTAAAACAAGAATGTAGGGATTTCACTGCGTTTATGCATGAAGGGAGGTGCTACCGATTCACAGTGACACCATTTGGACTTAGCACCAGCTCTGCAGCGTTGACACGTGGATTGGATGTGGCTCTCGAGGAGGAAGTCAAGAAGAACACGATCATCTACGTGGACGACTGCTTGTGTTACTCCAACAATATACAAACACACTTAAATCATTTAGAAACATTGCTAAAGAACCTCAATAAGGCAAATATCACTGTCAACCTCACCAAGTCACAATTCTTCAGACGAGAAATCTCATTCCTTGGTTATCGCCTTACAACAAAAGGGATACAAGCAACCGATGACAAGGTAAAGGCAATTATGGATTTCCCAGCACCGAAGAATACAAAACAACTCAAGGGTTTCCTTGGCCTCACCAATTTTTATAATAGATTCACGAGTAAGTACGCGGAAACAACGCAACCTTTACATGAACTGCTGAAAGGAGGACGAAAGTTTTCATGGACAAGAGAGGTGGACGAGTGTTTCCAGAGAGTCAAGAATTTATTTATAAACACAGTAACTCTACGGTTCCCACGGCCGAACCAAAGATACTATATTCAGTGTGACGCTAGTAATTTTGCGTATGGTGGCCAGCTTTACCAGATCGATGAAGAAGGAGAAATTGGCGTGATTGCTTTTACAACCAAAACATTTAAAGGCGCAGAACGCAATTATTTCACGACGGAGAAAGAGCTCCTAAGTATCGTTAGATGTCTGGATAAGTTTCGAATGTACATACTTGGCCAGCCCCTAACGATAATCACGGACAATAAAGCATTAACATTCATGCACAAGTGCCACTTAAACAACTCGAGAATTACAAGATGGATTCTCGCCATACAGGAATACAATTTCGACATTATCCACTGTAAAGGAAAGGATAATGTAGTTGCGGACATACTGAGTAGATACCCGGCTGACGCGGAACAACAGGAGACAAACGAGGAAACGCACGAGTATTTGATTAATCACCTAGTTATTAAAATGAGTCAACAAATAGGTAAAATAATTAGAGATATCGGCAAATACCAGAATGAAGATGCCAAACTCGGAACACTTATAGATAAGATTAAGAATAACAATGTAGATAATAAATTAAGCAAATTTTATAAAATTGTTAACAATAAGTTATACCGACGACAACGTGGCGAATGGAAACTATACATTCCTGACAGCGTGTCGAAGGACCTAATTGCAGAGATACACCAAATGTACGGACACCTAGGCCCGAAAAGGTGTATAAAAATGTTACAGGAGCACTTCACGATTGACAGCTTGTTCAAGAAAGTGAAAGTATATATCCAGACTTGTGACTCATGTCAAAGATACAAGGACACGAACAACAGGATGCTGTTTGGCGGAACAAAGGCTATGATACCGTCAGCTAGAGGTGACATCGTGAGCGTCGATTACTATGGACCCTTACCAACTGGTACAGGAGGCGTCAAATACTTACTTGTCATGGTGGACAACTTCACAAAGTTTGTCAAGTTATTCACATTAAGAAGAGTGACGACCACCACGACATTACGACGAATCAACGACTACTGTGCGAAGTTTGGACGACCGAAAGTCATTTTAACTGATAACGGCACGCAATTTACCGCGGAAAAATGGATTAAAGGTCTCGAGGAGCTGGGTATACAACCGAGATATACGGCGATAAGGAATCCTCGCGCCAACTTAGCAGAAAGGATTAACCGCCAACTTGGAAACCTATTCAGGATCTTGGTACACGACCAGCATAGTAAGTGGTCAAGATACGTCGGACTGATTGAGACATGTATCAATGAAACATACCACGAAACAATAGAAATAACCCCCCACGAGGCGCAATTAGGAAAGAAGCCGACCTGCGCATGGGAGAAGTGGCTGGACAAAGATGTCATCAACAGTAAATACAGTTCAAATATCAGCGTATTTGTAAAAATAAAGGAAAAAAGAGAGAAGTATGCTAAGCGCATCAATGATAGTAAGGAAGTTACTAAATTTGCTATCGGCGATAAGGTGCTGTTAAGGAGCTACCACCAATCTGACGCCGCAATGAAAAGGATCGACAAGTTTTTCGAGTTGTACACCGGACCATACAAGGTTAATCGCGTCCTTGGTGATGCAACATATAAGCTCATTGAGTGCGATAGCAGTGGCAAAGTGAGAGGAAATTTTAATGTACGTCTGTTGAAGAAGTACTACGAAACGAAAGTACAAGTCTCACAGGAATGCAAGCGAAAGTTGCATCGACAATCAGTTAGACTAGTGGACTACAGGGGACGGGCCAACGCATAGAGTGAATGTCCCGCGAAAACCGGTCCAACTAGCTAAACGATATGATGTATAACTTATTAGCGTGTAATTTAAAGATTTTTTTTTTTTGTACATGGAGTTCTTAAGTCACGATGTGACAGTCTAATGACATTAATTACATGTGTATAACCAATGTTAATGAAAATTTCAATAGAAAGGACACTTATGATGCGAAAAGTTCGATCGGATGTGCAGCAATAAATTGCTAAAGACGTTATAACGAGCTTTTTATAGACACACGATGATGTAAGATTAATTAATCAAATCTGAGTGGTATAAAGCGAAGTTATCTATAATCATAATGACTTCAAATGAATTGTTAATTGTTCCTAAATAATGTATATAAATTTATAATCAATATAATCAGTATAAATGTTAGTAATACGTATTGTGAGTGATACTCAATAACAAAGAGTGAATGTATCAATATGTATTTACAGGTTCGTAAATTGTGTTTTAAATGTTCAAGATAGACTAAGGACATTAACTATCGTAACGATATTTAAACGATACATGAATAATTACATTTCATGTCGAAAACCATTATTTCATGTATTAGGTTATAAGCGGATGACACAGTCATCCACAGTTATTATTATTATTGTAAAATAATCCCATATCTAATTAGATATGCACAATGTGTGAAAATGCGTTCATCCTTCCTCAGATGCACGGCAATAAATTCCCAGAGTTAGTTTACAACAAAATATAGGGAATATATACCCGTATATCCCAAGCAGAGGAAAGTGGGTCAATGACCGTGACCTTATCAGAGAGGACTCCCACAACAAACACAGAGCGCAAAAATCGGATTAGAATGTCTTCTGCTGATCCAACATCCAATCCGATTTGGGGACTATGTAACAACCAAGAATTAAAATGTTTTAATAGTATGACCGAAAAGACGTTACATACAGCAAGACACCCCTACACGAGCCACGAGCAATAAATAAAGAACAGTTTTACGATGTGTCAACTGAACGTTTGCTTCGGACAATACGAATACGCTTCACATCACTTAACAATGGGAAATAAGGTTGGCCGTGACAGACTCGACTCAACCGAGATTTACAGCCTGCAACATGCAAGATAAAAGAAACTATGTCAAGTACCAATTTACAGAGAAACTGTGACGGACACACTGCACAGTTAATTCGAAGTGTACCAGTAGTAAGAAAAGGGCGTAAGTACACAATGGTACTTACCCTGTATGAGAACTGACATCAATATCTAAAGAATGGAATCGAACTTGTGCACAGCGGGGGAACGTCTTACTGGCGACAACTGATATTTACGACAGGGAGAAGGAGTGCCGTTTTGGAAACGACGACACGCTGCGTCAGGATAGCTATCGGAAAAGGGTCAAGGATAATGAAACAATAACGAAATACGACACATTGTTCGCGTGAGAACAAGCAGCAGGGTCCGGAGTACGCTTAGACAAAGACCTGATCGACAGCCGAGAAATTGCTCTTGTTCCAGGAAAAGAGTACGGAGGCTTTCGACGCGAACTTGTGGGGAGACAGGATACCCAATCACAACCCAGCATCTACCCAGAGAACAGGTGGAGAGGACCGTCGTCATCATGGCAACGGGAACGTCGAATGAGAAGTGAAGAACGATAGTCTTGCATAAGGGTAGGAGTTCTTCTATCCTATCATGTTCGACCTGATGCGTGTCTTCCAGAAGATTGCATTGTGGTAAACGATGCTTGATAAAAAACTGTTTGCAGAGCACGCGGGAGGACAGTCTACTAATAATTTTCGACAGTCTACTTATAATTTCCGACAGTCTTCATATAACTTTCGACAGTCATCATATATTTCAATCACGTACTTTTAAACAGTCTTCATACGTTTTCAACAGTCTTAATACAAAGTTCGAGAGTCTTCTTATAAAGTTCTCAATCGTATACTTTAACAGTCTTCACGGAACTAAATCTTAATACAGTTCGATTAACATACGGACAGCAGTGGGACTTTGAAACTCTGCTACGCGGTATATAATTAAGTGACTTAAACATTTCGATATTGGCGAGTATCCGGTAATAGTGTACTTACAGCGACTAAATCATGCGACATACGCCAGTGCTTAATAACTCTAGAGTTCTTTATTATACTCAAATTCAGAACTGAACTAACCAATCGCAGTTTCATCAATAACCGACGCGCAGAACTATTGTTAATGTATTACCGGACAACGAAATCGTAACGTTGTACAGTGCGGCGAAGCGATACAATATAATTTGGAACAATTACACCACGGTATCAAAGACACTATACATTAATGTACACACAAGAAGTTCAACAATAGACAGACAGATATATACACCATAGTTAATGATGAACTTACCCACACGACACATGATTTCATAAACTCTAACAGTAACAGCCGAATCAACAGAAAATACACACAGCGCGAGTGAATCTGATCCGCGTGTGTTGAGTGTTAGTGACATCACAGCTACGCAACTTCACACAGATGGACCACCAACGAGAAGGAGTTACACCGATGGAAATATCGGATAAATCGCTTTACAAGTAATCTTTATGCTATTCTTATCATAAGAACTCTACTGTCCTGTCTCTTTTCAAGAAACACCCCTTGAGTATTTAAATTGCATATGATAAATATAATTAACGCTATTCATCTGAGGCAAGCAATGAACGCATTAGTATAAGATTTATTGTTTGACTATTTGTGTTTTTCTATATATCGATTGTATTATATATATGTATGTGTATGTTTTCCAGCAAACAACGTATTGGATTCGCATTGTAATTTGATATACAGGGTGATTCACGAAGATATGCAGAGATTTTAGGAGCTCTTTCTACATGTAAAAATAAGAAAAAAAGTTCATATAAACATAGGTCCGAAAACGTTTCGATAGCGAGTTACGGCTCGCGAACCAGTTCGCCCTGATTTCTGGTCCCACGGTAAAATGACGCCATACTAAAATCCGTGGGGTATAAAGTGAAGGGTAAATTTGGTGGCTTCTTGTAGATTTTGATCTGAAAAATTGAATAAAAGTGGTCCCAGACCTCTGTCTTAATTAGTTTCTAAGACAAACTGGGTAAAACACAAAAAAGTAGAATGGAAAAACACATATTTTTAGATTTGGGATAAAATAACATCGTTAATTTGCTAATAAACAAATAAAAATGTCTAACTTTGTAGAGAATTTAATTATGAGAAAACTGATATGTATAATGTCTATTAAAAGTAAGGACAAATTTGACTTTAATTAATAACAAAACAGACCAAAATGCGCCAGAAAAGTGTTACAATTTACAGGAATGGCATTGTAAACTTTCGAAACACCTACACTTGGGCAGACAAAAACCCACGAGACTGCCCCCAAGACAGGACCAACATACTTTTTCATTTAATGTGTGGTGCGGTCTTCTTGGTGATAATCTCTTAGGCCAGTTTTTCTTACCACCAAGGCTTAATGGAAGACAATACTTACATTTTCTGCAAACGACTGATGGAACTCTTGGAAGATATTCCACTTGCAGATAGAGTGCAGACGTGGTTTTTGAATGATGGTGCATCTGCTCACTACTGTCGTGATTTGATGAACCATTTAAATAATACATTCGGTAAGCGATGGATTGGTCGAAACGGGCCAGTAAAATGGCCACCTCGATCTCCTGATCTCGCGCCAGCAGATTTTTTCCTTTGGGGTTGAATGAAGTCGTTAGTTTATTCCCTAGTATTGGCACACAAGAAGAATTGATACACGCATAATAGAATATGGAGATCCTGTTAAGAATAATCCTGATGCTACAAAACGTGCCCGGCTAACATGGACTCCCCGAGCTGAATTCTGGCAGTCAACAAAATGGCCACATTAAACAACTGCTTTGAACTAACGTTTGCAGCTTTATCAATTTACCAATTTTGATATTTAATCATTTGAATGAAAACTTCAATAGTATAAGTTTTTAATTTGTTTACAGTTACATTTTTTATAAAAACATTTACGAAAACCTTTGTTCTGTTTAAAATTGTAAGACTTTTCTGGGTAATTCGAGATAGCCATTTTACTAGTCCGTTTCGACCAATCCATCGCTTACCGAATGTATTATTTAAATGGTTCATCAAATCACAACAGTAGTGAGCAGATGCACCACCATTCAAAAACCACATATGCACTCTATCTGCAAGTGGGATATCTTCCAAGAGTTCCATCAGAGTCGTTTGCAGAAAATGTAAGTATTGTCTTCCATTAAGCCTTGGTGGTAAGAAAAACGGGCCTAAGAGATTATCACTCAGAAGACCGCACCACACATTAAATGAAAAAGTATGTTGGTCATGTCTTGGGGGCAGTCTCGTGGGTTTTCGTCTGCCCAAGTGTAGGTGTTTCGAAAGTTTACAATGCCATTCCTGTAAATTGTAACACTTTTCTTGCGCATTTTGGTCTGTTTTGTTGTTAATTAAAGTCAAATTTCTCAAATTTGTCCTTACTTTTAATAGAAATTATACATATCAGTTTTCTTATAATTAAATTCTCTACAAAGTTAGTTAGACATTTTTATTTGTTTATTAGCAAATTAACGAAGTTATTTTATCCCAAATCTAAAAATGTGTGTTTTTCCATTCCACTTTTTTGTTTTACCCAATTTTTCTTTAAAACTAATTAAGATAGAGGGCTGGGACCTCTTTTATTCAATTTTTCAGATCTATAACTATAAGAAGCCACCAAATTTACCCTTCACTTTATACCCCACGGATTTCAGTATGGCGTTATTTTACCGTGGGACCAGAAATCAGGGTGAACTGGTTCGCGAGCCGTAACTCGTTAACGAACCGTTTTCGGACCTATGTTTATATGAACTTTTTTTTCTTATTTTTACATGTAGAATGAGCTCCTAAAGTTTATGCATATCTTCGTGAATCACCCTGTATATACATGTGTTCTCGTTATGAATGTATTTACAGGGAATCATCCATATTTATATATTGAAGTCTCTTTATTTGATGATGTTAATAAATAAGTGTTTATTTTATCCAGAATATATGCGTTCATTATTGTCAAAGTTACCTCAGAACAAGAAAGTAATGACACTTGAATGATTTATAGTAGTTTTATTAATTTATACAATAATTAGAGTCTCAATGCAGTAATTTTGCTAACATAAAAGAACTAACGTATCACTTAGCTTCAATCAGTTGATATGAGTAACCTAATTGAGTGATTACACGATCTCATTTGCAAATTAGTATAATCACATAATTAATTAATTATTGTTGGCATAATTAATCCCCAAGAATCTTTGTAACCTAAACTACCAGCGTTACACCAAAGGTACGTGGGAGTTATAAAATTACTTTATAATATTGTCAAAACAACACTTTACTGTACAAAGACAATTTAGGTCAACGGAAGTGCTACGGAAGTGCTACGGAACTTCAAGAGGATTCCGAAGTGAACAACATTCAATTAACTGAGATTGCAATAAATAATTAATTAAATAATAAAAATTAATTACACAAACAGAAAAAAATACAAATTCAATAAATTAAATAACATTTAAAATTATCTAATAAACAGATCATTATTTAAAAAAATAAAAGATAATCGACGACTAGGTACGCACGTGGTACGTGATAATATACATTTTATAATAACCGAGTGCAGAAAGAAATAATCCAGTGAACAATTTCTATTGTACTTTTGGAAAACAAAAACCGACAGAAACTTTAATCAGAATCTGCACAAAAGATCGGAGAATTTAAAGCATAAAAGCATAATTTAAAGTTAATCTTACCCTTCCATTAAAATGACTGCTAGTCTGTTTGGATGGACATTTATATGTGTGCCGTGTCTTGTGTTCTCTACACGAAACGTTGGCACATGAAGTCACTATGCAGAATTTTGTTTGAAATATACCAAGGAGCGTCGACTAACGCATGGAACACTTTATTTTTAAAACGTTGTAGAATTTAAAAATTTGAGATATTGGTAGAAGACCACAGTTCTGTGCTTTAAGTTCATTTGATCTTCAGAATGGCGTTGTATAGCAGTATTTTATCAGTTGTTCATCGTGACTTGTGGCAGCCAGTACAGTTTACTCAATTCCATTCGATAGTACTTTCGTTTGGTAAAAATATGGTGTTGCCACGTTAATCTGCAATCAGAATATAGTCAGAGATATTTCACAGAGCCGTATGAACCAGATGATGTATAGACAGGAAAACAGTCTCTTTTGTTCATTGTGGAAAGACAGTAAACAGATTTGTGTTTGTTGAAAATACAGTATTTGTGTTTGTAATAACGAATAATTCTGAATAGTGAATGTGGAATTATCGTAAGAACTGTTTATTAGCGCAGACTTTTAAGAGTTGCATAAAAACGAACTAGATAAGTATTTGGGTTTCTATTTGGTGTGTGTGTGTGTGTGTGTGTGTGTGTGTGTGTGTGTGTGTGTGTGTGTGTGTGTGTGTGTGTGTGTGTGTGTGTGTGTGTGTGTGTGTGTGTGTGTGTGTGTGTGTGTGTGTGTGTGTGTGTGTGTGTGTGTGTGTGTGTGTTTACGCGCCATGCGTTATTACAATTTTCCTATTTAAAATTACGACACCAGTGAATCAAAAACATTATACAATTAAAACAACAGAAACAACAAGCTCGTTATCGAACAGTTCCCACGTAAACTCTCTCACGATGTTACACGTTTAACTTATCAAACGCGTTGTAATCCGATATCATTGAGCACTTGAGGACAGTCATAACTGCGATCCAAAGACGACCTGCTCGGCTAATTTTAGTCTGGACTCGGTATATCGTTACCATGTGATTTGGAATCTGTGGTGTCGTGTGCACCGTCCTTTGTGAGAAACACTTCCGTTTATTCTCGTCAAAAAAACATCGTCCTAGAGGACTAAAAAGGTTTAAATCGTTTTAAAACTTCCGCGGTCTTCACTCAATTTGATTCCGTTAGTCTCGAATTTTGGTAATAAATAATATAGGCCTAAATCGCGTTTCACCAATAATCTGAATAATAGTAACAGTTTGAGATTTCGATGAAAAAAAAACAAGAAAACTGCATCCTATTCCACTGACTTCAATACATTTATTTATACTTACATTACATTTATATTTATATTTGGATTTATATTTGCACTTTCACTTGTATTAGTATTTATATGGGTTTACTACTTTATAAAACTACTTATTAAGAACTTTGTTCTAATTTCGCATAGCGCATTCCAGGATTTGTTGTGCTCTTCCTGTGTGCGACTGAATTACTTTTACAATGACGAAATAGTTGATTCACTAGCTTTTTGTTTTTTTCTCATTTTCCCAGTTTTTTGCTGTTGCTGTGTACTTGTGCGTGCGCGCGCGCGCGTGTGTGAACTCATTCCAGCATTGAAAATGGAAGCCCGTGTAATTACTCCTACGAAAAGTTGCTCAAATCCAGGATGCTAAGCAGACAACTAAAGCTAACCACTGATACGAGGCCTGGCCATTAATTAATGCAGATTGACAATAGATTAGAATATTCGAACGTAGAACCCTGCGAAAGGTCTTTGGGCCTGGGCAAACCGAAGATGGGTCCTGGAGGTTACGAACGTATTAAGAACTGGATCGATTAATACACGGTGCTGGTATAGTCCGCTTTATCAAGACTAGATTATAATGGTTTGGTCGTGTTAAGTCGACTGCATGATAGCAGAACAACTAAAAGAATCGAAGGCTGAAAAACCAGAGGAAGGCAGAAGATTTAGAGGAAGAACTTGATAAAAAGACGGATGGATGACGTTGAAAATGATTTGAGAAGTATGGCTGTCAGAGGTTGGAGAAGACTGTGTGGTGAGAGGACGGATAGAAGAAAACAGTTAAGCAGACTATGATCCACACTAGGTTGTGATGCCAGAAGAAGATATATATTGCAACAGTACAACCACTAATGGTACTGTGCATTGCCAAAATAAATTAAATAAATAATAAAAATAAATAAATATGGATTAATAAAGATGATTCAGATTGCATAAGCTGTGTCGTAGTTAAAAATAGGGAGCGCAGAATTCATGCATGGACACGCATCCCTGGCACACCTGTCGCTAGCGTTGTGTACACGCGTATTTTGTTTGTGTGTGTGAAGCCTGAAATGTAACCAACCCTTTTCAAGTAGGATAGTTTTTATGTTTTATTTTAATTATAAGAAAAATATGTACGATATGGTAAAACAAAAGACACAAAAGTGTATAGAAATTAAAGGTGAACAAAGGGTTAAAAAACAGTGCCAATGTGACGAAAAGTGCAATTTATTACTATACCTAAAAAGTGAATAGCTCTTTTAGTAACAATAAAGAAGTGTAATTTACGTATAGTAAACGTATAAAAATTAGCGATCGATTGAACATCGTGTAGTGTGAAATAGACTTCGTAATTCGCGAAGATAGGCGAAAATAGTAAATTGAACCAGACTGAGGGAAAAGACGCTTCGACAAAATCTGACAAGTTGAAAATTCTTCAGACCTGAGCTTTTGCACGACCTGACTATAAATACCAGGTCGCGCTAATAAAGCTTCTTCTTCTCGATTCAACCGTTGCCACAGGAGGCTATGTCAGTCGACGACGCTAATTTAAATCTATAGTAAGAGTCACAGGACAAACTAGAAGTCCAACCAGAGCAGCAGAGTACATTCGAGGAGGTCTATGGACACACCTGCAGCATATGATGTTAGGCGAGACGACTATTAAACAGCACATGCAGGAGAATCCGACAAGAGGACCAGGAGGACACGGAGGACACGACCAGAGGACCAGGAGGACACGGACTGAGGACCAAAGGAGGACGTACGGATGATTAACCACGTCAAATGAGATGATGAAAAACCAATGTAATTACAGGCATTTGAAAGACACTAATTAAAGTTAGAATGAAAGCCATTTAACCAGTATTGAAATAAGTAAATTGTACATAAATGTAAAATCAGAGTAAAATTTAGAATAATACCTCTTGTATAAAATTTAGTAATTGAGACTAACATAAATGATAAGAGAAATATTTGATTTTTGAGTTAACGTAATTAATAAAGTCTTTGTTGATAAAGGAGAATGCATATGCAGTAGAAAGTTTTAAAATCAATTAATATTAAAGAAATTTGAATACAAGTAAATTCATTATTGAAGCAAAGTAATCAGCAATTGCAAAAGATGACCACACAATGAGTAAGCCGAGAGCAAAAATATTTAATTAATTAAAATTAGGTAATAAGATTTATGTATAACCTGTTGTATATAATTTTTTAGCTATAAGTTGTGTACGAAAGAGTCGTACAAACGATATAATAATGAGTACTATTTCAATATGCGAAATGAAAGATTTTGTTTAATAAAAAAGTAAATAATGGAACAATTCTTAACTTAAATAAAGCATCATCTTCTTATTACGATTACACCCATGAATTCAATACATTATATAATGTGTTATGTTATAATGTGTGTGTGTGTGTGTGTGTGTGTGTGTGTGTGTGTGTGTGTGTGTGTGTGTGTGTGTGTGTGTGTGTGTGTGTGTGTGTGTTTAGTTATTATATCTTCACCTACATGTATGTGAGTGTGTGTGTATGTATGTGTTTTATATTTATATGACAAATTAATTAGTAAGTAACAGCATCCAAAAGTGGGAAGGGTGCAGGCCCTGGTTACGCACGCGTGTTGGGGTTCACCGAACCTAAACGAATAGTCATGTCTTTACTGAATACACGTTGGATGGGTACAACAAATTGCAGTTGCACGCAGATAAGACGAAATTGGGACACCTTATCACTGACATTGTCTCATCAAACCGTCTGTCAGAGGTGATCTTATGTCAGACACCGTTCTTCCTGTTTATTGTCCAACCCTCCGGCAACATCTGTGTTCGAAGGCAAACAATGGCTTTAAATAACGATAGAGACTAAGGAAGGTTAAGGAGAAAAAAGCACAGAACTGTTGTTTATTTACATTTACATTCAGGTGAATGTGTTGGCTACATTCACATTCACATAGGCCTACTGCTTAACAATTGAAGTGGACATTTTTGTTTTTAATTGGTATCAACATTAATAACGGTCAGGATGGTGACAAACATTTGAGTTGTATCGGTTAGCCATTTAAGCCGATAAACACTCCAACTTACATCGTTATTATAACAGTTTACTTCATAACTTTGGAACTTAAGATTATAACATGTTAAAAATACTTTTATGATAATAGAAACACTGAGTAGATAATTAACACCTTCCCAAATTAATATAGTCTAGCAATAAGAAATAACATTAACAGTTTAGATAACCTGAAGAATGCACTATGGAGTAAATTCTATTATTTACTTTCAAATAACATGAACCAGAAACTTGGTCTGTCTCCTAAAAGAAAAGACAGCCTAAACACCTAAAGCACTTGGTTCTAAATGTATCCTACCATCTTTCAAAGCATTTACATCATCCTTTAGCAGCTGTGGAGGGAACCTAACCGCTTATTAAAGATCGTAGTAATCCTCAGTTACTAAAAAATTGTCCAAGGCAAGACTCAGAATCCAAATGAATCAATGAACAATGTCGCTCGGGTTCGTCTACTAGAAGCCATATTTGTTACCATAAAACCCTTTTTTTTAAGATTAATGATATTGTAATCACTTTAAAAAATGGAAATATAGTTTAGCACTTCTTGAAATCTCTGAAGCTGATGTAGGAAGTATCTGTAGAACTAAACCAAGTGTTTATTTATTAAATTTAAATAATATTAAAATAATATACCAAGTGGCGAGTGACCACCCGATCGGTTCAGTACTTTGTTGAGTAGTTCAAAAGTAAGCAGCTTCAGAAATTGGATTTAGTAGTTGGGGAAACTGTTACAAACTAAGAAAACTTCAGACTTACTTCAGCTTCGTGTTGCTAATAACAGCGAATGTCTACTAAAATTGTAAAGTATGCTAGAGGGACAAGAGAAATGGCAAAGTAGTGCCAGAATGAAGAGAAACGCAAGTGGCAGGTCTTGGGAGACCAGGCAATCATTAGCCGTGTCCGTAGACCTATAAGAAAACATTTTTACTTAAACACATTTCCCCGAAATTTTCATAACATAAATTTTTTTTCCAAACTTAAAACAAAAATACAATTTTAAATCTATAAAACTTAAGTTCGATCTGTTAAATCGTTTATAAAAAGGGCAAAACGTCTTGAGAAAATGTGGTGTTGCTAGAGTACATGGTTTCCAGAAAACAAAACACGAATATAGAAAATTTCACATAGGCAGGTAGTTCTGACTCCCTTGACATAACTTTAACTTCTTTTATTATTAGACTCCACGCAAAAACTTTTCGACGGAATGAGTAATCGCCAGACTGACGGAGTAACTCACTCGGTAACTTGGTATCGAGTGATGACTTACGTAATCAGAAACTAAATGATCCGCTTTTTTTAATTCACCAGACACAAAGAATCACAAGTATCTCCTAATACCGCCGCTGCCATCGTTCCGCATTATCTCTTACAATTATCCTTTATCTTATCAGACAGTTTTAAATCATTATAAGAGGACAAAAGTGATTTCCAGCCAAATCACGCGCCACTTCATCCGTGTGACGCACGCAGTTTCAGCCAGAGTAATAATAAATAAGTTAATTATGTAGGCCTACTTATTTATTGCCGTAAAATATACAACGTGACAACACCGTTCAAAGAACAGTAGATCAACTAGATTTTAATTTTACTTTTGACATGTTCGTGCCTAAAGCCTATTGTTTTACTATCTACCTTCGTGTTTATGAGCTGGGATTCGTCCTTTTACACTACACAACAACTTTTATCGTAATGTTGAACGCTTACGATTAAGATATTCTGAAAACTTTTTTTTATACTTTAGCATAAAACTTGATTTTGAGCAGCTCTTAAAATGAGACTCTCTCACAAAATGTAATGAAAGGTTTTAACTTAAGTCTCAATTCCTAAGACGAAAGTCACGCCTTTAAAGGTAAAGAACACACAAGAGACCAATATCCAGGGAGCCAGGACAGGCATCCCAACCTAGAATTTTTCCCATCTTTTTTTTTTAATTCTACACCAAGTTTCGCTTCACGATTTTTATTTTTTTAAATAATTTAATTTAAAGATTTATTAAATAACGAAGAACTGCGAATTAAATTTCTTGGTGATTTAGAATGAACTTTCCACTACATGTTTGGACTCTAAAGGCTTATTTATCGAATTACCAACGCCACATTAAATAGATAACATGTTGCGCTAATGTTGTCGACATCATTTTAAGCGTGGATTTGCTTGTGAAATAACGAACAAAAGTAGGATTGGCATGACTTTTGTTAGATGAGCAGTTTTTGTGATCAGTGTGGTGAGTAAATGTGAGCTCGGGTAACTGCGAATTTGAGATAACTTTTACCAGTATGGATACGAGTTTGTTTTTAAACAAGAAGGCTCGAGTAGAACACGAAGTGCGTAATCTTGAACCTCGTAGGCTTAAAGATCAGTAAGTAACCAACCAATATGGAGACGTAACATTACATTACCACGTATACCTAACATGAGGAGGAATGGACTCAATTACGTAAGTCATAATTTATGACTTCCTGAAACAAAACAACGATCATTGTTTTCGAGCACCCTAGTAAAATCGTTTAAATGCCCGAAGCACTCTGTGTCAAAAGATGAGGCATTTTGCGATGTACGGTTTTAACGACAGGCCTTTTTGTTTACAGAAATAAACATTTGAAAAACTTATATTAATAAATCTAGATATAAGGCAAAAGCAAAAACATACTCTTGACGGAGGAGCGATAATTCACCGATCTCTTTAGGGAGGGGGAGGGTTGCTACAGCAAACGTGGCCTTTAGTCAACGTTTAAATTCAGAACAAATGGAATTCCATGTGTACGTTTTTAATTGAACTATAATAATATTTTTACTTCAACTGGACTGGTTTACAGTTAATAAGCAGCTTATTCAGTTGTTCTAAACGTACATTTCTATATTTTCAATCTCATTACTTTTTAGATAAACTTGAAAAAGACCAAACCTAAGAAAATTATATTAAATTTGCCTACAGTTAATGAGACTCGGATATTTGAAAACAAATTTTTAAAAAAGGATATTTAAAAACAATAAACAAATTGTAGTAAAATTCATGTAAATTAATTAATATATAAGAGGATGCCTACGGATAACGACAATAGTACAAAATACCCTGTAATCTAAAACGGATTTTTTTAAATTTACTAAGGACTATTTAAATTCTTCTTTATTTTTTATTACAACAGTAAAATAAACAACGCAGCGTTGAACTGTGTAAAATCTGGAGAACTTAAGTTTGTATATTTCAAAACTTAATACAGTAAACCAGTAACCTAATAAATATAACATTTTTTTAACATAAATTAAACAATCTTTGTTACCAAAATAAATTTGTTTCGGATTATAGTACTTTTTAGTTTCGTTACTTTAACCTTAAATAACTACGTGACAGTAACATAATATTTTTTCCATTATTCATCTTCAGGTCCCATGTGTTTGATAACCCGACCACTCCCGATCCCATTTAGTTCATATAATCGAGGTTCTACTGTAAACAGTTTATGTTATGATTATGTGCACACAATTGCAAAAGTAATTATTTTCAAAAGAAAGCATTAGTTTATATTTGTCCGATGTTTATGTCAGTTGAATGACCGACAACTGACCTTTACTGTATAAAAGACAGTATTGCAGTTAGACTTTGGAATATCGGTCATTCTGTGTACACAGTAATTAGTCGTTGGTGCATGTTTGCTTCTGCTACTCCACGGTCATTGTCACCATCACAGCTTTAACATCTTCACAAAACTCGTTTACAAATCAAAGCATATAACGCTGGTTTGGAAACCGGTCTAAGAATGGACGACCATTCTGAGGTCATCCAATATTTGAACAGTCTCGTCTGTCCTAATCTACTACTACTACTACTAATACTACTACTACTACTACTACTACTACTACTACTACTACTACTACTACTGTCCCCCTGTCAGCTCTCCTTGTTTCCCGGCAGGATTCGTTAAAATTTCTTTCTTTTACTGGAAAGGGCTATTAACCCACCGTCTAAACCCCAAACTAGGTGGCCAGGAATTTTGATTTCGGGCTGTTCTTTATCCAAGACACTGTCCGCCGGAGAAGGCTAATTTGCCCATACATGTAATCGTTGGCCTACTTAAAGGGGCTCAGTAATAAATTTTGGTCACAAAAATGGAAATTTCAGTTTTTGCTCTATCGATATTCTGTAGACTTTTATCGTCAGTTCAAGCACTTTTTTATTTAATTCTCATGACTAGAAACATTTTTTCTAGTATGTCACGCTGTCATTGGCTATTACCTTGGAAACCATAAAAATGAATATTTCTGTACGTGTTTAATTTTTTTGTGAAGGGATGTTTTGTTTTTCCCTAAAGTACTGTCTCTTTACATGTGATTTCACATATAATTTTACATAAAATATAATTTCTATGTTCTGAATTTTGTTTTCATATATGAAATAGTCTTTTTTGTCAGTTTGTGGGTTATTATATTCTATTGTGTTGTGTATTATTTTTGTAGTAGTCATGTCTAAACCTAAAGGAATGTTTAAAAAGGGAAAACACGTAGGGAATTGTAAATGTTCATCTGGTGCAACTGAACTTCAATCGAGTACTTCCGCACAAGTAAGTGAAGAAACTAAGTTTAGTAGTGCATCTAAAAAAAATCTCGGAGACGTTCAAGTTATAAAGAATTGCTTGAAGACAATGATGTGGTATTTTTGACATTGTAGATGTGTAAGTGGGCGTTAGAAGACGCCTTAGCAGCTGAAGACTTTAACTTATGAAGGCTGTCTCTCTTATGGGAGTGGAATCCACTAATAGTGGGTGAAAGAAAATAATTACACAATAATAGCATGTTATTTATCTTTAATTGCGTTTTTTCTCAAAATTGATTTTTATTATAAAATACCCACTTTTCCAGGAACTGCTAGACCGATTTGTTTCCAATTTAACCGGAGTTTCGTATGGTAAAATTAGAACTACTGATGGGAGCATTTTGTAAAATATTGACTCAAAAATGAATTGGACATTTCTTCACAGAATTTAAGACGTTTCAAACTAGGCGTCGGAAAAAATATTTTTTACTTGCAAAAAAGATACCTAAAAACTTCTCCATCTGTCTTTGCAAAAGTTGTTAGTAAACAAGTGGTAAAAATTTGAAGTCATTCCATGTATAGACAGCTGAGAAAATGAGGCAAACGTTAACATGCGCTTCTGCACTGCAGTTTCTCCGCTTCTGCACTTGCACTTTCCGATACCAACACGTGCTATCCTGTGAAACCCAGACCATGTCAGCTTACTCGCCGCCTACCGTGGCAGGATCCGTTCTCTCGTCTGCTTGCCGATCTACTTCAGAGAAGGGATTGGTTACTACAACCTCAGAGTGAATTTTCAGAGTGAACATGTAGTTGAGAGCGCAGTTGAGGTGGAGAGGCTAAGCTCATTTCTCTTCAGAGAAAGCCTGCGTTTACATTACAGTCCCTTAAGACTCAGATGGATAAATAAAAAGTGGTCTGGGCTCAGTATTGGCAATCTATCACTACTTGGTAATCTATGAAGTAATTCAATATGACGTACATGCTCCAAAGAGTTGAGAAACCTAACATTTTAACTGAATGTTACTCTTTGGCTATTTCAGTAGATGTTTCATTTTTATGATTCTGTCATTGTGGTCACCCTACGTTTGACCAAAATGAAACTATACTAGGACTACCAGCATAATACGATATTGTATCACACTCCTCTGAAGACTATAATAATGATCTTCATCCTCTAAACAATTTCCTGGTAAAATATGAATTGCTCTGGTAGTCTTCCCAATATAATGACATAATAAGGTTGGAAAGTGAAGGATGTTACAAACAAACGACCAACTGTGGAGTCCAATACACCGTGGTAAATTAACTGAGGTTGTTCATTGGATTTCTTCCTTACTACCAACATAACTAACTATAAAAATTATTTTTTTGTATTTTCTCTTTTTCAACGTAACCCGTCGTTCTTTCTTTTTCGATAATAGTATCCATTCATCCTTACTAAAGATTTCTTATGTCCTCTCCTCTCGTATCCTAACTTTGGTTTCTCGTCAACAGAAAATTACATAATGTAATCGCAGATCTTTCTTCAAATTTTTAAATTTTGAAGTACACTTTTCCTCTTTCCTTTTCGATTTCAACACATCGAATTGTTACATTCTGTCGTTACGTGTTGGAGTACTGCTACTACCTTGTACTGAATAAGGCGTTTCAGTGTCTCCACCATTACCAAGTCATAAATACCGTTGTTTACGACTGGTAACGATGCTACCAGTTTTTATCCATTTTTGCAACAGGTAATCACAAAATTGAAATCACGACGACTGCTAACAAAATTAGCTTGACTGAGTATTATTTTTTACTTTTTTTTTGTAATCTTCGTCGTCGTTGTCATCAACGTCTCATAATCACCATCAACAGCAGTAGCAGTGCACCAAACCATCACTACGACCGCCACCACCGTCATCATCATCATTACTATAATTATCTTTTTTTATAGTTTTGTGGATAGTTTCTTACAATTTGCGGGAGTGTGTGGATATTGCTTACTGGGATATATCGAAAAAGACCCAAATTCTGTACGTTGAATTTTATGGGGGTGGGTCGTGAGAAACTGCTGAAAAAATGTGTGCGATTTTTCTATACACCATAACACACTTCTCTCTCGTACGCGCGCGCACACACACACCACTTAAGTGAAAAACTAAAAACAGAGTACCTGCTTAAACAGAGGCATATTCTGTTACTGTTGATTTTCAGTATTTGCATAGATCGGGTATTAAAGAAAACAAAAACAAAAATAAGAAGAGAATGGAGTGAAACGTATCAAGAAATTAGATGTAGAATGTGTAGAGGCACCTGTTTAACATCAGAGATTTGACAGTTCTAGGATTACTATAAGAAATCACGGCTAAACCATTGTTTTCCAAGGTTTCGTTAATTCTTACGTCCAAGCTGCATTTCAGTAACACGGTTACCCCCTCCTTCACAAACCTTCCCTTATACAACAAAAGAGTAACGGTACACGACAGGGGATGATAACAACGGTGAAAGTCCACCACAGTCAGGGGATGCTATGTTGTCAGTCACAAAGCGTACCTGTGGCAGTCTAGACGCTCATACTGATCTCACGGTAAGTCATTGTTTGATCACCCACTGTATATGTACGTATATACACATTTTGTCTATAGAAGATTCTACTTTATTTTTCATCCAAACACTCATTTATTAGCAATTACTTACGCTTATTTCGTAAGTGCTTTTCAATTGCCTTGTTTCTATAGAGTGAAGCTGAAAGTGTTTTTCCTCATAACTGCCTCATACAGTAGCACAGAAGTTCTTAGTTACTAAGAACTTATGGCTCCTCGCGAAAAAGTCGAATAGGCCCCTCTCTCTCCATATTCAAACAGCCATGAAAATGACAAAACTTTATGGAAAATGGCTCCTGTATATACTTCACAACAGTAGCGGAACTACGGGGGGATTCAGAAGATCAATCCCCCCCCCCCGAGCTATTAAAAAGGTGAGCAAAATTCCACATCCACTTAACGTAGGCCTCTTTCTAGACCAGTTGCGTGTGTTAAAATAATGTTTATAAATCATTGTAGGAATGAAATAAATTACAATATTTGTAAATTACAAAAAATTAACAATCACAGCATTCTGTAAAAACCTACGAATTTGCAGCTTTAAAAAACAATTACGCAGCCAGAGCCTATTAATCTACCTTTATTTTTTCGCCGAGACACACTTCCCCTTACTGGGTTATCTGTCATGGCTCTTCTAGTCTAATAATTCTGTGGTTTGAACCGTCATCAGTAGGCATGTAAACTAGCATTGCTTGACTTTAATTCGGAGATATTGTTGTTGGATTTCACATAACGTACTTTAACGTAATCTATAAATTGCTTAAAACATTCTTGAAAATCTTTAAATTAAACTGGGGTTTTACAAAAATATATTCCGAAAGACTCATTTTTACAAGATTTATTAACAATACATGTTTAGAATTAAAGTGATTCCTAATGGCATGAGTTTATTACCTATAATATGATTAAATATTAATCAAGATAATAATTAAAAATTACCTTAATAAACGTCTTGCGACTTCTTATTTTATTTTGTCCTGACGCGTTTCAAAACCTAAGGTTTCATCTTCAGAGGATAATCACTCTTCTGTCGTCAAACGTTAAAAATTAATGACACAATGACACACATACACATAATTTACACTACAAACTTAGGCTTTTTCACATTGCACAGTGCGCACTGTATGGAGGTCCAGTTCATACTGTCAAACTTATCAGAACTCAGGTCAAGGTGTATATTTATTAATGTTATCTAGTATTGTCTTGTGTCTCGAACTTAAGAGCTGTATCAAATAAATAATGTGATTTGAAAGATAACTGATCATTTAAAACATTTCCAGGATTGGTTTTAAATGCCTTGTAAATCTCATATTACTCGAGTGTGTCCATACGACGTCCATTGGCACAATAATGTAATGGCTTGAAATTAGTGTCAAAATCTGTATACTCATGGTTGGACTCCATGAGGTGACGAGCGTAGTTGGATTTAATACGTTCTAACTTTGTAATTTTGCTCTTAGGTAAATGTTCCCTAAATCGCTCTCGAAACCGTCTGCCAGTTTGGCCTATATATATCTTGTTGCAGTCATTACATGATAGCTTGTATACACCTGTTTGTTTCTCTATAGGTATTTTGTCTGTTGATTTAAGCATTTTTTGTAAGTTATTATTGGTACGGAAAATCACTTGGAAGTCAAATTTGTTTAAATTGTTTTTTAAAATAAGCGGCACTATTTGTATACTCTGCTGATACGTTTATTAAGGTAATTTTTAGTTATTAACGTTTTCGCGACTTGGATACCAAAAAACATGTTTATAATCAAGATAGAATAGTTAAAATCAGAACTTTTCCAAATTCTTTTCAACTCTTATGTGGTAAATCAACGTTTATTTCGTTATGTGGGAAGAATCCTGAATTTCACATTTGTCGTAAAGAAAATGAGGGGTCCAACCTTCAAGCCAGTCTCGTGCCCTCTGCTCCCAGTTACGTCACTGCTTTACGATTTTGGATGTTGTACTGAACAGTTTACTCAACAATTTCATTTCGTGCTAGGCAACAAAACGAGATGGAAAATCAAGGTCATTTTACTCGTATTTTGTTAGGCAATATAGGCCTACACGTAAATTTTTATAAATAAGTCGCTCATTCAGGGTAAGGGAAAAATTTGATGCAAGGACTTCGAAACTGTGCATCCTGTGTACCGAACTTTATATTCTTTGCTGTTTATCAACATTTCCAGCTTTGCCCTGGGATGTAAAGCAAACGAAAAGACTTTATGGTAGTCGCATTAGTAATAAAACATTATCGTGTAAAGGAAATACAAAATGCAATATAAGAAAGGGAGCAACATGTAACTATTTTAATCGCTGTTGTTAAAAAAATCACTAAACTATTACATGTGTCGCATTTAAAGGCACTTAGTGCGAGAACATGATTGGTGTAGCTGCAAAAATTTTACAATTTTTACACATACACACATGTATACATGCTGATGCGCGACAACATGTATACATGTGTGTATGTGTGTGTGTATGTGTGTGTGTATGTGTGTGTGTGTAACAAAAATAATTTGTCTATTATAAGCATCAAAATTATAATGCCTGATGTAAGCGATTAATCACCAGTCCTGTCGAAGCCCTTATTTACTACGTTAAAGTGTTAATAGCCATCAGAATAAAGGTTTATTTAAAATGGATAATTTTTCTAACACTTTTATGTTAAATGTTTTTATTTGTAATTACAGCTTTTAACAAAAATGTACGATTAAGTAGGACCGCACTTAAATGGACATTGTTCTTAATATTAACACTTTAACATTTCCTTGTATTATATATTTGAATTTTGCTATAAAACTGACCTTTGAAAATGTCTTAGGAAACAGTCTTAAAGCTCTTCTGTACCAACAAGTAATTCCCTCATCATTTTTTGAACATAGTTCCTTATATACAGAGCCTATAAGCAGTTGTTATTCAGATCATATACGCACATACACATTGTCGTTTCATCATCATCATCATCATCATCATCATTGGCTCGACAATGAGCCCTGGCCTTCGTTAGAAAATTTCGCCATTCTTCTCTGTGCATAGCCATATTCTTCCAGTTTCTAACTACAAGAGTACTGATGTCTTGACTCACCCCGTCCCTCCATCTCAGTTTTTGCCTTCCAACTTTCCTTTTACCTTCTGCCTTTGCATTAAATATCTCCTTAATAACTTTGTTTTCGAAGTTCGTATAATGTGTCCAGCCCATTCTAATCTTTTTTCGATTTAATAAAGGTGACCACATCAGGTTCATCATACAAATTATAGAGCTCTAAATTATATCTTTTCCTCCAGGATCCCCCCTCTTCCACTGGACCAAAAATGTGCCTGAGGATCCTCTTTTCAAATATATTTAGTTACCTCTCATCTGATCTAGGTAGCGTCCATGTCTCTGATGCGTAAGTCAGTACTGGGCGCACTAAGTCATATATACCTTACAGCTTGGTCTTCCTTTGTATTAATTGAGACTTTAGCTGTTTTCTAAGGCCCTGCACACACCTACTTGCTGACAAAATACGCTTTCGTATTTTCATATTAATATTATTTTATAGTTAACTTCTGAGCCGAGACAGGTAAAGCTATGTACTCTCTCGAATTTATAAGATCCTAATTCAAAACTTTTAGAGCCCACACAACAGTCTTTTCTTGTCACTGGCATATACTTTGTTTTTCCCTGATTGATCTGCAGATGCAGTCTTGTTGCAGCTTTCTCCAATTTCACAAAGGCTTCCATCATAGCTGTTTTTGTTCTTCCTATAATTTCGATGTCATCTGCATAAGCCAGAATTTGAACTGACATATAAAAAAACACAAGAACAGGCGTCCTACAAAACTGGCCTTTGAAATGCGTTAGGAAACAGTCTTACAGCTCTTCTGTACCTCTAAGTATTTCCCTCAAACTCATCATTTTTTGGATATAGTTCCTTATATACAGAGCCGGTAGTCTGTAAGCAGTTATTACTCAGGTCACATACACATTATCGTTTACAAATCTATAAACCTATGTACAATGCATACAAACGCATAGTCTCAGGCTACGGCAGTACATTGCGTAGAACTCAGCTTGCACTGACTCCAGATAAGTAAATGAACTATAGGAAACAAACGCGTTGAGTTCTCCTCGGTAATCTACGCTCCATTAATACGAGTTAATTAACTACACGTGGTGTAAGGAATCGTTCATGGAACGAGAGGATACACACATTTTTGTTAGTTGAGACTGTTATTAATCTCAGAAACTGCAGTAGACCAGACCGGTAAAGACAGGCGCCACGTCTATATATTGCCGTCCAAGTTCGATTTTTATTCACATTATTTTTTACTAAATTATTTATGCTTTATTCGTTATTCGTTTTCCTTTTGTTTTTATACATTTATATTTTAACGTTTAGGCGCTCGTAATTTAGGTAAGCTCTTTCTAACTAGTTACTACATCTGCTTATATCTATTTTACATTCAATATACAGGCTATGGAAAGCGTATATGTTTACAATTTCATCTTATCAGCTGAAGGACTCTAACTTTGTTTATTTCTTCATCATATTGTTTCAATATTAATTTATCTCCAAAACAAAAGATTTGAAATGTAATACTGATACACACAGCCCATGGAGAAATTCTGAGTACATACGTGGTACAGGAATGAACTTTGTACGTAGGTACTTGACAAACGACTTTGACTGATTTATCATTACCTTTGAATAAGCCATTACACCTTTTATAACAAAGAAACATGTTCGTTCATGAAATAATATAACAAAATCACTAAAATAAAATATACAATAAATACTTCATTTTATTAGTTTGTAAGATTTAACATATTCATGATAGAAAACATCATCATCATCTATCTGTCCACGATTAGGCAGGTTGCCTGTTCCGGCTTCACCATCTCCGTCTCGGTCTGCCAACATTTCTTCTTCCGGTTGGCTTATAATTCAGGATTTTTCTTGGAATTCCTTCTGGAGACATGCGCATAACATGCTCTTTCCATCTTTTTTTATAGTTTTTCGCTAGTTCCGTACTGGTTGTACTTTTAATTCCTGTCTTATATCTTCGTTCTTTATGTAATCTAATCTTATACAACCTTTCACAGATCTAAGATATTTCATTTCAGAAGTTTCCACGTTTCCATCTGTCTATAATATTCTTTTCTTGATGCCCATGATTCGGACCCGTATAATATCATTGGGACTGCCATCACCTTATAGAATTTTATTTGTGTTTCTTTCGTGGTCTTTCCTTTGAGTGTTCTCCGTAATGTCCCACATATTCTTTGAATGTTGTTTGTTTTATTAAGAACATCTTTGTCTTCTTCATATGTAATATCACATCCTAGGTAAATGTTCAAATTATAACCTTTTGATAACAGATTTAGTTTGTGTTAATCTTTTTTCTTTATTAACTACTTTTTTATTACAATGATTTTTTTGTTACATTAATTGATTATTGTCCGTATTTTTAGTTTTTGTTTTCTATCATGTCCACAAACACATGATAGAAAACAAAAACTAAAAATACGGACAATAATCAATTAATGTAATTAAAAAAACATTGTTAGACAAAAAAGTGATTAATAAAGAAAAAGATTTGTAGGCAGAGTCGTACTGTAGATATAACGACATTTTTAACCGCTACATAATGACACAATGAGGTTCTGACGCGACGATATTTTGAATCGCCAGGTATATTGACTGGGTCGGACAATTTACCGTGGAGATATTTTAGACTCCTACATTTTAGCATGACGTCATATTCTGTCGAGTCATTCGATATGGAACAGTCACCGAAATTATTTAAATTCTGGTTTTCTTAATTCGACTTGAAAAACTAAAGCCGCTTTTAGCATAAATGGGGTTTATTTATTATGCTAATCGTGATATAAATGATTTACATTTAGTAAATGGGACTAGTGGTATTTTATGTGAGTTTATCACTTTCTCATATGTATCTCGCCCTAAAGCTGGATGCCATTTACATTTAATGCCAAGCGTTGTGCAGCCATTTACATTTAGTGGTGTAAGTATAATTTACATCTGTGGTAATTAATTGTGTAAACCATTTACATCTAGTGAATATTAATCTGTGCTAATTATCTGCGCGGATTAATTACTCAACAATTATGAATCATATTAATTAAAGATTTATGTAATACGTTAAAATTGATATATCTAAAATTATTTCTATTCGTCAGATTTGACTCAATACAGTGTCTGATTAAATACGATTTTATAAGTCTATTAATCAGACGTTTCAATGGTCGAGTTTCTTGTATCCATTGATGTTTAGCATAAGTTATGAGATTTTTAGTGTAATACTTAGAATGAAAATACATCAATAACAAAGGTGAAATTTCAATAATGAACGCATGAATACTGTAAATTAACTACTTATTTATTACACATCTTACTGAAGTAAGTAACTATATCCTGCAAATTACATACATATTAAAACACATGATATAAATACAATTATTCAATTTATACGATGTTTCCTGAAACATAAACACATGGTACATTCAAATGCAGTAAATAATGCACATATATAAAACATACACGAATAATAAACAATCAACAATTATACTTATTCCTACCTAAAATGCGTTCATTATTTCTCAGATAACGAATTACGTTAGTGTTATTTTATAGATTTTATGATTCATATGACTCATATGTAATTATTCTCTTGGGGTTAGTTCTTTGAAAAGAGGCAACAGAACAGTAGTATATACTACTAAGATTAAGTAGACATAAAGCTTATCTTTGAGAGTGTTTATCCAATTCCGTCGTCGTGAGAAGACACTTTCTAGATGATTCGTCGAAGATCATAATCACTGTTACGCAGAGCACTGATAATTTCACTTCACTCCACTAAATCTCCACTCCCGTCATGTGTATGGTATTGTGGTGACCCGCTGATGTCGAGTGTCCGGAGTTCAAATAGTGAGGTGTTAATGTTGTCATTACACTGAATTGTTCTGAAAGTTTGCCATATTTGTGTACATGGTTAACTGTGCCGTCTATCTGGGTGTATCGCGTACTGCGTGCTTAATTGTTTGGTATAGTTTATTCAACTAATTGTTCAACATGGTGATACGTTTTGATGTGAGAATGTTTGAGGTGACACTCACTGTTCTACTTTAAATGTTAATTAGTATATTATTATGTGCGCGTCAGTTGAGGTTTCAAGTCCCGTGCGCATTTATAGTTTATGTTTCCGCACAGAATTGTGTATAAGTGTGACTATACCGATGTCTTTGTTCACTTATGAATTTACAAATTAGTGAATCCGGTCGGTCGACATAATCAATCGTCTGTCTATCGTACGCACTAACTTCTGACTATGAATTGCGACTATCAACTGCTACTATTAACTACATACTCTTGACTACCGACTGACTGTTAACTGCGACTAACTGTTCGATTGAACGACTTGACTACTCGATTGAATACTTGACTATCCGATTGGAAATTACTGACTCTCGATTAACTACTTAACTGCCCGCTCCGCGTCTTCGCCAAACAGTTTTATTGGAACATCTTACCCATAAGTCTAAGTTTCGATCTCTACGCCTTCTAGGGCTCTTGATTGGTCGTACAAATTCCTACCCTTCTGTAGATCTCATCCTCTGTTTCACGATTCGTCGGCCGAACCCTTCCTACTCTCTCCACGAGCTCTCTTAGAAGATGCTTGATGCTGGTTGGTCGTCGTCATCCCCGGAGTGTTTCATGTGACGAGCGTAGCACAGATTCTAAGAAATTAGGGCAATTTCATGGCCTTCTGTTATCCTTTGTTTAGACTTTCCCTAAGGTTCTGACTGAGCTTTTGTTAACAGACTCCAGGTCTTGGTTAATTGTCTAAGTTCCACGACGTTCGTTCCGCCGATTATCAACCCTTCGTTGTCTTCATTTCGGTGAAATTCTACTTTTCAGTCGTAAATTTCAGTAAACTGTCAAGAATGTGTTTTCACGCTGTGCAGGGTACACTGGCAGTATTCACTGAGTTACGTCTATTGTCTATCTCTCCGTTAAAATTGCTCTGTACTCCCTTTGTAACATAGTAAAGCCTTTCATAATTGAGCAGTTACGCTTCGCCTCCACAGCAGGCGTTCCATCTCGATTCCGTGTAACTCGGCAGCTGGACGAAGTCTTTGTTTCAGATTGTTGGGTGCTGTAAATTTTGACAAACGGCTAGCTGTCAGTGACGCCTTGAAATACTCATTGTGTGCAGTGCTCAGACATTTTTTCTTTGTCTTCGCTCTGTCGTCGGGTTTGACGTGCCCTCGATTCGTCATAATTTACGACCTGGGCTTGTGTCCGTCGACTTGAGTGTGGGAACGTGTCACTTGATCGAGGAATTAAAATTTTTTTAAAATTTCGATCATTACATTGTCCCCAAATTGGATTGGATGTTGGACTTCGGGAGACATTTGATCCAATTTCTGCGCTCTGTCCCAGTCGTGGATGTCTGCTTCGGAATGGACATGGTTGACTGACATCTATCTCTCATAGGAAGCAATTAATTGTTATTCCCCATCTTAATGTTTTATATGGTCATATGAATTTATTGCCGCACATCTGAGTGAATGAACGCATTTTTTACACTTTGTCTGTCCATATGCGGACTGTACAATACGATTTCGAGTAAATAATTGAATTTAAGACATGGACGTTTGTCCATTTGACAGTTTGTCTCGTTACTCTTTATACACAATGTATTAGATAAGCTGTAGATTAGCTAGCCATTATATTAATCGATCTTATGTCGATGACCTATATAGCAATAAAATACTTTTAAACTTGTTATTACTGTCTCTAGAATACAGTTGATACTAACAAATATATACATATGATCAATTCGTAACATATTATAAATGATTACATTGATAAAAGAAACATACATATATTAATTAAATAGTTAAGGAATCAGCATACTTCGTGATGCATACTCTTAAAGTTATAAAACAATCGTCCATTTTGAATTATTATTTACATACACAAATTATTCGAGTCTCTACATTTTAACAAGTTATTATTCATAATTATTAACGTCTTTGGTGTCCTGTGTCATAGTATTACACTGTCCTTCTGACACATGGTACATTTCACAAATCACTTTCTGTATATGTTGATATTTACACGTCTAATTAACATAACGAATGACAATTATGTGCTGATCACAAACACAGTTAGCATTGAAATACAGACTAAACACAACAAGTAAAATGCATATCATTATTTGGTTAGCTGGACTGGCCGCGCGAGCAAATTACCTAAACTATGTCTTCTGCTGGTCGCCGGGAGTCGTCGCTACCACTCGTGTTATCTATACTTCCGTTCGCTGGCTCATGATACGCCTTAATTTGCCGTATATTAAATTTTCCTCTCGTCTTCCCGCTATCGCACTCCACGAGCTCATATGTGGCCTCGCCGATGATGCGGTTGATTTTATATGGTCCTGCGAAAAGTTCGAAGAACTTGTCAATTCTCTTTGACGCAGCGTCGGATTGGTGGAATGCTCTTACCAGAACCTTGTCGCCAATCGCAAATTTTGTGATTTTCTTCTTCTCATTGCAGCGTTTCGCGTGTTTCTCTCGCTTCTCCTTTATCTTTACAAATATATTGTTTTCGCGTTTTCCTTCGCTGCTAATGACTCCTTTGTCCAAGCATTGCTCCCATGCTCGTGTAGGTCTCGTGCCGAGGTGTGCTTCGTGAGGGGTTATTTCGATCGTCTCGTGATACACCTCGTTTAGACACGCTTCAATCGTTTTCACGTATTGGGACCATTTAGTGTGTTGGTCACTTATGAAAATGCGAAATAAGTTTCCCAGTTGCCGGTTAATCCGTTCGGCAAGGTTGGTACATGGATTACGTATTGCAGTAAACTTTGGTTGTATGTCCAACTCCTTTAGACCGTTGACCCATCTCTTGGATGTGAACTGTGTTCCGTTGTCCGTCAAAATGGTCCGCGGACGTCCAAATAGTTCGCAATACGTTTTTATCCTCCGCAACGTCGTAGTGGTTGTTGCTCTCCGGAGGGTGAATAATTTGACATATTTCGTGAAATTATCCACTATGACCAATAAATATTTGACTCCACCCGTTCCTGTCGGTAGGGGTCCATAATAATCTGCGCTTACCAGATCTCCTTTGGCCGTAGGTATCACAGCGCGTGTGCCACCAAATAGCTCTCTGTTGTTGGTGTCTTTGCACTTCTGGCATAGGTCACAGGTTTTTATATATGTTTTTATTTTCTTTGACATCCGGTCGAATGTGAAATGTTCCTGGATCATTTTAATACACTTTTTTGTTCCTAAATGACCGAACATATGATGGATTTCAGCAATTATGTCCCCAGATATGTTGCTAGGAACATACAGCTTCCATTCATTCCGCTGTCGTCTATACAACTTATCGTTAACATATTTATAAAATTTAGTTAATTTAGGGTCTATATTTCCCTCCTTAAATCTAGTGATGATCGCTTTTAGCTTATCGTCTTCCATCTGGTGCTTTCCGATATTTTGGATTAACTTACGCACCTCAAGTCTCATTTTTACGGTTATGTGGTTAACTAAATATTCATGGGTGTTGTCATGAATCTCTTCTAATTTTGTATTGTGTGGATATCTACTTAAAATGTCGGCAACTATGTTCTCCTTACCCTTGCAATGAATTATATCGAATTTATACTACTGCACTGCAAGAATCCATCGTGTAATACGAGAATTATTTAGATGGCATTTGTTTAAGAATGTCAACGCCTTGTTGTCGGTGATGATCGTTAATGGTTGTCCGAGAACGTATATTCGGAATTTTTCTAAGCATCGGACAATACTTAAAAGCTCTTTTTCCGTAGTATAATAGTTCCGCTCAGCACCCTTGAACGTCTTACTAGTGAAGGCGATTACGCCGATCTCCCCGTCTTCATCGAGCTGGTAAAGTTGTCCTCCGTATGCGTAATCACTTGCATCACACTGTATATAATATCTCTGGTCTGGGCGCGGAAATCTTAAAACTACAGCGTCAATAAATAGATTTTTGACTCTGTCAAAGCAGTCGTTTAATTCATTCGTCCATACAAATTTGTGATTCTTCTTCAATAATTCATGGAGGGGTTGTGTTGTCTCCGCGTATTTGCTAGTAAAACGGTTATAAAAGTTAGTGAGGCCTAGGAAACCCTTTAACTGTTTCTGGTTCTTGGGCTTAGGGAAGTCCATAATGGCTTTCACTTTCTCTTCCGTAGCTTGGATGCCGCGCGTTGTTAGTTGGTATCCAAGATACGATATTTCTTTCCTGAAAAACTGTGACTTATTTAGGTTGACGGTTAAGTTATTTTCGTTAAGATTATTTAATAATGCCTCTAAATGCTCTAAGTGTGTTTTAACATCGTCAGAATAGCATAGACAATCGTCTACGTATATTAATGTGTTTTTCTTAACATCTTCATTTAAGACCGTATCCAATCCGCGTGTTAGTGCCGCTGAACTGGTACTAAGGCCGAATGGTGTAACGGTGAATTGGTAGCACCTTCCCTCATACATGAACGCGGTATACTTCCTGCACTCTTTCTTCAAAGGTACTTGCCAAAAGCTGCTCGACAAATCGACAGTAGACAGATATCGCATCTCGCTGCATCTTGCCAAGATTTCATTTATTGGAGAAACGCCTTCATAGTCGGGAATAGTAACGCCGTTTATCTTTCTTGCATCCAGGCATAGACGGACCCTTCCATCTCTTTTTATGACTGTTACGAGTGGATTTATGAACGGGCTTGTACAACGTTCAATCACACCGTATCGCAGCATCCTATCTATCTCGTCCTTTACTTTCTTCTGATAAGCAAGTGGTACAGGCCAACCCCGTTGAAAGTAGGGCGTACTGTCCGTAACTTGAAACTCATGCTCATATCCGTCTATTCTTCCCGGGCATTCCCTAAACACTCTTCTATTCTTAACAAGTATTCCCTTCAAATTTCCCAATATCTCCTCGTCTTGACAGTCCATGTTTGATATCTTCTCGTCGATGCACCTCAAGATTTCTTCTTCTTCTTCTCCATTATCAATTAGTTCCATGTTCATGATGGGTACGGCGTGCACCTCTTCATCAGCCGCATTCACTATTTCTATTTTCTTGCTGCCAATGTCGATACGACATCCTACCTCCTGTAAAAAACTTATCCCTAATATACATTGTTTAATAAGGTCAGGTATTATTAGAAAGACACACTCATTTTTGATCCCGTCAATTTCTATGTCGCACAGTATTTGTTTTCTAATTAACTTGGACTTGTTCCCAACAGCACTAATGATTAGAGAGTTTGTCATGGGTAAAATCTCATATGGTTCAATGTCCCTTTTGTTTGCGTTGAACCATTCTTCTGACAACCCATTAATAACTGAGCCGGTGTCGACAAGTGCTAAAACTTTAATGTTATTATTAAATTGTATGATTATTTCAGGACATTTTAATATTTGTTTCGTGACGTCCTCGTCGTATTCATTCAGTAGGTCGTCTCTTAAGTCAGGTACCAGGATATTGACATTATTGGTGGGGTTGTTTTTGTTGTCGTCAAAAACTATGTCGTTCGCTGTGTAGGGGTGTTTTTTTTTTGTTGCTTTGGTCATTGTTCGATCTAGAATTACTGTCGTCGCTTGCCTGGCTTGTACCCGGTTTGGAGTTCAGGTACTCAACGGTGTTTACTACTCCGTGTGATTTACCCTCGTAACGGTTACCGCCGTGCGCCCGTCCTTGCCAAACTGGTTTCCTTTCACTCTCGTTCTTGTTGACAAAGTTACCACTGGGACGATCGACAGTTCCGGCTTCCCTTTCGTTCGTTATCTTATATTGCGCACGTCTATTTCCTGCGTGGCTTGATTGAATGCTAGTGTATTCAGTGATCAAGGCCTCGAAATTGGGTATGGTGACGATCCCGCGTGTTATAACGGCGATCTGCAAGTCTTTTCCAAAGTGCCTCGAAATTTTCCTTATCAGTTGGCGGTCGGTCAACGCTGGGGTTAACTGACGACTTTCCAAAAGAATCCTCTCGACGTACTGTATAGCTGTGACGGGTCCCTGCCATTCAAACCTGCCGTACTCAAGGTTTTCGCGGATAATGTCCTGTCGTTCCAACCCCCAGTACTTCAGTGTGAACGCCTCCTTGAATTCTTCGAAGGTACTTATCTGGTCCCGGATCACACGCCACCATATGCTTGCGTCCTTCTCTAGGTGTTTGCCGATCCACCTGATGTCGCTGCTCGGGTAATAGGATTCTTGAAACTCCGACAACTCCTTTAGGAACTCCATCGGGAATCTGTCGGTTCCGTCATATTTCAATTCAATCTGTATTTGTCCGTTTACTATTCTGTGAGGCCCAGACTCCCCATCGGTGATCTGTCGCCGCAGTCTCTCTACTTGACACCTGAGTTCCTGGATGTGGGTTGTTTTCTCTTTGACGTTCTCGTCGAGCTTCTGTTCGGTCGTCCTTTGTCGGCCGTCTACTTCATCGATTTTCTGTTGCAATGTGTGGTTGGCTTCACCTATCTCTTGCTGCTGCTGTCGAAGCGTGTGGTATAATTCGGTCTTCAGTTCTTCCTGCTTCTTCTGATTACTATTGATGTGTAGATCTAGCCTGTTATGGACTTTCTTGATACTAGATTGTGTGGTCTGTGCCAGGCTTTTGAGTTCTTGGTGGTCCGACTCTCGGGCTTCCCACACTTCTTCAAACTTCTTATTGGTGTTATCTTTTATTTCTCTTGTAGCGTCCTCTTGTTTCTTTAAGACTTCGCTTATCTTGTCGTCGCAACTGGTCTTATGGTCACGCATTTCTGATCGTATCAGCGTGAGCTGTTCGTCCATTTGTCGCTTGACGTCCTCCTTATGATTATTAAAATTTTCATTAATTTTATCGAACTTCAGGTTGATTTCTTCTTTATGCTGGTCGAATTTCTGATTCATCATCTTGAAGCTTTCATTATTCGTGCGCATGAAGTCCATCAACAATGAACGTAGCGATGCCTCTTCATGTGATTGCTGGGACTCTTGTGGTTGCTGTGACTCCTGTCCCCGCGCTCTGACCTCTGACGTCTCCTCCGTCATATTTGGTTCGGTGACTGATGAGTTTTCTTCGTTGGTGTCGGGTGCGCCTAACTGGTTGTTAACGTCAAAGTCCATGCTATCAGAACTACCGCTAGCCATTTTCGCCTTGCTTCGCGTTATCATTTACCAGTCAAGCTAACCTTACACTTATTTAATAATATCTTACGTACTATATTATTGTAATTAGTCTAAATACTACTGTCTGCTCTCTTTTGCCCCACGTTGGGCGCCATTTATCTTTAGCATAAATGGGGTTTATTTATTATGCTAATCGTGATATAAATGATTTACATTTAGTAAATGGGACTAGTGGTATTTTATGTGAGTTTATCACTTTCTCATATGTATCTCGCCCTAAAGCTGGATGCCATTTACATTTAATGCCAAGCGTTGTGCAGCCATTTACATTTAGTGGTGTAAGTATAATTTACATCTGTGGTAATTAATTGTGTAAACCATTTACATCTAGTGAATATTAATCTGTGCTAATTATCTGCGCGGATTAATTACTCAACAATTATGAATCATATTAATTAAAGATTTATGTAATACGTTAAAATTGATATATCTAAAATTATTTCTATTCGTCAGATTTGACTCAATACAGTGTCTGATTAAATACGATTTTATGAGTCTATTAATCAGACGTTTCAATGGTCGAGTTTCTTGTATCCATTGATGTTTAGCATAAGTTATGAGATTTTTAGTGTAATACTTAGAATGAAAATACATCAATAACAAAGGTGAAATTTCAATAATGAACGCATGAATACTGTAAATTAACTACTTATTTATTACACATCTTACTGAAGTAAGTAACTATATCCTGCAAATTACATACATATTAAAACACATGATATAAATACAATTATTCAATTTATACGATGTTTCCTGAAACATAAACACATGGTACATTCAAATGCAGTAAATAATGCACATATATAAAACATACACGAATAATAAACAATCAACAATTATACTTATTCCTACCTAAAATGCGTTCATTATTTCTCAGATAACGAATTACGTTAGTGTTATTTTATAGATTTTATGATTCATATGACTCATATGTAATTATTCTCTTGGGGTTAGTTCTTTGAAAAGAGGCAACAGAACAGTAGTATATACTACTAAGATTAAGTAGACATAAAGCTTATCTTTGAGAGTGTTTATCCAATTCCGTCGTCGTGAGAAGACACTTTCTAGATGATTCGTCGAAGATCATAATCACTGTTACGCAGAGCACTGATAATTTCACTTCACTCCACTAAATCTCCACTCCCGTCATGTGTATGGTATTGTGGTGACCCGCTGATGTCGAGTGTCCGGAGTTCAAATAGTGAGGTGTTAATGTTGTCATTACACTGAATTGTTCTGAAAGTTTGCCATATTTGTGTACATGGTTAACTGTGCCGTCTATCTGGGTGTATCGCGTACTGCGTGCTTAATTGTTTGGTATAGTTTATTCAACTAATTGTTCAACATGGTGATACGTTTTGATGTGAGAATGTTTGAGGTGACACTCACTGTTCTACTTTAAATGTTAATTAGTATATTATTATGTGCGCGTCAGTTGAGGTTTCAAGTCCCGTGCGCATTTATAGTTTATGTTTCCGCACAGAATTGTGTATAAGTGTGACTATACCGATGTCTTTGTTCACTTATGAATTTACAAATTAGTGAATCCGGTCGGTCGACATAATCAATCGTCTGTCTATCGTACGCACTAACTTCTGACTATGAATTGCGACTATCAACTGGTACTATTAACTACATACTCTTGACTACCGACTGACTGTTAACTGCGACTAACTGTTCGATTGAACGACTTGACTACTCGATTGAATACTTGACTATCCGATTGGAAATTACTGACTCTCGATTAACTACTTAACTGCCCGCTCCGCGTCTTCGCCAAACAGTTTTATTGGAACATCTTACCCATAAGTCTAAGTTTCGATCTCTACGCCTTCTAGGGCTCTTGATTGGTCGTACAAATTCCTACCCTTCTGTAGATCTCATCCTCTGTTTCACGATTCGTCGGCCGAACCCTTCCTACTCTCTCCACGAGCTCTCTTAGAAGATGCTTGATGCTGGTTGGTCGTCGTCATCCCCGGAGTGTTTCATGTGACGAGCGTAGCACAGATTCTAAGAAATTAGGGCAATTTCATGGCCTTCTGTTATCCTTTGTTTAGACTTTCCCTAAGGTTCTGACTGAGCTTTTGTTAACAGACTCCAGGTCTTGGTTAATTGTCTAAGTTCCACGACGTTCGTTCCGCCGATTATCAACCCTTCGTTGTCTTCATTTCGGTGAAATTCTACTTTTCAGTCGTAAATTTCAGTAAACTGTCAAGAATGTGTTTTCACGCTGTGCAGGGTACACTGGCAGTATTCACTGAGTTACGTCTATTGTCTATCTCTCCGTTAAAATTGCTCTGTACTCCCTTTGTAACATAGTAAAGCCTTTCATAATTGAGCAGTTACGCTTCGCCTCCACAGCAGGCGTTCCATCTCGATTCCGTGTAACTCGGCAGCTGGACGAAGTCTTTGTTTCAGATTGTTGGGTGCTGTAAATTTTGACAAACGGCTAGCTGTCAGTGACGCCTTGAAATACTCATTGTGTGCAGTGCTCAGACATTTTTTCTTTGTCTTCGCTCTGTCGTCGGGTTTGACGTGCCCTCGATTCGTCATTATTTACGACCTGGGCTTGTGTCCGTCGACTTGAGTGTGGGAACGTGTCACTTGATCGAGGAATTAAAATTTTTTTAAAATTTCGATCATTACACGCTTCAGAAATACCTCCCCCCTCCACTAAATAACAGACAAAAAACACAGATAACGAGATAACAAAAGTCACAAAAAATGTTAACGTAAATTACAAAGGTTTTCGTGTGTAAATTAATATGATTGATTTACTTACACTGACTGCAAAGTTTTAAGCGCCCTTCCGAGCTCTTCTAAGTGATGAACACACGTGGGAGTGATGAGTGCTAATCTACCCTTCCTGTCACAGGATGCCTCCTCAGTCACCTTTGTCTAAGCTTCCTGCCTCTCACTCTCTCACTTCAGCCCGTTACTATTTTCCTGACTATACGATCCTTCCTGCTCTGCCTTCCCTGATAGTTTTCCGTACGTCTTGATTCTCTTCGTTTCGAGAATGGCACTCGATAGCAAGATTTCTCTCCAGATAAGTATAACATGATAATCCGCACAAAAATATAATAATATAGTAAAGTCTCAATACGACGATACCGCGCGGACCAGAAAACAATATTATTGTAGCTGATGTATGTCTACATTGAGAATTTAGAATAAACAGATGTAATCCGTTATTGTTTCGATGCGTATACAGGTGAATACATCATGATTAAATTACATTAATGACATTATAATATTTAATGCTTACAAAATAAGGTTTGTAAGTGCAGACCTCAACAGATAAAATTATAAAACTAATAGCATATCTTACCCAGTGGCGTAACTAGAAGGATCAATTTCCCGCCAGAGCTAATAAAACTCACAGCAAAATAATCATTTAACGGAATATTTTAAAGTGAGCACTTTTCCGTACTTAACGTTGGTTACCTTGAGACGCAAAGAATTTATAAAATGTCTTTATAAAATTATACGGGAAGAATCCTGAATTTCTGAGGAAAATGGGAGTCCAGCCCCCCCCCACCCACCCACAGGAACAGCTCCTAGACACCTCGGTAATGTGTCCATACAAATACATGTTCTACTGGTAACGTGGCCAATACTACACGTACACAATTATTTATAGTAGGCCTACAGTACTAGCTCACATTGTGTTTAGGAAAACAGTCACCGACTGTCAGAAATTCTTCTGTTACTGAAAAAGTCTTACTAAACACTTCGCCGAAATTAACGCGGGGGTTAGAATATTTTGTAGTTGTACGGATATTTGAAATTTCCACATCCACTAGATGCATTTTTTAAAGACACCGTCTCTTTTTAAACTTTTTCAATTCGCAGTTATAATTTTATTATTATTATATATTTAAAATTTATAATTACTTTACCTCAAGATGTTTTTTCCTCCCCTTATTTGGGACATGTTTGGAGAAACATATTGTTCCCATCCTCTGCCTTCTTAATTTTGAAACTTGTGGAGTACTTGTGTTTTGGTTGGTTGTTGTTATGGTTTCCTATTGGTTTTTGGTATTTTAAACTGGTATTATTGTGGTGTATATATATTAGATTTTTGTGTATTTTCGATGTTGAGTGCTTTGAAAATTGTGTCATGTTTTGTACTGATTTGTATTTGTTCAGGTATTAGTTTGTTTTGTGTTTGTATATTTTAAATTTTCCAATATGTTGATTATGGTGCCTTTGTATGGTATATGTTTTATTAATGTCATGTTGGTTATGTCTGGGAATTCATGTCCTGTGTTTATTGCATGTGTGGCCAAATTAGATTTATATAATTCTGGTTATTATAATATGTAATTATATATAATAATTATTATATATTTCTGGTTATTACAATACATAATTTTATTATTATATTGTGTTTAATTTGTGATTGTGCTTAAATGTTTTATGCTGTCTCGTCTACCATGAATTTACATTTTAATTCCGCGGATATGTGATGTGTCAAACAAATGGACGGGTGCAATGATTCGTGTCGTTTTCATTCTAAACACATTTTATTCGTCATTATTGAATGACTATCAGTTTTACAAAACCACAGTTTTGTAAATTTAAAAAAATATGTTTGAAAAGATGTTTCTGAAAAAAGCACATTCAGAAATGGTGTTTCTATGATTTATAATTCCTCCAGTTCTGAGTTTTCTGTATCTACGATAGGCCAACTAAAAACTTCATTATAAAATCATTATTAACCTCTGTTTTTGGGATATACTGCTTTAATGTCTTTATGTGATCAATCTGCTTGACATTAATTTTCTTAAATTTATCGGAATTGGCTTTGATCATTGGCAAATATGGAAAACACACAGTGCACAACCACCAAGGGATTCATTTCATAGATAAACCCAGGATACGTGTGGCTTCTCAGATAAACACAATATTCATATGGTTGTTCCATGCAGATCTGGAATTTCTCTACAGATCATGTAAATACACGATCCGAGCCCAAATACACAAAATCTCGTTTTTTCCAAAAATTTGATGTGTGGGTTTCTCGAATAACTGATTATTTCACTGTACATTGAATAAAAAAAATCCGTGTTTAAATTTCAACACAGATGTACAATCCCTCTTTAAATGAATCGTCCAACCAGAAATCTCCTACGTCATTCGCTACCAAAAATTTCTCAACCCATTGTTCTATATCACGGTTCGGTGTAATTAAAAATTGTCCTCTTCTCTTCTTTCCCACAATATTTCAATTCTGAACTGCCTTGGGTATTTTCCCACTCCTCATTTCTCTTTGTGGCAACTTTGTTCGGTTTCATATGGTATTTTTTCCGCCTCCATTATTTTTAATATCGTTATAATATTTTCATAACACAATAGTGCGTTTTAAAATTATTTTAAAATTGCAAGAAACTCATAACGTACAATTCGACTACATGCATATACAGGGTGTTTCACGAAGTAAAGGAAATACACAGGACACGATGACGATTCGGGGCTGGATCGCCGCGTCCCGTCGCTGGGGCAACGACACATGATGTGGGGTTCTTAAGTACCGGCCGTGATAAACACAGCCCTGGAAAAATTTAAAAAAGAGCTTGAAAATAACTACTTAATTTTTTAACATGAACAACTAAAATTCTTCAAAATAACAAAATTGAGAATTCTCTTCAACTAAATAATTAAAAACTGATTTCCACGTACTTTACGTAAATAAATTAGACGAACTAATCGTATAACTTCAAAAGTTCGGGTTTCTTAGTGTAACAAATATACAGAATATCATACATAGAACTGCACAATAATTAATTCATTAACAAATCGTTTACAAATAATTTATGCTTGTTTAGTTCAACGTATTAACACTAGCAAGGTGAAAATTAACTTTTTTAAATTATTTAGTTGGGAGAGAATTCTACATTTCGGACAATTTTAACAGTTACTCAGTGTTAAACGGTTAAACATAAAAACCAATCGTTGTAAATTCGTTGAAAATAAAATGTAATTTTTTAGACACATTGAATTGCAATTTCGGGTGCAATCTTATCTAATTTCCTGCCGTTTTAAAATCTTGTAATCATAAATTGTATCATAAATCCGTGTAAATGTACAAAATGTTAATTATGCAGCCAGACTTTTACGTTAAAAGTTTAGAGGCCGTAACTTGGAAGTAAAAGCATTCCAGATCTTTGCTTATATGAATGTTTTTGTTTTGAATTTTTTCTAACGTTTAAATATAATTATTAAAAGTATTATTTGTTGAGACTTGAATTTTTTGTATTTACACTAACCTTTCCACAAACAGCAAATAAGAAAATATTATTTCAAGTAAGTTATACGTAAGTACCATTGTATGTAGCTTAATAAATATAGACAATTGGTTTACAGCGTAATGGTTCTCGGTAATTGCGAGTTTTCCTGTTGATTCCAGCAGTTGCCAACAGTATTCATCTCAAGTGTTGGGATTAACAGCCCCCCTTGGACTTTTTCGTCATAATTCGACTTTAGCAGACTTAGTTTGAAACACATCACAACTCTTAATCCTTACAACTTTAGCCCCCCTCCCGAACGAAGTTATTAGTCTTGACGTCAAGTATCGATCGCCATAACTTCGTTGATCCATGTCAGTATTCGGTCTTATTTCTCCTGATATTCACTTTATCTTTCAAATTAATATAGTGATCACTCGTATTTCCACTGAACGGACGTCTAAAATACGTTTAAAGCAACTGCAACCCATGTTAAACAGAATATAAATTATTATATCGTTTACGATATAAATTATATATTATGACTGGAGCAGTACAATAATTGAACGAGTGAAGCGAGTTCTTAGTTTTAACTCGACCGTTTGCCATTTCCTTGTCTATCTGTCTATATGTCTGAGGTATATCTCGCGATAAGTTTTGAACGCATCTACCGATTTTCGTAAACTTTTACCCTACAGAACACTATGGTTTATCAGACCCTATTGTTTTTTGTCTCCCCCTCCCAATACGGTGGCGGGAGGAAAAATGTAAAAAAATCGTTAAAGTCCACGTGAGGTATCGAATCAAAGTGAATTTTTACCATAATCTATATAATAGTATTCATTTTTTACCCCCGCAAAAATTCATGTGGGGTATCAAATTAAAGAGAATTTTAACTAACATCTGAATGCAATGTTAAATTTTAGAAATTTAAAAATTTTACGATCCCAGGGCCTAAAAAGGAGATCTAAAATTTGTTTAAATTTTGAAAATTTAGCAAGCTGTCGACTAAAAGGAACGGTTAGTAACACAAATCCAAATGTTTCGATTTTTTAGTGTTTATTATGTGAATATGTACAGTAGGATTATTGTTATAGGCCTATTACTAAAGAAATAGAGAAATAGTAGAGTATTTTTTTTAATTGGGATTTTTGTAGTTTTTCCTATAATTTAAAAATTATCTAATATCGCAATTTGCATAACATAAATAAATAATATTCCTTTGTAAGTAACTCGTTGAGTTTCCTGCAGGTCTCCTATGTAATATCTTCAAATAAATACAGTGCGAGTAGGTTTATTTTCACCTGACGCACGTTTCACAGAAATTATTCTGTATCTTCAGAAGTTTGTTTGAATTGTAATTGAATTATAATTTTGAATTTTGAATTATAATGTTTGAATTGTAATTCAATTACAATTCAAACAAATCTCTGAAGATACAGAATAATTTCTGTGAAACGTGCGTCAGGTGAAAATAAACCTACTTGCAGTGTATTTATTTGAAGATATTAAATAAATAATAATACGCAACAATAAATAGTGATCGAGTTCTGCATCTCAGGGAGCATACCAATAGTAACGTTCATTTTTTAATTATTTTTCCCTGAAAGCGCTTACCCATTTCCGGTGTAGCCGAAACATTGCTTTAAAATTAATTCAGTTATAATTAACACCTTTGAACTTTCTTATTTTGTAACAATTATCCCATTGTTTTGAAGTTTAATGTACATAAATTAAGTACATATTGGAAGATAATATCTCTGACTATTAGAGTTTGTGTCAAGTATGTTTATCACAAACTCTAACGCAAATATTCCGTCATTATTAAAGTTATAAATAGAATTGTTACAAATATATAGAAGATTAAACATCTAACTCTTACCAATTCGACAAAAACAAGTGACAGTAAAACTACTACTCGACACAACACATATTATTAAATTACTGGATTTGAGTATTAACAATTAAAGTAAAAGTACTAATAACAATTTATGAAAACCCCAGTAATGAACCAGATTCCTAACAGCGAAAAATGTAGATGCAGATAGTATAGAACGAACAAAAAGTCAACACCGAGTCCCCTCCCTCACTGTTTACCTGCTCTGCCAGCAAGCGCTGCTCGATTCCCTTTCTTTTTGTAAGTTTCTATTAATAAGACCAAATCGATTGTCCTTGTCTTGCCTAAATCGTCCTCCCTCAAATCGGTCTGGCTGTTTTGTGTGAAGCTTGCGTTATAAAATGTCCCCTAAACCAGTATGTTGTAGGGTAAGATAAGTCATCTTAAGGCTTCTCATCCTGCCTCATTTTCAGTTGGGGTTTACACTCTCTTCTCCACAAGACAGTCGTTTTCCTCCGTTTAACCTCAGAGAAAGTGGGATGCCTCTTCCACCACCATAGTCGTTCCATCTTCTCCACCGCAGCTAACGTTGAAGACTACCTTCTATATTACCTATAGAAGCAGTGTTTCCACTTCCGCCGGATCCACTGTGCCGAAGATTCTCTTCGTCAGTATCCTTAGACAGGAGACCACGATGTATTATGTCCCCATCGGAAATTAGCCACCAACTCATACGTTGGCCCAAACCCGCGCCCGCTGAGAAGTAAATGGAGTAGAGCATTCTCCTAGGCTTGTTTAACGCCCACGTGTAATGATGTAGCCAAAGCCCAGTATAATACCAGCGGATAAATCATTTAGAAAGGATGGACGATAAACGACTAATTAAGCAAATGGCATACTGTGCCCCACGAGGCGGCAAATGGAAGATGGAATGAAGTGTGACGTCCAGCCGCCTTATTCGTGAAGTTCAGACGACGACAACGTTTTTTTTAATAATACTTTATTTTACTTTCCGTTTTTACAGTCGAGTAATCTGGATTTATTCAGGTGACAAGAATTAGATACTTTATCTTATCATCGTGGTGTGGTGTTATTGGTAGGTCCCGTACTTCACTGCTCCTGATCCTGGGCCTTTATTTAGTTCTCTTACACTCTTCTTTCTTAATGTCGTCTATCGTTGTTAATTTCTTCTCGCCCCTTCTCTTGCCCCCCTCTAAGTGTGCCCTCGGGAAACAGAAGAATATTACTTTATCTCTAAAAACATGTCCTACCCATTTTATCTTCTCTTCAGGAGTTTGTTTTCTCTCCTCCTTTATTCCGTTCAGAACCTCCTCAAAACTCATTCTCTCCACTTTTTTCCATACTCATATCCCAAAGGTCTCATTCCGTTCACTACCTCCCTTACCCTCCCTCTCTCCCCACTGTCTTTCTTACCCATAGTTCACGTCTGACTTCTGTTAACACAGTGCCCCACTCTTACCAGTTCGCCTGTCTCTTTTTATCATTTCGAGATTTATTTTGAAAGAACAAACCGTTCTTCTTATTAAAGACTTCTTTAACAACGATAATCTTGTTTTAATCACCACTCCGCTCCTTCAGGTTAGCACACTTACCAGAAATGTATATATTTTTTTCACTTATTATCTTTTCCTTCCCGTACCATGATTGTCTGATTGTCACTTTCCCATTTTTATTATTTCTTACAACTTTTGTTATCCCTTCGCTTATATGTAACACACATTTCTTAATTCTTTCTTCAAAGTCGCTGTTTTTCGTTAGAATTATTAACTTGAATTACCATATCATCATCATGTCTAATGCAGTTTGACTTTCGTTCTTCTATAGTCAACTCTTCTTCGTTCTGCAGAATATTACTTAACAGAGATATCCATAATTTAAAGATATCGGAAGATTGAATTCGTAATTATTGTACACTGTGTAAGCCACAATAAAGAAGTGTTGGCTGCCCTAGAAAGAGGTGAATCGTTCTGTTCCAGTCTTCTTGAAATCGGAACAGACACAATTGTCTCAGCGAGGTTGGACGTGATGATGACTTGTAATACCTGTAGAAGTTATAAAAGACTGGCGATAGACAGCAGACTTGTGTGTGTGTGTGTGTGTGTGTGTGTGTGTGTGTGTGTGTGTGTGTGTGTGTGTGTGTGTGTGTGTGTGTGTGTGTGTGTGTGTGTGTGTGTGTGTGTGTGTGTGTGTGTGTGTGTGTGTGTGTGTGTGTGTGTGTGTGTGTGTGTGTGTGTGTGTGTGTGTGTGTGTGTGTGTGTGTGTGTGTGTGTGTGTGTGTGTGTGTGTGTGTGTGTGTGTGAAATTTATTTTGTGCACGATGACGGCTGCAAGCGTTTCAGAACCAAAATGTTCCTTTAAAAGTATGCCGTGATAAAAATCCGTTGTATTAAAAATCCTGTTACTTATCTCTAGTTTACTACTTTGCATTGCACGCAGAAATTCCCACGAGCCTCCAAAGAAAAACAGATATACTTGTTTTATATACTATAACATATAAATTTAGTTCTTGGGTGTAATGGTAATAAGAAGATGATGCGTTATATAAGTTTTTAAAAATGTTTCCATTATTTATTTTTTATTAAACAAAATTCTTTCATTTCGAACAACTAAATAATACTCTCATTAATATTCGTTTGTATGAACCATTTGCACATGACTTATGGTTAACAATTTATATATAAATGGTATGCCAAACCAATATATATAATACCAATAAATGCCAAACCAATATAAGCCAAAATTGAATATATATATATATATATATGCCAAACCTTATCATCTAATCTTAATTAATTAAATATTTTGCTCTCGGCTTACTTATTGTGTGGTTATCTTTGCAATTTCATATTATTTTCTGTAATTCTGATTTTACTGTTATTTTAATTTATTTAATGATTTTAATCTTATTTGACTTTCATTCTTTACTATTGCATATGCATTTTACTTTATCAAACAAAGACTTTATCAATTACTCTCATTTATTTTTATTTAAAATCATATCAAACAAAGACTTTATCAATTACTCTCATTTATTTTTAATTTAAAAACATATATTTCTCTCTTAGCATTTATGTTCGATTCAACTACTAATTCCTATACATGAGTTATTATTCTACATTACAATCTGCTTTTGCATTTATGTACATTTCTTTATGATTGATTAACTGTTCGAATGTTTTTCATTCTATGTTAAGTAGAGTCTTTAAATTGTCTGTAATTAACAAAAATGGTTTTTTATCCACCTCATTTGATGCGCTACTATCAGTGGGTCCTCCTCGGGTCCTCGGTCTGTGTCCTTCTCGTTCTTCTGGTCCTCTTCCAGGATTCCACTGCTAGTGCTGTTTACTAGTTGTCTCGTATCATCTCATGGATCGTACGTGAGTCCATCGAACCTCTTCGTAGGTGCTCTGCTGTTCTGGTTGGACTTCCAGTTCGTCCCGTGACTCTCACTGTAGATTTAAAATAGCGTCGTCGACTGGCATAGCCTCCTACGGCAACGGTTGAAAATAGAAGAAGGAACTTTATTAGCCCGACCTGTCATTTATAGCCAGGTCATGCAAAAGCTCAAGTCTGAACAGTTTTCATCTTGTCAGAGTTTGTCGAAGCGTCTTTACCTTCACTTTGGTTCAATTCACTAATTTCGCCTATCTTCGCGAATTACGAAGTCTGTTTCACACTACACGATGCTCAATCGATCGCTAATTTTTATATGTTTACTATACGTACATTACACTTCTTTATTGTAATTATAAAAAGAGCTATTCACTTTTTACTTATAGCAATTGCACTTTCCGTCACTTTGTCACGGTCTTTTAACCCTTTGTTCACCTTTATTTTCTACACCCTCTGGTGTCTTTCGTTTTACAATATCGTACATATTTTTCTTATAATTAAAATAAAACATAAAATCTATCAATATTTGAAAAGGAATGGTTACTGTTCAGGAACGGACAGGCTTCACACACACACACACAAAATACACATGTACACTACGTTAGCGACAGGTGGCCAGAGGTGCGTGTACGTGCATGAATTGTGCGTTCCCTATTTTTTTTTTAAACAATCCAGCTTGCAATCTGAATCATGTCTATTCCATAGCTTTATTTATTTGTATTAATTATTTATTTATTTTTGCAATGCACAGTACCGTATCTGTTTGTACTGTCGCAATACGTTCTTTACAAATTTAAATTTTAAAATGAAAATTCGTATAATGATGTCACACAGAACCTTCACGTTCGCTTAAGAGCTTGATCCACGCAGTTTGTTTACTTCTGGGATGTTCTCTTTCTTTCCTGCTAGTTGAAGTTACGATTCAAATCTTCGCTAGTATAGTATTCTGTCTTTTTTTCTTCTATTGAATTTTTTTTAACAACTTCTTTCTAGTTTCTGTGTATTTTGCTTCTGACTTCCCATCATCTTGTTGATACAGTTATTCCGGGCACTACTAGTTGGTCCAACCCAATATCATTGCCCCCGTCTAACCTGACGTGTTGAATAATATACGACGCTTAAGCTGTACTAAGCTCATATTAGGTTTAAGCTATTTCCATTAATATAGTCTTCCTCGTACTTACCGAATATTTAAGGAACTGTAATATTTCCACTTTGTAAATTCAGGTCGCCACTAATTACGAGGAAATCCACTTCCGTAACCAGTTTGTCAGCTTTGTAGTTTGTCGCAAAATCGTTACGTCCTTTGGCTTTCACCTCTCGGAAGAGAACACACGTTACAGTTAATTGGCCACGGTTAGTGTTTGCCCTCGAGGCAATAACTCCTCACTGACAAGCAATCAACTATCGTTTTTATTTATCTTTTTTTTATGCACAAAAATTTCAACTTTACAGCTTACGCTTTTAACCCTTTCCACTCTTCTGCTTCCAGTAGTATGAGTCTTATCTTTACAAGCTCTTTGTTATCGTAATGACCGCTAAAGCATTAACCTTCGTCGTCGTCTACAATTCATTACATGGGTAGGTATTTTAAGCTTTCAGCGTACTGGCGGTCCGTGTAGTCAAATTATTTGATTTTTTCAAATCTTTTTGCCTTTAACTTGCTTTCCCATACCGGTTGGACAAATCTGAAGCCGTTCTTTTGATTGACCCCTGTTTTTTTATTTATTTTTTTAGGCAGAGCCTGTTTCTGAAGCCACTTGATTCAATATACTTTTCCTTAACCTGCCATTATCACTTTTCTCATCTACATTTCTGGATATAGACCTACTACCTGTTTCCATAGTCGCATAGTACTGTACCTACTTAATTACCCCAGCTATCTGCTTTCGCTTGTGACAAACTTTTTTCACAAACATTTTGTTCGCGTATTATTTTAAATCCTTTATCACTGAAAATCCCTGCCGTTTACGAATTCTCTGCATGTTCTCTAATATCACACATCTGCAGCCTCTAATAGTTCCTTGACTCTCTTCCCGAGAAATGGCGGGTGGGAAACAAAGAAACCACATTTAGTTTGTGATTTGTGAGTTTGGATCAGCTCCAGACAACTAATCATTGCAGACTGAAAACTAATTAAAAAGAACAAAGACGCTACCAGGTCTACAATTTTTCGGGTTCCTTACGAAAATTATTTCCCATATCAACTTGAATGCAAATCAGAACTGATTATTTGCTTGTAGGTAATTAAATTTTAAATCGTGCAATTTTTTATAGGCTATAAATGTTATTTGTACATATTATCACTTATGATTATGGCTGTGGAAAGCCAGATAATTATAAACTTGTATTATGGGTACACTACTGGACTTATAACAAATTCTGAAAGTGAGGCTCCCTTGGCGATCAATAATATGGTTTTATACGTAAAGGGAATGATCATAACGATGATGAGATGCTGAGTATTATGTAGCTTGTGTGTTAATGTAAAATATGAATTTTGAGGTTTAGTCCTGTTAATTGTAAATCGTGTGATAAGTGATAACAAATTTTCTATTTCTTGCAATTCAATCTAGGATGGATTACTACAGTTCCTTCCGTCTTGTTTCTTCAGACGGCATGTTTTTTCACCTTCTCACAGACTAGTATCTCCTCTTCTACATATCTACTCTGCGTATTCTTTGAGGCCGTCAATAGATATTTAAATATCTGAATGTTAATATCAGATATTATAGAACCAGTCTAATATTTAATCAAAGAGGGAATAATTTCTAGTCTACCGAAAGACTGCTGTTTTTAAATGACATACGTAACTTAGATTGCTGTATTGCAAGTGGTTACTACTTGGTATGGTATATGCAAAACTCCCGACAAATTACGCTCCTTCCCTGGGGGTTGCTAAGATTTCAGAGCCTCCTGCAATGCAGGAGTGGCAGCTTTTGACTATTCCACTCGCAAGAAGTGAATACGGGCATTTACTGTAAAGTTTAGATACTATCAGTTTCGAGATCTGCAAATTACAAATTTCTCTTACTTTTCAGACGTAATTGTCACGTATTCATTGACGCAATATGCGGACTCGTTAGGAATAATTATGTAAATTCATTTTCTGCGACGGAAAACACTTCGTTGTACTGTATTCCAAGTTTTCGACAGCTTGAGTTTAATCCTCGCCATTGTTCTAGTTTTGGTTCTGGTGGACCAGCTGGATGTCTTCTTCTATGATATAAACATCTCGATGAGTAGTATCATACACAGAAGCCTTGCCTAGTCGGACGCTAAGTAGCATGGTAAACGAAGACATTTGCCTGAACAAAAATTTCGATCAAGATGAAAATTTGGATTTATGTAGCTAAAGATGTATACTTTAAAATAAGAAAACCTTACCATCGCGGCGGGACCCCGTTTCCGGGAAAATCGATCGGAAAAGTCGTGATTGTTGGTTTTATTCACGTAATTGTTTAAATAATGAAAATAAAGCAAAACGTTTCAAATAAATGTTGTAGCTTATAATTTTATCTACAAATTTTGTCTAAACAATTTTTCGATATCTGAATTAGTTTACGTGATATAAACGATTTTCCACGTACTCTCGCTACACTACTCGTGGATGCGCGCGCATCTCCAAAATAGGAAAATTTTCAAACATGTGATTAATTAATCGATAACTTGGGATATTTATCGAAGTCGGAAAATTTTGAAAATGACATAGGACATAGAGAAAAACCTCAGCTTTCACGTGAATATATTTACATATTTCATTAAAGAATTTATCATATACAAAAATGTATTTAAAAATGGGCAACTACATCTTATGAACAGAAATTTCGTATTTTGTCACAACTTTTTTGAAAATCATCAGAATGAAAATTCCTTCTGGATTTACTTTCATTAATGTTTGTATAATAATAATATTAAAACGAGAAAAGGATTACTGTTAAGGGGGGAAAATGATCTTGCGTCGAAGTTTGGGTTGTTTTCCATTCTTATTTTTAAGTGTTTTTTCCGGAATTCATTTATCAATATTTTCAATGTGAATTAATCAAAATCAATAAAAATGTGCTTATAAGTACTTAAAAGTATACTCTTTCGAAAGGATTAAATATTTTTTCGGTACACGTAATATTTTTTAAATTATGCTAAATTATTATGCATAGGTACCAAAACTGGCCATATTTTAGTAAAATAAATACAACTTTTTCCAAAATGAATATTTTTGTTTGAAAATTGTAGAGCATATTAAAGAATGCACACAAGAGAGATTGCACCTATACAGAGAATACACCTATTGTAAAGGTAGAAATGAGAGGGCCTACTAAGTGAGGTGAAAATGCAGGTGTCAGGGAAAAAAGCGACCTTGGTATCTGAGCGCGCAACGCCAGGCGGAGTGACGTGGCGCACTCAGGGACCACGCAGGCGCAGGACCTTAAACAGCCGGGAAGTTAAGTCAGTCTTGTTGTTGCATGATTGTTACATAGCTGACATTTTAAGGTTATTATTTTTTGATAATAAACAGTTTGCGTTAACAATGAGTAAGAATTGTGAAAAAGTTGATAATATCACTTGTTTCATTTGTGAAAAAGATTTAGAAAATGACAGTGAAGAACACGTTGTTCTTGTGACACGTGGTTTAGAAACATTAAAAGCTGTCAGTATTGAAAGAAACGAAATATTGAAATGTACTGAAATAAGCAGTGCTATAGTAGTAAATATATTTTCGGCGTGTTCAACAAAAAATGAACTTCAAATTAATCATAATTATGAACGTACTCCCCTTTTATATTTTTATACAAAGTGGTGGCGGTAACTGATGAATTTTCAGCATTATAATATTCGGAATAGTTTATACAAACAATTACATTGATCATTTTCCTTACAGAATTTAAGAAATAAACATAAAAGTAGCTACAAACCCTTAAGGTGCCGAAATTCCCCCACATCTATCGTACATTTTACTACATAAATTGTGTAGGTAAAACTATGAGGTATACAGTAACATTCTTGTTTTTTACAAATTGTCATTTTTTAGAAGCTATATACCAAAAAAGGAAAAGATGAGAGGTGTGAGTGGAAAATCGGCGTTATCTCCGTAACGCATTAATATTTAAAAAAACTTTTTTAACCAATCTTGCTGAGAAAATCACGAGCTACAAGATTCATATACAATTTCGCTATTTCCATATTTTAAATGAGTAGGACGGAAAATGAACGCTAAAAAGGCCGACGCGCGGCGGAAGGTCGTGGAAAATCGTTTATATCTCGGAAACAAATTAATGGATCGAAAAATTGTATAGACAAGTTTTGTAGGTAAAAGTATGAGGTACCACAGTAACATTCTTGTTTTTTACAAATTTTCATTTTTTAGAAGCTATATATCAAAAAAGGAAAAAATGACGAGAGGTGTAAGTGGAAAATCGGCGTTATCTCTGTAACGCATTAATATATCAAAACATATTTTGAACCAGATTTGTAGAGAAAATCACGAGCTACAACATTCATTTGTAACATTTTTCGCTATTTCCATTTTTTAAATGACTATAACAGAAAAACGAACGCTAAAAAAGCGGACGAGCGGTGGAAGGTCGTGGAAAATCGTCTATATCTCGTAAACTAATTCAGATATCGAAAAATTGTATAGACAAAATGTGTAGATAAAATCATAAGCTACAACATTTAATTGTAACATTTTGCTTTATTTTCATTATTTAAACAATTACGTGAAGAAAACCGACAATCACGACTTTTCCGATCGATTTTCCCGGAAACGGGGTCCCGCCGCGATGGTAAGGTTTTCTTATTTTAAAGTATACATCTTTAGCTACCTAAATCCAAATTTTCATCCTGATCGAAATTTTTGCACAGATTTGTCGAAATTTTGTCTTCGTTTACCATGCTAAAGGGGCAAACAGAAGCTTCGGGAGCCGGCAAACACCATATGCGGGAAACTGCCCCATGACTGAACAATACTGTTACCAAATAAAAACCGCCGAAAACCACAATACTGATATAAGTACGGTGGAATCCCGAATAACGAAACCTAATATCCGCTTAAAACATTCGTACTTACAAGCAGGCTATTCGTTACAAGGAGACAAATAGCCTTTCCCAAGTTATTATGTGGATTTCGATAGTTAAGTTATTAAATTTTGTTTATTATTATTCTTAAACAAACAAAAATAAATAAATGACTAAGTCTATTTACTGGTATCGTATATAAGCGCTAAATTATTTTATTTCAAATAACTGATATAACCTATGTCTTTTGTAGAAGACAAGCTACATTATGTAGGTGATTGTAGAATGCACTACAGTATATAATTGTACACACAAATTAACAAGTAACAACTTATCTAACATAAAACATTGTTATCCAATACAAAAACATTCGTTAATAGAATCGCCTTTGTATGAAATAAAGACAATAAACCTTCTCGCTTTATTGCCATACTTACTTAGAATTGAAACCGATTTATTTTATCGTTAACACTGCAAAAATTAGAACTTTCCTATATTGAAAACGTCCTCAAGTAATAACAAAAATAATAAATAAATGCTCCTTCAGGTGCAGAACTATATCATTATGTGTTGAACGGAATACACCTACTGGTAGATAATATCAAGTTAATAAATTTTAGTTTTTTAAAGCTGTGAGTAAAATTCTTTATATGTATGACTCTTTATATAACTAAGAAAGTTTATTCAAGTTAAGTTACTTAAGCTTTTTCATAAACATAGGTTACAAACTTTTTGGAGAACATCAAAAGTAGAAAAGGATGTTAGCAGACATCGAGTTTGTTAAATTACTAATAAAGATAGCGCGTATTCGAATAAAGTGCATCATAATTTAATTCCCTACACACACTTTTACAATGTTTTCAAGATTTCGACTACGTGCAAAACAGAATTCAAATTAAAGCACTATAAACGTTTTTGAACTAACATTCCCTTTAGTTAGACACGTGGTAATGATTTTTAAAGTTTTTCTAAACACTACACTTTCCAAAACACTACACTAAATTTCGGTTCATACCGGTATTCTCTTTAATTCCACACCCGGCAGGATTTTTACATTTTTTAAGTTTTTACCACTATATTTCGGTTTAAACACTATATTCACCTCAATTTAAACACTAAACTCTCGTTAATTTTAAAATCCTCCGCGTAGTTTTCTGCGATTTTCCAAAATTTTTACCTCTTTTATTTCGCCTCCTCCTGCTTGGGTGGCGGGGGGCTTAATCTCAAACCATTTGGTGTCTGCGGTGTAAAAGCTACAACAGATGCTAAGTTTTAGAAAATCGTTTGATGCGTTCAAAAGTTATCGTGAGATAGTCAACAGATAAATGAATTTAAAAAGGGAGGTCTCGCTTTGTTTTATCAAAAACGCTAAGATCATCACAGAGGCCAACGATAAACATGGAGTTTTCAGACAGGAGAGGAAATGAATGGGTAAGAAACACAGTAAAAACGAAAGACGTTATAAGTAGGGTAGTAAAACTAAAGGGGAAATTCGCAGACCACATGGTGGACAGCATGCGACTACAAAAGGAAAAGAGTAAGACCACATATAGATAGAAGTATGACATGCTGGGAGCACGCGGCTCAAGATAGAAAAAGGAGTGAAGGAGAGGATTGTATATGTAATAAACACTGCAAAAAATACACATTAAAATTTATATTAAACTTGCGTCATCCGTTATTAACTAATTACACATGATTACATTTCCAAATGAGTGTTGTTGTTTGATGAGTGATGCAATTCGTACGATGATACACAGCGTGTATACAGACAGTATATTCAATAATGTTCAATACGAACGTATGTCTAAAATTACGGACAGTAATCCCAAATTAATTAAAATAAAAACTCACCAGCCTTGAGTCGTTTACTTATTGTTGGCGTCACGAGCCACTAATCCCCCAAATGTTACATTTATTAACTTCTTTGTTTTGGCCACGTCAGCCCGAAACGTGACTCTGAATAATTAACGCCTATTAAAGAGGTTCCAAGCTCTGGATCAGGTCGCTTGAGTAGTGAGGGCGACGAAATAGGCTACAAACGTATGAAAGCACAATACACAGGCCTTTAATCTTGGAAATTGGGACTTCGTTTAAGGTTACTTAAGGTTCTGCTTACGAAACACGTGTGCAAAGCCGATCATCGGGTTTACAACGTTTACAGGGACGCATCGGTCAGTTGCGCGCTGCTCACCGAACAACCCGGTCAACTGCGGCCGAGGTGAAAAGTTTAATGTCACAAGTAGCTTTTACAGTTTTCACAATTACAATATAATGCATTTAATAACAATATAAAAATTACGGCCACGAAAACCTACGATCGGTTAACAGAATAAATTATTAATTTCTTTCTTATTAGCAATCAAATAGTTTAAGCTATTGAACGTTAACAATAGAGATTCTCTACTGAATACAATTTGTTCATCTTTCGATTGGCCTTTGTCGCATCGAACTACTACGTTTCAAACACCTAATCCGTCAATAAACGAACAAATCAGTTTCCCTTCCATAGCAACAGACTTTCTCCGAATACATGATTTTTATCGTCCATCTTTTAACATTGAACAATAAATGTGACATTGTAACAATGATTCGCGTTTGTTCGTATAGTCTGTTTTCATTTTCCATTCGTTTTAGAATTGATTTATTACAACCAAACGAATGACTTTCAAATAAAAAACATTGTATACATAATATTTACAATCATCATGTGTTTTCTGCCCAAGGATGGGTGTTATAGCTCTCTCCATGCTTTCCTATCCTGGGATAGTATCTTCATTTCCTGATGTCACGTCGGTATATCGTCTATCGTCTGGCCTCTCCTCCATCCTCTATTCCGCTTTCCATTTACCACGTCCTCTACTGTTTCACCATCAGATTACCTAGTGTCTGCCGTATACTGTGTCACAACCAATTTCTCTTCCTACCTTAGATGACATCCAAAACTTTCCTTTTTCCGTACTCTTCAAAGACCTCGACATTCGTCACTCTATCCTTCCAGCAAATTCGTTTCATCCTTCTCCATGTCCACATATCGAAGGCTTGTAACCTTTTCTCTTCTCTTTCCCTTAATGTTCAAGTTTTTGCCCTGCATAGTAGCACGCTCCAAACAAAATACTTCACCGTCCTCTTTCTCAGCTTTATGTCTGGTGGGTCTGCACAATAAGAACTTTCTATTAAGGGCTTCATTAACTAAGACCATATATTTACAATAATATAAATTATTTAAACGAATAGATATCCTCATTAAAAGCTCTTATCTAACAATTTAGCTGTTATCAAAAGCACAGTAGCTGGGAATGTGTACTGTATCAGACCGAGCCCGGTTAGTAACGGCAAGAAAAGACGCGTTTTATTAGGAAGCGTCGGCTAATTACGGATTTATAATTGTGAGAAGAGCGACAGCCTCTAAGGAAATTAAGCATAGTCTCAGTGACAGACAAAAGGCAAGAGATACGATATTGCTGAGAAGCTTTGTCTATGTTCGGTCGCAAGACGACACAAGGCAATAATGAAGCCTGAGGCAATACCACGAAATCCGTGTACTACGTTCAACATATACTAGAAACTCTCAGACGAACATTTCCTCTGAACCTGTTATTTGCAAAGATAATATTCAAGGAACACTGAAGATTCTGAGACATGTTGAAGGCTGATGCCTACGTTAGAACTTAAGACTAACTGCAGAACAACAAATATCGTCTGTCTGAAAAAAATCAAGATATTGTTACGTGATGCGGAAAAAGTGTTACACCATTACAGAACATTCTACGTATTTCTCGGATGTTCCAGTGGAATCCGGCTGTAATGTTGTGTGCGTACGTGATCTCAAAGTGCGTTAGCGAGACTTTTCTAGACCTCGCCGGGTGCGCGCCCTGTGTCAAAGCCGCAATCAATTACGCTATAGTGTAGCACTAATGCGTAGTATGGATGAGTCTGGAATTTTAGCGGGGTATAAATATAGGTATTCAGCGGTGCTTAGTTCAGTTATTGTCGGGCGATTTACACAGTGCGGTTCGAAGTATTGTGGCGAAGTGTTATGTGGTTTATAATTGAGCGGGACAATTCTAATACTACTGTGTTTTATATTAGTTGACATTTTTATTGCCTGTGAACAATTTTTATTTGATTTGTTGTAAGAGACTATCTTGTTGATTACAAACTGTTTAATTGTGATATTTAAAGCTGGTGATTAGTGACTTAATTGGTCTCTTGTACTTTGTTTTCAACTGTACCACTCGACGATCAGTTAAACCGTCGTAACAATGTAGACAAAACGGACTCTGTAGAAAATATCTTCACAAACATAAGATTGTGAACACAGTTTACGAAACGTCAGTTCAAAAATACAGGAAGGGTGCGTAAAGATGGCGTGATGTGTATAACCGGGAGAATTGTTAACGAATACCTTCTAAGCCTAAATAACTGATGGTATTAATGCCACTGAAGAGAATTATCAAAAATTAATGGTCTAACGTTGTTACAGAATAGAACTTGAGTACACCGAAATGGCTTGTTTGCAATGAAGGGGTAGTACTAATACAAACAAATGGGATCAAATATTACAAGTACGAAAATCAAAAGTTCAAATAAAAATCAAAACAATCAATCTTAAGTAGCGAAATTTTTCTTCCAGAGATACCCTAAACAAATTGAATAGGCGATCTACAAATATCCCGTATTAATATCGATTAATGATTACATTTCTACACGGCTCGCCAGTCATATTCTTACGTTTCACTTTGAAGTCGAGTCTAAGTACCAAAAAGCATGTAAAACTCGGTCAGAAATCTCACTTAGCTGAATGAGGCGCAGGTTCGAATCCAAGTACATTATTTAGATCGGTGATTCGCAACTACTAGCGGGCAACCGGCGAATCTTTTTTATGCGATCTTGTCTTGGAAAACCTATTTAGTAATTACTCTATTTACCTTATGTGTAAAAAAGATAATGAGCTATTATTTTAACTGAGAATGATCTTGCAGGAGAAACTTATGAAAAAGTGTTTGACTTATTCAGTAACAAACGTACAGTAGCTTTCACTTTATTCGTTTAATGAAATGTGTGTATTCCCTTCTCTTTTATTCTCACCATATTACAAGATCCAGTCTATTTCCTCCATCCCTTGGCTAGACAAAACAGACGCGCTTGTCCGATGTTTCAGCTTTGATTCGTAATCAGTCGCATCTGTTATTCACGATTACGTTAAACGTTTTCAAACTACAACTCGATGCACAGAAGACCTGTGTTTTTAGTGGCTGCAGCAGATCGACCTCAGTTTTTACAATGAAGATTTATGTAAAGTTACAATGTTTGATATCTTTCTTATATCTTCTTTATTATACTTACAAAACAAAGATTGTACCGTCAACTGTACAAAGATTGTACTTACAAAACAAAGATATGTAGCAAGATGTGTTAACTGTATAAGTTACCTCTTTTTGCTTACAGTTAAATACTGCCATTTCTTATATTTACGTTATTTGACAAAAATGTATCGCTTACGATACACGGCCCGCCGGTAGATTCCTGAGTTTAATTGTGGCCCTTGGACGCTTTTAAGTCGGAAACCGCTGGGTTAGATCAAAGAAGTGCGCTGCTGCCTTCGTTCGATCTGGCTGAAATTTCAAGAAAAACTGATTGACCTAAAAGTAATTTCTGTCAAAAGCTGTGGGACATGTCTTCATGTAAATCAATTAAATCAGGTGTAATTCCACCTCAACAAGGACATTAATAAAAATAAGTAATTTTGAGGGTGTTTGAAAATGAATTGTATAATTAAACTATGAACGAAACAAAGACACTTTACAAAACAATTGTAGAAAGAACGAAATAATGGCACTACAACATAGAAAAAAAAACACAAAATTAAATGATACTGAATGAAAACACAAAAACAAACAAGTTAACGGAACAGAGTATAACAAAAACAGATATAATAAAATAACGAAAAATGTAGCTGATAACGGTATAATGAAATAACGAAAAAATTAAAAATCGGTATGGAGAACCATACATGACTTCCATGTTCTAAGATTTATATTTAAAATTATTTACTTGAATTCAGTTCGATAATTTCTAAAAACAATATCGCCCACCCTCCAACTATTTTCACTATCTATAGATATTTTTGTTATTATGGGGCAGTCGTTTAATATAATGTTATTTTCAAGTCACTTTATCTATAAAAATTAGGTACTTTATTCTTATAAAAAAACCGAACTACGCAGATAATCATCCCCCCTCCTCAACCAATCCTCACCATTAATGATATTTACACTTTCATAGAGTAATAGAGTCACTTTAATAGAGTAGTTTTATCATATTTTATTTCTAAGATATCTTATTCTTCAAAATTAAATATTCGTATTCGTATTTCAGCACAACAATTTTCAAATAATCACCCCCTCCCCCTTCAACTACCCACTCTATTTATAATTATCTCATTTACCATTTTACAGTGGATTAATATGACTTTATTTTTGGGGCACTTATTTATTAAAATTAAGTACTTTACTCTTGTTAAAACACAAAACAATGTAGGTAAACTACCCCTCCCTCCTGACCGAACAACCCGGTGCCTGGCAACAAAATTATTTTATTTTTATTACTTCCATGTTCCATAAGGAAATGGAAGTATGGCCATGACGAAAAAAATCGTGTTCGAGATAACGGCAGATTCTGATTGTACTACCATCAAAACATGAAAAAACGTCATTTTCCAAAAAGTGTCTGTGTGTGTGTCTGTGTGTAGAATTTTTTCTATGGCAAACGATAACAGCCGCAAATTCAAACAGAATCAAATAATTTTTTGCATACAGCCATGAATTATAGAGGACTCAAGGCCTGTTGGTTTTGGTGAAGATCGGTTAAGGGAAAGGAGTAGTTTACCTGCAACGTTTTACGTTTTAACAAGAGTAAATAGCTCAATTTTGATAAAGTATCCTGAAAAGAATGACATAATAATCCAGTGTAGAAAGGTAGATGAAATATCTATAAATGAAAAGAGTAGTTGAAGGGGGGAGGGGGTAATTTTTTTTATTTATAAATTAAAATGGTAGTTGATGTTGGAGGATGTAAATTTTTATAAGTTCTATATGTGTACTATGTTATTGACAACAAAGAAGTAGTTTCTATGGAAATATTTCATTTAACTTTAACAAAATTCTATATTTTTTCATTTTAATTTAAATCATGTATGAGAGAAAATATATCGTTCGTGGCAGGCAAGCATATCTCAATTATGCAATGTTTACGTTTCCATTTTATTATTATGATTACCGCAATAAAAAGACAGGCAAGACGCGCGCGCGCGCTCACACACACACACACAGTTCGCGTTATTTTTGGCATCACTCATGTTTATTTTCTTACATTTGCACGCTTTTTAAATAGAAAGTGCCGAAACCCACACCAACACAACACGTACAAGCCGAAAAAGTGTCCAGCGTGGATAGCGATTTGCTTCCTGTGGATCGCTGGGCAGTGTAACTCTGCACGTGTTTACAGAGAAACGGTTCATAGACAGACTTTTCGTCTTTAGGGAATGAACCCTCTGCAACATGCTCAGGGTCCATGAGTGACTTCAGAGCGCTTCGGAGGAGGGATGATTATCTGCGTAGTCGGTTTCTTTATAAGAATAAAGTAAGCCTACCTAATTTTTATGGATAAAGTGACTGAAAATAACATTATATTAAACGACTACCCCATAATAACAAAAATATCTATAAATAGTGAAATTAGTTTGAGGGTGGGCGACATTTTTTTTAGAAATTACCGAACCGAATTCAAGTAAATTATTTTAAACATAAATCTTACAACATGGAAGTCATGTATGGTTCTCCATACCGATTTTTACTTCCATGTTCCATAACATGGTCATGGCGAAAAAAATCGTGTTCCAGATAATGGCAGATTCTGATTGTACTACCATCAAAACATGAAAAAAAGTCATTTTTCGAAAAGTGTGTGTCTGTGTGTAGAATTTTTTCTATGGCAAACGATAACAGCCGCAAATTCAAACAGAATCAAATACTTTTTTGCATGCTGTCCTGAATTGTAGAGGACTCAATGCCTTTTGTTTTTGGTGAAGATCGGTTAAGGGAAAGAGGTAGTACCTGCAACATTTTACGTTTTAACAAGAGTAAAGTGCTTAATTTTGATAAATAAAGTATCCTGAAAAGAAGGTCATAATAATCCACTGTAGAAAGTATAACGTTTCGTCGTTATAATATCGGGAACCTGGTTAATTGGCTCAGGTCAATTAAACAGGCTGCAAAAATCTTAACAAACTCGTAAATAACTGTTCAATAGGATCCCGTGAATTGAGGGATATTGACAGGGGTTTTGTAGATTTATTCACTCTCCTTTTGGACCATGACATCTCTTTATTACATAAATTTAGCAATGAGTATATTAAAAGTTAAAACATTTGTACCTCTTGTACAAAGAGAATTAGAGTAATTTAGTAATGAGTTAACATAGCTTTCCTTTTATTAATGCCCTCGGATCCGAGTAGTTTGTTTTAGTTAGATATTTCATTTATAATATTTATTCTTGTGTCATCTGAAATATTGCTTTATTTAACAACAAAAATATTTAAATTAACGCATGTTATTGCTAAGCATGAAATTACAGTTTTACGTTAATTAAATCAGTCTTTCTTGTTTTACTTTACTTTCATTTTTTTATCTATTTAGTGTTTATCATGTATTATTCTACTTCAAGTTCTGAACCACGGAAGCTAAAGTTCCGTGTCACCTGTGGGTATCATCATCGGCGAATCGGCGACTCTCTCGGTTGTGCCTTGTGTCTTGTAGTTTTTTTGAAGATCAGGTTTCTGTTGTTAGGTTCGTATCCGGAGATGGTGAAGTTCTGAAGTCATTTTAGTCATGGTGAGTCCTGGTTCTCTCTTTCTCAATAAGTTGTAGTAATCGCTCTTTGTTTTGGATCATTTGCACAAAAGTTTTATTTACTTGTATTCACGTCACATGTTGGTTTAGTTCTTGAGTTTCACATTATGACTTTACCACATTTCTAATTACATACACTTTATTGTTAAGATTTCTAGAGAGGTCATAGACGCGCAATTCTCATCCACACTCACTCGTTTACTACATATTTACTTTATTACATATTTACTGTAATTACACTGTTAGACTATATTCGCGGTTCACATGGTTTTAAATGTGTACTTGGAGCCGCTACGTCTCAACTGGCGAGTTTATTAACTTTTAAAAGTATTATTATTGTACCGCATCACGGGTGTATGCTGTTTACGGTTCGACCGCTCCATTTCAAGTGTGTTTCGTTAAGGGGTGAGAGTAGTAATCTCGCGTCGTTTACTATTCAGCATAAAAGTAGTTCCATATTCCGATTAATATCTATTCGTTTATTCTCTGACATATTTAATTATACTATGGTATCTCTTACTTTTTATTTTATTATTGTACATCGTTATGTTTTTTATCAAGTTGCAATTTAATACTATTATTAGTCTTATTCACTGGTAATTTTGCGTGTTGATGCCGGTTTCGGCAGGTTAAAGCAGGGTTAATTATTAAGGGGTGTTATCTCAATTTTATTCTCGAATTCTTTTTGGTTTTAAACTATTTATTTTGGGTATTATTTCGGGGTTACTTTATCATTTTGTTTAGGGGTTATGTTTTGTTTTAATGGGAGATTTTAAATAAAAAAATAATGACTTATATCTTTTTTTATTTTTTTTAAAAATCGTCACAAAAGGAAGATGAAATATCTATAAATTAAAAGGGTAGTTGAAGGGGGAGGGGGTAATTTTTTATAACTTAAAATGGTAGTTGATGACAGAGGAGGTAAATTTTTATATGTTTTATATTTGTGTACTACGTTATTGACAACAAAGACTATGGAAACATTTCATTTCACTTTAACAAAGTTCTATATTTTTCATTTTAATTTAAATCAGGTATGAGTGAAAAGATATCGTTCCTGGCTGGCAAGTATATCTCAATTATGTAATGTTTACTTTTCCAAAATTTTATTATTGTGATTACCGCAATAAAAAGGCCGGCAGGATACACACACATACAAAATTTGCGTTATTTCTGGCTTCACTCATGTTTATTTGCTTATGTTTGCACGCTTTTTAAATGGAAAGTGCCGAAACCCACACCAACACAACGCGTGCAAGCCGTAAAGATGGACATCGATTTGCTTCCTGTGGATCGCTGGCAGTGTTGTTGTTATTAAAGCAATTAATACAATCTGTATTCTTATTTCTATTATGATATGAGAATTATAAACTAATATGTGCATGTGTGTAATGTGTTTTCCTTTGGAAAATTATTTGCCCCTCCCTGAAAATATTTTGACCTCCCTGATGGCTAGTTATTTACTAGCCTGTGTGGAATATAGCGTTATGACAGAATCAGAATGGTGGGTGTTAAACAGGAGACACAAACGTATTAAGGAAGAAATGTTTTGCTGAGAAATTTGTAATTATACGGGTGAACAGAATAGTAGTTCAGGAAATCAGAAGACAAATGGAAAGAAAGAAATGAAGACTCGATTTTAAAAAAGAAAAATGACTAGTATAGTATTGACAGGAAAGACTGATAACACTATAGACATCCCTCGGCCCCTCGCAGCGAGAGTCCAATTTCATTACAGGAATCAGATCGCAGCTACCTTTAGCTAGCTCTTCGTTCGACCTACAGACATTTTATCCAAAAGTATAGTCCTTCCTCACGAAGGTTGAGGATAGTCTTAATCTACCTGACATGGTGGTACCATTTTAGCTGATACGTAATTTCTTCAGAACTCAAGCATCCACTTATTTAATTAATAATTAAATGATTTTAAATAACATTTTAGGACATGGAAGTCATGTATGGTTCTCCATACCGATATTAATAAGTACCATTGTTTGAAAAAGTTTAAATGAATTTTTAAATACTTCATTATTGTCAAAACGTAAAACGGGTCTGGTAAACTACCCCTCCCCCTTAACCGATCTTCACTAAAATCAATAGGCCTTGAGTCCTCTATAACTCGGGAAAATATGCGAAATATTATTTGATTCTGTTTGAATTTGGGGCAGTTATCGTTCGACATATAAGAAATTCTACACACAGGCAATTTTCGGAACATGACTTTTCTTCATGTTTCGCGATCACCATACTATTTCCTTACGGAGCATGGAAGTAAAAATGGTATCCATATACATACAGTATATACCACTGTTAAAAATCTATAAATCTACATACTGAAAACCTATTTGAATATTACTAATTGGTATGTAAATGTCGAGTTTTCCCGATACTTTATGACTTAAAAATTGTAAAATTGATTTACAAGCGTGTTACACAACCAAATATTAGAAAAATAAACAATGCCTTCCTTTATTACAGAGATTTGTATATCAAGATTCAGAGTTTTGGTCGTAAATCAACCAATTGTTTAAATAAACACCATAATCAGTATCCTGAGATAAAGTCACCCACGTAAGCGTGTGAACTGTGTTTAATTGCGTCAATAAAACAAAACGATTAGCGAACCAATTATAGATGACGATATCAAGTTATTTAATTAACGACTCGAGTGCATGATTTATTCTGAAACACAATTTGCACACAATGCTCTATATAAAGTAATCACAAAAATAAATAATCGTCTGCCCATAATTCAATATTCTACTATTGCTGCGCAGTCTTTTGAGCGAGACACGATTTAATTGTTCTACGAATTGCTTAATCCCTCCGGTGTGAAACACTTGCATAAAAATAATGGCTGCATCCACTCCTGACAACGAGGAAAACCGCCGTCTGGACATTATATAACTAAGTGGGCAACACAGTTTCTCTCTCTCTCTCTCTCTCTCTCTCTCTCTCCACACATAAAAGAATGTTATCAGGTATGATGGCTTAATAACGATTTAATTACATTAGTTTGTTCAACTAATCAACTGCACTGTGACATCAAATTTTTTTTTCTCAAGCCACTTATTATTATTTGACAGCCGCAAAGATTACCGAATCCAGAAGACCGAGGGCCAGAAAGATGTAGTGGGAACCAAGGAACTGATGAATGCTATTAAAACGTTGGAAGAGGAGCGTACCTTTAGTAGACGGCTGCAGAACAGGGGTAGAGTACAGCAATAAGCAAGTTTTCGGTTATATTCGTGTATTTAGGAATATCCTAAACCTATCCTAAGTAATATAATAAGTGGACCATAAGTCTCTTGAGAGAATTGCATTTTTAATATCTCCTACTGATGAGTGACTATACATAATTTCAAACAGCTGTACCAACGATTTGATAGAATTAATTGTCACCTTCAGGACCTGAATACGGACAATACAGAAATAAATAGTAGCCTATACCTTCACTCTTTTGTCTAATATGGGATGCCCTACTCATTTACAATATTATTGGTCATATATGGGTCATTATTATTTTATTTTTAATCAGTAAGCCTCTCAGTTAGTATTTATACGGGTAAGATGTTAATCTATAGTTGACTGGCTCTTGGAACCTATATCTTATGCCATGGTTGTTATGTGTCTTTCTCGTAGTGTTTCTTCCTTGTTTTTATTTGCTCCTTACTGACCGAATCTATTGGGTTATTGGTTCCTGTGGTATAATCACTGTTTACTGTATCTTCTTTCTTCTTATATGTTATTATTATTGTTTATTACCGTTACATTTTATTAACTCCTGCGTTGTGAGTTTATTCTTCTTGATGAGTTGCTTATGTAGTTTCATTCTTGGCATTTCCAGAGTAAATACTTGATGTGTCTTGTTATCTCAATTATCATGACATGTGTTAATATTTTGTTACTTAAAATATTGGGATCGTATGTCTTGTTACAATACTTACTATCGCTACACACAAATAGAATATCGGAGCAGATAAAATCCTCTTCAGTCACTGAACAGCTACTGAAAAAATCGAAATTGAATGTTCTGGTATTAGTGCAACTTTAAAATTTCTTATGTTAACACACCGCTCTTTGGATCATGGTAGATTTAACTTTTTGTTTTACAAAACCATTTTCCATTTTCCAATAAAATGTTTTTATATCTCTGTACATTTCTTGAAATAAAGAATCTCTTAAGTATATGTACTAATTAAACAATTCATTCATTGATTGTAGTGAAAAATTTGGGGAGGGGCCAGAAAGTGTTATGCTCCCTGCGACTATGTTTAAGTTTAAAATTACTTTAGAGTTTCAGGACTATTTCTGGTATACATAAAATTAGTATTTACGAGTAGAATTTTGTTTTTCGACCACTTCATCACACAGCTTGTCAAGCACTCCTCTGTTATGGTGTTGAGGATGTGTCATTTTCCAAAGAGGATTTCTACTTTGAACTTCAGAAATCAGTATTTTACACTCCATACTGTTACTTTATATAATATCAGATAGGTACCACACATATAATACAGAATACACCCGCCCGAATCCGTCTCAGAAAACAAAACTTATTTGTACGCTTAGCAACCATTTGTCTCTACCCCGCTACCAGGTCCGCTCTCTGTGAGCCGTTAACATTCCTTTTGCTTTGTACGGAACGACTCTTTCATTGGTTTTAATTGTAATCTCCGCTCTGCTCTCCGCTGTCCGTGTTCTGCGTGGCCGTAGCAGTCAATACGCTACTTGAGAAAATATGTTTCTCTCTACCTGCTCTAGTCTCTGCTTTGATATTTCTACTTTCATATCTTCCCTCATCACTTTAATTTTATACATATGATGTTTACAGCTGTCGCTGCGTTTCTCCTCTCAACCACAATCTCCAAATGTCTCTATTTTCCCACTGCCCGTCGAGATCTCTTTTTTCCATCGGCTCGCGTTCACTTCGGCTCTCCTGCCTCTTCTTCTTCGTCCTCCCAAAGGACTCCAGTTCGTACCACTTGCTATCCACATATCATCTGCAGTTCATCTTACTGAGCACGTCTTTTACGCCTTCATTCTCCTTCCTATTTCATCTGAAGTGTTTCTATCCCTTCTTGATAGTCTTCAGCTACGACTTTCGTTTCTCCTACATTTATTCTCATTCCTTTCCCTACATTTTATACCCTTCCACCTCATCACCTAATTTCTGTAATATTCCTTGTATGACTGCTGCCTCATTCGCTAACATTAGCGACTGTTAAACAATTTTGTCGCTTCCTCTCTGTCTAAAGTAGTAATTATATGTCCCCACGTACATGTTAAATCAAGTATACGACAAAGAACATGTCTTTGTTTCATTCCTCTTTCAATGTCAAACCACTCTTTCAGACCTTTTATGATTCTTTATTGGATTTTTTCAGCATGTAACACAAACACACACATACAAAACATTGTTTAGAGATCAAAAAGTCAGTCTTTAACATACTGTTCCCATTATAAACGGTTTTAGACAAAATGGAGAATAAACAGAATTTAGAATAGTTTAGGTTAACAACGTATTACTTTCCTGTTGTATTTCACTTTAATTCTTGTGTATAATTGTTAACAGGTCGGTGTAATATGTTCTAAAACGTCGTATTTCCGCTACATAAGTGTTGGTATCCACGCGGACGTTCCAAATATACGCATTATTTGACAACATCACATTTACGTAACACCAAGATCAAAGCGCCCATAAATATTTTTCCGTTTTCAGCATTATTTCCTTTACGTAACTCGTTAATCACCACAGAAGTATAAAAAAATTAGTGTAACATAAAATTAAGTGCGTATCTAGATGTTGTAATTTATCACTTGAAATATGTCAATTAAGAATTTAATTTTTTCAATTTTTAACAAAAATCTGTATCTACTGATAACGGGATTTAGTAACTAATCTTCAGTGTGGCGTTAGCACTTGAGGCGGCTCGGACGCCTCTGTTAGCAAAATTCAGACACACCTTACTTTCCACATCAATATTTTGTGAAGACGAAAGTCAAGTATTTTCTACACGCTTATTAAGAGATTTGTATCTTCATACAGGCAACTTCATATTATGTACTCAGAAATTTGACTTTCAATTGTGAAGTTGCATCGATTAAATACTATCGCCAGTTTCGAAAACTCGCATAGTACCTGAAACTGTGAAGGACACTGTTTTTTTTTTTTTAATAAGTTCTATAAAAAAAAAGGTATTATGAAACTATTCTTTTAAGGGGAGTCGCTACTGAAAATGGCAAAACTGTTTATTTTGTAACTTTTCAATTTATTCAGATTTTTTATTATTTATTGTTGCACTAAATAAAGTGTAAAATTTTGTAACTAAACAAAAAATTATTTTAGTACTAAAAATTGAATTTTTTAACGTTTCTTAGCAACATTTTTGGAGTATTTTTCAAATTGATATTCCAGAATAACCAGACGTCCTACGACCTTTTGGGAGGTGTCATTTTGAAGGGGATAAAATTATCTAAACAAAACACTTATATTTATTAGGATGTAATTAAAACCAATTTTTTTGTGAGGAAAATAGTAAAAATAATTTTTAATTTTTACACTTATAAATAAAAATTTATTACCAAGGAACTATAAGCCCAAATTAAATAAAAATATGTGTTATTTTAGGTAATTATATCCCAAAGACCAATGCAAAATTTAAGAGCAGTAAGTAAGATAGGTTTTTAGATATATTAGAAAGTATGTATAAAAACATGAAAAATTGAATTAGCGGGAAATGCGGATTTTCTAAAAATATTCCTTTCTGTTGGAAAATTAAATACTTATGGAGTACAAAGGCTTTATATGTTTTTTTTATTACTGTATGGGTATTAAAATAGTAAATTATAATACGATAAACAATAAAATATTTTATTTTTCATTTTTAATAATTTATAGAAACATCAAATATTATCATCGATCATGTCTCTGTAGTCCACATTTCAATTTGATTTCTTTGTATAGTCCACAATTGTTGATTTCTTTTACTAATGTTCAGTAAACTTTTCTTCTTACTTCCCATATTTATTATTGGAAAATAATAACAATTCAAACACAAAACTGTTCCAAATCAAATCCACAAAGGTCAAAACAGCAGGAAACAAAACATTGCAAAACATTGCTCAACAACACGTCAATCAGCTGTTTTACAAGTCTGATTTTTTCTTTGTAAATAAAATAGCTAATGTTTTATATTTACAACATTTATTTCCAAATTAGTACTAATATAATACGTAAAATTATATTATACAGTATAAATAGTAGTGTTTTGTTATACTGTAATATCTAAATGAAACGTAAATCGCTTAGGTGCTAAGTTTTCCCAAACAATTTATTTTTGCCTACAAAAATATTTCGGAAAAAATGTTTTAGTGTGTTTTTAACTTCCATGTTCCGTAAGGAAATGGAAGTATGGTCATGACGAAAAAAATCGTGTTCGAGATAATGGCAGATTCTGATTGTACTACCATCAAAACATGAAAAAAGTCATTTTTCGAAAAGTGTCTGTGTGTCTACGTATGTGTCTGTGTAGAATTTTTTCTATGGCAAACGATTTCAGCCGCAAATTCAAACAGAATCAAATAATGTTTTGCATACAGCCCTAAATTGTAGAGGACTTACGGTATATTGATTTTGGTGAAGATCGGTTAAGGGAAAGGGGTAGTTTATCTGCAACGTTTTATGTTTTAACAAGAGTAAAGTGCTTAATTTTGATAATTAAAGTATCCTGAAAAGAAGGTCATAATAATCCACTGTAGAAAGGTAGATGAAATATCTATAAATGAAAGGGGTAGTTGAAGGGGGAGGGGGTAATTTTTTAATAAATTAAAATATTAGTTGATGATGGAGGAAGTAAATTTTATAAGTTTTATATGTGTAATACGTTATTGACAACAAAGAAGTAGTTTCTATTGAAACATTTCATTTCACTTTTAACAAAATTTTATATTTTTTCATTTTAATTTAAATCATGTGTGAGAGAAAATATATCGTTCGTGGCAGGCAAGCATATCTCAATTATGTAAGGTTTACGGTTCCATTTTATTATTATGATTACCGCAATAAAAAGGCAGGCAAGACACACACACACACAGTTCGCGTTATTTCTGGCCTCACTCATGTTTATTTTCTTACATTGCACGCTTTTTAAATGAAAAGTGCCGAAACCCACACCAACACAACGCTGCAAGCCGAAAAAGTGTCCAGCGTGGATAGCGATTTGCTTCCTGTGGATCGCTGGGCAGTGTAACTGCACGTGTTTACAGAGGAACGGTTCATAGACAGACTTTTCGTCTTTAGGGAATGAACCCTCTGCAAGATGCTCAGGGTCCATGAGTGACTTCGGAGCGCTTCGTAGGAGGGATGATTATCTGCGTAGTTCGGTTTCTTTATAAGAATAAAGTAAGCCTACCTAATTTTTATGGATAAAGTGACTGAAAATAACATTATATTAAACGACTACCCCATAATAACAAAAATATCTATAAATAGTGAAATTAGTTTGAGGGTGGGCGATATTTTTTTTAGAAATTACCGAACCAAATTCAAGTAAATTATTTTAAACATAAATATTACAACATGGAAGTCATGTGTGGTTCTCCATACCGATTTTTATATAAAGAACTAACCATAGAATAATTTGGGACAAAAAAAATTTTTGCATTTTATATCAGTTTTTGGCCATTTTCAGTAGGGACTCCCCTTAAGTGACTTTCCTTGGTGCAACTAGTTGTTCCTGTAGTAAAGTGTAAACAGTGTAAACAGTAAAGGCAGTACAGTGTAAACTCAAGTAATGACTTTAAAATCTGCTTAAAACAAAAAAACAAAAGCCAAAAAGAATCTGTGTTTATTATTTGTAGCTTCTTACTCTTCCTCTTTTTTCCTCCTGTATTTCAACGATTAGGCAAAATATTGATTGCTCCATCTAAGAGTTTTCAAGTACCAATCTATTCTTCTTTCCCTAGCCTAGCATTCACAGGAATCGTATTTTAGTACTGCCTTCGTTTATGTGTTTTCTGACATTCTGTCTATGTGGGTTCTCCAACTTTCCTTGTAGTGTTTTGTACTGCCACATACGCTATCTTTGTTTAAATTCCTGCCTCATATCTTCGTTTATTGTTCTATCTATTTTGGTGCATCGTTTTAACCTTCTAAAATGATGCCATTTCTGACGGTTCTATTTTGCTGTCGTGTTTGTACTAGACCAGGGTCCACTTCCATACGATAAAGTTAAATGGTCTGTAGGTTTTGATAACAAATCACGCCGACCTTCCAAGATGTTTCACCGTCTCATGCCATGGTATATTCCACAGTTTGCTTTGACTACCTTGTACTTGATACGTTTTCCACTTGGAGCGGTCAGTTCGTAATAGTCACTGACAGAGATGAAGTGAATATATCTTCGTTTTAAATATTTCCCTCTTGCCTTCAGCCCTCGACATATCTCAGAAAGATTTTTTTCAGAGGCCTGTATCCTATTTAGTCACCATCTTACTGTATCATTAAAGAAGTGATCGTATTTCTATCATGGATTTCCTCAGTTACGTTCTTCTTGTGTCACGCATACAGACAAGGGCTGATTAAGATAGTTGACCATTTTCTCCTCATAAAAAAAAAAAACAGACACGATAACTTGAGTACGCCAGGTTACTGAGGTTTTCAAAAACACAATCGTCGGTTTCGACTATCCATTGCAAAAGTCTCGATACTGGAGTATAGGCAACCGCCAAAAATTAAACAGGTGTCATTAAATTGTCATCTCTTATAATTTTAAACACTGTAAAAATAATTTTTTTTAAATTCTTGTTTATAAAACATGTAAATATTTATTATTATTATTATTATTAGACCCATTATTACTGTATTACACACACACACACACACACACACACACACACACGCATACACATATTTTTAAAATTTATATTTATATTACCTCAAGATGTTATTTTTCCTTATTTGAAACATGTTTCGAGAGCTCCCGTGCTCTCATCCTCAGCCTTCGCGATCTTGCGTCTGGTGGGGTATTTGTGTGTTGGCTGGATGCTATTAAGGTTTCTTGTTGGTCTCTGGTATTTTAAAGTTGTATTATTGTGTGTGATTGTGGTATATGTATTTGTATTTTTAAATATGTATGACATATTTTTAAATAGTATTAGTAAACGTGCAAAGAAAACAACCGAGTTCTGATGTAACTTGGAATCGGCTTGTGCAATCTTTCTTTGTGGATGTTTAAACGCTAGTGGCAAACAGTTTTGTAACATACAGTAGAGTGGTTTGGCCATATCGTTTGAAGACCATTAGTACGGTTTTCTTTACAGCCGCCTAACATCCAGACCATCTGTGGTCCCTGCGGCAGGAGCTCTACTTGAAGCGGGCGGGCGACGGGCTTGCCCTTCGCCACGCACAGCCCCTCTCCTACGTTACAGAGTAACAAAATATTACTTGTCCATTTATATGTACACGCAAGCATAAGGTTGATTTATTGCTATGTTAAAAGTCAATCGTAGCTTGTATAATAGAGTGGTTGGGTGGCAGGTAAAAAGACTTCGAATATTCCTGAAGTACAAGCGACGAAAACAACACAACAACGTACTTCTGCGCTCGAGTAAACAACATTAGGCGGTGCTTTTTAAGTTTAGTACAATGAACCTTCAAAAGTATCTAGATAATAAAAGTGAAACCGAGTATTTGTTGCGTACAATATTTACAAATAGCGAATCCAACGTACGGCAACAAAAGTGCACTTTAGAACCGACGTTGTTGTAAGACGTAGGCGTATATATTGAACCTTTGCTTGACCCGAGAAAAGGGAGGCATAAGTCGATACCGTAAGGAAAATTACAAGTAGGAGAGAAAACCTAAGACTGAGGGACTATATTCGTCGAATGAACATAACAACGAGTAACGGACATTTTTAGGCGTTCACAATAGAACGTAAACAATCGGTATAATCAAATTGTGCCAAAGCGATAATAAATCGTCAACCGACGGACAGCCAGCTGGCTTTTGGATGACAAAAATGATGAGCCATCGCTCAGACGACGAAAATGATGAGGAACCAATCGTCTTCATTAGAGAGAGAGAGAGAGAGAGAGAGAGAGAGAGAGAGAGAGAGAGAGAGAGAGAGAGAGAGAGAGAGATACATCTGTTGAGCAATTAAGGAAACTTGCTTAGGATAGGGAACAGATTTGGTCGGAGACTTACACAGTTAAAACGTAGCTATTACGAAACACCAGAAGCTTCAAGTTGCGTGAAGTGAAATATATAATATAATTATCCGAGTGACATGTCTAGTCCAGCCGAGCTTATTGTTTTATAGGAGTGAACCTAACGCAGCCGGAGTAACGGACCCAGAAATGAGAGCTGAGTTCGCTTGAAACAACTTACGAATATCATATATTGAAAACTAATATCTTCAATTAAGTTGAGACACCTAATTAAAACAAAGGGGACACCTAATTTGGCTGCATGCTGCATGAGTGATCACCACTGTAAATCGGGGCCGGGAGAGTAGAGATAAAAGTTTCGAAACGAGACGAACGCCCTCGACACACACCACCGATGTGGCATTACGTAAGTGTCGTCCCCTCCGACGACGTCGCAGGAACTACTGTAAACAAACTGCTGCTTTATTGACATAGTTTGTAAGGAAATGACTAATTTAGATAAATCACTTCGATAGCGATCGTGTGTAAATAGTTTATGTAAAAAGAGAAAATAGATTGGTTGCGTAACACAAAAACATGACTTCCAACTGTGTCCCAAGACTAGTTTCTTTTGATTAGTTAAAATATTATTCATTAAGCTTTGTAATTATAAACATAACGGCGTTGACAAATAGTGCGTTCCTAAGACAGGCAAATTGAAATCAACTTGACAGTAGTTTAACGTCTTCTCCCATTTGACAGAATTAGTTTTGGACAAGGGGACGGTCAATTGTATACTGCTGTCCAGTTACCTTCACTTTTTTCTTTTTCCTGTTAAACTGAATCATCGTCGACGTGTCCTTTTTTTGTTTAGCTGATTGGACTTGCTCAGCTACACCAACGTTTTAATGGACGGAGTTCGGCGTCATCAGGTTTGTAGCGACGCCACATTTTTGTATGCGATTATTATCCATTGTCTTCAACTGTTCTTCCGATTATATCGAATATCAATCCTTTGTCTTATAAAGCTCCAATTTCAACTCGTTCCGTATGGTTTCTTTTCTTATCCCATCATCTACTGCGTATTCTCCCGAGAAATATTCATCGATGTTCGAAAACTGTGTTTCTTTTTGCTTTTGTTGAAGTAAACTGCCGTACATAAAGTTTCCGCGAGTTCCCACTGTCTCGTCTGCTTCACTCAAGTTGTCACAACTACTTGTCGTTCTGTCCGTACCATCTCTTCGGGTGAACACGGCTCACAATGCCCGTTTATTAGAACGTTAACTCTAATCCTTTAAAAGCGATAGACCTAGAAAACGTTTCATTGTTTCAAGTTCTTAAGGCACAATACATCTGAAAACGTCCAGGTTTCGTACTCATATCTTATTCATGACGAAAACAGATTTCACAACCGAAGTGCGAAAATTTCAAAAGGCGATTTTTACTTGCAATTTTGGGTAAATTTTTAGACTGCTGCCATCATGAAATGGGCTAGTTATCCAGTCACGTAAAACAGACTATTATCCGTGAATTTAACGTGGATCATATATCATTTGACAATCTATAAATCGATATCAAGAGAAAGATTTAAAGCTTTCCTGGCCATCGAGTCGTGCTTCATCGTTAAAAACTCCAAACGTTTCGACTTCAGCTATAAAGTCATCATCAATGGCATGGTCTTGGTCTTGACGTATCGACATTCTTACGGCGCCAGGTGACAAATTAACACCGACATGGTTTCGGCCCATAGAAAGTCAAGACAAGGATTTCGAAATCCCACCTGCAAGACGCTTGGATACACTATAATCACACGCGACTTGAGCGTCAAATATTGTCTTGTTCGAATTTCCTTTAGTAACAAACAAGCGGTATTTGCTTGAAGACTTTACACCATTTACGCAGAATGTCTCGTATTTCCCTGAAACTAGTTTTTTCTGTAATATTTTGATGAGCGGTGATTGTAGCTTATAGTTTCATACCTAAATATAAGCGCCCAGACTCCACCATACTAAGTTTATATATTTGATATTGCAACAAAGCCATATTTTCATCTCGTAAAGTATTCGTTCTTACATGGATATTAAAAGAAATTAATTTTTTGACAAAAATAATATAAATTTAAAAAAATGCATTTTGCCTTTTTTCATGTAAGAAAATCAACCCAAGAAAATTATGCTAAAGAAGTAGCTTTGATAGAGTGTTTCTATCAACAAGACTATGTAAAGACCTTACCATGAATAAGGATCTTCTATGCTGTTCTTCTTTGATCATGTCCCACTTCAAAAACATACATTTATTTTCATTTCTAAAAATGTAAAATCAATAACAGAATTAATAATATCCCCTGAATTTTTATGACTAGAAGTTGTCCACTTTACAAGAGTCAAAGTGCTGATTATAACAGTGCAGTTTATTTTAAACACCTTCAGAAGTTTAAGAAAAATTATTTTAATTATTAAAGAAGAAAACGTTTTAACGAAGTCCCTTAATAGACCTTTCCAGTGCAGGTAGTTGCAACAACTTATGTTTAGACGGCCTATACTCATCCTTGTGGGGATCTGCCCCGAATTTATAGGGGAATTTTCCTAATGCTTGAGGGAAGGTGATTGTGTATAATCTGACTATCGGTTAGCAAAACAAAGGTCTTCGCTTTCACTTTTGTTCATTTTTGTTCGAAAAAATTGTAATTAACTGTCAACCAACTGCACAAATCAATCTCTTCAACTGCCTAGCTATCACAGTTATTAGCAGGGACGTTGTGACAAAGTACACAAGTTTAATCGACCGTATGGATCAGTTAAAGGGACACTCAAAAACATTACGTAGAATTCGAATTAAAATACGACAAAACTACGGCAGTTCCCGCGTGGTTTCAAAATTAAACTACAAACCCCATTAAACTACAGACCCCATTTGAGCAGCGAAAGAAAACAGGAAACGCGGAAAAGAACAAGAATGTTTGAGAGGAATTAAATATCTTCAGTATTCATGAAATGATTTCCGAATTTAGATCCCCCAGTGGTACTAAACATTTGCACCGGGCGAATGACAACAGGGAATAACTGTGACTCTCTAAAGAGTCTAACTCCCCGTCCTTAGGGTACCATGATGCCGCAAACCCGAGTTTTTGCCCGGGTTAGAGGTTTACGAGGGCTACTTGGATGTTAAGACCAGGCTTTCTCGTGATACGTTGGGCGCTAAGGGGCCTTCGGTTCTGGCCAGCCGCTAATGACCAGGTCCCCGCTGGCAGGCTGGTTTTAAAACTAGGCTTTACCGATGGGTTTAGAGGATACAGTTGCGCCCAACACCTGTGACGAGTGCTAACTGGCTCCACCGCGAGCTATAGGGCCTGACGATCTGGCCCACATTTCCCTCAGGATAAACGTTTTGTATGAAATTTAAAACAATACAAAAATATTTAAAACGTTTACATGTTTTCCAGTACTTTCTCTTAAGCTGTCTGCGGGGCCCGGTCCGTGCTTTTTGTAGATTTAAGACGTTTTGTGTATTATGAGTTTTTGTATGTTGGTGGAGGTTTTCGGTAGCATCCCTTGTTTCCGCGGGGCTGCCTTTGGGGAGTCTTTTCACTGACGCAGCGATGGGACAATCTTTCGTGGTGGGACACGTAGCAGGAAGTTAATCCTGTCTGTGGTATTCAAAACCGTCACTAACCTTCTGGAGGGAATAAAGGGCAATCCCTAAACAGGACTGCATATACGCACCTCTTGCACAAAAGGAGTGTTCGGTCTTGAAGGCGGTTGACAGAGCAGAAACAGGCCTTTGGCTTACTAACAGACGGTTTCTATAAGTCCGAAACAGGCCTTTGGCCTGATTCTTGGAAATGATGAAGATGATGATCTTACTTATAAAAAAAAGAATCAATTGTAAACAGATTAGAAAAAAACTGCTAATTGAGAATGACGTTCGCGTCTGTCTTTAATCACCCGAATGAAAAGTAAATGATTATAATAATTTTCAAATTTTCAAGTAAGTACCAGCAATAGACTACGTGCAAATATCTAGCCAAAACACCTGTATAATTACAAGTACTGGAAAATACCCGGTTAGTACAAACTGACGCTACTGTAATCCTACACTTGATTAAATAACGCTCGCAGTAGGCTTGTTTACGATTTCCATATAAAGAGCTTCAATAAATTGAGACAGTTTTTGCCGATACCACCACGTAGTAGTATAACCATCAAACCGAAGATGAGTGTTTACTGATAAAATGTAATCTGCTAGCAATAAACTAGCGCTATATATACGATAACCGGCAGTCAGATAAACCATTAGTGCACCGGAGCTGGTGTTATCGTACTGCTTCTCACGCTACACATTTTATATCTAAATTATCGTTTAATTTGTTAATTACATCTCTTGTAGAGATTTCGGTTCAACAGTGTTCACTACTGATTATATGTATACCTATATGTGAATGTGTGTGCGTGTATATGTTAACGTATGAGTTCTGATTCTCGCTTCCTATCTGCGGCTCTTGTGTCCACTGTTCAAAGCTGTCACGCTGCAAGACCATAACATTCTACCGAACATAGAAGTAAGTTTGTGATTCATAATTATCGATAATATTAATAAATAAAATACAAAATATATAACTTTATAAATAATAAATTTATTACTTATATAATTATTAATTTTTATTACCGTGTACAAGATATAAAAAAATTCAACTAACTGTATATACTTGATGCATGTGAATACATGTAAGTGAGAGATCCTGAAATATTTTGACTGTTACTAGAACTTATAATATCCCCACTTCCGATAATAAATTGGCTACAGTCTCAAATACCTTCAATAATGAGATGAATACGAGTGATTGTACATACACATATCGATCCATGATGTCTGAGTAATACTAACACTTCAAAATGCGTATGACTGTTAATCGTTGGCCACAGTTCATATTATGTTCTTTCATAAAAGTCAGAATTCAATGGGATAAACTCAATGTCTAAATTTATTGAGAGAAAAAATTCTGAAAATTAATTTTCATTCATCACATACATTGTATACAAAAATTTTTCTTCTCTTCCTTGTTCGCAGTATACTGGAAACAAAAATTTCCCCAAAATATGATGTAAAAAATGAAAAATAAATAAGCCTACAGGGTATGACGGAAATATTATCGGTCATACAGGTCGATGTTTGCCTAATTTTCCATGTGGAAATAACTTCTAAATCAAGATTTTTTAAGTTTTAAGGGTTACTTAATTTTTTTATTAGGAAATTTTTCAATTACCCTAAAGATACGACTACCTACTGCAACGTTACAACAATTATACAAATATATTACCATATACTCAACGCAACTAAATATGTATTACACCGGCCAGGTCGCGGGATTTTGTTTCTCGTTGCGTCAAGTATATGTGGTTGCACAATAATTAAATACTTTTTAAAGAGGAGTGAGATATTGTTGACATGAAATAAATCATTTAAAATCGTTTCAAATAATCATTCTAAGATTTATTAATTAACAGAAAAAAATATTTCAATATTAAAATTTCAAACATTAGACACATAAATATTTACCTTTATAAGTTTTACAAATATGCTATTCAATGTCTAAATAGCATTTACAAATATAAATAACCTGCAATGCTATTCATAACATACCACACAAATAAACACCCATATAATCTTATTGACTAAACAAACATGTTAAACAAGTTTTTTAAATTCTTTTTATTTCTGTGTGTCTGAAATTAACTCAACTTTTAAATACTGATAGCAACTCAGTTACAAACAAAATAATATTAAGTTTCAAGAATGAATTTATTGTTGCTATAAACAAAAATAAAATAATCTACCATTTACTTCCAATCTATTATCGACTTATACTGACACACCCAAAAATACGACAAAAGATTATTATTTCTTTTCTAAATTTTGTTATTAAATTACCTTCTCTTTTTCTTAATATTTAAACTTACTAACTTTAATGCTTTAATGTTTATAGTTAATTTCTTTTAAGAGCTCTTTTCACAATAAAATTACTATAATTGTTTTTTTTAATCACCTGCATACTGCTGTTACCGTTGCGCGCGCATGTGTGTGTGTGTGTGTGTGTGTCCAGAATGCTGAGAGTATGATGATGATGATGTTGATGATAGTGCTGTGGTCGTTGTCTCTAAGTGTTGTTGTTGGTGATGCTTCAGAATTCCTCATTACGTCTTGGTGTGAGTGTGGTAGTGAGCGTGTGTGTCCAGAAGTCGATCGGCAAACGGGCAGCGTAACGTCCTGTAGATTTCTTGAGTCTGAGTATCCGATCGCCCAAAGTTGCCAGTGGTATTTATACTGGTGGCGATTTTACAGGAACATTCCTGCTTTCGACAGGTTAGAGATGGTCAGTTCGCTCCAGAGCGTCCTTTTTATTACACTCACTTTTTGGTTAATTATCGCGAACTCATGACCATATTCGTCACATGAGCGATCTCATTATTTGCGTAATTTTTCTCTGGTCACTCACATATACCACACATTTTAATTTACTCTTTAATTACACTAGTAATTAATATTAATTAGTTAGTATCTTTAATATTGCATCTCTGGAAATAAATTTTACATCACTGCATTCGTTAAGAATTCATTAATGCAATGGTGTTTTTATAATTGGCGTAGTTTTTGCTTACAGGTTTAACACAAGTAATTAGTTTATTATAATCCTGTTAAGACCTGATTAATTGGAACAAACAATTCGTAGCGCATCATCCCATCGCGTAGTTCAAAACAGGTCACAGCTAGCTCACACACACAAACACACACACGCTGTATCTGACGCGGCGGCAGGTGTACGTTTTTCGACAGGCCTCGGCCTGCATTTTCACGCACAAAATTGTATAAAACTGTTCGTCTTATACTTTCTATGCTAATTACATATTAAACATACCGCCCTGGGCAAATATGCAAATATATGTATTGTTGCACTACATTAGAACGTAAAACAGTTAAAAATTGATAAAACTTGATCATATACAGTATATTAGTTGTTTCATACGTTTTAATTATAATTTTAATACAAACAATATAAACAATGTCCAGATATCTTAATAGTTACTAACTTAATTTCTATTTGCACAACACTAATATTTTAGATAAAAATTTTGTATATTTAATATTTTATATTTTGTATTTAAAATATATAAATTTAATACTTTATATTAAATATATTGTAATATTACAAACAAATATTTTTATGTTGTATCTTTATGAGTTATATGAGTTTACTTGTATATTCTTTACTTGACGATATATTTTTTGTTTAACGCCCCACGTTGTTGGCGTCAATTATGTAATATAAACAAATATGTTTTGAGTCTTTTGTTCTACTTGTGTGCAAATATATGTTTCTATATTTTTTCTATGATTTTTATTTAATTAAAATAATTAATTAATTGGTTACTTTCCTTGTTACTTTTCGCCTCACTGTGTAAGCGCTAACTCGTAATGGTCAATTAACAAATATTAATTTTATACAATTTTAATTTTATCTTGATTTTTTCGTTTAATTAAGTTCTTTATTTTATTTTTTATTCACTCACCTAGTTTAATAATTTAAACCTCACGTGGCACACAAAACAAAAGGTAATGCCAACTTATGCTTCCATTGTTTATGAAAACGCTAGCACTCGTAAAATTGAAAAATTATTAATTATTGAAATAATTAATCATACAAAATGCATTCCATTCAATATTCTTTTATTTTCTTTTGAAATTCTTCTCCTTTCTTCTGAATTCACAATAAATAAAATATTTCTTAATTTGAATTATCCCAGCTATTTAATTTATCCGCTCAGCGGTTGGTACAATGATATTCAGCAACTCTGACATAGGTTAATAATTTACGTTATGTAAATATAACCTCGTGGATTCTTTTAGACTGCAATAAAATATCGAAAATGTCCCTTGTGAAGTATAAAACATAACAATATAAAGTTAACTATAATATAACAAAACAATATCTTATAACTAAAATAACGAACAGTTCGTAATTGCAAAACAGTGTCCTTTTGAGGTTAACAGTGTCTTGTGAGGTTATACTTTTCCAAAATTTAAATGCAAAGAAATAATTGCTTAAATATGAAATAACTACACAAGTCTTAGTGTTTTAGTTCAGTTTTGGTGCTATAAATAGTTTACAAATGTATATAAAGTGTTGCAGGTTGGGTTCTGATAATTAGTTAATAAATCGTTTTAAGAATTTAATTTAACACTAGATTTCCTTTTTAAACACACACTTTCTTAATCACTGTTATTATTTATTCACGGTTATTATTTATTCACTGTTATTCCCTTCTGGTTATTTTTAATGATTCACAATTTTTATTTTAACACTTGTAGGTTATGAACTACAGTATAGTCACTCTTCACCTAACCTATCTTGGGATCGATTCGGATTGTAACTTCTTGTATTAAGGTGACACAGAGGCTCCGTTCTTTACAGCTCGAATTCCAACAATCAACTAACTCGCTTGGTTCCAATTTTGGGCTTGCTAATGCAAAATGTGAAAAATTCCCATTGGTTGAAACCTCTAGCATTGTTAGCCTATTGGCGTCACTTTTTGTGATCAAAATGAACACAAAATATTCATTTTAACATATCTTCCTTATACGCTGTACTATCGTAATAAGATTATCACCAATGAAAAGCTTTTTTCCTCCTGATCATTTTAAGATCTCATATCATAGGTTTCTGTACTGTAATTCACAAAATAACATTTCTTAGTTTTGGCCTAGTCTAACAATTTATGTTTAAAATTAGTCTTTTTGCTATACTACTAATTTCCATTGCTTTACATTTGATCTTATGTTACTAACATAGATTTTTATACTACTGGTTACAAAATGTGAACATTAATTTTTATAAAACATGTAGTTTGTACTATAGACATAATAATGTCTAGAGTACCTTGGAGTATTATTGCTTCTTAAAATACTAATGCTTATTTCTAAGACAAGTTAACATTCAATATCTATTCCTTATACACTATTTTATCTATTAACATACATAACATTATTTAACACATCTTTTATACACAATATTGTTCCCTTTTATCTACCAAGGTAGATGCAGGTTTTGGTAACATTATAATCTTTTTAGATACATTTAGTTTATCCTTTCAAACACTTGTTATTACTCATTTCTTATCTAAATCATTTTGTTTCTCACTTCCTATCACTAACTTTTACTTAAAACTATTCTTTACATCTTTATTTTTCTTCAGTACACAATAATGGTCCTTGTTACCTACTAAACATTATAACAGTTTTCATACAAAATAAAACTTTTATCACATCATTATTTAGTACTAATCCTTTTCTGAAATGTCTATGTTTTTATCTGTCACAAGCAGATACAACTACTTAATCTAATTGTATTGTTTTTTCTTATTATTTTTTATTTAGTTTATTCAATCATCATTCCAGGTCTTGGTTACCCAGTTATTCTAAACCTTATAGGCTTTCACCTATTTTGATCATAATTTATTATCTACTGTAATTATGTTTCCAATGTTCAATCTAGATAGGTTTGATAGTTTTGTTCTCTTATTATATTTTATAATATTCTTAACAATACATATATTTCATGACATAATTTTACTAATTTCTTACTGTTTTATACTTCAATCTATTTATGTTAAAATCTTTATTCTGAGGGAACCGTCACGTTACATATACACATTTTTTTAACTTTTGTAGCGTTTAAAACATTAGTGTTCCGTGTGAGATAACGTATACATATAAGGACAAATTATGGACAACAAAATCCAAGAAAAATTCATTTTATTTATTTTTTTTCAGCCTATATTACTTGATGTGATTAGTCCGGTTATCGTTTAGTTTAATCGCAACGGCACTCCTTTTGTTACGTTTGTAAATATTTGTTAAAATCTCTCGATTTTAAAAATCATTGGTCTGAAAATGGAGGTGCTTTTTTTAACAGTGTTATTACTTCCTGTAGATATGTCATCGGATTTTATTCTTCCCGTGGCTGAGAATATTTTATTATTGAGGATAATACTCTTTCGTGTTTGTAAGCATTCCGCAACTTGGCTGTAAAGTTGATTGTGACTTCAGGTACTTTTTATTTTTGCCCTTCCGTGTATGCATCACTGTGCATTAAGCTTTCTGTGTGAAAGTGCAAGCAATGAAGCTCCAAACCGTTGATGGTGAGTCTCGTGGGACAGCCGTGGTCTACCAACTGTTATCCCCGTCTTTCAGTTTCTTTTATCCTTGACCTGTACAACATTTTCTGTTTATTCACAAGCATGCGACCTATCCTTGTCCGTTTTGAAACGCTATGAGCATTCGTTGCGGTAGTTATAACCGGAACGTTTCGCTGATAGTAATGTTCCACCATCGTTCTACCTTGTAAAATTACACGTTGTAATAGTGAATTGAGGACTGTTATTTAATCAGAATCTTGTAACGTGTACATTGCACAGAAACGTAATGACAGTGATAATAGAGTGGAGATAACATCGTCGTAATAACTCAATGTTATTATTACAATAACACTAGTAGGAGAGCTATGTGTCTACAATAACAACAATTCTACTACTACTACCACTACTACTACTACTACATAGCATTTGTCGTTTCGTATTACCAGTATGCCATTTGAGTGTTTAGTTTCAATGCCAAAAAGATCCAAAAAATTATACTTTCGAAGAGAGATAAAAATTAATATCTAGGAAAGTGTAATGATGGAGAAGCAAGTCTTGTAAGTGTAAATACTATGAGACAGACCACTTAAATACTGAAATTTTAGGACTGAAATGTTTATTAATTATGAGATATTTGAGAAAATATATCTAGTTTTGATACAAACTAGAAGCCATCGCTTACAAAATTGTAATTTTTTGTTTACAATTGTTATACAAAACATTCAAATTAGAATTAGGCAAAATATATAAAAAAGTTTCGTACGACTCTAGTTATACAAATCTGAAACTTCCTCCATACTTTCACATTCTGCTTGTGGTTCATGATTTTCTTCCGCTGTAATGCTGTCTTCAAGTGTTTACAAAATGTTAAGACCTCTAATTCCGTCCATTTTTCTCCAAAATATTATCTCAGTGAATTCGATATATCTGTAATTTTTTTAGATCTTTACTCCTTTTTTAGAATGATAGGTAAACTGAAGTTGTTAGAAACGTCTCCACGCTTGCATATACTTCAGAACAGTAATGCACTTCAAGTTGTACCGAAACTGTCTCCTTTTTTTCGGAAAAATCCGAGTGGTAGGGTTGAACTGAAACGAAAGTCCCGGCAGTGCCCTTAAGAGTGAATCACATCTTGAAGAATTTTTTTCAGTTTGGATGTATCTAGCTTTGCAACTAACAAGTAACTTCAATTCAAATTTTAAACAGTATTTATCTGGTTTTGAAGTTAACAGTACATGTAGACTTTAAAATAAATAAAAAAAGATACAGTACCGTTTACCAAATGGTAAAAGCTTAAGAGCATGATAATGTCTTTCAGCCGCCAGCTAAACGCAACATTTGCGCAAAAGAAACAATCAGTCAGTCAGTAACCATAATAATTGGATCGTTAGCTGAATCACATACGAAGACAACCATTAACTAGAGACAATAACCTATCTACAGCTATGTAGTGTTGTTTGCTTGTTAGGTCTTTAATCTGCGACGACGTTAGCATGTTAGCTGTCGCGGTTTTAGTTAACGATTCCCGGCTGGTAAATTGTGCTAACACTTGATTTTAAACTTTCAGGACGCTTTATAAATCTGGTTTAATTGTTTGCAGTGATATTATTTTTAACACATTATATATATATATATATATATATATATATATATATATATATTGCGACGTATCAAAACAAACCTTTATTTACAACAATCCCAATGACGTCACGCAATGATGACGTCATACAGCGTGACGGTAAATAAAATGTTGCAGAAAGTTTCAAACGATGTCCAGCTAAAAGACATTATCATGTCAAAAATTGGAAAATGTAGATGTACGTGGTAGTCTTGGCTATACCCTGATTAACGAAAGAAAGTGACTGGCGGAGCGGCCGCGCGGCGACCGAGTTTGTAGTAAAAACATTCCACTTTATAACCTCGTGGAAACGTAAAATACAGGGCGAGAAATGTCTAATGAACTGTATTTTAATCATCAATTAAAGACGTTTTTAACAAACTTTTCTAATTTTTAAAATCTCTTTTCAATAAATTTACATTGTGAGTTAAAGAAAAAAATACACGAATTTGAATTAAAAAATTAGGGTTTATCGTTTTTATTACGTAAGAACTCAGAGGTTAAGCATCGGAAAAAAATTTCTTGTAGACAAATGGTAGTCCACCTTCTTTAGTACAATATATCAAAAATTGAGATTCCTACGATTAATATTAACGACGTTATTAATTTTTTCCGAATGTACTGTTAACTCCGTTATTAATAAATTTTTCATTGTGTTTTTTCACAATAAACATAACAAAATTGTATTCATCAATACAAAGTGGTATGTAACCTTCAAATATTACGAAATATAACCGCAATCAGTTAATATAGGAAAATTAGAACTAACATCGCTCAACGGCGCGCGATCGAGTCAAGGTACAGTAACAGCCCAAAGAAAGTGGTGCATACGCTCACGGCTCACACATTGACACATAGCCAACTTACTACGAGTCACCAATCTCTCATAAGTATATACTTAGTTATCTGTCTACTTATTTAATCTAATCTTCTACCTGGAGATCTGTCAAAAACGTACATCTGACCAGACTTTTGTGGTTTAGTTGAACTACATGCTTTTTATAACAGTCTTGAATGATTGTTTATTACTCTTTTGCGGTACGGTATTTATTGTTTTCTTGTTAATAAACTGTTTTTGTTTTGTGATCAGCTTTAATACTACTAATTGAAGTGCAATGTAATTACTGGGAAATTGTTAATGCCATTCAAATTTCTCAATAACTAATTATTTAACTATGAAATATAGTTTACAGTTTAAAACTACCGAGCAAAGCTCGGTCTACCAGATATTGCATAATTATAACAGTATTTTACTGTTATAATGTAATTGAAATGTAAAAACAATTAGTAAATTACTTGTTATTAGCATTGACAAATAAATAATAAATACAGTACGGTACTTACAAGTATTGTAGTGTTCTTCAGCTTTTATGGAATCCGCTCATAAAATATGTGTATAAATCATAAAAATACACTATTAAAACACTCTATAAAAAACACTTATAGCTGTGAGTTAGTAGTCTTCAAACGAAAGTTCTCTGATACCCTCCATTGGATCGTCATCACTATTATCATCTTCTGAACAATTATCATCCTCGGAGCTACTGCTGTCTTCCACGGATATAATCATTTCCTCCACAGCTTCTTCCATTAGTCCTTCGTTATTCCATGCATCGATAATAACTTTTTTGGTGTGGTCCACTACTTGCTTCCACCTCTCAGCAGAAATGCGATTAAATCCGTCTTTAGTCAGTCGTTCAACTTCTTTTAAAGTAAACATTTTGTTGTTTTCGGCAACATACCCCTTAACCTGAGCCCATATAAGCTCAATGGAGTTAAGATGGCAATGGTAAGGTGGTAGCCTTATCACTTTGTGACCTCTGCTCTCTATCAATTCATCAACAAAATACCTTTTGTTCTGGGGCTTGTGCCATTTCACTAATTCCAAAAGTTCTGATTTTTTCAAGTCGGTTGTAGATTGAATATTTTTCCTATCCAGCCATGCAAGTATGTCAGCTTTTTTATCTTTGTTTGTGGGAGCTTTATCAATTTGCTTAGAATGGTAGGGAGCATTGTCCATGACTATTACTGCAGGCTCTTCTAGGTTATTTAGCAAAGTTTCAGAACACCAACCGAAGAATTTGTCGTGATCCATATCTTCATGGTAGTCACCGGTTTTTTTCGATTTAAATAGTAGAAGGGAATTTGGAACAAACCCTTTTGAAGAACCTGCATGACATATTATTAATCGTTCACCTTTCCCTATAGGTGTTAACATTGTCCCCTGAAGTGACTCATCAGTCCATCCTTGTTTCAAACAATGGCCAGCATTGACCCAGGTCTCATCGAGCCAAATTATATTATCGAAATTCTCGTCTTTGATTTGGCGAAGAAAACGACACCTCCAGGCAGCGACATCGCTTCTCTCCATAATCACTTTTCTGCCCGAAAATTTTCTCCACGTAAATCCTAAACCTTTTAGCACGTTTCTAAGCGAAGACAGACTGCCATTAAACAGCTCTTCATTTTCCAACGATGATAAAAGTTTTTTCAAAGTGGGATATTCTTTTCTTATGTAATATTGATATACATGTCTTCGTATAGCGTCTTCCTGAAAAGTGTCAAGTTTTGTCACAGTTTTCTCCCGTTTCCTCTGTTTGCCCGGAGTTGAAAGTTGGCTATTACTGTCATCTTGTATTTCTTTCAATTCTTTTTCCTTGCAAACTCGCAGAACTGTATTTTTATGTATTTTCAGAGCATCTGCAGTTCGCTGTATTGCATTATTAACCGGAATCAAAGGACCTTTGTTCGCCTTTTCTCTATCAAAATATTCCCGCACTTTGCACACAATTTCTCTTGACTGTCCTTTCATAGGTACGCCTCGGCCCGAAGTTTGTCTTTTCTTTGGAGTTCGAGTCCTAGGTCTTCCCCTATGTTTCCTTGGTTCAGCCTCGTTACGTTGCTCCATGCTCAGCCACCGAAGTATATTCACACAAAATAACTTAAAAACACGTCAATTTATAATGAAAGCACAAGAAACTAACACTTAAAATCAAGATAACCAACAACCGGACATCACTCAACCACCACATCAACTAAACTGAAAGCTGGAAATTTCCCTTACCCTTAGTGTGCGTATAACGGTTCAGTTTTCCTGGAAGCGTGTGCTATTTGTAGACATAAAGGAGAGGCCGAGACGCTGTACGGGAATGACGGTAGCGCGCGAATAAAATGGGTCCAATAGGTTCTGACTGTACTTCCGCCGCAGAGCGCCACGCATTGCTCTCTGTGAAATTCACTTTATATATTAATCCATTGTAGTATTCCTATCACGTACAAGGTGTAAGTTGTATATGTCTTCTACATTTAGTTATCTAAAGAGAGCGTCACGCAAATCTCATTCGTGTACAACTTTTAACAACTGAGTTAACAGGACATTAGAAAAAAATTAATAACGTCGTTAATTTTAATCGTAGGAATCTCAATTTTTGATATATTGTACTAAAGAAGGTGGACTACCATTTGTCTACAAGAAATTTTTTTCCGATGCTTAACCTCTGAGTTCTTACGTAATAAAAACGATAAACCCTAATTTTTTAATTCAAATTCGTGTATTTTTTTCTTTAACTCACAATGTAAATTTATTGAAAAGAGATTTTAAAAATTAGAAAAGTTTGTTAAAAACGTCTTTAATTGATGATTAAAATACAGTTCATTAGACATTTCTCGCCCTGTATTTTACGTTTCCACGAGGTTATAAAGTGGAATGTTTTTACTACAAACTCGGTCGCCGCGCGGCCGCTCCGCCAGTCACTTTCTTTCGTTAATCAGGGTATAGTGAGTGAGTGTCTCGAGACAGTGTATCGACTCACTCGCTGTGCCGAGTGTCTCGAGTCACCACGACCTCAGTGAGTCGACACACGAGACATCTGACAAAGCGGCACACTGAACTGCGGCCGACGGAACAGAATCATTGCGAGCCGAGAGTGAACTAGGACTCATGAAACACTTCCCGCGTGGTAGTATTACTAACTTCATTCTTACTAGACCTAACTAATACATTAGTCTAAGGTGGGAGGACGCTCACGCGGCATGATACATATTTTTTAAACTTTCGACCCAGACACAAACGCAGAGGAATCAAAATCTTGTTGTTTTTAGTAATAAGGTTTGTTTTAGTAATAGGATTTTAAGAACATTTCCGAAGGAAATATGTTTAGGTTTATTGTAATTGCGGTTTACTACACTGTTGTAAATCGGCAATTAAACAAATAAAAAAAATTCACTTGATATCATTAACATATTTCCCCTGCATTTAAGAAGACAAATGGATTTCCTCAGTTAACAAGCTACGATAGTTAAGTGTCATTATTATTATTATTATTATTACATGTAAATACTTCAGAGCTCTCCCCATTTCAGATTTCTGGCTAGGTCCCTGTCTAGAAGTGGTGCTGATTTTAATTATACGAGGAAAAATAAAAAAATAAAGCAAGCTAGAAGCTACATATCAACACCTTGTTTCGTACAATAATTTCCCAGAACAAAGTAAGGCGTAAAATTATGATAACGTTCTCCGCTCACTTCCAGCATGTATTTAATTGTTATCCCAGCCGTAATTGCTGTCGCGTCGACCCAATATCAAAGCTGTATCTAGTTAACAATGACTCTGCGCCAATATTGCAAGATATTAGCTTTTTGTATTTAGTTACGATTACAAAAGTCACAAAATATGCTGTAACTTCCATACCCTTTAACACTGGATCCCGTGAGTCTCGAAGTGGTGTTATAAGAAATTCAACCCGGGCAAAAAGAAAGACAGCGGTGAGGGGCTGATGACCTTGACAGTTTTGCCCCCTTAAAGCATCAGTCAAAGGCAGTGGCAGCACAGTTGTACGATTTCTAATATTAGAAACTTTTTATATTATATTCCACAGTGTGCTTAATACAGTAGATTAGCATTATATTTCTTAGCTCTTCTGCTACTCATTTACTGATACTTTATTTAACATAGTTAAAATTTCTTATGAGACGTCGAGATTATTGTATCCTTTTCCCCCTAATTCTTTCAATATTTGGAATAATTATCTTGTACAAAGCCAAAGACGACATTTCAAATTGCTATCAGATGATGGGCTTCTGTGACCAGGATTACAGTGTTTTATTAATGAAGAAACTGCTCACACATGTAAGTAGATCCAAACTACACTCAGTGGCGGATTAAATTGTTTGTGTCCCTAGGCACAGTGTTTAATATGCACCCCTCTTCAAAAAGATGTCTTAATAATATCTATATAGTTTTCATATTATCAATACGGTATGCTACTTGTTAATAAATTACAAAAAATAATGATTGAACATGAAAAATTAGCGCAATTATTTAAAAAGAATATTAACAAAACTGAAAACAATTTCCTCTTCGTCACACCTTACAAATAATAAACTTGGGTACCTACGTGTCCGGGCATGAAGTACAGAGGATTAAAATAAAGGTTCAGCAGGTAGTAGCCACGCTTTGGTGGACGGAAGTGCATTGCAAGAGAAATGGCAAGCGGCTTACCGTTCGTCGGCAGTGTTTGATGTGACGGACGAGTCATTGTTGGGGAAGCCGGCTTCGTTTGTAATGTACAACTAATGTAGCCAACTGTTACCTGTCAGATCGAGGCAGATTTATGACAATTTTGAAGACCGAAGGGTACTTCCTCTGGGTTCAACTACGATCAGTAACGTGTCAGTTCTCGCAGTGCGTACTACGTGTTGAGTGTATGATCTAAATGTTATCAGTGTCGCGTGTAAAACGCTAAGATCTTGCATAATTGTGATGGCGTTAAAAAGTACTGTGTGGGATTATTTTATCCGGACATCTTCAGATAAAGTAAAATGTAATGTGTGTTCAGCTGTTCTTTCTGCACGGGATTCATCAACATCAAATATGAACAGACATTTTCGACTTAAGCATCCAACTTTAAATTTAAAAGAAAGTCGCTCCAGGCCATCAGCTGTAATTGAAGAAGAGGTCACCAATGCCGCTCGTATGGACATAAACAGGTCACTTCCTATTGCTGATGAGGTCGCTCCCCAGGCTTCATCTTCAGCTTCAGCTTCAACAGCCACAATGCAAAGAAATACGAAACAATCTACTATTAGTGCGTTCGCGGTCAAACCAATGTCGGCTGTAAAGCGTGAGAAGATAGATGAGCAACTTCTAACATTCATAATTAAGGGTTACCATGCGTTCAACATGGTAGAATGCCCTGAATTTAAAAGGTTTTGCTACCTCCTCAATCATAATTACGATACGCCAAGTAGGAAAACGCTCTCTAATAGTTTGCTATCGAAAGTGTTTGACCGGACCTTGAGTGAGGTCCGAAATGATATTGCAACCAATGCTTCTGTCATCTCCTTAACGACTGACGGATGGACATCAATAAAACATGAAAGCTTCTTCGCTGTAACAGCACATTTCATAGATAGGAATTACTGCCTGAAATCGTACTTACTATCGTGTTTCAAATTCAGTGGCCAGCATACAGCAGAAAACATTGCCCAAGAACTAAGGAACACAGCTAAGGTCTGGGACATACAGCACAAAATTGTAGCTTGCACCACTGACAATGCTGCAAATATGGTGAAGGCCGTGCAGCTCTGCAACTGGTGGCATGTGCCTTGCTTTGCACATAGCCTAAATCTAGTCGTGAAAAACAGCCTGGAATTAATTGCAGAAACACGATCAAAGGTAAGATCAGTTGTTGAACACTTCAAACGTAGTCCACAGGCTTTAGAAAAACTGCACAACATACAGAGGCAGCTGGGGTACAGTATCTTAACGCCCAAACAAGAATGTCCAACTCGCTGGAATTCTACATTTGAAATGTTTCAGAGACTCCTATCCATGAAAGAGCCTCTTCAAAGTGCCATGGCCATCCTGAATTCCGAGACGGTTCAGAAGTTATCTAATGAAGACTGGCATCTTATTGAAAAGTGCACAGAAGCCTTTGCGAGTTTTGAAGAAGTAACTAAAGAAGTCAGCAGTGAAAGGAGTGTGAGTCTATCTAAACTGATGTTGCTCAGTAAAGGATTGTACAGCCACTGTCTGCGCTTGAAGGACACTAATAAAACTGTTGAGGCGTTAACAGCTAGGTTGGCTGATGAAGTTTTGCGCCGACTTATAAGGAAATACGGGGACTTGGCAATCGTTTGGGAAGCGACACTATTAGATGCCAGATTTAAGTATCATGGTTTTTCTAAAGATGACCAGCGCTTTAAGCAAACGAAGGAAGCCATCATAAACAAGTGTTGTGCGGCAAGGGGACAAGAGAAAATCAACACTGTCCAAACTGCTCAGGAGACAGCCGTTCAACCTTGTACGAGTTCCGTTTGGCAAGATTTCGACGTTGCCGTGGGCGATCTTCTTCAACCAGAAATTAGCAACCCTCGAACAGCAAGCATTGTTGAGGTGGATAAATTCTTGAACATGCCACTTCTTCCGAGAGCCGGGAATCCGTTGCTATGGTGGAAGGAACACAGCGAGATTTTCCCAGTACTTTCGAAGTTAATGAAACGACGCCTTTGCATCATGGCCACTTCAGTGCCATGTGAACGCATTTTTTCAAAACAAGGACAAACTATAACAGAAAGACGTGCTCAACTTTCAAGCAAAAAAGTGTCAAAACTAATGTTTCTGAACTTCAATTTGAAACCGTGATTACCAATTATGCTAGTGTATATTAAGTGAAATGTGTTACCTGTTCGTTTTTCGGCAAGGTATGATCAACTTTTTGCTGAAATTAATGCAAAACTAAAATATCGTGGATTACATTAATTATTTCATCGATTTTAGTTTTAAAATATGTGTATTTTATGTGATGAATATTTGGCATGCAAATTAATTTCCGCAACCATTAATTAATTTGTGAGACCATAAACTTTTAATACAGTGTGTTAAATTAATGTAAAACTAAAATATCGTGGATTACATTAATTATTTCATCGATTTTAGTTTTAAAATATGTGTATTTTATGTGATGAATATTTGGCATGCAAATTAATTTCCGTGACCATTAATTAATGTGTGAGACCATAAACTTTTAATACAGTGTGTTAAATTAATGTAAAACTAAAACACTGTATCATGGGTGACATTAATTGTTTCACTGTTTTTTAAATTATGTATATATTTGTGTGATTATTTGAAATGTGAATTTAACTTTCGCGACCGTTAATTAATGTGTGAGATCATAAACTTTTATTACAGTGTGTTAAATTAATTGTTTCACCTTTTCAAGTTTTAAAATCTGTACATTTTTGTGTGATGAATATTAAACATGCAGAATTAAATTTCTCGACCATTAATGCAGGAGTAATTTGCTATAATTAATGTAAAACTAAAATACTGTATCATGGATTGCATTAAATATTTCACCGTTTTTTGCTTTAAACTATGTATATTTTTGTGTGATGAATATTATACACGTGAGTTTAACTTAAGCGACCATTAATGCATGAGAAATTTGCTAAAATTATTGTAAAACTAAAATACTGCGTGTCAAATTACTGTACTTATATCACTCTTTAATATAATGCGAGTACTTTTATATGATGAATATTATACTGTATATGAATTAAATTTCTTCAATTATTATTAACAATCTACCTTTGTTGATGTTATCGTCACATAATTATATTGCTATTGGTTTGCTATGTTTATAGGCTATATTAGCGTTCGATATTTATAGGTTCACTAATATGTCAATTTTAGTTACGTTTCAAATATTTTTCGGTTTATATTATGATGCCTTTTATATTAGAAGTTTGATTATAGACAACTAGCTTTTAAGCGCGAATTATCGGAACACTCTACTGTGAAATGAGTCAATGCGAGCGAGTGTCGTGTATCGTGTGCCGTCCGCTGAGCCGCGGAACAGCTGTTGGCAACCTTACTCCCGAGTCCCGATGTGCCGTGAGTCGACACACTGTCTCGAGACAGTTCAATGAACTGATCCGCGCGTTCCGAGACAGCACACTGACTCGCTTTTCCCAAGCAGAACTAGAGGACTAGTATATGCGAGTTGAACTATACAGTCAGACGCTCTTCGAGTCCCAGCTGCCTCTTCTTCCTATGTGTCCAATCTTCATCCAGCTAATGACTCTCCATCGCATGGAATTTTATATTATATCTAAATATATCTTCCTATCCTATCTAACCACTGCACCTCGCCACGAAACTTCGGTCTTTTTCTTTTACTGTTTGCTACCAAATCCATTTTTAGAGAGTCGCCTTTCTTTTGCTTTGCGTCTGTCGTTTTGCATTTTGCTTGTCCACACCAACTTTCGCTCTTGTCCTAATTTCTTATTTTGTCTGACCTTGTAAAATCGCACACCCTTTTCTACAGTAATTTCAGCCCGTCAGTGTGCCTTCCACACTTGTGCGCCTATACTTTCTACTACAATGTTGTAACTTACTTGTGGCAGATAATAGGGTGCCATCGGGGGATAGTTGTGTGTGTGTGTGTGTGTGTGTGTGTGTGTGTGTGTGTGTGTGTGTGTGTGTGTGTGTGTGTGTGTGTGTGTGTGTGTGTGTGTGTGTGTGTGTGTGTGTGTGTGTGTGTGTGTGTGTGTGTGTGTGTGTGTGTGTGTGTGTGTGTGTGTGTGTGTGTGTGTGTGTGTGTGTGTGTGTGTGTGTGTGTGTGTGTGTGTGTGTGTGTGTGTGTGTGTGATCGAATATTGGTGTTAGTGCTGTAAGAATTTTATTTGTTTATAGTTTGAATTTAGATGTATTATTTACATATGTATTACACAGGCCTCTACATATTTAAATATAATTAAAACAGCAAACAATAAGCGAGCTACAGAATCTACAGCTCCTAGGTAGTTCCAATTTTTGTCATTCCAATCCATGACTGTAGTTTTCTACTCGTCACTAACCATTAATCTGTGCCTGCATGTTCTCTTTTTACCTTTCTTTTTTTGTTCTTTGTTGCCATCCGTCTGCTGACATACTACGTCTTCTTTAAATGTCTTGTCTACATCAGCACAGTCGTTCGCCTTCTATAGCATCTGCCATATATAAATAAATCCAATTTTATCTCTCATGGGATCGTTACGTACTCTGTCTTGCCTCGTTTTTCTCTAACACCTTCTCCAATAATTCATCTGTGCTGCTTTTATTTTGGATATACGCGTATTCCATACTGTTAACAAACTGTAAGTGAATATTATATTGTCATAATTTATGCCATTATTTAAGACGTAAGTTGTTATATTATTGCCAGTTTTACTAACAAAAATAATAATAAAACTGTTACCGTGTCATCCTCGATTATTCTTAGAGAATTTAAAGCAAATTTGTAAATATTTTAATTGTACTTTGGTGCACTTAATGGATGTAATGATGATTATTGTTTATTTCAAATAACGCAAATTGGATTATCGTGTTTGTGGAAGTGAGTTCTTCTTCTTCTTCTTCTTATCTGGCGTTACAGCCTTTGGTGGGCTTTAGCCTCCTCAGCAATGCTCCTCCATGCTTCCCTGTTCTCCGTCCTTCCTCCCCACCCTCTGATTCCCATGCTAGTAAGATTTTCTGTTACGCCATCCAACCATCCCATCCTTGGTCTGCCTCTACGTTTAGTAGTATATAATCTTCCCTTCAGCATTCTTTTAATCATTCTTTCCTCAGACATTCTTTCCACATGTCCCAGCTAACGCAACCTCTGTGACTTAATGAATTTCACTATGTCTTTTCCGTGCATGAGAGCCTGCAGTTCATTGTTATTCCGTATTCTCCAACTGCCTTCTTCTCTTACTAAGCCATAAATTTTACGTAATATTTTGTGCTCAAATGATTTTAAAGCAGTTTTGCCGTTCTCTGTCAAAGTCCACACCTTACATCCGTATGTAACAACTGGTCGCACAAGAGAATAATATACTTTGTTTTATACCTCTTTCTGGAAATGGATTGCTGAATTAAATTTGGTTTTGGTGAAATTGATAAATATAATTTGTCACTTGTACGCTCTTCGGTGTCAATTACATTTCACCGAAGTACGTTAGTTATCCGTCTTACAGCATTAATAATTTCATTACTACTAATACTGCCGTCACAATGGAATTAATTTTTTACATGTAATTACAGTCAACCCGTGCTCATGAAGCTTAATTCATACGCGTTGTTAATATTCAGATTTTAATTTAGTCTTATCTTGCTCTCAGTAGAACATGTTTACGTCATGATTACTCAACATCAATTGGGCATTAACACAACGACGACATCAGGTTAGAAAACTTCTCGTATTTACTGCACAGAATTTATAAACGTTTTCAGAGAAACACCCGACTCGATATTACAAAGTCACTGTACGCTTCCTTTGAAACACGCCACTGAGTATTACTGTTAATACTTTTTCAACAATGGCAATTAATAATTTGCAAAGGCGTTGCCAACAAAAATAGAACTAGGTGTCATCCGTTACGAGTCATCCGAGATATGGTTACGAGTTTTTATAGGATACAAATGCCTGAATTGTTTTGTTTGTAATGATTTATTTTGCCATACTATGAAAGACCGCGAAGTACCTGCTATAACTTCGGTGGTAATACTGGGCAAGACCAACTACAATACTCAGACCTTAAGGCAGGTTTCGATTAGTGGCAATATGGCAGTAAGCGCGGGCCAAGCATGAATTCAATGTGATCGTGAATGCCAGTTTAAAGTAATCGTTGTGAAAGAAGTATTTATTTTGAGTCTGTTTGTGCTCGTTCTTTGTATTTTTTAATAGTATTTGAGTCGTTCGGTTCGTTTGCTTAGAAGTTTAATATATTAAGTAAGTTATTTCCTATTTGCACGTGTTCCAGTATAGGTTAAGTGTTTGTTTATCTTTGTGTTTGAGTGTTTTTGTTATTATTATTAGTGCCGTTTCAGAATGTCATGTACATATATTAGATTAATATGGGTCGATCGTGTTGTGTACCCCTTTGTAAGTCAAATTACGGCAATTCTTCTGGAATTTCTGCCTTCACATTTCCGAAGGACAAAGTCTTACGATAGAAATGGATTCGGTGCATTCATCGCGACAATTTCAGTGTAAATAATAAAACTGTCGTGTGCATCAAACATTTTGATCCTAAGTTTATTGTGCGCGAAGACATTTTTCCCGTTGAGAATGGTGAACCAATTCACATCCCTAGGAAAAATCCTAAATTGACACCTGATGCCTATCCAACCATATTCGACAATCAGCCTTCGTACAACAACATAAGTTTACCTCAAGAAAGAAAGGACCCTGAAGAACGTAAACAGCAATTGCTACAGAGAGACGAAGGAGCATTTAAACGTTGGTGTGAAGAAGACAAGATCAATAATTTTCAGGTTTTCACGACAGAAATGGAGAAGAAAAATGTGCGCCCATTCAGTGTGATTGTGAATGATGATAGTGTTCTATTTTTAAAACTTCAAGACCAAGACATTCCATCAATACTAGTGAGTTTTAGAGTGATGAGTGACCTAGAAGTGCAAGCATATTATAAAAACATTTCTTTACCTGCAGAAAAATTAAAGTTTATATTAGGATGTGAAGGACAGGATGGCCTGAAGTGTGACAGATGGAACAAGTTTGAAACTCTGGTAAGTCATCTTAGTAGTTATGAAGAGAGTAATATTGAACTGAGTGACAGGGTCCTTATTTTGGTGAATTTTCTTAAAGAAGCCCTTGCTTTAGATTGTGAAAAAGAAAAACTGAAACACAATAAAATTAAGTTTGCAGTAGAACAGTTGGAACTTAGTTTACTGAAGCAATTGAGGTATTCTTCTGAGTTGCTAATATGGGCAGCAACATTTTATTATTCTTTTCCTGGGGCTTATCGCATGTTGAGGAATACACATGTAGTGACTTTACCGCATCCTGTCTATTTAGGACAGTTTTTGACAAAAATAACAAAAATAGGTCCAAATAGCACTGGTATTGGGCATTCTCAAAGAGCATTTTTGAAAGAGAAGGCTAAACTTCTCCAACACAATGACAAAGTTGTGACATTAATGTTGGATGAAGTTTTTGTCAGTTCAAAACTGACATATAAAGCTGGAAAGATTTTAGGAGTGGCAGAAAATAGTTCTGAGCTGGATCCAGCTACTACCATCCAGGTTTTTATGTCTTCTTCAATACTTTCTGACCACAAAGATGTTATTGCTCTCTTCCCAGTAACAAAACTAAATGCAGAAACACTTTTGAATCTCACAATAGAAGTTCTAAAACTTATGAATGAATTAGCGTTTGAAGTTGTTTGCATGATTTCTGACAATCATAGTACAAACAGAAGAATGTTTGAACTGTTGTGTGGTGGTTCTCTAAAACCTTTTATTCCAGATCCATTTAATTCATCGCGTCTCATTTATCTTCTTTTTGATAATGTACACATACTCAAGTGTATCAGAAATGACTGGCTCAATAGGTCTAATCAAACATTTACCATTCCAAATGTTGAAGAAACTTTTCCAGTAATTGGTAACATGCTTAGTATTCCTGATGGCACTGCTACATGTCAGTATTCTACAGCTGAAGCTAGGTTTTCAGACTTGAAGGATGTCTTCCATTCAGAAAAAAACATGCTTTTGAAACTCGCACCAAATTTATCAAGGAAAGCCCTTTATCCTACTTCAGTAGAACGACAGAATGTTTCCTTGGTAGTAAATATTTTTGATCCAAAGAATGTTGCAGCTCTAGAAGTGTTGAAAAGTGAAGGTGTTGATATTTCTATTGGAACAATCCAGTTTTTGAAGCTGATTGGTAGATGGTGGGCAATCTCCAATGTTCAGCACCCAATGAAGGGAAAATACACCCGAAATGATGACTCCAATCCCATTACTGGTCCTGATGATTCAAAATTTACTTTCCTAGAAAGTTTGAAAGTTTACGTTGACATTTGGCACATGTCGCATGCTGCAGGGAAACTTAGTAATGAAACTCACCTTGCTTTTACCCATACTTTGACAGCGTTAGTTCAGTTGTGTAGGTACATTTTTAGTCATTATAACTGGTCATATGTACTTACAGCGAAGTTTCAGACCGACAGTTTTGAAGGGAGGTTTGGTGCCTATAGAAGGTTGAGTGGGTGTACTTATAATGTTTCAGTTGAACAGATTCTGGAGTCTGAGAGGAAATTGAAAGTGCTGAGTGTACTAAAAATGCAATCTGGAAAACATGGTGAATTTACACTCGATGACTTTTCAACTGAACTAAAAAATGTCCAGGACAAACAAGTTCAGAATTTATACAGGATATAGCTGGCATTAGGAGACATAGAGTGTGAAACAATTCCACCCCACTCACAGAGGATTCTCATTTGTATTGCCAGCTATTCTAGTATGAAGGTCATTGAAAAGCTTAGGAAGTACAATAACTGTGCTGACTGTGTAGAGATGCTACAGTCAGAAGAAGAAATGGTGATACAATGCGATGCTGATGAAATGTCATATTTTAGGCTGTTAAACAGAGGTGGCTTGAAGTGCCCGTCACCGATCATGGTTTCTATGTGTTGCAAAATATTTATACTCTTTCAGGTCCTCATAAGTAGTGCTTATGAAGCAGAATTTTTAAAATTAGAAAACCAAAGGGATGCAGTAGTTGATTTAGGAGTTGAAGCCCTTGAAAGTAGTGTTGATAATTTAAGTGATGTTTGCAAGTGTGGTGTTCCTTTAACAAAAATTATAAAGAAGTGTGTAAAAATTCTGGCCAATATTTTTATTAACAATTATACGAAGGTCTCAAATGAAAAGAAAATCTTTAAAGAAATTGCCAAGAAACTTCAAAAGCAGGGTATCAAGAGGAAGACTGATGACAGAAATTGTGGGCAGAAACAGCACATTAGGAAAGAATTGAAGCTCAGCAGCAAGTAAACCTCATTATTAAGGTAAAAATTTTAATTATTTTTATTTCATTAACTAATGTTTATTTTCTGGAGTAGATACGTTATTTAAAATTGTTTGTTGGATCTGTGCAGTGCTAGTTTTGGTTGACTTCAATATTTTGGTGAGGGGTGCATAATGGGCTAATGGGCAGGTTGTCCTAATGTTAATAAGAGGAAAAAGGATTTTTTAATTTTTTGTTTGGTGTTGTGTTGCTTAGTGTGTGTATTTGTATTTCAAATGAAGTGAATTTTGTTAGGTACTGATAACTTGCTGTTTGTTAAAAGCTTTTAAAATTTGCTCTATGTATCATACTCTCCTAGATGAAGTGCACTTTAAATTAGCATTGCTATTTTAAGCATCAAATATTGCGTTTATGAAAACCATCGATAAATATTTTCGTAATATAAATTTCTCACGACTATTATTAGGTTATTCGGCGCCATGTCAGCTTTGGCCTGGTACGGCAGCCATGTTTTTTCTGTATTATGGTCTGAGTATTGTAGTTGGTCTTGTACTGGGCATCTGAAGCGTCTTGGTAGCCACACAGCCTGCCGTATACAGGCAACGTGTCTTTCTGTGATACGTCATGTTAAATCTCATCAGTGTTGCCAGGTAAATCAACCCTCTTTTCCCCAACGTAGCTACTCAAAATGTCCCCACTTTAGCATAAAAATCCCCACTGTCACAAATGTGTGCGCTTTATGGAAAACATAATATTTTTAAAAATCTGTGTATACTCTAAATGTTTAAATATTACTATAAAAATAACACAAATATTAACCTTTTTTAGTATGATGAAATATACTGTACTGAGATGCTGATACATAGCTGAAAACTTTTGTAATCCTTTTCTTGTACTTGTAGTCTCTTATGTTAGGCAACTTTCCAACAAATTGCAGTCAGTGACTATTATTTTTAAATTTTCTACATACAGTTGCTATGTTCGGCCAGCGTTGCACCATTTATTGTGAAATCGAAACAGGTTTTAGGACATTATTTGTGTGTAACAGGTCAGAAAGTGTTTCAAGCTAATTTATTTTTGAGTTTGTTTTTAGTAAGTTTTGTGGAACCAAACATCCTCTCCACACACCCACTATTAAGTAGCAAAATAAGTATATATGTAATCAAAAGTAAATCAAGTAGGAAAAGCTTCAGTATCCCTTTCTATGCATTTTTCACCTATGCATTTTTTACTTCTGTCCAAAAGCATAATAAACTTTCACCAGCACCTGGATAAATATTTCTATTACTAAAATCTTTCCAATCCCTCTCAAAGTCTACAATGTTTATTCAAATGCTTTTCTCAGAGTATGCTGCTTTTGAAACCAATGCCTGAATGCCGTTAATTTTTTTGTCTAAGAAATCCAGAATGTTTGACACATTGAACAGTGTTGAAAGGAAATCCACATCAATTCCCCACTTAGGATTTTCAGTCTTCAAATTTCGCCACTGCGAAGATAAATCCCCACATCTGGCATCCCTGAATCTGGTGGATATAATACGAAATAGCGTCACTGAATGTTGAAGATATAGTAGTGGTAGTGGCAGCAGGGAGCTACAAGATAAGCTGCAGATGACTGCAGTAGGGTCACAGGCTCATGGCATCACAATTTTGGGTCGTCGAAATCAAGTGTAAAAATACATGATTTTTTTACTGAAAATGACCTGAAATAACGAATTTACAAAAACTAGACTATGCGAGACGATGCTTCAGCATAGCTCAAGTAGTGCTACCGATAAACTTTATTTGAGTTAGTTATGTAAATATTGCTTATGTTGCTTAGTATTCTGTATTTAGGCTAGTTTATCACTTTAAATAAAATTTGTATTGGATTTGTTTTTGCCATACCTGTTTTTTACTGAAAATATATTAGAGTACCTACCAAAATTATCGTTAACGACTAAACTAGAAACTAGGTTAGGTTTTACCGAAATCCTGAAAACAATTTATTAAAAGTTAATATACTGCATTACTAACATCCTTAACTTAATCTATAATTAGCAGTTTTACGTTTTATTGTTAACGTATTCTATTTAATTAAAATTTTGTGTTTTATAGGCCTACTGATGTACTAGACTAAAATCAACTTTTTAATACAAAGTTTTACGCGATAATAAAATACAATTTTTTTGTAAACAGGTATTTTATTAACACAATAAAGAAAAGCGTGTACACGGATATCATTTTCGTCCATACGTCTGCTCCATACCGTTGGTCCGTACTTTCTATCCGTAAACTGCCTCAGCAGAAAACATTATGTAAATAATAATTAGCTCTTATGTAAAGACATCTTCTTCCCTTTTTCTGCTCCTTCTTCTTCCCTCTCTCTTGACGGCAAGTTTCTAATGTCAGGGTTGTTTTAAATAAATAAGATATATAGCAATTCACTGTAAAACATTGAAGGCCCACGACCGGTGGATTACAACCAAACTAATAATTTTATTTTCAGAGATTGGTAATTTATGAACTTTAGTTCCTTGTCCACTATAGCGAAAATAAGTGTCAATTTGATAACCACTTATTTTATTTTCAGGTGTCTGAGTGTCGAGTGGACATAGTCTACAACAAAGAGCGGAGATGTATTTCAACAAAGGCATAGTCCACCAATACCTTGCCGCCACGACAGGTCAGTATAATATTGTCTGCTACAAACTGCTAGCTACTGTAGAGGCATAATAGTGCCTTGTGTAACTTTCACTATCACATTTTCTTCTCGCCATTCTTTCTCTCTCTCTCTCTCTCTCTCTCTCTCTCTCTCTCTCTCTCTCTTCTCTTTCTACCCACTGCCTCCTTTGTGCAATATTCCACGCTCACTTTATAATAGATACAACACAAATGTAACATTACACACTAGTAGGCGATGGCGTATGCTGTGTGCTTGGTGTGTTAACAGCTCTCTGTACGGACCGTCAGTGTACGTAACAATCAAATCTTTATATTTCTCGTCTTTTATGTTTTCCGATGTCTTTCTTCTTGAGCTTCGGAGGTGTCGTCTTCAACTTCCAAAATCTATTCTCCCAATCTCCGTTTCTGGGTGTTTCTTCAGTAGCGTTGTTTTCGTACGTTTTCGAATTCATGGAAAATACCTTTTCTGTTTTTTTTTGGCGGTGAATAGTGGAGTACGGTTTTCGGACATATTTCTTCCGGTGTTTTCGTTACATATTGCACCATTCTTTGTATAATTGCAAATGCCTAGAGTCCTTATAATTGAGAATTTTGTTCCTATTTTCATTAAATATTTTCTTTCTTCCATGTGTCCTGTTCTTGGAAAGATCGATGTTCAACATAACGTTGGACTTTATAATAAAACAATACCGTCAACGCCATAAATTTTTAACATTTTAAAGTTAGTAAATCATCATCAGGGGCGCTACAACCCTGGACGGGTTCTGGCCTTCTGAAAGAGACCTTGCGAACGGTCTCTGTCCGATGCAACCATTCTCCAATTGCGGATTCCTGTCCTTTCTGCATCCTGCTGCACTCCATCTCGCCACCTCAGCTTTGGTCTTCCCACTTTCCTTCTTCCATCTGGGTCATACAGGAAGAGGCGCTTTACAGGATCCTGGTCGTCCATCCTGACTACATTTAAGCAGTCATATCTTTATCTTTTCATTATGGTCATGTCGTGTAGCGAATTATATAAGTCGTCATTAGTTCCTTTTAAATAATAATATTTTTAACAATAATATGTCTTAATATATAATACATTTTTGTAATATTCAGAATAATATATTTTTAATTGGTCAGTATTTTTAAACAAAGAATTGGATGCTATGTTTAAGACATAAATGTTAACAAGGAAAATAACCAAACTTGTGCACATTGGAAAAACGGGGCCGAGTATGGCTCGCAGAGAGAGGGGTGATAAGGCAATAATAAAAGAGGTAGACAGGCCCAAGTATACCCTTAAATTACTTTCAAGTAGAAATATTTATGCCTACGTCAGAAAAATTATATACATTCTTCGAACGCGCCTCAAGTTCGTAACACAAACGTTTCATTTTAACGTTTCAATCGTTAAGAACCTGTTTCGACAGAAATTCATCTTTCGAACCCTTCGGGACAAACAAACGTAAAACCTAACCTAATAATTTTAGTCTATGCGATGAGAATACAATGCTTTTGATAGTACGCAAAGACGCGCGCGATAACTGGAACCATCGGCTAGTAATTATTAAATAAATCTAACTTCTTAATGTTTAGCCCAATTGTTTTGAGTTGTATCACTGTTACCACGTGGTTTACCAAAATTCATAATTTCCACTAGTGTCTCGACTGAAACCAGCCAGCGAATACTGTCACTCTTAGTAGGGTAAGTAAAAGTAACTCGACAGTAGAACATTTTACACAATGTAATTCGCCGGCTGCCGTATTGCCTCTATACAAGGGACAATGCGATTAACTGGGCTACATCCAAATTCGTTTTTTAACCTTCGGGACAGTAGGAGGCAATCTGACTAGCATCACGCTTGAACGACTTTAATCACAGCTGTTGCAAATGGACAGCACAGCTTGAAGGGGAGAGATGAATCGGTACGCTGGGCTCGAGCGGGATAATTTGACGGGCACCGATTTTATCCGCTGCTGGTCGTTCGAACCCGCGTACGGGAAAACTTACCGTTATTACAGTTACCCGACTGTTGTACTCTCGTGCGTGTGTTGCGGCTGTTTCAAAATGCGCTGTGATGACATCATCATCAAATAATGCGCTGTACGATTATTATTTGTCCAACAATCCATGTCCGAAACCATCAAATACCGTTTACGACCAGCAATACTACAATTAGTGGTGTTATCAGATGTATATGTGGTGTTGTGTAACAAGAGGGCGGACGTTCGCTGCCAGTCATTTGATATCAGTTTTACTATCTCGACTACGATTTAAAAAATACTAAAAATATTTATGGAAGTATTAAAATAGTTGAGAGTCCACGTGAATCTGTGGTCGGTTTGATGTACAGCTGCTTGAATCCTAATCTGATAACATACAGGGCACAGTCGTATTACATTCTGAGTACCTCTTTTATTTCATACTCGATAAAAGAATAACAAACTCTGTGTTAGTGTGAGTGCGCGCACGCAGCATTAACTGCCGGAGTATTCTGATAGTGTGAAAAAATTCCGGACTCAATGGCCATGGTATATGATCAAAATTATTATTATTATTATTGTTATTATTATTATTATTATTAGCTGCTGATATTTTGAAAGCTGGCGCGGGGAATAGGCATATTGTCCAAAAAAAAAACTGGTTGTTCTTAGACGACAACCCTGAGTGTCTTGTACTTAAATTTTACACAATACTGTCTTTAGTCAGAAGCCTTTGATGTATGATGTGTCAGATTACCGTTTTGAGTCCAGGTAATCTACAATTTGTTGCTACAATTAATATTCATCAATCGTAGCTTATCACCTTTAATGGGGCCGATCCGTACTGTCGTCGTCATTCTGCGATTGTTTAGTGATTTGCAGGAACATGTCAACAACGTAACCACACTGACGCGAGATAGAACAATTAATTACTACTGATAACAGTCGCCTTGCTACCGACTGTCGACGTTTTTGCCGAGGCAGTTATTCGAAGGGCAAGTGGCCCCTTATAGCCGGCCCTCGGCATGTCCCTTTCATGTTCGGATAGTACTTGTATAGTAGCCGCGCTCAAAGCGTTTCCAGGCGGAACGCTTTGATTCTCACTCAAAGGAAACCAGATGGTCTTGCCCCTAGTGTCACCCAAAAAAAGCTGACAATGTTGCCAAGTTCTTTTCCCACCTATAGTGAAACTTAGCGTGAAATGATTCTCCTCTTCAGTGTTATTATTATTATACGAATGATTAATTCATGTAGTAATAATAATAATAATACAACTCAGGACTTCTCAGAAGTTTCAGTTTTAAGTAAGTAAACCTGACGTTTACATTATCTATAAAGAATAAAAATACAACAAAACCGACAAAATATAGGTCTATACCTTTTCGACATAACTTTCAAAATGATTTTCATTATTAAAATATCACAAAGCTTTGGGATAAGCAAATCCCTGCAATATCAGAAGGAATGCTATAATAATAATAATAATAATAATAATAATAATAATATCAGAAATTAATAAACCTGAGTAAAACAAGACAAAATCGCAAATAATTAATACATAGCCTGGGAGTAAACTACTCACCGTTTAGTTGGAGTCGCGGTCTCAGTCATCATCACTGTCGTCTGCAACATGAATGATGAGGCGGTCTTCTTCTTCCCACAGGTCTGCATAATATCCCCCTTCTACCTTCATAGTTTTTTCCACACATTTCCTTCAGTATTCGGCATCTATGTTCTCAGTACAGTTCCTTAGGGCTTCACAGACACTTGCACTTAACTGAGGAGTTATGTTGCTCTTCCTGACGTTAGACTTTAACCGTGGCCAGACTAATTCGATTGGATTTAATATGCAATAATAAGGGGGAAGTCGTAACACTTCATGACCTGCCTTTCGAGCCATCTCATCAACTGCGTACATTTTGTTTATATTCGCCGCTTTTGTTCTTTCGAGCAAGATTAATTTAATGGGGACTGGGTCCGGTACTGGTAAATCAAATTTCTTCATAAATTCCATAATTTCGGACTTGTTTGACGATTTAGTTGGGATTTTGATAAGCTGTCTAGAATGGTAACTCGCATTGTCTAAAACTATGACATACTTCCTGTCTTTTGAAAGATTTTGCAGTAACGAATTTTTAAACCAATTCTCAAAAACTGTAGCATTCATCTCATCGTGGCTGTCAGCTTTAGCATCTGAAATATTTTTGGCAGACAAATAAAGACAATTAGGAGCCCACCCCTCAGCTCCACCAGCATGTAGCACCATGATGCGCTTCCCTCTAGATACAGGGACGTTAATAGCGCAGCCACATGTTCCATCATCCCATCCCTTCTTCACGGTGTCGTGTGTGTCAAACCAAGTTTCGTCTGGATACACAACATCATAACCCTGTGAACGCAGTTGGTGTAGTCTATGGAGGTATTTGTATCTCCAAGACACAATTCTTGCTGACTCCATTATAACACGCCTCTTATTAAGTGTCCGAAATCGAAAGCCGAGTTTCTTCACAAGGGAAGCAAGCATTAGCATTAGCATTGTTTCTTTATAAGGAAAACTTGAAATGTTCTGAAGATGCTGGAGTAGTTCGGAAATTGTGGGTGGCTGTCCTTTCTTGTAAAAATTGTAAATTTCTTGGCGGATAATGTCGCAAACAAAATTATCAATTTTATTAAAACGCGCTCTTTTGTTACCTGGCTTCTTGGGGGTCACGGGACCTCTAGAAACAATCAACAACGATTTCTTCACTATCACTATGACGATGACTCCCTTCTTCATTATCAGCGTGCTGAGGATATGGTTGTTCTCTCTGCCAAGGTCTCCACATTTTAAACACGTGAACACGGAACAACACGAAACACAAACACGGAACCGAAAATTACAACTATAAATAAAGTAAAGCAGTATTACTGTGATATTTAAATGTAAATATACTATGTAAAATACTATGTGCTGTAAGAAAGTAACAAATTAATAATTCCTAAAGCAGTGGTTTCTTTGGCAACGGACTCGAAATTCAGACAAGCGGGCACTTCCGATGTCTCGCAAAGACTGGTCCACATTTCATTCACGTTCAAAATACGTTTGGCATCATTGGAGATGTTTCAAAAGCGGCTAGCTTTGTTCACAGCTGTCAGCAGCAGGGCGTGCCTTCGCTAATTGGGCTACTTAACTGGTCTTTGATGCCGCCTGGAAACACATTCAGCGAGGCTACTATAACGACCTCGGCGCATACTGTACTTAACACGATCGATCGTTGTTGGCCTGCTCGGAGCAAAATTCCCATCTTAGCTCGCACTTCAAGATAGAAGTCCAGTCGATATTGTGGATCGTCTCAGATGCACCAAGGTCGCTCACGATGGTTTCAGAACCATCGGTTGCTTGTGGCATGTGAATGGATTGAGAGAGGTAACCAATATGAACAAACGGAAAGAATGAGATGGACACAAGGACCGTAAAAAACAAGGGAAGAATTAAGTGAAAGTGGATTTGAGAAGGATGGGAACCAGTAATTGGAGGCATCCGTATAGAAAAAGAAAATAAAGAGGCAAACTGTGTAGGAAGCCGTTGGCCACCAGTCGTGTGACGCTTACAAGAGAGAGAGAGAGAGAGAGAGAGAGAGAGAGAGAACAAATACCAAACAATTACGTGATCTAGTGTATTAATATAATTTTATAGTAAGCAGATATTAACTCAGAATTAAAATATTTTACTTACACAAACGGAAATGAGAGCAGAAATTAATTTTAACAGAAATTACAATGATCGATAGGGATTACTGATAAATCGTAACGAAACGCCCTTCAGAAACTTCGCGTAAAACGTAAAATTTTAAAGAAGGTGTAAATTTTTTTAAGTGAAATTAAAGTTTTCGAACTCTGGAAACCTTAACACCTGTAAAATTTTTGACACACTTTTGAGGCTGAACATGGCTAATTCTAACTCCATCTTTCGTATAGAAAAAACACTATCCAAAAGTAACAAATAATACAAAAATCGTTAGTCTTCTTCTTCTTCTTCTTCTTCTCCTCCTCCTCCTCCTCCTCCTCCTCCTCCTCCTCCTCCTCCTCCTCCTCCTCCTCCTCCTCCTCCTCCTCCTCCTCCTCCTCCTCCTCCTCCTTCTTCTTCTTCTTCTTCTTCTTCTTCTTCTTCTTCTTCAATACTACACCCCGATGTAAGACCTGGCTTCCAACACCAATCTTCTCCAATGTCTCCTACCCTTTGCCATCTCAGTGTAGCACCTCACATCCGTTCTTCTGAGATCTTCCCGTACATCATCTAACCATCTTACCCTAGTTCGGCCCTACTTTCTGCTTTTATGCACATGTGCCCTCACGATTGTCTTTGGCATCATCCATCCGTTCTAGCTGTCATAGCCATTGTATTCGTTGAGCCTTTACGAATATTACGATAAAAAATAATTAGACTGAAAGATTAAATTATAATGACTAGTATCGTTTATTTCAGTACAATTAATCTGCTTTGCAGTGATCTGCTTACAAATACAAATGTAAACTCCAAGTATACTTAAGGTACTAATTAAATGAAAATATGATTTACAACAATATCAGTAGCGTGGTAAAAATCGTTATCGCTTACCAGTACGTTTGGTTTTTGTAAAATCTCTACGAAGGAACACAGTCGTTGATGAATATTTGAAGATTAACGTAACCAGATTGTTAAAGACAGTTTGATGACATATATCACCAGATAAGATTTATTTATGAGCACGTATTGATTTATTTATGGCATTATTACAGTATTTGATCCGCTGTTACAATACGTATCTCTGTAACAATTAATCGTTATGTGTATCAGACATTTAGGCTGCTCTATACGAACTTTTAATATCAGTTCGCGTTTTCAAGTACCTACGACTCTTTTATTTATACAAATACTTAATCAAATCAACAAGTCTAAGTTGTGCGCATTCACTAAGTGCGGCTACAAATATTTAAATAAAAAAATAAAAAACAATATATTTTGTCATTTTTCAAACCGACAGATTTGCCAAAGATTACAAAAATACAAGAATCAGAAGTTGCTATGGGTGCCCAAAATAAACGGCAGTTAACTAAATGGAATCTGATTGGTGCGCAGAGACAGTGTCGGAAAGTGCCACTCAATTAAGAACGCATTATTACACCAAAAGCTTTCGACTGTCATACTCGAACTTGTCAGAGGTGGTGGATGTCTTAAACAAGCAATTCAGTGAATTGATCGGTCGTCGAGGGAGAATGGAATGGCCACCACATCTGTCTCCCATGTAGAATAGCAGACAATAAAGTTTTTCACAGAAACTATGAGATTTGGATCACTTGTAATGATTTATCGAACAGTCATTCAAGAATCTGCAATCGAACACTGTAAGTTGTGTATCGACCGTAATGGTTTGCAATTCGAACAATTTTTGTAAACAATAAAATATATGTATGTACAATAAAAATAATATAAGAAAACTCTTCTTCTTTTCGTATTAATAATGTTCGTATTTACAATATAATTTATAAAATTGTCGTACGAATGCATACCATTTTTGTAGTGCCCTTAATTAGGAGTAATAAAAACAAATGTGACAGCCTGTCCGCTAGCGCTAATACTCTGTTGATAGTTTGCAGTGTGGACGGTTTAAACAAACATCGTTCTAACGAAATCCTTTGTGACGCACTGATCATGGTTTCATAGCAGTTGGTTGTTGATAAATCGTTTGAGTACTTCCTGGCGATTAACACCGCTTATCTACGTCTCACGAAGAATAATTCACGGCCTTACATAATCAGCGGCACGCCCAACGATGAATAAATCTCTTCGCAAACAGGTCACTCCACGTACGTGTAAATTCCTTACCGTTTTCATCACTCCAACAATTACGTCTCTAGTCAGTTTCAACTGTTTGCGAGAGTATTCTTTATTAAGCGACTGATAATTACTATATTATTACTAGTATGCTCCCTGAGCTGCAGAACTCTCTCACTATTTTGAATGACGTACATTTATTATTACATAAATTTCGATATTAGATAATTTTTAATTATGGCAAAAATTACAAAAATGCCGATTTCTCGACTAATTCTTTAGTAGGCCTAATATAACAATTTTAGAGCAAACAATCATACAATAAACAATAAAAATTCGAAACATCCGGATCTATTTTACAATTCCTTTTACACCATACTGGATTTTCACAATTGTTTTCCAAATTTTGTATCTCTTTTTGAGCCTAGGTACCAAAATTGTGAAATTTCCAAAACTTAACACTTCGTTCAGATTAGTTAAAATTCTTTTAATTTTATATCCCATATGAATTTTTGCGATAGTGTCATGAATTTTTCTCACACCATTTGGGCTTTGACGTCCACAAATTTTGAAATTTTCAAAAATAAACACTTCATTCAAATTCTGGTTTTGTTTTTCTTTAATTTGAAGCCCCCAAATGGGAATTTGCGATTTTTTCACCATTTTGACCACCCTCATTTTTCCCTCATTCCCTCCTATTTTGGAGGCACAATCTCAAAGACAATAGCGTTTTGTAGGGTGTATAGATACGCAGGCCACATTTTACGAAAATCGGTTTAAAAGTTATTGTAAGGCATACCCCAGATAGATCGACAAACAGACAAATGCCAAACAGTGGAATCAAAACTGAAAACTCACTTCACTAGTACAATTATCATATTAAAAGACTGAAAACACAATACCATTTAGTACATTTATATATGCATCATCGCTGTCATCATTCCATCGCTGCGCTTTGCTAAGCTGAGCCCCCCCCCCCCCCCCAACCACTCTCCAGAGCAAATCTTGTCAGTTTTACTGTACATGTACCACAGCACATGGCTGCCGTCACGGTCTGTTATGTTTATTGGTCTCTTATAGTAAGTTTTGTGACCACTGCCACCAACCATCCACTTTATTCTGTAAACAATACCGCCTATAACAGGGTGGATACGAGTCAGTATCCTAACTATCCTAACATAGTTATTTATATACACACACATGCGCGTGCACGCGTCTGTGTGCGTAAAGGCTCGTTTACACGGTTCAAGTTTACTGGCTTCAAGTACTTGAAGTCAAGTAAACTTGACATCTGAATTCTGTCTACACGGGGAAAGTGGAAGCGTCAAGTACTTGACGCCACTACATTCATTTTTGTTTGAAATGTCGAGTAGAAAGGTGCGTCGTATTGCATTTAAACTGTTAGTGAACTCATTGCGCAAAAATCTACAGGATGATACAACGGAAAATGTCAACAGACGGAGAAAACGAACTCGGGGGTGGGTGAGAACATGGATAGCTAGAAGGGAAATGTATGGTGCCTCTCCAACACTGTTACGCGAGTTGGCAGATGAAGATCCTTCGTCTTACAAAACTCATCTAAGGATGACAGTACAGAAATTTAAGGAGCTATTAGGAAACGTTGAAGCAAAAATAAGTAGAACAAATAGCTTACTACCATGAGAAATGCAATTCCCTCAAGAACAAAGCTGGAAATCAACTGCGTCTGCTGCTTTATACCAACTTAATTTTGGTTTATATATTTCATTAGTGGCCGCCCCACTCTTTTCGGACTTTAGGATTTTTGCAAGTTCTTGGCGATAAACCGTTCTTATGATTTTAATTTTTTACGCAATAGTTTAGCAGTAATTGTGACGTCTAAACCTGTTTCTTTAACTTCACTGACAAGTTTTTGAAAAGATACATCCCTTACATTTTTGTTAGAATAGTCACTTCCCTTAATATTCCACAAAATGTCATATTTTCTGTATATACCAAGAAACTCGTGTAGGCTATATCATTTGCATTCCACTTACTCATGTTAATATTAAAATTAACGACTTTCAAATATTTTAACGAGAACTGCAGAATCACCTCACAGAGAAAACAATACACTTAAACTCGACTGCGCACTGAAGACGTAAGACCGATTCCCTTTACTGCTTGAAGGTAAGTAGTCAAGAAGTCTAGACGCAGACAGTAGGGCAGGAAAGTGAGTCACGTGACTTTCAAGTGGCAACAAAACCTGACGCTAGGCCAACTCTACTTTCCACTGTCCGGACAGTGGAATTTACACAGGGATAGTATAAGGAAAGTAGCTTGACTTCAAGTGGTTGAAGCCAGTAAACTTGAACCGTGTAAACGAGCCTTAAGGGAAACAATATTAAAAGTCCGACGCCTTCAAAGATTAAATTATGTAAACCCATACGCGGCTCCGTCACAGATGTGTATTAACTCAATTCGCGGGCGGACATCTAACAAAGCGAGACATTGTCATCAAAACCATCAGATTTCTTGTTAGTTGTTGAAAAACTCATCCCTCTAAACCGTCTTTGTCAATTCGTCTTTTGATAAATTATCGCTCAAAATGTACTCCGGACTTATACGTTTTTGTAGTTCCAGTCTAAGCGAATATTTTCCAGGCCAGGCCAGTCGCATCAAAGCGGTTGAAATGAGATTGTTCAGGCACGTGGCAGGGTATACTCTCCATGATCATAGAAGAAACACAGATGTACGACAGGAACTGAATATTCTAAGTATACTCGACAGGATCGCCCAGTATCAGCTGAATTGGTATGAACATCTTTGCCGAATGGATGACTACCGCATCCCCAAACAACTCTGGAACTATAAGCCGAAGGGATGGAGAGGTGTGGGACGTCGAGGAAGCGCTGGAGTGACCAGGTCTAATCTTTGCCTATTTGAGACCGCCACAAACCATCCTTGGTTTAATCCGTGAAGATGACGATGATGATGAAATACACCGCAAGTATGTTTATTTTCACCTGACGCACGTTTCACAGGAATTATTCTGTATCTTCAGAGGTATTTTTGAATTGTAATTGAATCTTTCGCTTACAACATTTAAAAAACCTCTGAAGATACAGAATAATTTCTGTGAAACGTGCGTCAGGTGAAAATAAATCTACTTGCAGTGTATTTATTTGAAGATATTACATGGGAGACCTGCAAGAAACTCAACGAGTTACTTACAAAGGAATAATGTCTACAGCCCTAAAGAGTGCGTATAATTCTTTATTATAACGTGTCAGCGATACACCCCTTTCACATTCTGGACCATAAATTTTCCGTAATCCATACCAGTGCCATGTTTCTGCTCCATACGCGTATGTCAAGACTGGTCTTATTAACGTTTTATAGAGGATGTATTTTGTTGGTCTTGATATTAATCAAACTGCTCATCTGCTTTAACAGTCCAGCTGTTTACTGTATGTCTCCGTGTTTAATATAATTATGTCTATTACTACCTCTCGTTCTTAATTTCCCTGTTTCAGTTCTAAATTCATAAAGATCTCAATAAAAATATCTTCCTTTTTTCATATACGTAGCTTGCGTGCACCTAGATAAATAGGCCTATGTGTTACGAAATTATAGCAGCGGCCATGAAACATGACATAACACCACTGGTTAAAAAAGACGGGAATGTTGAATTTAATATTAAATTTTGGACTGTTGAACTGTGTAAACATTTACAAGAAACAAGAGAATTTTATTTCGATTAATAACTCGTATAGTTTTATATTGTACTTGCCGTGTGTATAGCCTTTTGTAATTTGTATATTTTACTTACCTAAACGTGCTAGCAAGCATTTTTATTGTTTTTATCAATCAATTAATTTTACTCTGATTAATTCGCGCTGAAACGTGTAAATTAGGTTCTATAAAGACTTCTTACTTGTGGTGGTTAAACAAGTAATAAATTAATAATTAAAAAATCACTTACTGCCAAAATGTTTCAATTTCCCGGGCGCCACCTCATATCTAGAAGGATGTGGATATAAAGGATTCATTTGCCAAACACACAACAACAATATTATGTCTAATGCTTATTTAATTAATTAAGTTGTAGCAAATTACAAATATAACACTCTGTATGGATATTTCCTTAAGTAGAATCACTTCTCTTATCTTAACAATGAGTATCTCTGAAATCGCGATTAATTAACATTTAATAATTTTCTAACACTTATAATTGTAAATTATAATCTACAATTGTATTTGGCAAATTTAGGTTACTGTTTAGATATGATTTTTTAAGAATTTACTAATTGACGTTTTATTTCGCTTCAGTCGAATGCAGAGCACTGAGAGGCAGTTCTCAAGGTTAATTAATTATTAGTGTGAGTTCTTTGACTTGAATGAATTGAGTTTATTGACTTAACTCTAAAGTACCATTAGTTTGAGAGCGTTGATTATTCGTAGTTCATACTCTCGGTGACATCATGTGGTCCTCTGTGTTTAGTAGTTGCTGGTCTCCGTAGTCGTTGTAGATTACGTATCCCTTCGCGGTCACTGCACCTCACGATCACTGTTTAATTATTGAAGAATTCTCGAACTGTTCACTTTCCACGGCACACGTATTGTGTTGAATATGAGTGTCCTTAATTGATGTTGGTAAAGTTCATGTATAATGTTTTTTAAAGTAGTTCTTTAGATTGCTGATTCTATGTCTAATATCTCTGTGGTAGAATATGCACTGAGTCTCTCTGTTGATGTGTTCTGTATTATATAAAAGCTGCTGTAATGTTTATAGTTTCTTGTGAATTATTTGTAATTGTAGAATGTCTGTTAATTGACTTTGTCTTCACTTAGTATTGTACTGTGTATCCGTATTCTCCGACACTTTGTTTAAATTACGGTGAAGTTAATTAATTGTAAAGTCTGTTTACATGTTGACTTCGCGCGATATTACTTTATACTAATAGTCTGTCGAACGCGATTAACTGTTCAACTCTCTTGCTATGAGTTTAGAATTTAGTGAGAATTATAACAACGAGTTTCGTACGATTTGTCGTATTCACTTCATTGTTCACTTTGAGAAATTGAATGTTCGCACTGAAGTAACCGTTCTCAAGACTCAGATATGCGCACTTCTGAAATTGTGTCGAGCGCTTGTAGTTGTTCACGCTTATGTAATGAATCAATGACTAAACATTGTTACCGAGTTAAGATGACTCGTGGTGATCACTTTGTAGATGAGTACTAGACTGCCGTTTTTCTGTTCTGAGATCTACCAAGTAAACTCTCATCCCGCCTACCTCTGCTGAATCTTCCATCTGCTTGGATACTCTTATTGGTTCTTTAGCCAGTGTGACAAATTGTATATTCGTCATTGGTTTTCGAGTATCTCTGCTTTACACGTGATTCTCTTGTCGAACTCCCATTCGTCCTGATTGTTCCTACAGCCGTTTTCTCTATTTACTAGGAATCTCATTCAAGCACTCCAGAATTCGTGAGTTTCGCTTTCCCCTTGTAAATCAGGCGACATTTCTTTGTCTCTCGTGGCCGTCTCCTAGTGTCCACTTTCTGTTACGCTTTGACATAGATACAATACTGGTATTGTTCGATCTGCTGCACCGTTGTTTATCTTCAAGTTACACTCTGGCTTTGTTTTGAGTCTGGAACGAATCTTCCTTTGTAATCACGACTTTCGTAAAATTTCTACGTTGCAATTGTTCTGGCATCTAATGTTGTACCGTATCGAATTGACAAACTCTTTGCTTTCAGTCTGTGTCAAAGTTTTAAAAAGGGTAGATTGGTTTATTGGGGGGTTATGCATTTCTTCACTCAGAGCAGCTGCCTGATGCGAAATACAACGTCTCACATACATCTAGTAAGTGTCACTCTTTTGTCAAACAATTAACTTTACAGCCGTAGCACATCAAGCTGTCTGTAGGTTACAATGCCAAAAGGACAGTCTTACAAACTTTCCCTTCACACACCCTCACATACTTCTTTGTCAAATATAACTGCTAGTACACATTATTTTTAGCTATTATTTACTACTTGTACAATTTTATAAATATTTTTCAAAAATAAACGTTACAGTTCTAATACCAGCTGACTGTAACAATACACTGTCATGTCACTGATAACTACAGTATGGGTCAATGCGATGTCAGTGAAAATAAAAACTTCGTAGAAACTCCAAAAATGTGTTCATTAGACATACATAATCGTTTTTCTTATTTAGTAAAATAAGCCAATGTTTTTTCATTTAAATGCTTTAATACATGGATTATTAAGTCACTATTAAGGCTCTTCGTTAGTAGAATTATAAACGCTCATTTCAGCTCTTCTGACTAATCACTTATTCCCTTTCTCCTACCTATCTTCACACATTGTTGTGGTTTATCCACTGCCTTCCTCCATTGCTTCATGTTCATTCTTTCCCTTTAGATTGTCACTCCCATAGTCTTTATACCTTCGGTGATTAAAGGTATTCCCATCTTGTATTCGATCTTCCTCGGGTTTACTTCTTCGTGACCTCCACCTCATTAACCGTCTGCCTTTAACATGACCATGTCTCGATTAATTTCACTACGGCATCTGAACCAATATTTACTAAATGCTAAATATAATTTAGACTTAGGCGAGAAAGTACCTAACTATCAATGTATATTGGTTTGTGTTACAGGGGCAATGTGCGCCATGATCGTGAGCACGTCCGTGGCGTGGCCGTCTCCAATCCTAGTCAAAATGAACGCAAACGAGACGTCGTTCCACCTGAACACCGACGAGAAATCCTGGATGGTGTCACTGATGTTTCTCGGTTACATGGTCAGCCCCCTGCCGTCCGGTTACTTCATGGAGAGGATCGGCAGGAAGAACTCGCTACTGTACCTCAGCTGCCTGCCAGCGCTCTCGTGGGCGCTGATCTACTTCGCGACGGCGCCCTTCTACCTGTACGTCGCCAGATTCCTCGCCGGCCTGTGGGCGGGAATAACGGCCACCATCAGTCCGATTTACGTCGGTGAAATCGCCGAGCCGGGGATTCGAGGTTCGTTGAGTACCGTCAACAGTCTGTGCAGTAACTCCGGCGTCCTGCTGGTCTACATAATCGGGCCTTTCGTCTCGTACGGGACACTGGCCATCATATGCGGATCCATAACCATACTGTACATAGCGACATACGTCCGTATGCCGGAGACCCCGTACTTCTACCTGATGAAGAACAAAGAAGAAGAAGCGTTCGCGTCGTTGAAGTGGTTGCGCGGAGACAAAAGCGACGACACGGTACGAGTGGAACTGGACGAAATCAGGAAGGCCATCGCCAAACAGTTTCAAAACGAAGGACACATAAAGGACATATTCTTAAACAAAGGAACGAGAAAAGCGTTCATTATAGCCGAAGTTTATGCTCTACTGAAACGTATGTCCGGGTCTCGAGTCATACAGGCGTACGCTTCCACAACACTGCCAGACAAAGTGTTTGGTTTCCTAAATCCCAACGAATGCGTCATGGTTTTGGGTATAGTCGGTTTGCTGACGTCAGTTCTATCCACATACCTGGCAATCCACTACGAAAGGAGAGTACTGCTGACAGTCTCGTGTTTGGGTTCCGGTATAACCATGCTTACAGCTGGCGTGTGGTTCATTTTGGACAACAACAAGTTCCCAGTGAACGACATCAACTACATACCGTTTCTGTCGTTCGCACTGTTCAACATCGCTTTCGGCATAGGTCTGGGCCCCAACGGAGCGGTCATCAAGGGCGAGATGTTCCCCGCCAACGTCAAAGCCATGTCCTCGGCGCTCACCACTGTATCCATCGCCATAATATCGTTCTTTCTGAACAAGTTCTACTTGACCTTCGCGGAATCATTCGGCATGTACATAAACTACTTCATCTACTCGATCAGCTGTTTCAGCGGCGTCCTGTTCACTTTGACTTACGTTCCCGAAACCAAAGGAAAGACTCTGCAAGAAATCCAGGACATCCTGAACGGTGTCAAGCCAAAAAATGTACCTCGAAAATAACAGATATGAATTTACTTGTAGTATAAAGTAACACGCCTGTTTGTCGCTGAAGAGTCAACTATGATACTTGGTTCGTATCTTGACTATTTTTTTCACAGGGTGAAAAATCTTTTTATGGTGTTCAGTATTTTGTTAATTAGGAATTTAATACAATTATTTATTTGCTCATTTATTTAGTAAAAGAATGTATGGGAGAAATGTATCTCTTTGTAAAATGTGTAAAAGATATTCTGACATTCTAACATATAGGCCTAGTTAGTAACTGATGTACACGCCTTAGTAAAAAAAAAAAAAAAAATGCAATGCATTGAACGTTTGCATAACATCAATGACATTAATTGCAAAAAAAAATGTTCAAAAGAACTAAACAGTTTATGCCTGTATCATAAAATAATAAATACCTTCTTTTAATCAGATTTATAAGAGGCTATTGGTTAAATTGGAACCATCTCAAGTTCTTTTGTAGATAGCCTATACAGTTTTGCAAAACAATCAGGGTTAAAGGAAACTTTTGAGAAAATGAAATCAACACAATCTACATAGACATTCTATTTATTAGGTCATTACTTTGACTGTGTCATTATCTCTGAATTTCCTTTCTCTGCCTCGCTTGTATACAGAATTTAACCTGAACTAACCTATAAATTGAAGTTGTGTTGACTGTTCCATTTTTACGAGAAATCCTCAACAATCAACTGCTCTCTAATATGTCGTCCATTATGGCCACTTCTCCCCCTCCTTTAGATTCAGGTCTTCACAAGTTTTATGTAAACTGATTTAATTGAAACAGTTGTTACCTACAGTAGTTATGATATACACAAAGAATTATTTTCCTTTCTCAGTTTTGAAAAATTTCCATTCTTTCCCTTTCAAATGGTTTTGTATCTACAAAAATAATTTCCATACAAGTCCTATTCGTGTAGGTCACTATGCGAAAAAAAAGTACCAGGACACATGGACAATTCTACACAGTAATTGCATTTTTTCTTTATTTTAACTTTAATTAATCATATTTTCAAAAGGTTGAGAATACAAAATATTCTAATTCAAATTTCAATAAGTTTCAAATTTCAATAAAATGTTTAATAAATGTATTAAACGTTTTGTTACAAACTAGTCATATGCAAAATTTTGACTAAAGTGGAGTTGTTTGAAACTTTTAAATAATTTTTTTAAGAAAAAAAAATATAATATATAGGCCTAAAACACAATGGAAACAGAAACCATAGGGGTATAACTATTTAAAAATACAGCTATATTATTATAGTTTAAAAACAAAAATAATTCTCACAAAATTCACAGACAAAAACAGATGTAAAGTAACTTGAAAAAACAATACAAAATATACAAGTATTATAACACCACAGTTCAAAGTTAAATAAAATTGACTAAATTTATGAAATCTTGTACCAATAAAACTATTATTCAACCATTTATAAACACCTATTCTATATTATTTCATAAATTTTTCATTGAATAATAATAATAATAATAATAACAAAAATAGTGGTATACTTAGTTTCAATGAGTACAAGTTTTTGTAAGAATAAAATATTGTTTAGCGATCTAGAAAATATTACAAATTTAAATACAAATTGATATTTTAAAACAGTTAAATACAAATCCTTGTCACATAATCTTCTACATGCTGTGCCAATTTTATATGTAAATAGACTGATGTATTTACATAATGTACATAAGCATCCTGACCATTCAACCAGTATCATGCATCAGTATGTTAGACTGTGATAATAGATTAGTTTCTATTTGTAAGTTTTACTGTAAATATGTAAATATTATTTATACTGTACCTGTAATTGAAACTAATATCAATATTAATTTTGTCAACAAATGTAATTGTAATGATTTATATATATATCCATAATTTTCTATATAAGTAACTCGATGTTTCTTGCAGTAATTATATAATTTGTGATGTTTTTCAAGAAACAAATTGAAAACATCACAAATTATATATATATATATATATATATATATATATATATATTCAATCACTTTCTGCTACAGTCCGTTTCTTGATGTATATAATACATTTAATATTTATAATTAATATTTAATAATATAATTAATACCTTCAACATCTTGAAGTAAATTTAATTATAAATATTTAATGTAATATATATATATCATTTTCTATATAAGTAACTCGATGTTTCTTGCAGTAATTATATAATTTGTGATGTTTTCAATTTGTTTCTTCTGCAAGTAGATAATATTGTATATTCTTTTTAACACTTGACGCACGTTTCACTGAAAAATATCAGTATCATCAGAGGTTTCTAAGTGAATTAAGAACAATCGAAATAATTCTATTAATATAAAATTAACGAATAATCGAATTTGTATCGATTTTAATGTAAAATAAAATAACTGATAATCGATTTAGGTCGATTAGTTAACGATTGTTTTAATGTTTATTTTCTTCAGCAGCTGTTTTCTCGGTTATATTTGAAATTTTGTTTATATTTTATTCATTTTTATTTTTATTTTTTAGTAAATTTATAATTTTAAATAGATCGTCTTGTTTTGTTTTTATTTGGGTTTGTTCTTTAATTAATAAATTATTGTTATTGTGTTTGTAAATGTTAAGATTTTCCCAAATATTCATTTTTTGACCTTTTTGTATGTTTTTAATTAATTTTATATTTTCAATGTTTGGAAACTGGTGGTTATTATTTAGACAATGTGTGGCTAAATTAGATTTATAAATATTTGGTTTTAAATATGCATTGCGGTGTTGAACGAATCTATCTCGTAGTTTTTTCTTCGTCTGGCCTACGTAAAATTTATTGCAATCTGGACATTCTATTTTATATATTCCATTTTTATTGTGAGTATTGGATTTAGTTTTAGGTTTTATTTTATTAAAAATTATATTATCTGTGTTATAAGATATTTTTAAATTAGTATCTTTAAATATTTTATTTAGTTTTTGAGTTATATTTCCGTAATAAGTGAAGGTTGTATATTTTATATTATTATTAATAGATGAATTTTTAAATGTAGTGTTTTTAGGAAGTTTATTAGTGATTTTATGTTTAATTTTATTTTCTAATTTATTAATAGTTTTTATTTTGTATCCATTTTTAACTGCTATTTGTTGGATAATTTTTCTTTCTTTGTTTCTTTCTGTGTTATTTAATGGGATCCTAAGCATTCGGTAAATCATGGAATTAAATACTGCCATTTTGTGTTGGGGAGGATGATTAGAAGTATTTGGTATTACTAAGTCAGAATAAAAAGAATATACAATATTATCTACTTGCAGAAGAAACAAATTGAAAACATCACAAATTATATATATATATATATATATATATATATATATCAGTACTTACATGATCACAAACACAAGCATATTATTAGACACATACACACACACACACACACACACACTTGCACATGTATGTGTTCATGCACACAACTTGGCATAGTTCCTTTTCTTGTCATATTAAATAAATGTTATTCCTTAAAAGTACTATCAACATGTGTTTTATCATCAGAGCCATATGTAAGAAACACATCTTGACAGCACTTTTAAACAATGTTAGTTAATATAAATATGCTTCATATAATTACTTATAAGTCTCTGAAATTATGATAGTAATATTTGTGATGTTTAATATACTGTATTCATAAAATCATAATTACACTATTTCAATAATTCATATACGACTATGATACGCAGTATTGTAAATTACAATTGATAAACAATATTAAAAATAAAATATGTTTATAAAAATGCTATTTATTTTTTTCAGCTTTCCCCTTTTATGATTAGAATTAAGTCATGTGAAATCTCAAATTATTTAGCAGCTCACCACAGTCATATGATGTCAACAACAGATATCTCATCACTCGGTTAAACTACTTCGGTGGTTAAACACATTCAGATTAAAATAGTCTCATGTTGAGGCTACCTATGTATAATATTTGTTCAATTAATGTAACAGTTAATTAATTTATGAAAAGGATTGTTTTTTGTAATGACTTAAAATTTTTTATGACTTATGAATAAAAGTACTTAATTTATTACTTAAGTACCCCCCCCTCTGTAACTGTTCATAACACTTAATAAAAAAAAAATGACAGCCAGATCTCAGTTCTGTATATTTCAGGCGTAATGGTTTTAACTACAGAATTTGTATAATTCATTAAAAATTAAAAATATGCCCTTTGCTACAAACTGAGTAGAATAGCACAAACAGGTTGTGTGTGGTGTGTGTGTGTGCGTGTGTGCGTGCGTGCGTGTTCACTCATGCATAATTTTCTGTATATTCCCTTTCTTGGCATATAAAATCATTTACAACTGTCAAAAAATAAATATTTTTTTTAAACATTTATAGTAGTATCATAAATGAATACAATTATGTGTTTATACTCAATGTAACTGTATTGTGTTTAAACTACTGGCTAGGTCGTAAGATTTTGTGTGTTCATTGCATTCAGTATAATTGTTGCACAAAAGAAAATATTTTTTTATAGACGAGTGAGATGTTGATGGCATGAAATAACTAATTACAATATTGAAAACCCCCTCAATTTATTAATTATTACTTTTAAAAAATAACTTAATATTAAAAATTTTTAAATATGTATTCAAAATTTCAGAATATTTCCTTCTGTAAGAAGATACAGTGCCAAAATATTACATCCGTTATATGTAACACAAATAATTACATATAAACATCAGAACATTAAAAAAAAAAGACAAGAAATAACAATTGTACAATTATACCCGTGAGAAAGTTATTAGTGTCTGTCCTTCCTTAAAAACTGTCACAGGTATTTATAGTCTGCAGTGATTCTAACTATTGAAATATCCCATTTTTAATGTGTTCAATTTGGTATGTGCCTGCATAGTGTCGCCTTTTCAACGCATCACTTTTTGCCCGCTTTTGCAATAATGGTAGAATTGATGTTCAAACAAGTGGTGCCATTAAATGCGCAATTTTCCACATGTTATTTGTATATAACTCAATTGTTTATTTATTACAATCATAATTAACTTCAGGTTATATAACTCCACTGTTATTGCATTTTTTCAATAATTTTTACATCACATAATGTAACGTATCGCTATTTGCGTTGGTAAAGCCCTACGTTGTTGGCGTCAATTTGTAACAAGCCTTCGTTACCGGGTTTATACTGTTTACAATGGGAGAGTGTCTGCTCACCCGTTCCGTCACTCAAATTCGAATTTACTGCCTCAATGTCTGGTTGGCCAACTCTCCTTAGTAGACCAAAATTGTAAAGTTTATTATTCTATATTTTTGTGCTCAAATTTTAATATTTTGTTGAATAAAATCAAACATACAGTTTAACGTTTGTACTAGTTTTTATTAACAATTATTAATTGGGTTCAATATTCTACAATTTCTTTCAAATTATAATTCTTATTTTTGTGCCGGCATGTTTAATTATTTGCGGTTGGCTATTTTGTCCGCTCGCTGTTGTTGTCGAGACTCAAGTATGCAGTTGACAATTTCATTTATTTTTAATCTCAGGTCGAAGTTCTTGTGACTACAGAAAATGTTGTTAAATGGACTAATAAAAGTACAAAATTTTACAAATACCATATAAATATTATAGAACAGGTGATATACTTATAATTACAGTGGTAAATTATAGCTATGGGAATTAGTGTTTTATAGGTTATTTACGGTTAGTAAACTTTCCGTTTTTAAAACATATTCTTTAAAAAATCAACTTTGGATTGATATAGTTATTCAATTTGAGGTGTTTGTTAAATAAAATCAAGTTAAAGTGTTTATTAAAAGTGATAAGTGATATGGAAAGTGTAGATCACTTATGGTTGATTATCTTGTGTTTTTTCTGTGAAGTCGTATTTAAAATATACTTAACAGTCCTTCGTTTCTGCTATCCAGGGTAATAATTCTCTCGAATACTCCTGCTTGGGTGGTCCGGTTAATTCCAAGTGCAATTTCCGTAGTTCTCTGGTTACGATGTTTAATTTCCCTCAGTCATACTGGCTAAGGCCGGTTTCATGGTTCATTTATGTGTTCATATGTTTTCTTCCTTCAGCTGGTTATTATTCCTTCACTCGGGCTTCTTTAGTAATTCCTCCTGGTTAAATTTTAATTTCTTCTGGTGAAGTTATTAATTTGTTTAGTATCAGTGTTACTACTGTGATTTAATTTATCATCTTGATCATTACTTTTGATAAAATTGGTTGAATTACTCCTTTTTTATTCTTTGTGGGTTTAATACATCTACCCTACTCAAACTCTAATAATGGAATGATACAATTTATTAACGGTTTCCTTCTAACAAGGTTTGGTTGTTATGGCAACCTCATCTCAAACACTAACTCCCATTGGTTGATAATTTATAATATTGTTATATCAAACTAACGTTTTTCTATACAAAATTATTAAAAATCTTTAAATTATTATAACTCCCTTGTACTACCTGTAATATTAAATACAATAACACCATTAGTTTGCTTTTTGTTTACAAATTATTTTGATATCACTCAAGGTTACCCTTTTTCCAATTATAACAGATTACTAATTTTTTCATTTGGTTTTTCTTTTGTTAATTACATTTAAACTAATTATTATCTATCCAGTTTTGTATCCTACACTATTATTATGAAACCTAAACAGATTATACACTTTATTTTATCAATGGCTATTGCTTTATCTTAAATTTCACAAAATTCTGGTTATCAGTTCTAAGCCTAATGCCTAGAGTTCATAATTCACCTACCCTATACTCATAAAAATTGTTCATAGTCATTTATGTTAATTTTGTATGTTACTAAACATTATTACTGAAACAAACTAACTTAAATCATAACATTTGATTATTTTTAATCATTATATAACTATTTAATAACTCTTTTTAGGTCCTTGCCTGTATATGAATTTTTTATATGAATGGTTTTGTTTTAACATAATTTTCAACATAACAATACTTTAGTTAACTTCAATCAAAGAAATCTATAACAAAATTTAACATTACATATGCACTAATATTCCCTTATAAACTCATTTAAGAGAATATAGTGTCTAACTCCCCTTACTGTTTTCAACCTAACATATTAGTCCTTTATCTATATTTTCTATGTGGTTAATATAACTTTATAATATTCCTTCATTAAAATTGAAACAATATATCCCTTATCATATTTATACTGTTTATTTATTATACGTTAGTTAATAGATAACTTATCATCTATTATTACTAGTTTATTATTTTATTGCTGACTACACTGCACTTTCTTAACTAGTGTTTATGTAGTTCATCTACTATCACTGGGTCCTATAATGGTTTATTATTGATTATTAACCTTCTTATTCATTTATCACTTTTGGGGTTCACCTCCTAACATCTTAATCTAGATTTTATATATTTATTATCACTGGGTCCTATTAATGTTTGTTACTTATCACTACTTTCCCAATGAATCATTGTTACTCAAGTTTATTTTATATTAGTGTCTTTGGATTTATTAACATTCTTTCCATATTTTATTAGTATATTTGTTTTTACATTTCAATTTCTTTTTATCTTTCCTATAGGTTACATATTATTTATTTTCCTATCTAATTTAGTACTTTTATTTTTTATATATCATTCTTGTTAATACTTGGGTTCTTATAATTGTTGTTATATAGTGGCTTGAATTATTGTCTCTGTCTCACCTTATCCAATCTATTGGGTCTAGTCATCGTCATTGTCTAAGTCAAAATTAGTTAGTGGTGTTGTGCTATCATTCTTCATTTCATAATTTTTTATTTTCCTCTAGTATACAGCTTTTCTTCCATTAATTATACTTGTAAATCTTGTGCTATTGTATGTCACATTACAGTAATAATATTTACATGCGTCTATGTGCAATTCTTCTGATAACAATGTTTGAATTGCAAAATGTATTTTGTAAATTTGCAAATTTCATTAAATAACACAGATCATACATACACAGAGATCAAACTTCTTCATAGTACAATTCCGATCTCTGTCAGCACACCATACATAGATACCGTAGCTTAAAATCGCCAGCTGTTCAGTTTAATAGGCCACAGCCTGTAACCTGCCTGTACATATAAATATCACTACTTAAAACTATTTCTAACAATTTCTCTGTATCAATTATTTACAAAAATATTGCCATGGGTATATATGCAAATATGGCTAGGTCACCTATGGATGGATGATCAGCATATGCCAAAGAAAATCCTGAGGGTGCAAGTCTATAAAAAAAGAAAGGGGGGCCAGACCTAGGATAAGATGGTTGGACGATGTACTAGGAGATCTATGTGAAGGGTTACACTGAGATGGCAACGGATAGGAGACTTTGAGAAGGTTGGTGTTGGAAGCCAGGGCTTATATTGGGCTGTAGTGCTAAAGAAGAAATATGCAAATATATGTATAGTTCACAAATACTGTAAACAGAATAGAAAATAATAACTGAACAATTAAGAATTAATCAAAACGAACAACACATACATAATAACAACAATAAAGAAATGGACCACATTCACATACATAAATAATAAAATGACAAAGCTAACAAAACTATTTAAAAACGCAGACATTAAAATAGAATACAAATCTAAGAAAAATAATTTACAAAAACTAAATAACCCACACAACAAAGATAATGCAAAAATCAATGGCCTATACAAAATTGAATGCCAAGATTGCAATAAATGTTACATAGGACAAACAAAAAAAACAACTGAAAAAATTTTATTTTGAACATCTAAACACATACAAAAAACCAGAAATATATAAATCTAATTTGGCCGCACATGCAATAACACTGGAAATGAATTCCCAGACATAACCAACATGACATTAATAAAACACACACCACGCAAAGGCACCATAATGAACATCTGGGAAAATTTACAAATATACAAACACAAAACAAATTAATACCTGAACAAATACAAGTCAGTACAAAACACGACACAATTTTCAAAGCACTCAACACTGAAAATACACAAAATACTAATATACACACCTAAGTATATACCTAGTATATATAAGTACTAATATATTGGGAAACTAAGTGTCCTGAAACATGTTCCAAATAAGGAAAAAACATCTTGAGGTAAAGTTATTATAAATATTAAATATAATACACATATATATATTATAACAATACAAATTACCAATTTAAATGTACTTTAAATTGTGTAGCCCCACGCTTTTGGGAGACAAAATTATATAACAACACAATTTGCATTTATATAATGCATTGAATTCATGGGTGTAATCGTAATAAGAAGATGATACGTTATTTAAGTTTAAAATTGTTCCATTATTTATTTATTAAACAAAATCTTTCATTTCACATATTAAATATTGACTCATTATTATATCGTTTGTACGAATCTTTCGTACACACTTATTGCTAACAAATTACATACACAAGTTATACATAAATCTTATTATCTAATTTTAATTAATTAAATATTTATTTTGCTCTCAGCTTACTCATTGTGTGCTCATCTTTTTTTGCAATTGCTGATTAATTTGCTTCAATAATAAGTTTACTTGTATTCAAGTTTCTTTTATATTAATTTGTTTTAACTTTCTACTGCATATGCATTCTCCTTTATCAACAAGACTTTACTAATTATGTTAATTCAAAAATTAAATATTTCTCTTATCATTTACATTACTCTCAATTACTAACTTTAATACAAGAAATATTATTCTAACTTTTATTCTGCTTTACATTTATGTACAATTTATTTATTTTAATACTGGTTGAATCTCTTTCATTCCAACTTTAATTAGTGTCTTTCAAATGTCTATAATTACAATGGTTTTTTATCACCTCGTTTGACGTGGTTAATCATCCGTATGTCCTCCTTTGGTCCTCTGGTCGTGTCCTCCGTGTCCTCCTGGTCCTCTGGTCGTGTTCTCCTGCATGTATTGTTTAATAGTCGTCTCGCCTCACATCATATGCTGCCGGTGTGTCCATAGACCTCATCGTATATACTCTGCTGCTCTGGTTGGACATCTAGTTTGTCCTGTGACTCTTACTATAGATGTGAATTAGCGTCGTCGACTGACATAGCCTCCTGTGGCAACGGTTGAATCGAGAAGAAAAAAACTTTATTAGCGCAACCTGGTATTTATAGTCAGGTCGTGCAAAAACTCATGTCTGAACAATATTTAACCTGTCAGATTCTGTCGAACCGTCACTTCTCCCACTCTGGTTCAATTCACAATTTTCGCCTATCTTCGCGAATTACGAAGTTTGTCTCACATCACTCGATGCTCAATCGATCACTAATTTTTGTATGTTTACTATACGTAAATTACACTTCTTTATGTTAATAGCAAAAAGAGCTTATCATTTTTTACGTATAGTAATTGCACCTTTTGACACATCGGTACGGTCTTTTAACACTTTATCCACCTTTAATTTCTATACACTTTGGTGTCTTTTGTTTTACCCTATCGTACATAGTTTTCTTATAATTAAAATAAAACATACAACTATTCTACTTGAAAAGGGTTGGTTACATTTCAGGAATGGACAGGCTTCACACACACAAACAAAATACACGTGTACACAATGCTAGTGACAGGTGTGTCAAAAATGCATGTCAATGCATGAATTCTGCGCTCCCTATTCTTAACTACGATCCAGCTTATGCAATCTGAATCATGTTTATTAATTCATATTTATTTATTTTTATTATTTATTTCATTTATTTTGTTGAGATCGCAAATTGGTTACAACACGGGATTTTCCCTGTTTATTCTAAAACCTTTTGTGTACCTTATTTATCATTTAATGTGTATATTTTGTTAATAGTTTATAAGGATGAGTATCCGTTCAGGGGAAAGTTTGTTGAGCGCCAATTTGCAATCACATGTTGCAAATAATTTTTTTTTGTGTAAAATATTAATTATTAATTTTTATTAAAATCTTATATTGTTTCTTTATCAGTTATAATTGAATCTCTTTTAATCTTTCCTTTAAGAAAATAATGTGATAACTAAAGCTTATCCAAGCAGGTTTGAATAATCTGCCCTTTCTTTCAAATGAGGAGTGTTGCCAACTTAATCTGAGTGCTGAAGCCAAAACACAGTCTCAAATATATTGTTTAGTATATCATACCCATTTTGTATTCATGAAACAAAGAAACGATAAACCTTTTATCTGTATTTATTACACTCAAAATCCTTTTATTATTTTCTTATTTTTGTTTTTTAAATAATATATATAATCATTAACAAAAATCCAACCAGCGGTTCTTTACATATGCTCAGTATGGCAGCAGTAGCATTAAGAGATTCTTCATCTCAAGTATCACATTTATATTTATTAAATAAAATACAAATATATTGTGTTACGTTAGGTCCTTTTGACTACGATATAAACAACAGTTATTAGAGGAAAAGTACCAAAATACATGGGATTATAAATAATTACAAAATACCTTAACAGGATTATATGAATAGTTTAACAATGTTCAGTGTTTAGGTTATGTTTAGTAAAATGTTTTTTAGACTTAGTTCATTTTATATTATAGTAACACTATACATTAATGGTTTTTCATACGGATGGTAAGACTATTCATTAATATTGTTCTCAGTGAAAGTTCCAAATGGTTTTTATTAAAAGTGTAATCAGTGTCTTTGAAACCTATAGTCTAGGCATAATAGGGAATGGTTCAGTTTAATTTTATATCAAAAAATACTTCTCTTACTGTGTCAGTTGATTGAATTTCTTCAGAGATTCACTGGTTTACTTCTTTATAGTCATGTAGCACTTCCTTCTCTTATTTAGTCTGGTTGAGGATGATTATTTAATTTTTTTTATTTAGGTACACTGATATAAAGTGTCTCATAATTTAATTTTGTCACTATGTGGTGTTTAATTCAACCTTTCTCATTCAGATCCAATAATACAATTCTTATTTCATTTATTATAACATATTAGTTGCTAAGGCCTATATCAACTATTTTATTGGTTTCCAATGTAACATTTTTATGTCACCCTGGTGATAACATAGTAATAACATAAACAAACTCTTACTATTTTATCTGTCATTTTCTTTAAAATGATATACCTTTTTTATAAGAGCTTTGATCTTCACTTCATTGGTTTCTTTGATCTTCTGATGAAACACTGATTATTTTGACACCACTTTTGACTACCTTCTGTTCTATATCTCTTGAGTTATTAATTTACACTTTTTATTTTATTTGTTCCAAACTTATTTATTATTAGTTCTTCTTGTACTTTTCACATTCTTAAATTTATTTGACACATTTAGTAATCCTATAACATAAACTGACATTGTTTCATTATCATTTTAATAGAAATTCTTATTCATATAACTTAACTGTCTAAGCTCAATATGCCTAGTTTTACAAAAATCTATTACTGTTATTTTGGTACTTTCTTGTTAAGATAAACATTAGTGTTATTAACACTATCATATATAAGATTAATTAATGTGACCCAAACTAGTTACTAATAACTCTTAGTAATATATTACAATTCCCCTTAACTGACTGTATTTATAAATTTACAGTTTGTATAAATAAAACAAAATTCCATAAGTAAGTTCATTAACATTGTCCTCCTTACAATTTATTGACATTATTTTAACTGTGATAAACATAATTATTACAGTCTTCGTTAACATAAATTAAACAATAAAATAAACAATATTCAATTAAGTCTTTCATTACTGATTTCTTGAAAATCTTATGTTTCTTGGTATTTTTTTGTTAAGATAATTAAAGTATATTTATGTTAAAATGGCATGGTAAAAATGTCATGTAACAATATATATATATATATATATATATATATATATATATATATATATTACAACGATACATATTATTAAATGCAAGCGTGTCGAGCCCCAATTTAACGGGCGACAAAATTATATAACAACACATTTATATATGCAGGTTGTAAGTAATTATAACAATACCAGGTGTAACTATAACAAGAGTATTAGATTTATGAGTAATTAAAAATTCATATTTATTGTTTTATCAAGCCTTATAAATAATAAAACATCGTTAATAATCTTCGATCAAGATATCACTCATTATTAAGTGTTTATCTTTTAAATTATACGGTGTTACACACATTTAAAACACTCTTACATCTAGACATGTTAATAATCTTAATCTAGACATTTATTCAATTTGATTTACTAAAACAAATAAAATTAAAATGTACTTTGAATTGAATTCTTTTAATTCAGATCTGACCTCAGCTTGCTCACTCTATACCAATGTTTAAAAATTAAATTTAAAATTATATTAATTACTTTTAGACTGGCATTTGTTTTATATTCAAAATTTAAATTATTCTTTTCTACAAATGCAAATATCAAATCAATTTAATTATTTACTTTGATAAACAAAAATATACTATCTCAAATTTAAACTCTTTTTTTTCTTTCTTTATATGCGATTGCTCATTCTTACGACTAAACATTTATCTAAGATTCTAATATATTATTTCTAATTATAAACTTTTTTCTTTGTTTTAATTTATTGTCTTTTTATATAGTCTTTATGAGCTCTTTTACAAAATCATTTATAAATGCATTATGCATGTCACCTCGAGTTGACGGGGTCCAGCGTTGTCTAGAGTTGGATTTCCGTTACTCCTGGCTTGGCGTGGTCCTGGATATGTCCAGAGTCCAACGTCGTTCTCCAGCAGTGTGTGGTCCGTCTCAGAGAATTGCTATCTGCTGCAAGGTGGATCTCAATCGTCGGTTAGGCGTCAAAAAACATCTCCTAACGTCCAGCATCCCTCGTCGCTCTTGTAGCTTCTCTGTAGATACTCTTTGTAGACTTCAACGGTCCCAGTACTTTACGCTTCCCAAAATATTGTCAACATAATTACTGAACGTCTTTATTCGTTCATCAATGAGACTTATAATAAAAACTGTTCTGCCGACGGACAGCATGTCCGACTGCAACTGTGTCTTGAAAAGAAGAGAAGGGTTTTCAGTCGAACCTTAATTTATACCCTCTCGGGATTCCGCACCTGTTGGTTCCGAAATCATCCTGTCAAGACCTGCAGATCACATGCTTGCCCCCACTCCCAAACCTTTTCATATATTTGCTATTTTTTGCACATGGCAACGTTTTGCACGGAATCGATATAGCACAAATCATAGCTAATTTGATTAAGCACTCACTGTATTAATTTGAGCGTCTTAGTATAATTTGCATATTTTTGGCACGTTTATATCGCACTGACTTCGCGTAGTGTGTCCTATTAATGTCATTTTCTCACTGGGGATAACTATAAAATTTACACACACTTTGGTGCCTTTTGTTTGTTTATACACTAATTAGTTTTCACACAAATAATTAAAGTAATTATTTTAGCAATTACTTGGGGAGGGTAGCTGAGATTCCTGTCTGTACATGCATCACTGACACACACAAGATACACGCGTAACACACATACAATTGAGCAGGTGTTCCTTGCCTGTCGAAACAGGTTAATTTCTCCCCTAATATAACAATGAAATATTTTTACAATCTCAGACCTGTCCATTTACCCTTTACTTATAATAATTCTACAAATTTTATATTTATTTAAATCAATGCCCAATACAGCATATGGCTGTATCGTTCAATATAATATTTAAAATTTATATTTATTTTAGCTCAAGCTCTCGAAACATGTTCCAAATAAGGGAAAAATAACATCTTGAGGTAAAATAAATATAAATTTTAAATGTTTTATATATATCAAGAAACGATGTTGAGTGCTTTGAATATTGTGTCATATTTTGTATTGATTTGTATTAATTATTACAAATCAATACATCAAAAATACACAAAAAACTAACACATACATCACAATCACACACAATAAAACCAATTTGAAGTACCAGAAGCCAACAGGAAGCCACAATAATAATAGTCAACCAACACGTATGTACTTCACCAGACACGAAAACCGGAAGGCTGAGGATGGGTACAAGATGGTACCCGAAACATGTTCCTAATAAGGAAAAAAATATCTTGAGGTAAATTCATTATAAATATTAAATGTAATATATATATATATATATTGTAACGTAAAACAAATAGTGATGTAGACATGTTTATTGTGTAAGTATGTCCAAGATTCTTCAAGCCCCGCGATGGGCCCATGTTGTAACGTAACAATTATTTTTGGGTGATTGTCTGTTGTTTAATTGTTTTCCATCAATCATGCCCCGCGATGGAACACCACGTTGTTACGTAACTTCTTTCTAGTGTTGTTTAGTGTTGTTTAATTATGCCCGCCTTGGGTTCGTCACGTTGTAATATATTTTGTAGTGATTTTAAAAATGTTTAATTTGTTTTAATTATGTTTAATTAATAATGAGGTTTGTTCAAAGTAAAGCTCAAAATGTTGTTTAAAAGAAAACTGTTAAAATTCTCTTGAAGCACTGGGTAGATTTACCGTTCACTTACCAATGGTGATTGTAGTCAGTCTTCCAAAATAGGCCATGTAATACACTGAAATGACACAACACAGTTTATAATAGGTCACAGGTGTAATTGTGTATGTACAGTAAATAATCTGATTCTGTATGTTCGATACTGCTACAAAAATTCAAATATTGGCCGCTCTGTTGTCGTACTGCCACTTTAAAATAATTGCTCTGAAAATAATTTTTTCTTTCGCCTATTTTGAAATAAAGAAACTGATTCAAGGTAAGAAAATTATTATTTTATTAACAATGAGTTAATTTGAAGTTAGTATCCTTTTAAACAATTAATAATCATCAAAAACAGTTGAAATAGGTGTTGAGAATCTTACTGCTCAGGGCTGGTAATACTGATTATCGTATATAGCATAACTGTTAAGCTAGTTTGGTTTACAATTACCAAAATTCGTGTGTTCTTTTAGTTAACATGATACAAGGTACAAAAATGCTGAAATATAACAATATTACTTAATAGAGAGTATTCAAAATTCAAGGAAATAAGTTTAATTACGATATTGGAAACTATCGTATTATGGTACCACTGGTATCAAATTACCAGTTAGATAGTTATGTGTTTGACACAGTTATAAATGTTGTGTGTCAAAATAATATTATTTGGATAAGTATTAATAATAAAAAGCATTATAATTAATTCATGAATTCTTATTAACTGAGTATATTCAAGCGATTATAAAGTTAAACATGATTAAGTATGGTTATTCAACCTTCGTACCATATAGGTTAGACTACCTATTATTCAAAGTGATTTAATAAAATATTCAATTGATTGCATTTAAACTCTTAAAACTATACATAATATTTATTACTGACAGGTATTTTGTTCATTAACTGTACTGACTGTTCTCTGTTAATTTTGAATAAATGATCTGTTTTCGTAATAATAGTAGTCAAGTTAGCATCTATATTCTACATTGTTTACATCGATATTCATTGTAATGTTATTTTTATTCGTCATTTCCTTCTAAAAATTAATAATATCTTATTTAAATTAACGTGATTGAGAACTTTTATTTCAATACTGGTTAATTAACCTTTTATAACTAGTTTAACCATGTACGATTGTACTTGGCTAAAGTAGTACCAACGAGAAAAATTTGTTGGTAAACATTAAATTTGCATTAGAAAAATTGTTAATAATAATAAGTACTCCCTTAGTTTCCCACTCATCATTGCCTTTATTATACACTGGCGATGGTTATTATTTTATCACACCACTCGTTGCACTTTCACACGTAATGGTTATGCACTCTGGTTAGGTTAGAATACTTGTTTGTACTGGGGGGAACACGCACTATTTTAAAAATCTGGTCACCGACTAACATACGTTCCGTCCACTCTGATGTTCCAAGAACTATATTGCTTTCTTTCGAAGTTGCTGTCGGCGTCTCCCGAAATCAGCTCTTCCTATTGGTTGAGAAATCGATAATCTCGACCCCATACGCCTTAATAAAGTCAAAAATTTAAATTCTTAGCATTAGTCTTTGGGTTCGAGAGTATGCTATGACGCGTTCAACTCCTTCTGGAATTGACAGAAAACCTTCAATTGTTTATATCTTTTTTAATATTTTACGAATTAAGATGTGAATGGTATCATTATCTTGTGGACGCTTGGCTCATTAATTAGAGTTCAAACAAGCTATAAATCCGTCCAAAATTAACCGATGTCACTTTTGATAATTCACTTTTCGTGGTTCTTAATCACAATTAAGTCCTTTCCACCTTCTTGTGCTATATTCTAATTCTAATGCTTAGTCTAACAGTTTAGAGTCCTTTTCTCCTTATAATTATTCCTATATACTAAAATATTTACATTTTTTGTCAAATGCTCTTTAGGCGTTTAAACCCTACATGTCCTTGCATTTGTATTCATTATTTTTAATATATTTTTTCATATTAACATAATTCTCAGGTGTTTAGGTTGTACCTTTACTATTTCTACACCTTTAGTGTAGCTTTGTTTCTACTCATTTTGCTTCATATATTTATATTATATGGCTTTAACATACCATGTCATCATTCTGTTACTTTGATATACATAATTCATCATTAATTGTACTTAATGTATGTGTTTTAATTCATTAATGTGTACCTAGATCTTGTACATTGTTTGTCTATAGTGTATAACACTTTTTTGTTGTGTCCAACATTTATAAATTTCAGTAATATTGTTCTTTACATCTAGTCTCATAGGTCATGTATATTTGTTTATTATTGTTTACATTTATATTTATGTATTTAGTGTTTGCTAGGGGTTCTCATAGAGGTATTGAATACTCTAGTTGCTACTGTCAACCTATTTTCCTTTCTTTTCTCAAGGTTAAGTGAGTAATTTGTGTAACTTTGATGGTCGTCTTGTGATTTGTTAATCTGGCTATTGTTTGTTTAAATAATATAGATTGTATAAATGTGTTTCTCTACTCATGTTGGGTTCATTATGTTACTCATTTATCCTATTTTAGTTGTTGGTTTGAACAATTACCTTTGATTGTATTTTTCTAATTATTACATGTGGTTTTATGTTGTAGATCCTGCTCAGTTGAGGTTATGTGTCTCTTACTGATTTGACAACAATACACATCCTAATCTGTTCATCATTCTGCTTAATTATTATAACTTTGTTATGATAAGTTATTACTATCGTATATTACAATATTCTCACTATTTTATACACATTTTATACTATTTGTTCATACATTATTACTTAATTCTTACTGGTTATAATTGTACATGTTATGTGCTTATATTTTGGTTTGGGTAACTTGTCTTGTCTCTCTATAGCAGATTGTCTTATTTTCGATACATTAATTATTACATTACATATTGGTTTTTTACTCTCTACTCTTTTGATATTTAAACACATATATTATTAAGGATTTTATATTCAGTTTCAGTTGTTATTGAGCAATTATTTCTCCCTTTAATCTCAGTATATTTGTGGTCTTACTATGTTTGTATTTTGTCATCATCTTGGTTCATAAAACATACACTAAATGTTTGTGTTGTTTATTTGGGATTCACTATTTTTTACTTGTTAACACTTTTCATCTTCCTTTTACATAAACATTACACTTTTATTGTCTGTAGTGTTTACTTGGGGTTGTGTTATTTTACCATGAATCGATGCACTCATATAAGACACTCACTATCATTGTTTGTGGCTACTTATTAAGTTGTCAACACTTGATTCTTGGTTATCTTTTCTTCATTATGTTCTTCCTTGTTGGAGGGTATTATAATTCACTAGTCTGGCATTCCTTACACATGCCTTATTATCTTCCTGGTCGTATAGCATTCCTTACACTGGGACTGTTATTGTCTTGTCCTTGTTAAATATTCTTCATGGTTTTTTACACATTTCTCTTCTTCTTCATAATATGCACATCTCCTCTTCTAGTGTTCATGTTTCTTCTTCTTCATATATGTATGTTACATCACTTATAGGGTATTTTCCCTCACTTGTGTTGTTCCCTCACTTGTATGATCTATTGGGTCTTTGTTGCTAACGTATTTGTTTGGCTTTTTATATACTCTCCTCTTCTTATAACATTGATGCTGCTTTCATTATAGTTCTTCCTTCTCCTGCGTTGACTTGCTTCGACATTATTTGTATGTGGATACACACTTGGCTTTAATACTTTAGGTATTTTTTCTCATTTTGACTCAGACATGTTCGTGGTATGTACTTATTCAATGTATTATATATTATTTATATGTAACTACAATTTTGTTACGTTACAATATATATATATATACATACACATACACACATTGCATTGAACATTCTAATTGTGTATAAAAATAGCAAACAATATTACAATATGATACTATATAAAGAAGGTATATGAATAAGTAGAGGTTAAAGGTTTGAACATCGTAAAGCATAAGGAATATAGTGAAAAATGCTAGTTTTAAGTATTTTTATACTTGTAAAGCAATTTTAAGTGCAGTGAAATGGTGTGTAATGATACTTAGCCATGTGTGTGGGGATACATAATTATTTTATGGAATGTTCTTAACAAATACATTAATTTGAATGACTATTACAATAGATGAAAATCTGAGATGGGAGTTTCCGAGTATGTCAAAATACTCGTATAATAAAAAGACATACCTGATGACCGTAGTTGTTTTAAAAATTATAATGTGTTTTTGTGTTGCAGCGATTTGATCTATAAAATCAGCTGTAAAAATATTTCAGGTTTTTTTAACATAAACTGTTTGGTTTCTAAATGTTCTTGTACACGTAAATCTGCTATCTATAAGATCATGAGAAGGGGTTACTAAGGAACCAATCAAATTGCCAAACATTCAGTTTAAACATATGACTGTGAACATACAGTTATTCTCACTGTGGAAATGGTAACAAGTGGACACTGCACTGGTCTCAAACGTTTGGTCTGCCAGTTGTGACAAATGCAAATTAAAAAATCCTGTAGAGTTACTGCAATAGTTATAATAATTATGTGCTATCCGTGAAGTACAATACAGTCTGTCTAGGAATATATAAACACTTCAAGCTAACTGGAAAGCTATAAGCCTAGTACACCAGTTTAAGTAACAACAGTGTCAGTTTGCTGTGTGAAATTGTATGTAACCATGCCCGGGAGCGACTCTGAGGTCAGACAAAGTAAACTGACCCTGTGCCGCAACTAGTAAAAAACATCACGGCGAGTTTTAATTTTTTTTTTCGTCCATTTTTCGCCGGGACATAGTTCTGCCGCGTGGCGTTGGTGATTGCAGCGAGCCGTGAGTAGTGCATTGTCATGCGCTCTGTTGAGTAATTGCCGTAACTGCATCTCCCCGAACGTGGCCTTTCACGTGGAAAAAGTTCAGTTACTTTTGATATCTCAACCCGTTGACACCTGAACGCCGGCGACGAAATAAGGATTCTGTCTGTTCTTTTACTTTCTGCCATGGGCGAGTAATTTTATTAAGGACCTCTGGTGAGTTTCTTTTGAGTATACCTTGTTATTAAGTAAAATGAAAATGTGCATAAATATGTTTATAATTTGGATGGAATTGGATCAAGGTGTGTGTGCGTGATTCTGGTCTGGTGCAAACATGGTAAGCCATATGGCAAAATTTTTATAACTGCTTTTTAAAATTAATAAAACAGCTTCATTGATTGATTATATTTGATACTTTGATTGTAGCGTAAAGGTGCCACTGATTTTCACAAACTGGCAATCTATCGAATGACTTAGCGTAATGAAGCCACGTGGCGAATTATTTTATAACTACCTGAAACTGATTAAAAATATATTTTTGTAAACTAATTACATTTGTTACTTACTAAATTGTGAAGTATTAGTGTCAATGGAATATTAAAATAACCACCGATCAATCGAGATTAACTTAGTGTAATTGAGGCCACGTGGCGAATTCTTTGCATGAAAGCGCATGATATTATAAGGTACTAGCCTTAACTCTTTGAGTAAGTAATGATTGTAGCTTTTACGGTGGCATATTTAATTAGTAAAATGTAATTGGTTCAGTTGTTAAAACTATGTGCGAGCGACTTGTTGTATCTGAAATATGGTGTGTAAGTGCGACACTAGAGTCGAGTTGGCTGTTTATGAATTATTATTAGTGACGTGGTCTACAAAATACATGTGCTTATAGGGTTCCCGAACCAGCCAGGGACTTGGGACAGAATGATGGCGATGACTACATCTGTCGCCATCAGCCAGAGCATTGCTGCCTAGCTCCCCTGTTTCGCCGCCGGACGTTAGGGATGGGACCCGCAGTAAATGCAGGATGAATCTCTCGGATCCTGAACCAGCAACTCGCTACATATCGCGGCATGAGCATCTACCTCAGCACGTGGTAACAGCCTTACACCAGGTAAAATAGTTCAAATTATGTAAAGGCGACCTCGCGACACATTTTGCCACACTATTGCAGTGAAATATAAAAGTATAGAACAGTTAAATTCCGTTTTTTGTGAGTCAAATTGCAGTTAAACAGTAGATGATCAAAACTGAACATGTCTGTTCATTATGTGCACGTTTATAATTCAGTGGTACTAAATTGTAAATTATTAATAAGTCAATAATTGTATGCCGGACTAGCAGGCATGTACAGAGCGATTGTTTCATTCTGTTTTCTATTTGTTCAAATTCTTTTATTTTGTTGGATTGACTGTTTGTGCAGGTTCATGAATTAACACGCCAGGTCAGCTCACGCTGTCGGCCATATCTAACCGGAAGTCATTTACAATTGTAAATTCGCGTGTTACCTTGCTGCTTTTCTTTTTTCATATTTTATTTAGTTTCGTTTAAGCGTTTTCTATTTCTCAGTCCAATCGGGATGTGCATGCTTGCAGCCTGGGCTAAACTCAAGCTGTTCTGATTGTTAGCGAATTTCATAAAGATTATAGTAGATTTATATACAATAGTGATTAATATTGAGAAAGCATATAAGAATTTACAAGCACTAATTGTTAGCATACCCGTTGGGTCATTATGAGATTATTATTATTTGTCAGTTGGCATTATGCCAATTCGATTTAGTGATGATTAATCATTACCTGGAGTGGCTGCTTAAGTTAAAAGCAATGCTAATTATTGGAGGTTTAATGTCACCTAAAAGGGTTTTTTTTCAATGCAATGCATTGGCTTGGTATGGGTGCTGGTTATGTGCCGTATTAATCGAACTTGTTCAGTTTTCTGAGTTCCCGTAAAGCAACAAACAGAATGGTTAATCATTGCTGGGCTCTCGTTCCGTCACTTAAGAACGAATAATTTGGTTGGCTGTAATAATATTGTAATTTGAATTATGATTCTGAATTACTGAGGGTCTCATGAAGGTTTAAGCTGAACTATAGAATATTACTGTCCTGAAAATAAATGTATGTATAACTATTGGATACTGTGCTATAAGATCTGAGGGAAAATAAATGTTGTTATGTTAATCCTGACTTTTATTTGCAAGTCCTGTCACAATTGGCTCGGTGCATTTTATGCTTCATCTAGGCCATCTGCCTAGTCCTAAAAATTATGGGTCGCCTTCCCCTTTTCAAAAAAAAAAAAAACAAATTTTTTTTAAATAAAAATTTTCTCAAAATTTTGAGAAGGGGTAATGAGGCGGCTCAACCCATGTTTTCCTCCACACAGTACCAACCCATCGTCTGAAGGGTCTGCAGTCATCATTAAGTGAAGTGAACTTGTATTATTTTATGCACACTTTTTAGAACTTATTTAAAAGAAAGACTCTAGTACAAGTTACATCACTAAAGACTTCACAATTTAGATAATACAAAAGGAACTTTTTAAATTGCAATTTATTTCATTGTACCAACATTATTTTTTAGTTCATGTTATGAAGGTCAACAGAGACAAATTAATTATTTTTGTAAACTGTATTAAAGTCACAGTAGGTAGTTTGATAAACTAATAGCATCACTAATAAATCTCTTTTATTCCAATAACCTCTATCTCGACTGCTTATTCTATGTGTCTGCAACAATAAAACATCGCTATATATATATATATATATATATTGTAACACAACAGAAATGCGGTCCCCGATGTTACATAGAGAAAACTATTAAAAATAGAATCGGGAAGTAAATATTTATATCCCACACTAATAAAAGGGTCAGATAAATAAATTTATCATGGTATAAAAGTAATAAGAATGCAAGGTAGTAATGATAATAAAAATTAAGAATGTAATAAAGATTATAGTGATAAGTCTCAATGTTCAGTGAGAGGTAAATGAATAAAAAACATTGATAAAAAGTTGAAAAAAGAAAACTAATATTGACTATTTTAAAGTAATTGATGATATGAAGATAGATAAGAATGAGTCAAAAATGTACATTATAAGTTAATCTAAAGTACTTACTATGAATTGTATAATGTTATGTTGTTATCACAAATATGTTGTTATAATTTGTGTTAACATATGAAAGTATTGATAGAATATCAAATAATGAAGTAATATGTATTATTTGTTTACTGTTATAGAACTGTGATTGAACTCAGTTATTGAGTATTAATTAATTTCATTTTTCTTACGTGTGATCTATAGGTCAAGATAAAGTTATTGTTAGATATCATAAAGATAATTATTTGTGTACATGTACGTAGTTAAAAATTGATTATGTTTGTAAACTTGTATAAAAAGGGTATAGTTGTTAACAAGTTAAATTCAAAAATAGATCAAAGTATAATAAAAGGCCTAACAGCCAATAACACTGTATAATAACTCAGATCGGAAAGGTTAGGTAAAGAATTTAATAACAAATACTAAATATAATTCAATAAGTTAATAGAAACCAATAATAATTAATAATAAATAATAAACAAACCCAAACTAAACAAATTATGATAATGTCATGGTGCAATGATATCGATAAATAATGTTTGATATCGGAAAAACAATATTTATTAAAAGAAACAGGCTAAGAGAGAAAAACCAGCCGAATATATAGAAACTAGTAAACAAGCAATAAATAAGATTATATTCTGATATAATGGAAGTTTAGTAAGGAATTATTTTGATGATTGGAAGAATGTTATATGAAATTATCACTATATAACTAAATATTTAATAAGAATAAAAAAAGTTGTTGCTAGGGACGACAAAATGAATATAATTTGTTGATTTTGATTATTGAAATTTATGACATGAACGAGAAGAGATTAACAACGAGAGATGGTCAATAAAATACTAAATTAATATAAATTATTAAAGATATCAACATTCACAATAAATGAAGGACTAATTACCATAATTTGGGCCAACAAAACATTAACCAAATTGTCTAATTGTATAGTACAAAACGATAATAAGTAATTGAATTCAAAGGAATGACTTGGATTGCACAATATCAGATCATGAAACGAATGTTAAATTAATGAAGTAATAAAACCAGATAAAGAACTACCTGAGTAAGGATTTAATCCTCTAAACCGAACGAAAATAGAATAACCATCAAATCACATTGGACATCGCAGTTTACATCATACAACAGAAAAACGTATTTGGATCCAGAATTTGTCGAAGCACGTAATCACAAGTTTGGCCGTTAGTGAACAAAAGGAGCGGTATTACTGCATCAACCCAGGACCAAGGATTCCACTTTATTACACCTTTGAAGACAAGACTGAAGAAAATCATCTCATCTGCGTTTGATACTGAACTACAACGAACAAGGTTAGATGCGAACAGCCATCCCGAGTCGCATGTCCAGAGAATGGTAAACTTCAATTATTTAAATAATATTAAATTAAATAAACTTTAATCTTGTAATATCTTGCATTCCTATTTATGTATTTTTAATCTTCCCAGCAGTTGAAAGAACCTTCACGCCCTGTATCTAAAAATAATTATAAAAACAATCATAACTGAATTTAATATAAAACATTGTACCGATCGATAATCGATTAACTCAGACTTATAGCCTTTTCGTATCTCAAGTAAGAACAATATTATTGGATGTTATATAATTGAACTAATAAAGAATCATTACATAATTTCAAGATCTTATCATTTATGTATTTTTTAATAAAGTGTGAACAGGAAACAAACCGATAGAGAGTTTAACCGCTAATCACCATACGCGGTGGGTTAACCTCTAAATTTCTTTGTCTTGGTACTGCAGCGCTAGTTGCAGACTTCTCCGGTATTAAAGAGAGGAGAATTACATACTAAATTTCTCTTATTCTCTGCAAAGCAGAATAGGCTTGGGCGGAGTTTTTGAATAATACCCAACATATATAAGTTTCATTCACACCGACACTTTTAGATTAAATAGAGAGATGAGGTAGTCATGATTAACTATCCCACGACACCTAATAAATTAAGATATAGAAGGAATTGGTATATTAAATAATTAAAGAGAGGAAGGAAAGAGAGGTACGTACAAGAGGTAATACAAACTGGCGTCTAACAACGTGAGGCGTTAGAGAAACCTAAATTAAGATAGATTATCAAAATAAATCAACACATGACAAGCACACACGAGACAATACAAATTGGCGCTCAACTAGTGTAGGGCTTAAGTTAAGTAAAACCATAATTATATAAATATTACTTAACTAGAGCAGGCAACTGTTGGAGACTAAAAATGCATAATACCAGAGGTAGATCCAAGAAGAGGGCAGAAGACACGGAGAAGGAAGAAGGTGGACAAGAACAAGAAATAGAAGTAGTCACAGATAGTGAAATAGAACAACAGGCAAGCGATAAAGAAGAAACTGAAGTAAGTATGGACACGGAAAAGGAAACAGTTGAAGAGGAGGCCCAAGGGGATCAACCAGATAAGTCCAACCAAAAAGAAGACATAGGTATGCAGGAGATGTTGAAACTACTATTGGAAAACTCAAAGAGACAGGAGGAAAAATTCGACAAAACAAATGAGGAAAACAAGGAGAATTTTAAGAAACGGGAGGAAACTTCACGGAAAACAAACGAGGAAATTAAGGAAAACTCAAAACTAATGAACGAAAGATTTAACAGGAATGATGAGGGTTTAAGACAAATGAAGGAAGACATCCTACAAATAAATGAAGAAAATTTAAGGCAGATTAACGAAAGAATTGAGAATATCCATGTGACAATTAACCAAAAAGTGGACAATAATAATGAGGAAAGAAAACTAGAAATAGCCGAAACAAATGAGAAGTTAGAAAAAACTAATGAAACAGTAATACAGGTTCGTGAGGAATTACAAAATAAAATTAATGACATACAAAATGAGAATAAAACAATGGTCGAAGAAATCCAACAGGAGACTGTAGAAAAATATGAGAAAATTAAACAAGAAGTACATCAGACACGGGAGGAGAATAAGGAAGGGATCACACAAGTACAGACAGACATGGGAGAGCAACTGGAAAGAGTATATGGTAATTTGAACAATGTGGAAGGCCAAATTAATACAAATAAAAATAAAATCGAGGAAATTAGTAGACGCGAATTACAGATACAAGAAGAAGTAGATTCATGGCGGGATAGAACATGCCAGCATGATCATATAACTAACCACGATAACCGGGATTCGATTAATTTTCGATATTATAAACATAATCCAATGGAAATTTTAAAAAGGTTGGAAGAGTTGGTCACATGAAATAGAGAGAAACGTTGGAGTATCATACGCGGTATGATTGATGACACATTTAAGGATACGTACGACAATTGGTGGACGGCGGTGCGTCCGGATATACAGGACATAACCGAATTCAAAAAGCAATTCAGAGAAAAATATTGGTCGGAGTCGACCCAGAACATGGTCAGGAATAATTTGAGCAACGGTCGATACGAAGCACACGTAGGACAGTCTCCTACATCATACTTCCTGGGAAAAGTATGCATGGCATGTAATTTAGAGCCCAGAATTCCAGAGGAATGTTTAGTAATACAGCTATCCTACCATTATGAGGAAGGAATAAAGAACGCATGTATGTGTAGCCAAATTAAAACAATTCCAGCCATGGCCAAATTCCTTGAGAATTATGAACACGAAACTCATTATCAAAGGAACAGAGTACTAAATTATAAATACCATAAGTATAAAAGTAACGACCAACAAACAAATTCCCATAGTAATGATCACCATCAACCAACTCAAAATGTTAACACGAATAGAACACAGCACAACCACCAATAATCAAAGGAATTATAATTATCGGGGCAATACTCATTATAATTACCGTGATGACATTCGTAATAATAGAGGAGATGGGGACAACCGACCCAATAATTATAGACACAATGTTAATTATATATATTCCAGGCCTCAAAATAATCAGAGACGGTATTACCCAAGGACACACCAATATAACAATTATTATAATCAATCCCGGTGTGAAGACAATTACCAAAATGAAAGAAATTATAGGATAACGGAACATAATTCAGAGGATCGACACGAGCCATTAAAAAATCAACCTCAGAACTCACCGGAAAATAGAGAAGACGAGGGAAGCCCTCATTTAAACTAATAGAGGCAGTGAGAAATGAAGAATACCCCTCACTGAACCGAAATCTTGGGGAACAACGACCTACAAATAGACCTACAAATGACAATACCATAACTATAATTACTAACCATTATTTAAAAAAATATTGGAGAAGATTTATTGGAAGAGGATAATAATCATGTACGCAGTAATCGTAATAATGAAATTATATATGTAATAGCTAAATAAAATGGAATACAATCCACAATTATGATAGATACAGGATCCAACATCTCGTTAATAGATAGTACTGAACTGGAAAAAATACAGCGAGAAGGCCAGTTACCTATACCCATCTTACCTGTGAATAATGTAATAATAATTGGAGCCACTGGACGGCAAAATAAAACTGTTAAAAAACAAGTATCGCTCGACCTCACCAATAATAATGTAACCATACCCATAGGGTTCTTAGTCACAACGGGATTACCGTTCAACATAATGATTGGATGCGATATATTGTGACAGCATTCAGCAGTAATTGACTTACATAAAGGAATATTATCATTAACATCCGAAGAAGGGTTATGGACAGCAGAATTTGTAGACGCTAATAGAACCGTTCCAGTTAACGACAAATGTCAGGTCATAAAAAGTTATTTTTGTAAGAACAATAAAATACAAGAAGCCATACAATATGAGGACGATGATCCAGAACTATGGCAGAGTAAGTTGGAAGAGATGCGAGAGTTCCAAAGAGAAAAAACTTGTCAACAAATAAGTAAGGTACAGGCCGAAAATGTAATTAAAATATACAATAGATACAAACACATATTCTCCAACGCTCCAGGTAAAGTAAAAGGCAACCAGTGTGAAATAAATTTTAAAGAACCGGTGGGCTTTCGTAGAAAATCCAACCCGATAACATATTCAATAAAAAACGAAGTTCGGGAAGAAATCAATCGTATGATCAAGGATGACATAATAGAATACAGTCAATCACCCTATACCAGTCCCATAGTGGCAATCCCGAAAAAGAACGGGAATGTGAGAATTTGCCTGGACGCTAGGGAAATAAATAAAATGATCATCAACAATAGGACTTCCCCTGGCGAGATCGAAGAAATCTTAAAAAAATTCCACGGCACCAAATACATTAGTACTTGGGATACAGTATGCGGATACTGGCAGGTTGAGTTGCACCCAAATAGTAGAAAATATATGGCGTTCCTTTTCGACGGAAGGAACTATCAATTTAAAAGGCTACCTTTCGGATTAATTAATTCTGTTGCTATATTCGTAAAATGTATGGACCAGATATTAGGACAAGAGACTCTACAATTCACTACAGTCTACGTAGATGACTTACTTATAACTTCTTCACATTGGGATGAACATTGCGAGAGGGTAGAACAAGTACTGAGAAAGCTGTCTGAAAATAATATAACACTCAAGTTAAACAAATCTAAATTTATTGCTAACCAAGTAAAGTTCTTAGGTTTTAATTTGACAGAGAAGGGTATCACGCCGTCCACAGAGAAAATAGAAGCAATTCAACAGTTCCCTACTCCAAAAAATAGAAAACAGTTACAATCCTTCCTTGGAATTTGTAACTATTACCGCAAATTCCAAGATAATTATTCAGAAATAACTGCTAAATTACAAGAACAACTATCATCCAAGGACAAATGGGCATGGGGACCAGAACAAGATAGAGTACTGCAATTAATCAAAGAAAAATTTCTAGAGACAGTTATGTTGCACCACCCTGACTTTAATAAACACTTTTATCTAAATTGTGATGCAAGCAATGTCAGTTTAGGAGCCACATTATATCAATAAGATGGAGAAGGACATCACATGGTAATAAGTTTCGCCAGCAGAGTGCTAAACAATTGCGAACACAACTATAATGTTACCGAAAAGGAGCTGCTGAGTGTAGTTTACGCATGCAATAAGTTCAGAACTTATATACTTGGATACCCAGTGACAGTAAGGCGTGATCACAAATCAATCTCATTCCTAAAACGATGTAAGCTCAGTCATGGTCAGTTAACTAGATGGGTCCTTGCACTGCAAGAATATCACATTAATTGGGAATATATACCTGGAAGGAAGAACATAGCAGCCGATATCTTGTCCCGAATAAACATACAAGACCAATCATTCGATGGAGAAAAGGAACAAATTGCCAAAGTGTACAATATTATTAAGAGTAGGAAGGATTTAGAAATAATAACAAACGAAATTAATCAACATCAAAAATTGGATCCCAAATTAGTAAACATACGCCAGAAGGTGCAAAATGCTGATGAAATTATTACAAAATATTACTGTATACATGATGATAGACTATTTATTAAAGTTACCCCTAATCAAGTAAACTGGAAATTAGTAATTCCAACAGCTGTGGAAAACAAATTAATCCTGGATTACCATATAAGATATGGACACATGGGAGCCATAAAAATCGTCAAAGCCCTGGAAGAACAAGTGTACATAAAAAATATAAACAGAAAGGTGCAAAAATCAATCCAAACCTGTCACATCTGCCAGATGGTTAAATGTAACAATGAGAAGAAGGAGGGAGCAATGATTCCTATTACATCCCAACACAAGCTGGAGAAAGTATTCCTGGATATATGTGGACCATTCGCACGCAGTCGAGGGAACCATAGATATAAATTTATCATTATTATTTTCGACCATTTTTCTAAATATATTAAACTTTATGCTATCAGCAGAGCCACTACCAAGAAAATTCTGGAGATAGTCATTGGACATTACATAATAGAGATTGGTAAACCTTCATCCATTATCACCGATCATGGTACGCAGTTCAAGGGAAGCAAATGGAGAAATAGTCTTCTAAAACACGGTATTAAAACGTATAAGACTTCAGTCTACCACCCCAGCAGCAATCCTGCGGAGCGTGTATTGAGGGAAGTTGGCAGAATACTCCGAACTTACTGTCATAACCAACAGAGGAGGTGGCACGAATACTTGTCACTTACCGAAGAATTTCTCAATATATCTTACCATCAATCCATTGAAAATGCCCCCTATACTGTTATGTTTGAAAAGCTTCCACCTTGGGACATCCAGGATATCATCAATTTTCCAATAAACCCAGAATATCAATTCGAAAACATTAAATTTTATAACCGGATAATGGAGAAGACAGAACAAAAGAAAAAGAAGTATGAAAAGAATAATCCAAAACCAATAAATTACCAGATTGGCAAAAAAATATTAATAAGAAGTAGAGAGTTACCCAGTACACTAGAAGGAATAACGAAAAAATTATTATTATTATATACTGGACCCTATGTAATAACAAAAATTAATAACAATAATACCTATGAAATAATGAACCCTATCACGAAAAAGATTAAGGGAACATATAATCAGGAATCTATAAAAAAATATCATGAAGAAACGCCATCACCTATAATAAAGTACATGTCAAGACGGACGAAAATATTATTTAATAAAAACCCTCTAAATTCAAAAAAGAATGTAAGTACAACTTACTAAATATTTTGAACAATATTATTGAATAAAAACCACAACATTCAAAAAAGAACCCTCTAAATTCAAAAAAGTATGTAAGTACAACTTACTAAATATTTTGAACAATATTATTGAATAAAAACCACAATATTCAAAAAAGAACCCTCTAAATCCAAAAAGTAGGTAAGCACAACTTGCTAAATAGTTTGAACAATATTATTTAATAAAAACCACAACATTCAAAAGGAAGTAAGTACGTCTTACTATATGGTTATGAAGAAAGTATTAAGAAGAGTTAATAACACCCCCAAGATTACAGAAGGAAACAAGATATATTACTATATGTCTACAAAGAATTATTATAAATACTTAAGAATAAAACCCCAAGATAAACAATTTTTTATATCAAAAAGGACCTATGCAAAATAATTAAAAAGAAAAAACTCCATGATCTAAAATACATGCCGAATTGCCAAACGAATTGAACAACAAAATAAATGATTGTTTATGACCAATATAATTTCAAAAGGAATAAGAAAAAATGTTTATCAACATAATTGGTAGTAATGTGACCAGACAAAATGGTAAAATAAGAAGAACAATGAATAATTTAATGACTATAATTACACTGAAATTAAGTAATGATAATAATTAAGGAAATTACGATTTAGAAATTCTTGGAAATAGAAGAACAAATGAAAAAATAATACTTAGAGTTCCTGTCACAACAAAAAAGAAGATCAAGATTAATTACAATTAAAGACTGTCAGAAATGTTATCAGAAAATAATTAAGGAAAATAAAATGGAATCATAAAGTATGGAATATATAAATAATTAAATATAAAACGTGACAATTTAAGAATTCCCAAAATGTTTATTATATATTAATTAAGAAGATTATTATGATGATATTATATTTTATAGATGACTGTAGATGAATTCCAGCAGTACTATATTGAAGTGTAGTGTGTGCAGCAGAGTATGAAGCCAAAACAGTGCCTCTCTGAACTGTACCAACTCACATATTAGGGATTGTTAGGGAAATTGAATATTTAAGGGATATTAGAATCGTTGCGAAGAATGACATCAAATTCCAAAAAAGTGTGACGGAAGAAAACAGAAGGACGATAGCTGACAGAAGAATAATGGAGAAGTGCATTGATAGCAGTAACTAGCAGTAGAAGAGAAGTGAACCTAAAGTTTCATTGAGTATTGTGACCAACCATCGACAAATACTGTTTAAAGAAAAAAAAAAAGAGAAACCAAGAATGTTGATATGAGTAATAAAATGTCATTAAATAGAAAATTGTAAATACAATTCTAAACAAGTTACATTGAGAATTCCATCGTTGACCATTGAAATTGATATGGAGGAAAGGCATGTAAAAGATATAAGTTTACTTGACCTAAATTACATTCAGGTAAATTAAACTTTTTTAGGAGGGGAGCATATGTAATGCAACAGAAATGTGGTCCCCGACGTTACATAGAGAAAACTATTAAAAATAGAATCGGGAAGTAAATATTTATATCCCACACTAATAAAAGGGTCAGATAAATAAATTTATCATGGTATAAAAGTAATAAGAATGCAAGGTAGTAATGATAATAAAAATTAAGAATGTAATAAAGATTATAGTGATAAGTCTCAATGTTCAGTGAGAGGGAAATGAATAAAAAACATTGATAAAAAGTTGAAAAAAGAAAACTAATATTGACTATTTTAAAGTAATTGATGATATGAAGATAGATAAGAATGAGTCAAAAATGTACGTTATAAGTTAATCTAAAGTACTTACTATGAATTGTATAATGTTATGTTGTTATCATAAATATGTTGTTATAATTTGTGTTAACATATGAAAGTTTACTTACTGATAGAATATCAAATAATGAAGTAATATGTATTATTTGTTTACTGTTATAGAACTGTGATTGAACTCAGTTATTGAGTATTAATTAATTTCATTTTTCTTACGTGTGATCTATAGGTCAAGATAAAGTTATTGTTAGATATCATAAAGATAATTATTTGTGTACATGTACGTAGTTAAAAATTGATTATGTTTGTAAACTTGTATAAAAAGGCTATAGTTGTTAACAAGTTAAATTCAAAAATAGATCAAAGTATAATAAAAGGCCTAACAGCCAATAACACTGTATAATAACTCAGATCAGAAAGGTTAGGTAAAGAATTTAATAACAAATACTAAATATAATTCAATAAGTTAATAGAAACCAATAATAATTAATAATAAATAATAAACAAACCCAAACTAAACAAATTATGATAATGCCATGGTGCAATGATATCGATAGATAATGTTTGATATCGGAAAAACAACATTTATTAAAAGAAACAGGCTAAGAGAGAAAAACCAGCCGAATATATAGAAATTAGTAAACAAGCAATAAACAAGATTATATTCTGATATAATGGAAGTTTAGTAAGGAATTATTTTGATGATTGGAAGAATGTTATATGAAATTATCACTATATAACTAAATATTTAATAAGAATAAAAAAAGTTGTTGCTAGGGACGACAAAATGAATATAATTTGTTGATTTTGATTATTGAAATTTATGACATGAACGAGAAGAGATTAACAACGAGAGATGGTCAATAAAATACTAAATTAATATAAATTATTAAAGATATCAACATTCACAATAAATGAAGGACTAATTACCATAATTTGGGCCAACAAAACATTAACCAAATTGTCTAATTGTATAGTACAAAACGATAATAAGTAATTGAATTCAAAGGAATGACTTGGATTGCACAATATCAGATCATGAAACGAATGTTAAATTAATGAAGTAATAAAACCAGATAAAGAACTACCTGAGTAAGGATTTAATCCTCTAAACCGAACGAAAATAGAATAACCATCAAATCACATTGGACATCGCAGTTTACATCATACAATAGAAAAACGTATTTGGATCCAGAATTTGTCGAAGCACGTAATCACAAGTTTGGCCGTTAGTGAACAAAAGGAGCGGTATTACTGCATCAACCCAGGACCAAGGATTCCACTTTATTACACCTTTGAAGACAAGACTGAAGAAAATCACTCATCTGCGTTTGATACTGAACTACAACGAACAAGGTTAGATGTGAACAGCCATCCCGAGTCGCATGTCCAGAGAATGGTAAACTTCAATTATTTAAATAATATTAAATTAAATAAACTTTAATCTTGTAATATCTTGCATTCTTATTTATGTATTTTTAATCTTCCCAGCAGTTGAAAGAACCTTCACGCCCTGTATCTAAAAATAATTATAAAAACAATCATAACTGAATTTAATATAAAACATTGTACCGATCGATAATCGATTAATTCAGACTTATAGCCTTTTCGTATCTCAAGTAAGAACAATATTATTGGATGTTATATAATTGAACTAATAAAGAATCATTACATAATTTCAAGATCTTATCATTTATGTATTTTTTAATAAAGTGTGAACAGGAAACAAACCGATAGAGAGTTTAACCGCTAATCACCATACGCGGTGGGTTAACCTCTAAATTTCTTTGTCTTGGTACTGCAGCGCTAGTTGCAGACTTCTCCGGTATTAAAGAGAGGAGAATTACATACTAAATTTCTCTTATTCTCTGCAAAGCAGAATAGGCTTGGGCGGAGTTTTTGAATAATACCCAACATATATAAGTTTCATTCACACCGACACTTTTAGATTAAATAGAGAGATGAGGTAGTCATAATTAACTATCCCACGACACCTAATAAATTAAGATATAGAAGGAATTGGTATATTAAATAATTAAAGAGAGGAAGGAAAGAGAGGTACGTACAAGAGGTAATACAAATTGGCGTCTAACAACGTGAGGCGTTAGAGAAACCTAAATTAAGATAGATTATCAAAATAAATCAACACACGACAAGCACACACGAGACAATACAAATTGGCGCTCAACTAGTGTAGGGCTTAAGTTAAGTAAAACCATAATTATATAAATATTTCTTAACTAGAGCAGGCAACTGTTGGAGACTAAAAATGCATAATAACAGAGGTAGATCCAAGAAGAGGGCAGAAGACACGGAGAAGGAAGAAGGTGGACAAGAACAAGAAATAGAAGTAGTCACAGATAGTGAAATAGAACAACAGGCAAGCGATAAAGAAGAAACTGAAGTAAGTATGGACACGGAAAAGGAAACAGCTGAAGAGGAGGCCCAAGGGGATCAACCAGATAAGTCCAACCAAAAAGAAGACATAGGTATGCAGGAGATGTTGAAACTACTATTGGAAAACTCAAAGAGACAGGAGGAAAAATTCGACAAAACAAATGAGGAAAACAAGGAGAATTTTAAAAAACGGGAGGAAACTTCACGGAAAACATACGAGGAAATTAAGGAAAACTCAAAACTAATGAACGAAAGATTTAACAGGAATGATGAGGGTTTAAGACAAATGAAGGAAGACATCCTACAAATAAATGAAGAAAATTTAAGGCAGATTAACGAAAGAATTGAGAATATCCATGTGACAATTAACCAAAAAGTGGACAATAATAATGAGGAAAGAAAACTAGAAATAGCCGAAACAAATGAGAAGTTAGAAAAAACTAATGATACAGAAATACAGGTTCGTGAGGAATTACAAAATAAAATTAATGACATACAAAATGAGAATAAAACAATGGTCGAAGAAATCCAACAGGAGACTGTAGAAAAATATGAGAAAATTAAACAAGAAGTACATCAGACACGGGAGGAGAATAAGGAAGGGATCACACAAGTACAGACAGACATGGGAGAGCAACTGGAAAGAGTATATGGTAATTTGAACAATGTGGAAGGCCAAATTAATACAAATAAAAATAAAATCGAGGAAATTAGTAGACGCGAATTACAGATACAAGAAGAAGTAGATTCATGGCGGGATAGAACATGCCAGCATGATCATATAACTAACCACGATAACCGGGAGTCGATTAATTTTCGAAATTATAAACGTAATCCAATGGAAATTTTAAAAAGGTTGGAAGAGTTGGTCACACGAAATAGAGAGAAACGTTGGAGTATCATACGCGGTATGATTGATGACACATTTAAGGATACGTACGACAATTGGTGGATGGCGGTGCGTCCGGATATACAGGACATAACCGAATTCAAAAAGCAATTCAGAGAAAAATATTGGTCGGAGTCGACCCAGAACATGGTCAGGAATAATTTGAGCAACGGTCGTTACGAAGCACACGTAGGACAGTCTCCTACATCATACTTCCTGGGAAAAGTATGCATGGCATGTAATTTAGAGCCCAGAATTCCAGAGGAATGTTTAGTAATACAGCTATCCTACCATTATGAGGAAGGAATAAAGAACGCACGTATGTGTAGCCAAATTAAAACAATTCCAGCCATGGCCAAATTCCTTGAGAATTATGAACACGAAACTCATTATCAAAGGAACAGAGTACTAAATTATAAATACCATAAGTATAACAGTAACGACCAACAAACAAATTCCCATAGTAATGATCACCATCAACCAACTCAAAACGTTAACACGAATAGAACACAGCACAACCACCAATAATCAAAGGAATTATAATTATCGGGGCAATACTCATTATAATTACTGTGATGACAGTCGTAATAATAGAGGAGATGGGGACAACCGACCCAATAATTATAGACACAATGTTAATTATATATATTCCAGGCCTCAAAATAATCAGAGACGGTATTACCCAAGGACACACCAATATAACAATTATTATAATCAATCCCGGCGTGAAGACAATTACCAAAATGAAAGAAATTATAGGATAACGGAACATAATACAGAGGATCGACACGAGCCATTACAAAATCAACCAAAGAACTCACCGGAAAATAGAGAAGACGAGGGAAGCCCTCATTTAAACTAATAGAGGCAGTGAGAAATGAAGAATACCCCTCACTGAACCGAAATCTTGGGGAACAACGACCTACAAATAGACCTACAAATGACAATACCATAACTATAATCACTAACCATTATTTAAAAAAATATTGGAGAAGATTTATTGGAAGAGGATAATAATCATGTACACAGTAATAGTAATAATGAAATTATATATGTAATAGCTAAATAAAATGGAATACAATCCACAATTATGATAGATACAGGATCCAACATCTCGTTAATAGATAACACTGAACTGGAAAAAATACAGCGAGAAGGCCAGTTACCTATCCCCATCTTACCTGTGAATAATGTAATAATAATTGGAGCCACTGGACGGCAAAATAAAACTGTTAAAAAACAAGTATCGCTCGACCTCACCAATAATAATGTAACCATACCCATAGGGTTCTTAGTCACAACGGGATTACCGTTCAACGTATTGATTGGATGCGATATATTGCGACAGCATTCAGCAGTAATTGACTTACATAAAGGAATAGTATCATTAACATCCGAAGAAGGGTTATGGACAGCAGAATTTGTAGACGCTAATAGAACCGTTCCAGTTAACGACAAATGTCAGGTCATAAAAAGTTATTTTTGTAAGAACAATAAAATACAAGAAGCCATACAATATGAGGACGATGATCCAGAACTATGGCAGAGTAAGTTGGAAGAGATGCGAGAGTTCCAAAGAGAAAAAACTTGTCAACAAATAAGTAAGGTACAGGCCGAAAATTTAATTAAAATATACAATAGATACAAACACATATTCTCCAACGCTCCAGGTAAAGTAAAAGGCAACCAGTGTGAAATAAATTTTAAAGTACCGGTGGGCTTTCGTAGAAAATCCTACCCGATAACATATTCAATAAAAAACGAAGTTCGGGAAGAAATCAATCGTATGATCAAGGATGACATAATAGAATACAGTCAATCACCCTATACCAGTCCCATAGTGGCAATCCCGAAAAAGAACGGAAATGTGAGAATTTGCCTGGACGCTAGGGAAATAAATAAAATGATCATCAACAATAGGACTTCCCCTGGCGAGATCGAAGAAATCTTAAAAAAATTCCACGGCACCAAATACATTAGTACTTGGGATACAGTATGCGGATACTGGCAGGTTGAGTTGCACCCAAATAGTAGAAAATATATGGCGTTCCTTTTCGACGGAAGGAACTATCAATTTAAAAGGCTACCTTTCGGATTAATTAATTCTGTTGCTATATTCGTAAAATGTATGGACCAGATATTGGGACAAGAGACTCTACAATTCACTACAGTCTACGTAGATGACTTACTTATAACTTCTTCACATTGGGATGAACATTGCGAGAGGGTAGAACAAGTACTGAGAAAGCTGTCTGAAAATAATATAACACTCAAGTTAAACAAATCTAAATTTATTGCTAACCAAGTAAAGTTCTTAGGTTTTAATTTGACAAAGAAGGGTATCACGCCGTCCACAGAGAAAATAGAAGCAATTCAACAGTTCCCTACTCCAAAAAATAGAAAACAGTTACAATCCTTCCTTGGAATTTGTAACTATTACCGCAAATTCCAAGATAATTATTCAGAAATAACTGCTAAATTACAAAAACAACTATCATCCAAGGACAAATGGGCATGGGGACCAGAACAAGATAGAGTACTGCAATTAATCAAAGAAAAATTTCTAGAGACAGTTATGTTGCACCACCCTGACTTTAATAAACACTTTTATCTAAATTGTGATGCAAGCAATGTCAGTTTAGGAGCCACGTTATATCAAGAAGATGGAGAAGGACATCACATGGTAATAAGTTTCGCCAGCAGAGTGCTAAACAATTGCGAACACAACTATAATGTTACCGAAAAGGAGCTGCTGAGTGTAGTTTACGCATGCAATAAGTTCAGAACTTATATACTTGGATACCCAGTGACAGTAAGGAGTGATCACAAATCAATCTCATTCCTAAAACGATGTAAGCTCAGTCATGGTCAGTTAACTAGATGGGTCCTTGCACTGCAAGAATATCACATTAATTGGGAATATATACCTGGAAGGAAGAACATAGCAGCCGATATCTTGTCCCGAATAAACATACAAGACCAATCATTCGATGGAGAAAAGGAACAAATTGCCAAAGTGTACAATATTATTAAGAGTAGGAAGGATTTAGAAATAATAACAAACGAAATTAATCAACATCAAAAATTGGATCCCAAATTAGTAAACATACGCCAGAAGGTGCAAAATGCTGATGAAATTATTACAAAATATTACTGTATACATGATGATAGACTATTTATTAAAGTTACCCCTAATCAAGTAAACTGGAAATTAGTAATTCCAACAGCTGTGGAAAACAAATTAATCTTGGATTACCATATAAGATATGGACACATGGGAGCCATAAAAATCGTCAAAGCCCTGGAAGAACAAGTGTACATAAAAAATATAAACAGAAAGGTGCAAAAATCAATCCAAACCTGTCACATCTGCCAGATGGTTAAATGTAACAATGAGAAGAAGGAGGGAGCAATGATTCCTATTACATCCCAACACAAGCTGGAGAAAGTATTCCTGGATATATGTGGACCATTCGCACGCAGTCGAGGGAACCATAGATATAAATTTATCATTATTATTTTCGACCATTTTTCTAAATATATTAAACTTTATGCTATCAGCAGAGCCACTACCAAGAAAATTCTGGAGATAGTCATTGGACATTACATAATAGAGATTGGTAAACCTTCATCCATTATCACCGATCATGGTACGCAGTTCAAGGGAAGCAAATGGAGAAATAGTCTTCTAAAACACGGTATTAAAACGTATAAGACTTCAGTCTACCACCCCAGCAGCAATCCTGCGGAGCGTGTATTGAGGGAAGTTGGCAGAATACTCCGAACTTACTGTCATAACCAACAGAGGAGGTGGCACGAATACTTGTCACTTACCGAAGAATTTCTCAATATATCTTACCATCAATCCATTGAAAATACCCCCTATACTGTTATGTTTGAAAAGCTTCCACCTAGGGACATCCAGGATATCATCAATTTTCCAATAAACCCAGAATATCAATTCGAAAACATTAAATTTTATAACCGGATAATGGAGAAGACAGAACAAAAGAAAAAGAAGTATGAAAAGAATAATCCAAAACCAATAAATTACCAGATTGGCAAAAAAATATTAATAAGAAGTAGAGAGTTACCCAGTACACTAGAAGGAATAACGAAAAAATTATTATTATTATATACTGGACCCTATGTAATAACAAAAATTAATAACAATAATACCTATGAAATAATGAACCCTATCACGAAAAAGATTAAGGGAACATATAATCAGGAATCTATAAAAAAATATCATGAAGAAACGCCATCACCTATCATAAAGTACATGTCAAGACGGACGAAAATATTATTTAATAAAAACCCTCTAAATTCAAAAAAGAATGTAAGTACAACTTACTAAATATTTTGAACAATATTATTGAATAAAAACCACAACATTCAAAAAAGAACCCTCTAAATCCAAAAAGTAGGTAAGCACAACTTGCTAAATAGTTTGACCAATATTATTTAATAAAAACCACAACATTCAAAAGGAAGTAAGTACGTCTTACTATATGGTTATGAAGAAAGTATTAAGAAGAGTTAATAACACCCCCAAGATTACAGAAGGAAACAAGAAATATTACTATATGTCTACAAAGAATTATTATAAATACTTAAGAATAAAACCCCAAGATAAACAATTTTTTATATCAAAAAGGACCTATGCAAAATAATTAAAAAGAAAAAACTCCATGATCTAAAATACATGCCGAATTGCCAAACGAATTGAACAACAAAATAAATGATTGTTTATGACCAATATAATTTCAAAAGGAACAAGAAAAAATGTTTATCAACATAATTGGTAGTAATGTGACCAGACAAAATGGTAAAATAAGAAGAACAATGAATAATTTAATGACTATAATTACACTGAAATTAAGTAATGATAATAATTAAGGAAATTACGATTTAGAAATTCTTGGAAATAGAAGAACAAATGAAAAAATAATACATAGAGTTCCTGTCACAACAAAAAAGAAGATCAAGGTTAATTACAATTAAAGACTGTCAGAAATGTTATCAGAAAATAATTAAGGAAAATAAAATGGAATCATGAAGTATGGAATATATAAATAATTAAATATAAAACGCGACAATGTAAAGAATTCCCAAAATGTTTATTATATATTAATTAAGAAGATTATTATGATGATATTATATTTTATAGATGACTGTAGATGAATTCCAGCAGTACTATATTGAAGTGTAGTGTGTGCAGCAGAGTATGAAGCCAAAACAGTGCCTCTCTGAACTGTACCAACTCACATATTAGGGATTGTTAGGGAAATTGAATATTTAAGGGATATTAGAATCGTTGCGAAGAATGACATCAAATTCCAAAAAAGTGTGACGGAAGAAAACAGAAGGACGATAGCTGACAGAAGAATAATGGAGAAGTGCATTGATAGCAGTAACTAGCAGTAGAAGAGAAGTGAACCTAAAGTTTCATTGAGTATTGTGACCAACCATCGACAAATACTGTTTAAAGAAAAAAAAAAAAGAGAAACCAAGAATGTTGATATGAGTAATAAAATGTCATTAAATAGAAAATTGTAAATACAATTATAAACAAGTTACATTGAGAATTCCATCGTTGACCATTGAAATTGATATGAAGGAAAGGCATGTAAAAGACATAAGTTTACTTGACCTAAATTACATTCAGGTAAATTAAACTTTTTTAGGAGGGGGAGCATATGTAACGCAACAGAAATGTGGTCCCCGACGTTACATAGAGAAAACTATTAAAAATAGAATCGGGAAGTAAATATTTATATCCCACACTAATAAAAGGGTCAGATAAATAAATTTATCATGGTATAAAAGTAATAAGAATGCAAGGTAGTAATGATAATAAAAATTAAGAATGTAATAAAGATTATAGTGATAAGTCTCAATGTTCAGTGAGAGGGAAATGAATAAAAAAACATTGATAAAAAGTTGAAAAAAGAAAAATAAAATTGACTATTTTAAAGTAATTGATGATATGAAGATAGATAAGAATGAGTCAAAAATGTACGTTATAAGTTAATCTAAAGTACTTACTATGAATTGTATAATGTTATGTTGTTATCATAAATATGTTGTTATAATTTGTGTTAACATATGAAAGTTTACTTATTGATAGAATATCAAATAATGAAGTAATATGTATTATTTGTTTACTGTTATAGAACTGTGATTGAACTCAGTTATTGAGTATTAATTAATTTCATTTTTCTTATGTGTGATCTATAGGTCAAGATAAAGTTATTGTTAGATATCATAAAGATAATTATTTGTGTACATGTACGTAGTTAAAAATTGATTATGTTTGTAAACTTGTATAAAAAGGCTATAGTTGTTAACAAGTTAAATTCAAAAATAGATCAAAGTATAATAAAAGGCCTAACAGCCAATAACACTGTATAATAACTCAGATCAGAAAGGTTAGGTAAAGAATTTAATAACAAATACTAAATATAATTCAATAAGTTAATAGAAACCAATAATAATTAATAATAAATAATAAACAAACCCAAACTCAACAAATTATGATAATGCCATGGTGCAATGATATCGATAGATAATGTTTGATATCGGAAAACAACATTTATTAAAAGAAACAGGCTAAGAGAGAAAAACCAGCCGAATATATAGAAATTAGTAAACAAGCAATAAATAAGATTATATTCTGATATAATGGAAGTTTAGTAAGGAATTATTTTGATGATTGGAAGAATGTTATATGAAATTATCACTATATAACTAAATATTTAATAAGAATAAAAAAAGTTGTTGCTAGGGACGACAAATGAATATAATTTGTTGATTTTGATTATTGAAATTTATGACATGAACGAGAAGAGATTAACAACGAGAGATGGTCAATAAAATACTAAATTAATATAAATTATTAAAGATATCAACATTCACAATAAATGAAGGACTAATTACCATAATTTGGGCCAACAAAACATTAACCAAATTGTCTAATTGTATAGTACAAAACGATAATAAGTAATTGAATTCAAAGGAATGACTTGGATTGCACAATATCAGATCATGAAACGAATGTTAAATTAATGAAGTAATAAAACCAGATAAAGAACTACCTGAGTAAGGATTTAATCCTCTAAACCGAACGAAAATAGAATAACCATCAAATCACATTGGACATCGCAGTTTAGATCATACAATAGAAAAACGTATTTGGATCCAGAATTTGTCGAAGCACGTAATCACAAGTTTGGCCGTTAGTGAACAAAAGGAGCGGTATTACTGCATCAACCCAGGACCAAGGATTCCACTTTATTACACCTTTGAAGACAAGACTGAAGAAAATCATCTCATCTGCGTTTGATACTGAACTACAACGAACAAGGTTAGATGTGAACAGCCATCCCGAGTCGCATGTCCAGAGAATGGTAAACTTCAATTATTTAAATAATATTAAATTAAATAAACTTTAATCTTGTAATATCTTGCATTCCTATTTATGTATTTTTAATCTTCCCAGCAGTTGAAAGAACCTTCACGCCCTGTATCTAAAAATAATTATAAAAACAATCATAACTAAATTTAATATAAAACATTGTACCGATCGATAATCGATTAACTCAGACTTATAGCCTTTTCGTATCTCAAGTAAGAACAATATTATTGGATGTTATATAATTGAACTAATAAAGAATCATTACATAATTTCAAGATCTTATCATTTGTGTATTTTTTAATAAAGTGTGAACAGGAAACAAACCGATAGAGAGTTTAACCGCTAATCACCATACGCGGTGGGTTAACCTCTAAATTTCTTTGTCTTGGTACTGCAGCGCTAGTTGCAGACTTCTCCGGTATTAAAGAGAGGAGAATTACATACTAAATTTCTCTTATTCTCTGCAAAGCAGAATAGGCTTGGGCGGAGTTTTTGAATAATACCCAACATATATAAGTTTCATTCACACCGACACTTTTAGATTAAATAGAGAGATGAGGTAGTCATGATTAACTATCCCACGACACCTAATAAATTAAGATATAGAAGGAATTGGTATATTAAATAATTAAAGAGAGGAAGGAAAGAGAGGTACGTACAAGAGGTATTACAAATTGGCGTCTAACAACGTGAGGCGTTAGAGAAACCTAAATTAAGATAGATTATCAAAATAAATCAACACACGACAAGCACACACGAGACAATACAAATTGGCGCTCAACTAGTGTAGGGCTTAAGTTAAGTAAAACCATAATTATATAAATATTACTTAACTAGAGCAGGCAACTGTTGCAGACTGAAAATGCATAATACCAGAGGTAGATCCAAGAAGAGGGCAGAAGACACGGAGAAGGAAGAAGGTGGACAAGAACAAGAAATAGAAGTAGTCACAGATAGTGAAATAGAACAACAGGCAAGCGATAAAGAAGAAACTGAAGTAAGTATGGACACGGAAAAGGAAACAGTTGAAGAGGAGGCCCAAGGGGATCAACCAGATAAGTCCAACCAAAAAGAAGACATAGGTATGCAGGAGATGTTGAAACTACTATTGGAAAACTCAAAGAGACAGGAGGAAAAATTCGACAAAACAAATGAGGAAAACAAGGAGAATTTTAAGAAACGGGAGGAAACTTCACGGAAAACAAACGAGGAAATTAAGGAAAACTCAAAACTAATGAACGAAAGATTTAACAGGAATGATGAGGGTTTAAGACAAATGAAGGAAGACATCCTACAAATAAATGAAGAAAATTTAAGGCAGATTAACGAAAGAATTGAGAATATCCATGTGACAATTAACCAAAAAGTGGACAATAATAATGAGGAAAGAAAACTAGAAATAGCCGAAACAAATGAGAAGTTAGAAAAAACTAATGAAACAGTAATACAGGTTCGTGAGGAATTACAAAATAAAATTAATGACATACAAAATGAGAATAAAAAACAATGGTCGAAGAAATCCAACAGGAGACTGTAGAAAAATATGAGAAAATTAAACAAGAAGTACATCAGACACGGGAGGAGAATAAGGAAGGGATCACACAAGTACAGACAGACATGGGAGAGCAACTGGAAAGAGTATATGGTAATTTGAACAATGTGGAAGGCCAAATTAATACAAATAAAAATAAAATCGAGGAAATTAGTAGACGTGAATTACAGATACAAGAAGAAGTAGATTCATGGCGGGATAGAACATGCCAGCATGATCATATAACTAACCACGATAACCGGGAGTCGATTAATTTTCGAAATTATAAACATAATCCAATGGAAATTTTAAAAAGGTTGGAAGAGTTGGTCACACGAAATAGAGAGAAACGTTGGAGTATCATACGCGGTATGATTGATGACACATTTAAGGATACGTACGACAATTGGTGGACGGCGGTGCGTCCGGATATACAGGACATAACCGAATTCAAAAAGCAATTCAGAGAAAAATATTGGTCGGAGTCGACCCAGAACATGGTCAGGAATAATTTGAGCAACGGTCGATACGAAGCACACGTAGGACAGTCTCCTACATCATACTTCCTGGGAAAAGTATGCATGGCACGTAATTTAGAGCCCAGAATTCCAGAGGAATGTTTAGTAATACAGCTATCCTACCATTATGAGGAAGGAATAAAGAACGCACGTATGTGTAGCCAAATTAAAACAATTCCAGCCATGGCCAAATTCCTTGAGAATTATGAACACGAAACTCATTATCAAAGGAACAGAGTACTAAATTATAAATACCATAAGTATAACAGTAACGACCAACAAACAAATTCCCATAGTAATGATCACCATCAACCAACTCAAAACGTTAACACGAATAGAACACAGCACAACCACCAATAATCAAAGGAATTATAATTATCGGGGCAATACTCATTATAATTACTGTGATGACAGTCGTAATAATAGAGGAGATGGGGACAACCGACCCAATAATTATAGACACAATGTTAATTATATATATTCCAGGCCTCAAAATAATCAGAGACGGTATTACCCAAGGACACACCAATATAACAATTATTATAATCAATCCCGGCGTGAAGACAATTACCAAAATGAAAGAAATTATAGGATAACGGAACATAATACAGAGGATCGACACGAGCCATTACAAAATCAACCAAAGAACTCACCGGAAAATAGAGAAGACGAGGGAAGCCCTCATTTAAACTAATAGAGGCAGTGAGAAATGAAGAATACCCCTCACTGAACCGAAATCTTGGGGAACAACGACCTACAAATAGACCTACAAATGACAATACCATAACTATAATCACTAACCATTATTTAAAAAAATATTGGAGAAGATTTATTGGAAGAGGATAATAATCATGTACACAGTAATAGTAATAATGAAATTATATATGTAATAGCTAAATAAAATGGAATACAATCCACAATTATGATAGATACAGGATCCAACATCTCGTTAATAGATAACACTGAACTGGAAAAAATACAGCGAGAAGGCCAGTTACCTATCCCCATCTTACCTGTGAATAATGTAATAATAATTGGAGCCACTGGACGGCAAAATAAAACTGTTAAAAAACAAGTATCGCTCGACCTCACCAATAATAATGTAACCATACCCATAGGGTTCTTAGTCACAACGGGATTACCGTTCAACGTATTGATTGGATGCGATATATTGCGACAGCATTCAGCAGTAATTGACTTACATAAAGGAATAGTATCATTAACATCCGAAGAAGGGTTATGGACAGCAGAATTTGTAGACGCTAATAGAACCGTTCCAGTTAACGACAAATGTCAGGTCATAAAAAGTTATTTTTGTAAGAACAATAAAATACAAGAAGCCATACAATATGAGGACGATGATCCAGAACTATGGCAGAGTAAGTTGGAAGAGATGCGAGAGTTCCAAAGAGAAAAAACTTGTCAACAAATAAGTAAGGTACAGGCCGAAAATTTAATTAAAATATACAATAGATACAAACACATATTCTCCAACGCTCCAGGTAAAGTAAAAGGCAACCAGTGTGAAATAAATTTTAAAGTACCGGTGGGCTTTCGTAGAAAATCCTACCCGATAACATATTCAATAAAAAACGAAGTTCGGGAAGAAATCAATCGTATGATCAAGGATGACATAATAGAATACAGTCAATCACCCTATACCAGTCCCATAGTGGCAATCCCGAAAAAGAACGGAAATGTGAGAATTTGCCTGGACGCTAGGGAAATAAATAAAATGATCATCAACAATAGGACTTCCCCTGGCGAGATCGAAGAAATCTTAAAAAAATTCCACGGCACCAAATACATTAGTACTTGGGATACAGTATGCGGATACTGGCAGGTTGAGTTGCACCCAAATAGTAGAAAATATATGGCGTTCCTTTTCGACGGAAGGAACTATCAATTTAAAAGGCTACCTTTCGGATTAATTAATTCTGTTGCTATATTCGTAAAATGTATGGACCAGATATTGGGACAAGAGACTCTACAATTCACTACAGTCTACGTAGATGACTTACTTATAACTTCTTCACATTGGGATGAACATTGCGAGAGGGTAGAACAAGTACTGAGAAAGCTGTCTGAAAATAATATAACACTCAAGTTAAACAAATCTAAATTTATTGCTAACCAAGTAAAGTTCTTAGGTTTTAATTTGACAAAGAAGGGTATCACGCCGTCCACAGAGAAAATAGAAGCAATTCAACAGTTCCCTACTCCAAAAAATAGAAAACAGTTACAATCCTTCCTTGGAATTTGTAACTATTACCGCAAATTCCAAGATAATTATTCAGAAATAACTGCTAAATTACAAAAACAACTATCATCCAAGGACAAATGGGCATGGGGACCAGAACAAGATAGAGTACTGCAATTAATCAAAGAAAAATTTCTAGAGACAGTTATGTTGCACCACCCTGACTTTAATAAACACTTTTATCTAAATTGTGATGCAAGCAATGTCAGTTTAGGAGCCACGTTATATCAAGAAGATGGAGAAGGACATCACATGGTAATAAGTTTCGCCAGCAGAGTGCTAAACAATTGCGAACACAACTATAATGTTACCGAAAAGGAGCTGCTGAGTGTAGTTTACGCATGCAATAAGTTCAGAACTTATATACTTGGATACCCAGTGACAGTAAGGAGTGATCACAAATCAATCTCATTCCTAAAACGATGTAAGCTCAGTCATGGTCAGTTAACTAGATGGGTCCTTGCACTGCAAGAATATCACATTAATTGGGAATATATACCTGGAAGGAAGAACATAGCAGCCGATATCTTGTCCCGAATAAACATACAAGACCAATCATTCGATGGAGAAAAGGAACAAATTGCCAAAGTGTACAATATTATTAAGAGTAGGAAGGATTTAGAAATAATAACAAACGAAATTAATCAACATCAAAAATTGGATCCCAAATTAGTAAACATACGCCAGAAGGTGCAAAATGCTGATGAAATTATTACAAAATATTACTGTATACATGATGATAGACTATTTATTAAAGTTACCCCTAATCAAGTAAACTGGAAATTAGTAATTCCAACAGCTGTGGAAAACAAATTAATCTTGGATTACCATATAAGATATGGACACATGGGAGCCATAAAAATCGTCAAAGCCCTGGAAGAACAAGTGTACATAAAAAATATAAACAGAAAGGTGCAAAAATCAATCCAAACCTGTCACATCTGCCAGATGGTTAAATGTAACAATGAGAAGAAGGAGGGAGCAATGATTCCTATTACATCCCAACACAAGCTGGAGAAAGTATTCCTGGATATATGTGGACCATTCGCACGCAGTCGAGGGAACCATAGATATAAATTTATCATTATTATTTTCGACCATTTTTCTAAATATATTAAACTTTATGCTATCAGCAGAGCCACTACCAAGAAAATTCTGGAGATAGTCATTGGACATTACATAATAGAGATTGGTAAACCTTCATCCATTATCACCGATCATGGTACGCAGTTCAAGGGAAGCAAATGGAGAAATAGTCTTCTAAAACACGGTATTAAAACGTATAAGACTTCAGTCTACCACCCCAGCAGCAATCCTGCGGAGCGTGTATTGAGGGAAGTTGGCAGAATACTCCGAACTTACTGTCATAACCAACAGAGGAGGTGGCACGAATACTTGTCACTTACCGAAGAATTTCTCAATATATCTTACCATCAATCCATTGAAAATACCCCCTATACTGTTATGTTTGAAAAGCTTCCACCTAGGGACATCCAGGATATCATCAATTTTCCAATAAACCCAGAATATCAATTCGAAAACATTAAATTTTATAACCGGATAATGGAGAAGACAGAACAAAAGAAAAAGAAGTATGAAAAGAATAATCCAAAACCAATAAATTACCAGATTGGCAAAAAAATATTAATAAGAAGTAGAGAGTTACCCAGTACACTAGAAGGAATAACGAAAAAATTATTATTATTATATACTGGACCCTATGTAATAACAAAAATTAATAACAATAATACCTATGAAATAATGAACCCTATCACGAAAAAGATTAAGGGAACATATAATCAGGAATCTATAAAAAAATATCATGAAGAAACGCCATCACCTATCATAAAGTACATGTCAAGACGGACGAAAATATTATTTAATAAAAACCCTCTAAATTCAAAAAAGAATGTAAGTACAACTTACTAAATATTTTGAACAATATTATTGAATAAAAACCACAACATTCAAAAAAGAACCCTCTAAATCCAAAAAGTAGGTAAGCACAACTTGCTAAATAGTTTGAACAATATTATTTAATAAAAACCACAACATTCAAAAGGAAGTAAGTACGTCTTACTATATGGTTATGAAGAAAGTATTAAGAAGAGTTAATAACACCCCCAAGATTACAGAAGGAAACAAGAAATATTACTATATGTCTACAAAGAATTATTATAAATACTTAAGAATAAAACCCCAAGATAAACAATTTTTTATATCAAAAAGGACCTATGCAAAATAATTAAAAAGAAAAAACTCCATGATCTAAAATACATGCCGAATTGCCAAACGAATTGAACAACAAAATAAATGATTGTTTATGACCAATATAATTTCAAAAGGAACAAGAAAAAATGTTTATCAACATAATTGGTAGTAATGTGACCAGACAAAATGGTAAAATAAGAAGAACAATGAATAATTTAATGACTATAATTACACTGAAATTAAGTAATGATAATAATTAAGGAAATTACGATTTAGAAATTCTTGGAAATAGAAGAACAAATGAAAAAATAATACATAGAGTTCCTGTCACAACAAAAAAGAAGATCAAGGTTAATTACAATTAAAGACTGTCAGAAATGTTATCAGAAAATAATTAAGGAAAATAAAATGGAATCATGAAGTATGGAATATATAAATAATTAAATATAAAACGCGACAATGTAAAGAATTCCCAAAATGTTTATTATATATTAATTAAGAAGATTATTATGATGATATTATATTTTATAGATGACTGTAGATGAATTCCAGCAGTACTATATTGAAGTGTAGTGTGTGCAGCAGAGTATGAAGCCAAAACAGTGCCTCTCTGAACTGTACCAACTCACATATTAGGGATTGTTAGGGAAATTGAATATTTAAGGGATATTAGAATCGTTGCGAAGAATGACATCAAATTCCAAAAAAGTGTGACGGAAGAAAACAGAAGGACGATAGCTGACAGAAGAATAATGGAGAAGTGCATTGATAGCAGTAACTAGCAGTAGAAGAGAAGTGAACCTAAAGTTTCATTGAGTATTGTGACCAACCATCGACAAATACTGTTTAAAGAAAAAAAAAAAAGAGAAACCAAGAATGTTGATATGAGTAATAAAATGTCATTAAATAGAAAATTGTAAATACAATTATAAACAAGTTACATTGAGAATTCCATCGTTGACCATTGAAATTGATATGAAGGAAAGGCATGTAAAAGACATAAGTTTACTTGACCTAAATTACATTCAGGTAAATTAAACTTTTTTAGGAGGGGGAGCATATGTAACGCAACAGAAATGTGGTCCCCGACGTTACATAGAGAAAACTATTAAAAATAGAATCGGGAAGTAAATATTTATATCCCACACTAATAAAAGGGTCAGATAAATAAATTTATCATGGTATAAAAGTAATAAGAATGCAAGGTAGTAATGATAATAAAAATTAAGAATGTAATAAAGATTATAGTGATAAGTCTCAATGTTCAGTGAGAGGGAAATGAATAAAAAAACATTGATAAAAAGTTGAAAAAAGAAAAATAAAATTGACTATTTTAAAGTAATTGATGATATGAAGATAGATAAGAATGAGTCAAAAATGTACGTTATAAGTTAATCTAAAGTACTTACTATGAATTGTATAATGTTATGTTGTTATCATAAATATGTTGTTATAATTTGTGTTAACATATGAAAGTTTACTTATTGATAGAATATCAAATAATGAAGTAATATGTATTATTTGTTTACTGTTATAGAACTGTGATTGAACTCAGTTATTGAGTATTAATTAATTTCATTTTTCTTATGTGTGATCTATAGGTCAAGATAAAGTTATTGTTAGATATCATAAAGATAATTATTTGTGTACATGTACGTAGTTAAAAATTGATTATGTTTGTAAACTTGTATAAAAAGGCTATAGTTGTTAACAAGTTAAATTCAAAAATAGATCAAAGTATAATAAAAGGCCTAACAGCCAATAACACTGTATAATAACTCAGATCAGAAAGGTTAGGTAAAGAATTTAATAACAAATACTAAATATAATTCAATAAGTTAATAGAAACCAATAATAATTAATAATAAATAATAAACAAACCCAAACTCAACAAATTATGATAATGCCATGGTGCAATGATATCGATAGATAATGTTTGATATCGGAAAACAACATTTATTAAAAGAAACAGGCTAAGAGAGAAAAACCAGCCGAATATATAGAAATTAGTAAACAAGCAATAAATAAGATTATATTCTGATATAATGGAAGTTTAGTAAGGAATTATTTTGATGATTGGAAGAATGTTATATGAAATTATCACTATATAACTAAATATTTAATAAGAATAAAAAAAGTTGTTGCTAGGGACGACAAATGAATATAATTTGTTGATTTTGATTATTGAAATTTATGACATGAACGAGAAGAGATTAACAACGAGAGATGGTCAATAAAATACTAAATTAATATAAATTATTAAAGATATCAACATTCACAATAAATGAAGGACTAATTACCATAATTTGGGCCAACAAAACATTAACCAAATTGTCTAATTGTATAGTACAAAACGATAATAAGTAATTGAATTCAAAGGAATGACTTGGATTGCACAATATCAGATCATGAAACGAATGTTAAATTAATGAAGTAATAAAACCAGATAAAGAACTACCTGAGTAAGGATTTAATCCTCTAAACCGAACGAAAATAGAATAACCATCAAATCACATTGGACATCGCAGTTTAGATCATACAATAGAAAAACGTATTTGGATCCAGAATTTGTCGAAGCACGTAATCACAAGTTTGGCCGTTAGTGAACAAAAGGAGCGGTATTACTGCATCAACCCAGGACCAAGGATTCCACTTTATTACACCTTTGAAGACAAGACTGAAGAAAATCATCTCATCTGCGTTTGATACTGAACTACAACGAACAAGGTTAGATGTGAACAGCCATCCCGAGTCGCATGTCCAGAGAATGGTAAACTTCAATTATTTAAATAATATTAAATTAAATAAACTTTAATCTTGTAATATCTTGCATTCCTATTTATGTATTTTTAATCTTCCCAGCAGTTGAAAGAACCTTCACGCCCTGTATCTAAAAATAATTATAAAAACAATCATAACTGAATTTAATATAAAACATTGTACCGATCGATAATCGATTAACTCAGACTTATAGCCTTTTCGTATCTCAAGTAAGAACAATATTATTGGATGTTATATAATTGAACTAATAAAGAATCATTACATAATTTCAAGATCTTATCATTTATGTATTTTTTAATAAAGTGTGAACAGGAAACAAACCGATAGAGAGTTTAACCGCTAATCACCATACGCAGTGGGTTAACCGCTAAATTTCTTTGTCTTGGTACTGCAGCGCTAGTTGCAGACTTCTCCGGTATTAAAGAGAGGAGAATTACATACTAAATTTCTCTTATTCTCTGCAAAGCAGAATAGGCTTGGGCGGAGTTTTTGAATAATACCCAACATATATAAGTTTCATTCACACCGACACTTTTAGATTAAATAGAGAGATGAGGTAGTCATGATTAACTATCCCACGACACCTAATAAATTAAGATATAGAAGGAATTGGTATATTAAATAATTAAAGAGAGGAAGGAAAGAGAGGTACGTACAAGAGGTAATACAAATTGGCGTCTAACAACGTGAGGCGTTAGAGAAACCTAAATTAAGATAGATTATCAAAATAAATCAACACACGACAAGCACACACGAGACAATACAAATTGGCGCTCAACTAGTGTAGGGCTTAAGTTAAGTAAAACCATAATTATATAAATATTACTTAACTAGAGCAGGCAACTGTTGGAGACTAAAAATGCATAATACCAGAGGTAGATCCAAGAAGAGGGCAGAAGACACGGAGAAGGAAGAAGGTGGACAAGAACAAGAAATAGAAGTAGTCACAGATAGTGAAATAGAACAACAGGCAAGCGATAAAGAAGAAACTGAAGTAAGTATGGACATGGAAAAGGAAACAGTTGAAGAGGAGGCCCAAGGGGATCAACCAGATAAGTCCAACCAAAAAGAAGACATAGGTATGCAGGAGATGTTGAAACTACTATTGGAAAACTCAAAGAGACAGGAGGAAAAATTCGACAAAACAAATGAGGAAAACAAGGAGAATTTTAAGAAACGGGAGGAAACTTCACGGAAAACAAACGAGGAAATTAAGGAAAACTCAAAACTAATGAACGAAAGATTTAACAGGAATGATGAGGGTTTAAGACAAATGAAGGAAGACATCCTACAAATAAATGAAGAAAATTTAAGGCAGATTAACGAAAGAATTGAGAATATCCATGTGACAATTAACCAAAAAGTGGACAATAATAATGAGGAAAGAAAACTAGAAATAGCCGAAACAAATGAGAAGTTAGAAAAAACTAATGAAACAGTAATACAGGTTCGTGAGGAATTACAAAATAAAATTAATGACATACAAAATGAGAATAAAACAATGGTCGAAGAAATCCAACAGGAGACTGTAGAAAAATATGAGAAAATTAAACAAGAAGTACATCAGACACGGGAGGAGAATAAGGAAGGGATCACACAAGTACAGACAGACATGGGAGAGCAACTGGAAAGAGTATATGGTAATTTGAACAATGTGGAAGGCCAAATTAATACAAATAAAAATAAAATCGAGGAAATTAGTAGACGTGAATTACAGATACAAGAAGAAGTAGATTCATGGCGGGATAGAACATGCCAGCATGATCATATAACTAACCACGATAACCGGGAGTCGATTAATTTTTGAAATTATAAGCGTAATCCAATGGAAATTTTAAAAAGGTTGGAAGAGTTGGTCACACGAAATAGAGAGAAACGTTGGAGTATCATACGCGGTATGATTGATGACACATTTAAGGATACGTACGACAATTGGTGGACGGCGGTGCGTCCGGATATACAGGACATAACCGAATTCAAAAAGCAATTCAGAGAAAAATATTGGTCGGAGTCGACCCAGAACATGGTCAGGAATAATTTGAGCAACGGTCGATACGAAGCACACGTAGGACAGTCTCCTACATCATACTTCCTGGGAAAAGTATGCATGGCACGTAATTTAGAGCCCAGAATTCCAGAGGAATGTTTAGTAATACAGCTATCCTACCATTATGAGGAAGGAATAAAGAACGCACGTATGTGTAGCCAAATTAAAACAATTCCAGCCATGGCCAAATTCCTTGAGAATTATGAACACGAAACTCATTATCAAAGGAACAGAGTACTAAATTATAAATACCATAAGTATAACAGTAACGACCAACAAACAAATTCCCATAGTAATGATCACCATCAACCAACTCAAAACTTTAACACGAATAGAACACAGCACAACCACCAATAATCAAAGGAATTATAATTATCGGGGCAATACTCATTATAATTACTGTGATGACAGTCGTAATAATAGAGGAGATGGGGACAACCGACCCAATAATTATAGACACAATGTTAATTATATATATTCCAGGCCTCAAAATAATCAGAGACGGTATTACCCAAGGACACACCAATATAACAATTATTATAATCAATCCCGGCGTGAAGACAATTACCAAAATGAAAGAAATTATAGGATAACGGAACATAATACAGAGGATCGACACGAGCCATTACAAAATCAACCAAAGAACTCACCGGAAAATAGAGAAGACGAGGGAAGCCCTCATTTAAACTAATAGAGGCAGTGAGAAATGAAGAATACCCCTCACTGAACCGAAATCTTGGGGAACAACGACCTACAAATAGACCTACAAATGACAATACCATAACTATAATCACTAACCATTATTTAAAAAAATATTGGAGAAGATTTATTGGAAGAGGATAATAATCATGTACACAGTAATAGTAATAATGAAATTATATATGTAATAGCTAAATAAAATGGAATACAATCCACAATTATGATAGATACAGGATCCAACATCTCGTTAATAGATAACACTGAACTGGAAAAAATACAGCGAGAAGGCCAGTTACCTATCCCCATCTTACCTGTGAATAATGTAATAATAATTGGAGCCACTGGACGGCAAAATAAAACTGTTAAAAAACAAGTATCGCTCGACCTCACCAATAATAATGTAACCATACCCATAGGGTTCTTAGTCACAACGGGATTACCGTTCAACGTATTGATTGGATGCGATATATTGCGACAGCATTCAGCAGTAATTGACTTACATAAAGGAATAGTATCATTAACATCCGAAGAAGGGTTATGGACAGCAGAATTTGTAGACGCTAATAGAACCGTTCCAGTTAACGACAAATGTCAGGTCATAAAAAGTTATTTTTGTAAGAACAATAAAATACAAGAAGCCATACAATATGAGGACGATGATCCAGAACTATGGCAGAGTAAGTTGGAAGAGATGCGAGAGTTCCAAAGAGAAAAAACTTGTCAACAAATAAGTAAGGTACAGGCCGAAAATTTAATTAAAATATACAATAGATACAAACACATATTCTCCAACGCTCCAGGTAAAGTAAAAGGCAACCAGTGTGAAATAAATTTTAAAGTACCGGTGGGCTTTCGTAGAAAATCCTACCCGATAACATATTCAATAAAAAACGAAGTTCGGGAAGAAATCAATCGTATGATCAAGGATGACATAATAGAATACAGTCAATCACCCTATACCAGTCCCATAGTGGCAATCCCGAAAAAGAACGGAAATGTGAGAATTTGCCTGGACGCTAGGGAAATAAATAAAATGATCATCAACAATAGGACTTCCCCTGGCGAGATCGAAGAAATCTTAAAAAAATTCCACGGCACCAAATACATTAGTACTTGGGATACAGTATGCGGATACTGGCAGGTTGAGTTGCACCCAAATAGTAGAAAATATATGGCGTTCCTTTTCGACGGAAGGAACTATCAATTTAAAAGGCTACCTTTCGGATTAATTAATTCTGTTGCTATATTCGTAAAATGTATGGACCAGATATTGGGACAAGAGACTCTACAATTCACTACAGTCTACGTAGATGACTTACTTATAACTTCTTCACATTGGGATGAACATTGCGAGAGGGTAGAACAAGTACTGAGAAAGCTGTCTGAAAATAATATAACACTCAAGTTAAACAAATCTAAATTTATTGCTAACCAAGTAAAGTTCTTAGGTTTTAATTTGACAAAGAAGGGTATCACGCCGTCCACAGAGAAAATAGAAGCAATTCAACAGTTCCCTACTCCAAAAAATAGAAAACAGTTACAATCCTTCCTTGGAATTTGTAACTATTACCGCAAATTCCAAGATAATTATTCAGAAATAACTGCTAAATTACAAAAACAACTATCATCCAAGGACAAATGGGCATGGGGACCAGAACAAGATAGAGTACTGCAATTAATCAAAGAAAAATTTCTAGAGACAGTTATGTTGCACCACCCTGACTTTAATAAACACTTTTATCTAAATTGTGATGCAAGCAATGTCAGTTTAGGAGCCACGTTATATCAAGAAGATGGAGAAGGACATCACATGGTAATAAGTTTCGCCAGCAGAGTGCTAAACAATTGCGAACACAACTATAATGTTACCGAAAAGGAGCTGCTGAGTGTAGTTTACGCATGCAATAAGTTCAGAACTTATATACTTGGATACCCAGTGACAGTAAGGAGTGATCACAAATCAATCTCATTCCTAAAACGATGTAAGCTCAGTCATGGTCAGTTAACTAGATGGGTCCTTGCACTGCAAGAATATCACATTAATTGGGAATATATACCTGGAAGGAAGAACATAGCAGCCGATATCTTGTCCCGAATAAACATACAAGACCAATCATTCGATGGAGAAAAGGAACAAATTGCCAAAGTGTACAATATTATTAAGAGTAGGAAGGATTTAGAAATAATAACAAACGAAATTAATCAACATCAAAAATTGGATCCCAAATTAGTAAACATACGCCAGAAGGTGCAAAATGCTGATGAAATTATTACAAAATATTACTGTATACATGATGATAGACTATTTATTAAAGTTACCCCTAATCAAGTAAACTGGAAATTAGTAATTCCAACAGCTGTGGAAAACAAATTAATCTTGGATTACCATATAAGATATGGACACATGGGAGCCATAAAAATCGTCAAAGCCCTGGAAGAACAAGTGTACATAAAAAATATAAACAGAAAGGTGCAAAAATCAATCCAAACCTGTCACATCTGCCAGATGGTTAAATGTAACAATGAGAAGAAGGAGGGAGCAATGATTCCTATTACATCCCAACACAAGCTGGAGAAAGTATTCCTGGATATATGTGGACCATTCGCACGCAGTCGAGGGAACCATAGATATAAATTTATCATTATTATTTTCGACCATTTTTCTAAATATATTAAACTTTATGCTATCAGCAGAGCCACTACCAAGAAAATTCTGGAGATAGTCATTGGACATTACATAATAGAGATTGGTAAACCTTCATCCATTATCACCGATCATGGTACGCAGTTCAAGGGAAGCAAATGGAGAAATAGTCTTCTAAAACACGGTATTAAAACGTATAAGACTTCAGTCTACCACCCCAGCAGCAATCCTGCGGAGCGTGTATTGAGGGAAGTTGGCAGAATACTCCGAACTTACTGTCATAACCAACAGAGGAGGTGGCACGAATACTTGTCACTTACCGAAGAATTTCTCAATATATCTTACCATCAATCCATTGAAAATACCCCCTATACTGTTATGTTTGAAAAGCTTCCACCTAGGGACATCCAGGATATCATCAATTTTCCAATAAACCCAGAATATCAATTCGAAAACATTAAATTTTATAACCGGATAATGGAGAAGACAGAACAAAAGAAAAAGAAGTATGAAAAGAATAATCCAAAACCAATAAATTACCAGATTGGCAAAAAAATATTAATAAGAAGTAGAGAGTTACCCAGTACACTAGAAGGAATAACGAAAAAATTATTATTATTATATACTGGACCCTATGTAATAACAAAAATTAATAACAATAATACCTATGAAATAATGAACCCTATCACGAAAAAGATTAAGGGAACATATAATCAGGAATCTATAAAAAAATATCATGAAGAAACGCCATCACCTATCATAAAGTACATGTCAAGACGGACGAAAATATTATTTAATAAAAACCCTCTAAATTCAAAAAAGAATGTAAGTACAACTTACTAAATATTTTGAACAATATTATTGAATAAAAACCACAACATTCAAAAAAGAACCCTCTAAATCCAAAAAGTAGGTAAGCACAACTTGCTAAATAGTTTGAATAATATTATTTAATAAAAACCACAACATTCAAAAGGAAGTAAGTACGTCTTACTATATGGTTATGAAGAAAGTATTAAGAAGAGTTAATAACACCCCCAAGATTACAGAAGGAAACAAGAAATATTACTATATGTCTACAAAGAATTATTATAAATACTTAAGAATAAAACCCCAAGATAAACAATTTTTTATATCAAAAAGGACCTATGCAAAATAATTAAAAAGAAAAAACTCCATGATCTAAAATACATGCCGAATTGCCAAACGAATTGAACAACAAAATAAATGATTGTTTATGACCAATATAATTTCAAAAGGAACAAGAAAAAATGTTTATCAACATAATTGGTAGTAATGTGACCAGACAAAATGGTAAAATAAGAAGAACAATGAATAATTTAATGACTATAATTACACTGAAATTAAGTAATGATAATAATTAAGGAAATTACGATTTAGAAATTCTTGGAAATAGAAGAACAAATGAAAAAATAATACATAGAGTTCCTGTCACAACAAAAAAGAAGATCAAGGTTAATTACAATTAAAGACTGTCAGAAATGTTATCAGAAAATAATTAAGGAAAATAAAATGGAATCATGAAGTATGGAATATATAAATAATTAAATATAAAACGCGACAATGTAAAGAATTCCCAAAATGTTTATTATATATTAATTAAGAAGATTATTATGATGATATTATATTTTATAGATGACTGTAGATGAATTCCAGCAGTACTATATTGAAGTGTAGTGTGTGCAGCAGAGTATGAAGCCAAAACAGTGCCTCTCTGAACTGTACCAACTCACATATTAGGGATTGTTAGGGAAATTGAATATTTAAGGGATATTAGAATCGTTGCGAAGAATGACATCAAATTCCAAAAAAGTGTGACGGAAGAAAACAGAAGGACGATAGCTGACAGAAGAATAATGGAGAAGTGCATTGATAGCAGTAACTAGCAGTAGAAGAGAAGTGAACCTAAAGTTTCATTGAGTATTGTGACCAACCATCGACAAATACTGTTTAAAGAAAAAAAAAAAAGAGAAACCAAGAATGTTGATATGAGTAATAAAATGTCATTAAATAGAAAATTGTAAATACAATTATAAACAAGTTACATTGAGAATTCCATCGTTGACCATTGAAATTGATATGAAGGAAAGGCATGTAAAAGACATAAGTTTACTTGACCTAAATTACATTCAGGTAAATTAAACTTTTTTAGGAGGGGGAGCATATGTAACGCAACAGAAATGTGGTCCCCGACGTTACATAGAGAAAACTATTAAAAATAGAATCGGGAAGTAAATATTTATATCCCACACTAATAAAAGGGTCAGATAAATAAATTTATCATGGTATAAAAGTAATAAGAATGCAAGGTAGTAATGATAATAAAAATTAAGAATGTAATAAAGATTATAGTGATAAGTCTCAATGTTCAGTGAGAGGGAAATGAATAAAAAAACATTGATAAAAAGTTGAAAAAAGAAAAATAAAATTGACTATTTTAAAGTAATTGATGATATGAAGATAGATAAGAATGAGTCAAAAATGTACGTTATAAGTTAATCTAAAGTACTTACTATGAATTGTATAATGTTATGTTGTTATCATAAATATGTTGTTATAATTTGTGTTAACATATGAAAGTTTACTTATTGATAGAATATCAAATAATGAAGTAATATGTATTATTTGTTTACTGTTATAGAACTGTGATTGAACTCAGTTATTGAGTATTAATTAATTTCATTTTTCTTATGTGTGATCTATAGGTCAAGATAAAGTTATTGTTAGATATCATAAAGATAATTATTTGTGTACATGTACGTAGTTAAAAATTGATTATGTTTGTAAACTTGTATAAAAAGGCTATAGTTGTTAACAAGTTAAATTCAAAAATAGATCAAAGTATAATAAAAGGCCTAACAGCCAATAACACTGTATAATAACTCAGATCAGAAAGGTTAGGTAAAGAATTTAATAACAAATACTAAATATAATTCAATAAGTTAATAGAAACCAATAATAATTAATAATAAATAATAAACAAACCCAAACTCAACAAATTATGATAATGCCATGGTGCAATGATATCGATAGATAATGTTTGATATCGGAAAACAACATTTATTAAAAGAAACAGGCTAAGAGAGAAAAACCAGCCGAATATATAGAAATTAGTAAACAAGCAATAAATAAGATTATATTCTGATATAATGGAAGTTTAGTAAGGAATTATTTTGATGATTGGAAGAATGTTATATGAAATTATCACTATATAACTAAATATTTAATAAGAATAAAAAAAGTTGTTGCTAGGGACGACAAATGAATATAATTTGTTGATTTTGATTATTGAAATTTATGACATGAACGAGAAGAGATTAACAACGAGAGATGGTCAATAAAATACTAAATTAATATAAATTATTAAAGATATCAACATTCACAATAAATGAAGGACTAATTACCATAATTTGGGCCAACAAAACATTAACCAAATTGTCTAATTGTATAGTACAAAACGATAATAAGTAATTGAATTCAAAGGAATGACTTGGATTGCACAATATCAGATCATGAAACGAATGTTAAATTAATGAAGTAATAAAACCAGATAAAGAACTACCTGAGTAAGGATTTAATCCTCTAAACCGAACGAAAATAGAATAACCATCAAATCACATTGGACATCGCAGTTTAGATCATACAATAGAAAAACGTATTTGGATCCAGAATTTGTCGAAGCACGTAATCACAAGTTTGGCCGTTAGTGAACAAAAGGAGCGGTATTACTGCATCAACCCAGGACCAAGGATTCCACTTTATTACACCTTTGAAGACAAGACTGAAGAAAATCATCTCATCTGCGTTTGATACTGAACTACAACGAACAAGGTTAGATGTGAACAGCCATCCCGAGTCGCATGTCCAGAGAATGGTAAACTTCAATTATTTAAATAATATTAAATTAAATAAACTTTAATCTTGTAATATCTTGCATTCCTATTTATGTATTTTTAATCTTCCCAGCAGTTGAAAGAACCTTCACGCCCTGTATCTAAAAATAATTATAAAAACAATCATAACTGAATTTAATATAAAACATTGTACCGATCGATAATCGATTAACTCAGACTTATAGCCTTTTCGTATCTCAAGTAAGAACAATATTATTGGATGTTATATAATTGAACTAATAAAGAATCATTACATAATTTCAAGATCTTATCATTTATGTATTTTTTAATAAAGTGTGAACAGGAAACAAACCGATAGAGAGTTTAACCGCTAATCACCATACGCGGTGGGTTAACCTCTAAATTTCTTTGTCTTGGTACTGCAGCGCTAGTTGCAGACTTCTCCGGTATTAAAGAGAGGAGAATTACATACTAAATTTCTCTTATTCTCTGCAAAGCAGAATAGGCTTGGGCGGAGTTTTTGAATAATACCCAACATATATAAGTTTCATTCACACCGACACTTTTAGATTAAATAGAGAGATGAGGTAGTCATGATTAACTATCCCACGACACCTAATAAATTAAGATATAGAAGGAATTGGTATATTAAATAATTAAAGAGAGGAAGGAAAGAGAGGTACGTACAAGAGGTAATACAAACTGGCGTCTAACAACGTGAGGCGTTAGAGAAACCTAAATTAAGATAGATTATCAAAATAAATCAACACACGACAAGCACACACGAGACAATACAAATTGGCGCTCAACTAGTGTAGGGCTTAAGTTAAGTAAAACCATAATTATATAAATATTACTTAACTAGAGCAGGCAACTGTTGGAGACTAAAAATGCATAATACCAGAGGTAGATCCAAGAAGAGGGCAGAAGACACGGAGAAGGAAGAAGGTGGACAAGAACAAGAAATAGAAGTAGTCACAGATAGTGAAATAGAACAACAGGCAAGCGATAAAGAAGAAACTGAAGTAAGTATGGACACGGAAAAGGAAACAGTTGAAGAGGAGGCCCAAGGGGATCAACCAGATAAGTCCAACCAAAAAGAAGACATAGGTATGCAGGAGATGTTGAAACTACTATTGGAAAACTCAAAGAGACAGGAGGAAAAATTCGACAAAACAAATGAGGAAAACAAGGGGAATTTTAAGAAACGGGAGGAAACTTCACGGAAAACAAACGAGGAAATTAAGGAAAACTCAAAACTAATGAACGAAAGATTTAACAGGAATGATGAGGGTTTAAGACAAATGAAGGAAGACATCCTACAAATAAATGAAGAAAATTTAAGGCAGATTAACGAAAGAATTGAGAATATCCATGTGACAATTAACCAAAAAGTGGACAATAATAATGAGGAAAGAAAACTAGAAATAGCCGAAACAAATGAGAAGTTAGAAAAAACTAATGAAACAGTAATACAGGTTCGTGAGGAATTACAAAATAAAATTAATGACATACAAAATGAGAATAAAACAATGGTCGAAGAAATCCAACAGGAGACTGTAGAAAAATATGAGAAAATTAAACAAGAAGTACATCAGACACGGGAGGAGAATAAGGAAGGGATCACACAAGTACAGACAGACATGGGAGAGCAACTGGAAAGAGTATATGGTAATTTGAACAATGTGGAAGGCCAAATTAATACAAATAAAAATAAAATCGAGGAAATTAGTAGACGTGAATTACAGATACAAGAAGAAGTAGATTCATGGCGGGATAGAACATGCCAGCATGATCATATAACTAACCACGATAACCGGGAGTCGATTAATTTTTGAAATTATAAGCGTAATCCAATGGAAATTTTAAAAAGGTTGGAAGAGTTGGTCACACGAAATAGAGAGAAACGTTGGAGTATCATACGCGGTATGATTGATGACACATTTAAGGATACGTACGACAATTGGTGGACGGCGGTGCGTCCGGATATACAGGACATAACCGAATTCAAAAAGCAATTCAGAGAAAAATATTGGTCGGAGTCGACCCAGAACATGGTCAGGAATAATTTGAGCAACGGTCGATACGAAGCACACGTAGGACAGTCTCCTACATCATACTTCCTGGGAAAAGTATGCATGGCACGTAATTTAGAGCCCAGAATTCCAGAGGAATGTTTAGTAATACAGCTATCCTACCATTATGAGGAAGGAATAAAGAACGCACGTATGTGTAGCCAAATTAAAACAATTCCAGCCATGGCCAAATTCCTTGAGAATTATGAACACGAAACTCATTATCAAAGGAACAGAGTACTAAATTATAAATACCATAAGTATAACAGTAACGACCAACAAACAAATTCCCATAGTAATGATCACCATCAACCAACTCAAAACGTTAACACGAATAGAACACAGCACAACCACCAATAATCAAAGGAATTATAATTATCGGGGCAATACTCATTATAATTACTGTGATGACAGTCGTAATAATAGAGGAGATGGGGACAACCGACCCAATAATTATAGACACAATGTTAATTATATATATTCCAGGCCTCAAAATAATCAGAGACGGTATTACCCAAGGACACACCAATATAACAATTATTATAATCAATCCCGGCGTGAAGACAATTACCAAAATGAAAGAAATTATAGGATAACGGAACATAATACAGAGGATCGACACGAGCCATTACAAAATCAACCAAAGAACTCACCGGAAAATAGAGAAGACGAGGGAAGCCCTCATTTAAACTAATAGAGGCAGTGAGAAATGAAGAATACCCCTCACTGAACCGAAATCTTGGGGAACAACGACCTACAAATAGACCTACAAATGACAATACCATAACTATAATCACTAACCATTATTTAAAAAAATATTGGAGAAGATTTATTGGAAGAGGATAATAATCATGTACACAGTAATAGTAATAATGAAATTATATATGTAATAGCTAAATAAAATGGAATACAATCCACAATTATGATAGATACAGGATCCAACATCTCGTTAATAGATAACACTGAACTGGAAAAAATACAGCGAGAAGGCCAGTTACCTATCCCCATCTTACCTGTGAATAATGTAATAATAATTGGAGCCACTGGACGGCAAAATAAAACTGTTAAAAAACAAGTATCGCTCGACCTCACCAATAATAATGTAACCATACCCATAGGGTTCTTAGTCACAACGGGATTACCGTTCAACGTATTGATTGGATGCGATATATTGCGACAGCATTCAGCAGTAATTGACTTACATAAAGGAATAGTATCATTAACATCCGAAGAAGGGTTATGGACAGCAGAATTTGTAGACGCTAATAGAACCGTTCCAGTTAACGACAAATGTCAGGTCATAAAAAGTTATTTTTGTAAGAACAATAAAATACAAGAAGCCATACAATATGAGGACGATGATCCAGAACTATGGCAGAGTAAGTTGGAAGAGATGCGAGAGTTCCAAAGAGAAAAAACTTGTCAACAAATAAGTAAGGTACAGGCCGAAAATTTAATTAAAATATACAATAGATACAAACACATATTCTCCAACGCTCCAGGTAAAGTAAAAGGCAACCAGTGTGAAATAAATTTTAAAGTACCGGTGGGCTTTCGTAGAAAATCCTACCCGATAACATATTCAATAAAAAATGAAGTTCGGGAAGAAATCAATCGTATGATCAAGGATGACATAATAGAATACAGTCAATCACCCTATACCAGTCCCATAGTGGCAATCCCGAAAAAGAACGGAAATGTGAGAATTTGCCTGGACGCTAGGGAAATAAATAAAATGATCATCAACAATAGGACTTCCCCTGGCGAGATCGAAGAAATCTTAAAAAAATTCCACGGCACCAAATACATTAGTACTTGGGATACAGTATGCGGATACTGGCAGGTTGAGTTGCACCCAAATAGTAGAAAATATATGGCGTTCCTTTTCGACGGAAGGAACTATCAATTTAAAAGGCTACCTTTCGGATTAATTAATTCTGTTGCTATATTCGTAAAATGTATGGACCAGATATTGGGACAAGAGACTCTACAATTCACTACAGTCTACGTAGATGACTTACTTATAACTTCTTCACATTGGGATGAACATTGCGAGAGGGTAGAACAAGTACTGAGAAAGCTGTCTGAAAATAATATAACACTCAAGTTAAACAAATCTAAATTTATTGCTAACCAAGTAAAGTTCTTAGGTTTTAATTTGACAAAGAAGGGTATCACGCCGTCCACAGAGAAAATAGAAGCAATTCAACAGTTCCCTACTCCAAAAAATAGAAAACAGTTACAATCCTTCCTTGGAATTTGTAACTATTACCGCAAATTCCAAGATAATTATTCAGAAATAACTGCTAAATTACAAAAACAACTATCATCCAAGGACAAATGGGCATGGGGACCAGAACAAGATAGAGTACTGCAATTAATCAAAGAAAAATTTCTAGAGACAGTTATGTTGCACCACCCTGACTTTAATAAACACTTTTATCTAAATTGTGATGCAAGCAATGTCAGTTTAGGAGCCACGTTATATCAAGAAGATGGAGAAGGACATCACATGGTAATAAGTTTCGCCAGCAGAGTGCTAAACAATTGCGAACACAACTATAATGTTACCGAAAAGGAGCTGCTGAGTGTAGTTTACGCATGCAATAAGTTCAGAACTTATATACTTGGATACCCAGTGCCAGTAAGGAGTGATCACAAATCAATCTCATTCCTAAAACGATGTAAGCTCAGTCATGGTCAGTTAACTAGATGGGTCCTTGCACTGCAAGAATATCACATTAATTGGGAATATATACCTGGAAGGAAGAACATAGCAGCCGATATCTTGTCCCGAATAAACATACAAGACCAATCATTCGATGGAGAAAAGGAACAAATTGCCAAAGTGTACAATATTATTAAGAGTAGGAAGGATTTAGAAATAATAACAAACGAAATTAATCAACATCAAAAATTGGATCCCAAATTAGTAAACATACGCCAGAAGGTGCAAAATGCTGATGAAATTATTACAAAATATTACTGTATACATGATGATAGACTATTTATTAAAGTTACCCCTAATCAAGTAAACTGGAAATTAGTAATTCCAACAGCTGTGGAAAACAAATTAATCTTGGATTACCATATAAGATATGGACACATGGGAGCCATAAAAATCGTCAAAGCCCTGGAAGAACAAGTGTACATAAAAAATATAAACAGAAAGGTGCAAAAATCAATCCAAACCTGTCACATCTGCCAGATGGTTAAATGTAACAATGAGAAGAAGGAGGGAGCAATGATTCCTATTACATCCCAACACAAGCTGGAGAAAGTATTCCTGGATATATGTGGACCATTCGCACGCAGTCGAGGGAACCATAGATATAAATTTATCATTATTATTTTCGACCATTTTTCTAAATATATTAAACTTTATGCTATCAGCAGAGCCACTACCAAGAAAATTCTGGAGATAGTCATTGGACATTACATAATAGAGATTGGTAAACCTTCATCCATTATCACCGATCATGGTACGCAGTTCAAGGGAAGCAAATGGAGAAATAGTCTTCTAAAACACGGTATTAAAACGTATAAGACTTCAGTCTACCACCCCAGCAGCAATCCTGCGGAGCGTGTATTGAGGGAAGTTGGCAGAATACTCCGAACTTACTGTCATAACCAACAGAGGAGGTGGCACGAATACTTGTCACTTACCGAAGAATTTCTCAATATATCTTACCATCAATCCATTGAAAATACCCCCTATACTGTTATGTTTGAAAAGCTTCCACCTAGGGACATCCAGGATATCATCAATTTTCCAATAAACCCAGAATATCAATTCGAAAACATTCAATTTTATAACCGGATAATGGAGAAGACAGAACAAAAGAAAAAGAAGTATGAAAAGAATAATCCAAAACCAATAAATTACCAGATTGGCAAAAAAATATTAATAAGAAGTAGAGAGTTACCCAGTACACTAGAAGGAATAACGAAAAAATTATTATTATTATATACTGGACCCTATGTAATAACAAAAATTAATAACAATAATACCTATGAAATAATGAACCCTATCACGAAAAAGATTAAGGGAACATATAATCAGGAATCTATAAAAAAATATCATGAAGAAACGCCATCACCTATCATAAAGTACATGTCAAGACGGACGAAAATATTATTTAATAAAAACCCTCTAAATTCAAAAAAGAATGTAAGTACAACTTACTAAATATTTTGAACAATATTATTGAATAAAAACCACAACATTCAAAAAAGAACCCTCTAAATCCAAAAAGTAGGTAAGCACAACTTGCTAAATAGTTTGAACAATATTATTTAATAAAAACCACAACATTCAAAAGGAAGTAAGTACGTCTTACTATATGGTTATGAAGAAAGTATTAAGAAGAGTTAATAACACCCCCAAGATTACAGAAGGAAACAAGAAATATTACTATATGTCTACAAAGAATTATTATAAATACTTAAGAATAAAACCCCAAGATAAACAATTTTTTATATCAAAAAGGACCTATGCAAAATAATTAAAAAGAAAAAACTCCATGATCTAAAATACATGCCGAATTGCCAAACGAATTGAACAACAAAATAAATGATTGTTTATGACCAATATAATTTCAAAAGGAACAAGAAAAAATGTTTATCAACATAATTGGTAGTAATGTGACCAGACAAAATGGTAAAATAAGAAGAACAATGAATAATTTAATGACTATAATTACACTGAAATTAAGTAATGATAATAATTAAGGAAATTACGATTTAGAAATTCTTGGAAATAGAAGAACAAATGAAAAAATAATACATAGAGTTCCTGTCACAACAAAAAAGAAGATCAAGGTTAATTACAATTAAAGACTGTCAGAAATGTTATCAGAAAATAATTAAGGAAAATAAAATGGAATCATGAAGTATGGAATATATAAATAATTAAATATAAAACGCGACAATGTAAAGAATTCCCAAAATGTTTATTATATATTAATTAAGAAGATTATTATGATGATATTATATTTTATAGATGACTGTAGATGAATTCCAGCAGTACTATATTGAAGTGTAGTGTGTGCAGCAGAGTATGAAGCCAAAACAGTGCCTCTCTGAACTGTACCAACTCACATATTAGGGATTGTTAGGGAAATTGAATATTTAAGGGATATTAGAATCGTTGCGAAGAATGACATCAAATTCCAAAAAAGTGTGACGGAAGAAAACAGAAGGACGATAGCTGACAGAAGAATAATGGAGAAGTGCATTGATAGCAGTAACTAGCAGTAGAAGAGAAGTGAACCTAAAGTTTCATTGAGTATTGTGACCAACCATCGACAAATACTGTTTAAAGAAAAAAAAAAAAGAGAAACCAAGAATGTTGATATGAGTAATAAAATGTCATTAAATAGAAAATTGTAAATACAATTATAAACAAGTTACATTGAGAATTCCATCGTTGACCATTGAAATTGATATGAAGGAAAGGCATGTAAAAGACATAAGTTTACTTGACCTAAATTACATTCAGGTAAATTAAACTTTTTTAGGAGGGGGAGCATATGTAACGCAACAGAAATGTGGTCCCCGACGTTACATAGAGAAAACTATTAAAAATAGAATCGGGAAGTAAATATTTATATCCCACACTAATAAAAGGGTCAGATAAATAAATTTATCATGGTATAAAAGTAATAAGAATGCAAGGTAGTAATCATAATAAAAATTAAGAATGTAATAAAGATTATAGTGATAAGTCTCAATGTTCAGTGAGAGGAAAATGAATAAAAAAACATTGATAAAAAGTTGAAAAAAGAAAAATAAAATTGACTATTTTAAAGTAATTGATGATATGAAGATAGATAAGAATGAGTCAAAAATGTACGTTATAAGTTAATCTAAAGTACTTACTATGAATTGTATAATGTTATGTTGTTATCATAAATATGTTGTTATAATTTGTGTTAACATATGAAAGTTTACTTATTGATAGAATATCAAATAATGAAGTAATATGTATTATTTGTTTACTGTTATAGAACTGTGATTGAACTCAGTTATTGAGTATTAATTAATTTCATTTTTCTTATGTGTGATCTATAGGTCAAGATAAAGTTATTGTTAGATATCATAAAGATAATTATTTGTGTACATGTACGTAGTTAAAAATTGATTATGTTTGTAAACTTGTATAAAAAGGCTATAGTTGTTAACAAGTTAAATTCAAAAATAGATCAAAGTATAATAAAAGGCCTAACAGCCAATAACACTGTATAATAACTCAGATCAGAAAGGTTAGGTAAAGAATTTAATAACAAATACTAAATATAATTCAATAAGTTAATAGAAACCAATAATAATTAATAATAAATAATAAACAAACCCAAACTCAACAAATTATGATAATGCCATGGTGCAATGATATCGATAGATAATGTTTGATATCGGAAAACAACATTTATTAAAAGAAACAGGCTAAGAGAGAAAAACCAGCCGAATATATAGAAATTAGTAAACAAGCAATAAATAAGATTATATTCTGATATAATGGAAGTTTAGTAAGGAATTATTTTGATGATTGGAAGAATGTTATATGAAATTATCACTATATAACTAAATATTTAATAAGAATAAAAAAAGTTGTTGCTAGGGACGACAAATGAATATAATTTGTTGATTTTGATTATTGAAATTTATGACATGAACGAGAAGAGATTAACAACGAGAGATGGTCAATAAAATACTAAATTAATATAAATTATTAAAGATATCAACATTCACAATAAATGAAGGACTAATTACCATAATTTGGGCCAACAAAACATTAACCAAATTGTCTAATTGTATAGTACAAAACGATAATAAGTAATTGAATTCAAAGGAATGACTTGGATTGCACAATATCAGATCATGAAACGAATGTTAAATTAATGAAGTAATAAAACCAGATAAAGAACTACCTGAGTAAGGATTTAATCCTCTAAACCGAACGAAAATAGAATAACCATCAAATCACATTGGACATCGCAGTTTAGATCATACAATAGAAAAACGTATTTGGATCCAGAATTTGTCGAAGCACGTAATCACAAGTTTGGCCGTTAGTGAACAAAAGGAGCGGTATTACTGCATCAACCCAGGACCAAGGATTCCACTTTATTACACCTTTGAAGACAAGACTGAAGAAAATCATCTCATCTGCGTTTGATACTGAACTACAACGAACAAGGTTAGATGTGAACAGCCATCCCGAGTCGCATGTCCAGAGAATGGTAAACTTCAATTATTTAAATAATATTAAATTAAATAAACTTTAATCTTGTAATATCTTGCATTCCTATTTATGTATTTTTAATCTTCCCAGCAGTTGAAAGAACCTTCACGCCCTGTATCTAAAAATAATTATAAAAACAATCATAACTGAATTTAATATAAAACATTGTACCGATCGATAATCGATTAACTCAGACTTATAGCCTTTTCGTATCTCAAGTAAGAACAATATTATTGGATGTTATATAATTGAACTAATAAAGAATCATTACATAATTTCAAGATCTTATCATTTATGTATTTTTTAATAAAGTGTGAACAGGAAACAAACCGATAGAGAGTTTAACCGCTAATCACCATACGCGGTGGGTTAACCTCTAAATTTCTTTGTCTTGGTACTGCAGCGCTAGTTGCAGACTTCTCCGGTATTAAAGAGAGGAGAATTACATACTAAATTTCTCTTATTCTCTGCAAAGCAGAATAGGCTTGGGCGGAGTTTTTGAATAATACCCAACATATATAAGTTTCATTCACACCGACACTTTTAGATTAAATAGAGAGATGAGGTAGTCATGATTAACTATCCCACGACACCTAATAAATTAAGATATAGAAGGAATTGGTATATTAAATAATTAAAGAGAGGAAGGAAAGAGAGGTACGTACAAGAGGTAATACAAACTGGCGTCTAACAACGTGAGGCGTTAGAGAAACCTAAATTAAGATAGATTATCAAAATAAATCAACACACGACAAGCACACACGAGACAATACAAATTGGCGCTCAACTAGTGTAGGGCTTAAGTTAAGTAAAACCATAATTATATAAATATTACTTAACTAGAGCAGGCAACTGTTGGAGACTAAAAATGCATAATACCAGAGGTAGATCCAAGAAGAGGGCAGAAGACACGGAGAAGGAAGAAGGTGGACAAGAACAAGAAATAGAAGTAGTCACAGATAGTGAAATAGAACAACAGGCAAGCGATAAAGAAGAAACTGAAGTAAGTATGGACACGGAAAAGGAAACAGTTGAAGAGGAGGCCCAAGGGGATCAACCAGATAAGTCCAACCAAAAAGAAGACATAGGTATGCAGGAGATGTTGAAACTACTATTGGAAAACTCAAAGAGACAGGAGGAAAAATTCGACAAAACAAATGAGGAAAACAAGGGGAATTTTAAGAAACGGGAGGAAACTTCACGGAAAACAAACGAGGAAATTAAGGAAAACTCAAAACTAATGAACGAAAGATTTAACAGGAATGATGAGGGTTTAAGACAAATGAAGGAAGACATCCTACAAATAAATGAAGAAAATTTAAGGCAGATTAACGAAAGAATTGAGAATATCCATGTGACAATTAACCAAAAAGTGGACAATAATAATGAGGAAAGAAAACTAGAAATAGCCGAAACAAATGAGAAGTTAGAAAAAACTAATGAAACAGTAATACAGGTTCGTGAGGAATTACAAAATAAAATTAATGACATACAAAATGAGAATAAAACAATGGTCGAAGAAATCCAACAGGAGACTGTAGAAAAATATGAGAAAATTAAACAAGAAGTACATCAGACACGGGAGGAGAATAAGGAAGGGATCACACAAGTACAGACAGACATGGGAGAGCAACTGGAAAGAGTATATGGTAATTTGAACAATGTGGAAGGCCAAATTAATACAAATAAAAATAAAATCGAGGAAATTAGTAGACGTGAATTACAGATACAAGAAGAAGTAGATTCATGGCGGGATAGAACATGCCAGCATGATCATATAACTAACCACGATAACCGAGAGTCGATTAATTTTTGAAATTATAAGCGTAATCCAATGGAAATTTTAAAAAGGTTGGAAGAGTTGGTCACACGAAATAGAGAGAAACGTTGGAGTATCATACGCGGTATGATTGATGACACATTTAAGGATACGTACGACAATTGGTGGACGGCGGTGCGTCCGGATATACAGGACATAACCGAATTCAAAAAGCAATTCAGAGAAAAATATTGGTCGGAGTCGACCCAGAACATGGTCAGGAATAATTTGAGCAACGGTCGATACGAAGCACACGTAGGACAGTCTCCTACATCATACTTCCTGGGAAAAGTATGCATGGCACGTAATTTAGAGCCCAGAATTCCAGAGGAATGTTTAGTAATACAGCTATCCTACCATTATGAGGAAGGAATAAAGAACGCACGTATGTGTAGCCAAATTAAAACAATTCCAGCCATGGCCAAATTCCTTGAGAATTATGAACACGAAACTCATTATCAAAGGAACAGAGTACTAAATTATAAATACCATAAGTATAACAGTAACGACCAACAAACAAATTCCCATAGTAATGATCACCATCAACCAACTCAAAACGTTAACACGAATAGAACACAGCACAACCACCAATAATCAAAGGAATTATAATTATCGGGGCAATACTCATTATAATTACTGTGATGACAGTCGTAATAATAGAGGAGATGGGGACAACCGACCCAATAATTATAGACACAATGTTAATTATATATATTCCAGGCCTCAAAATAATCAGAGACGGTATTACCCAAGGACACACCAATATAACAATTATTATAATCAATCCCGGCGTGAAGACAATTACCAAAATGAAAGAAATTATAGGATAACGGAACATAATACAGAGGATCGACACGAGCCATTACAAAATCAACCAAAGAACTCACCGGAAAATAGAGAAGACGAGGGAAGCCCTCATTTAAACTAATAGAGGCAGTGAGAAATGAAGAATACCCCTCACTGAACCGAAATCTTGGGGAACAACGACCTACAAATAGACCTACAAATGACAATACCATAACTATAATCACTAACCATTATTTAAAAAAATATTGGAGAAGATTTATTGGAAGAGGATAATAATCATGTACACAGTAATAGTAATAATGAAATTATATATGTAATAGCTAAATAAAATGGAATACAATCCACAATTATGATAGATACAGGATCCAACATCTCGTTAATAGATAACACTGAACTGGAAAAAATACAGCGAGAAGGCCAGTTACCTATCCCCATCTTACCTGTGAATAATGTAATAATAATTGGAGCCACTGGACGGCAAAATAAAACTGTTAAAAAACAAGTATCGCTCGACCTCACCAATAATAATGTAACCATACCCATAGGGTTCTTAGTCACAACGGGATTACCGTTCAACGTATTGATTGGATGCGATATATTGCGACAGCATTCAGCAGTAATTGACTTACATAAAGGAATAGTATCATTAACATCCGAAGAAGGGTTATGGACAGCAGAATTTGTAGACGCTAATAGAACCGTTCCAGTTAACGACAAATGTCAGGTCATAAAAAGTTATTTTTGTAAGAACAATAAAATACAAGAAGCCATACAATATGAGGACGATGATCCAGAACTATGGCAGAGTAAGTTGGAAGAGATGCGAGAGTTCCAAAGAGAAAAAACTTGTCAACAAATAAGTAAGGTACAGGCCGAAAATTTAATTAAAATATACAATAGATACAAACACATATTCTCCAACGCTCCAGGTAAAGTAAAAGGCAACCAGTGTGAAATAAATTTTAAAGTACCGGTGGGCTTTCGTAGAAAATCCTACCCGATAACATATTCAATAAAAAATGAAGTTCGGGAAGAAATCAATCGTATGATCAAGGATGACATAATAGAATACAGTCAATCACCCTATACCAGTCCCATAGTGGCAATCCCGAAAAAGAACGGAAATGTGAGAATTTGCCTGGACGCTAGGGAAATAAATAAAATGATCATCAACAATAGGACTTCCCCTGGCGAGATCGAAGAAATCTTAAAAAAATTCCACGGCACCAAATACATTAGTACTTGGGATACAGTATGCGGATACTGGCAGGTTGAGTTGCACCCAAATAGTAGAAAATATATGGCGTTCCTTTTCGACGGAAGGAACTATCAATTTAAAAGGCTACCTTTCGGATTAATTAATTCTGTTGCTATATTCGTAAAATGTATGGACCAGATATTGGGACAAGAGACTCTACAATTCACTACAGTCTACGTAGATGACTTACTTATAACTTCTTCACATTGGGATGAACATTGCGAGAGGGTAGAACAAGTACTGAGAAAGCTGTCTGAAAATAATATAACACTCAAGTTAAACAAATCTAAATTTATTGCTAACCAAGTAAAGTTCTTAGGTTTTAATTTGACAAAGAAGGGTATCACGCCGTCCACAGAGAAAATAGAAGCAATTCAACAGTTCCCTACTCCAAAAAATAGAAAACAGTTACAATCCTTCCTTGGAATTTGTAACTATTACCGCAAATTCCAAGATAATTATTCAGAAATAACTGCTAAATTACAAAAACAACTATCATCCAAGGACAAATGGGCATGGGGACCAGAACAAGATAGAGTACTGCAATTAATCAAAGAAAAATTTCTAGAGACAGTTATGTTGCACCACCCTGACTTTAATAAACACTTTTATCTAAATTGTGATGCAAGCAATGTCAGTTTAGGAGCCACGTTATATCAAGAAGATGGAGAAGGACATCACATGGTAATAAGTTTCGCCAGCAGAGTGCTAAACAATTGCGAACACAACTATAATGTTACCGAAAAGGAGCTGCTGAGTGTAGTTTACGCATGCAATAAGTTCAGAACTTATATACTTGGATACCCAGTGACAGTAAGGAGTGATCACAAATCAATCTCATTCCTAAAACGATGTAAGCTCAGTCATGGTCAGTTAACTAGATGGGTCCTTGCACTGCAAGAATATCACATTAATTGGGAATATATACCTGGAAGGAAGAACATAGCAGCCGATATCTTGTCCCGAATAAACATACAAGACCAATCATTCGATGGAGAAAAGGAACAAATTGCCAAAGTGTACAATATTATTAAGAGTAGGAAGGATTTAGAAATAATAACAAACGAAATTAATCAACATCAAAAATTGGATCCCAAATTAGTAAACATACGCCAGAAGGTGCAAAATGCTGATGAAATTATTACAAAATATTACTGTATACATGATGATAGACTATTTATTAAAGTTACCCCTAATCAAGTAAACTGGAAATTAGTAATTCCAACAGCTGTGGAAAACAAATTAATCTTGGATTACCATATAAGATATGGACACATGGGAGCCATAAAAATCGTCAAAGCCCTGGAAGAACAAGTGTACATAAAAAATATAAACAGAAAGGTGCAAAAATCAATCCAAACCTGTCACATCTGCCAGATGGTTAAATGTAACAATGAGAAGAAGGAGGGAGCAATGATTCCTATTACATCCCAACACAAGCTGGAGAAAGTATTCCTGGATATATGTGGACCATTCGCACGCAGTCGAGGGAACCATAGATATAAATTTATCATTATTATTTTCGACCATTTTTCTAAATATATTAAACTTTATGCTATCAGCAGAGCCACTACCAAGAAAATTCTGGAGATAGTCATTGGACATTACATAATAGAGATTGGTAAACCTTCATCCATTATCACCGATCATGGTACGCAGTTCAAGGGAAGCAAATGGAGAAATAGTCTTCTAAAACACGGTATTAAAACGTATAAGACTTCAGTCTACCACCCCAGCAGCAATCCTGCGGAGCGTGTATTGAGGGAAGTTGGCAGAATACTCCGAACTTACTGTCATAACCAACAGAGGAGGTGGCACGAATACTTGTCACTTACCGAAGAATTTCTCAATATATCTTACCATCAATCCATTGAAAATACCCCCTATACTGTTATGTTTGAAAAGCTTCCACCTAGGGACATCCAGGATATCATCAATTTTCCAATAAACCCAGAATATCAATTCGAAAACATTCAATTTTATAACCGGATAATGGAGAAGACAGAACAAAAGAAAAAGAAGTATGAAAAGAATAATCCAAAACCAATAAATTACCAGATTGGCAAAAAAATATTAATAAGAAGTAGAGAGTTACCCAGTACACTAGAAGGAATAACGAAAAAATTATTATTATTATATACTGGACCCTATGTAATAACAAAAATTAATAACAATAATACCTATGAAATAATGAACCCTATCACGAAAAAGATTAAGGGAACATATAATCAGGAATCTATAAAAAAATATCATGAAGAAACGCCATCACCTATCATAAAGTACATGTCAAGACGGACGAAAATATTATTTAATAAAAACCCTCTAAATTCAAAAAAGAATGTAAGTACAACTTACTAAATATTTTGAACAATATTATTGAATAAAAACCACAACATTCAAAAAAGAACCCTCTAAATCCAAAAAGTAGGTAAGCACAACTTGCTAAATAGTTTGAACAATATTATTTAATAAAAACCACAACATTCAAAAGGAAGTAAGTACGTCTTACTATATGGTTATGAAGAAAGTATTAAGAAGAGTTAATAACACCCCCAAGATTACAGAAGGAAACAAGAAATATTACTATATGTCTACAAAGAATTATTATAAATACTTAAGAATAAAACCCCAAGATAAACAATTTTTTATATCAAAAAGGACCTATGCAAAATAATTAAAAAGAAAAAACTCCATGATCTAAAATACATGCCGAATTGCCAAACGAATTGAACAACAAAATAAATGATTGTTTATGACCAATATAATTTCAAAAGGAACAAGAAAAAATGTTTATCAACATAATTGGTAGTAATGTGACCAGACAAAATGGTAAAATAAGAAGAACAATGAATAATTTAATGACTATAATTACACTGAAATTAAGTAATGATAATAATTAAGGAAATTACGATTTAGAAATTCTTGGAAATAGAAGAACAAATGAAAAAATAATACATAGAGTTCCTGTCACAACAAAAAAGAAGATCAAGGTTAATTACAATTAAAGACTGTCAGAAATGTTATCAGAAAATAATTAAGGAAAATAAAATGGAATCATGAAGTATGGAATATATAAATAATTAAATATAAAACGCGACAATGTAAAGAATTCCCAAAATGTTTATTATATATTAATTAAGAAGATTATTATGATGATATTATATTTTATAGATGACTGTAGATGAATTCCAGCAGTACTATATTGAAGTGTAGTGTGTGCAGCAGAGTATGAAGCCAAAACAGTGCCTCTCTGAACTGTACCAACTCACATATTAGGGATTGTTAGGGAAATTGAATATTTAAGGGATATTAGAATCGTTGCGAAGAATGACATCAAATTCCAAAAAAGTGTGACGGAAGAAAACAGAAGGACGATAGCTGACAGAAGAATAATGGAGAAGTGCATTGATAGCAGTAACTAGCAGTAGAAGAGAAGTGAACCTAAAGTTTCATTGAGTATTGTGACCAACCATCGACAAATACTGTTTAAAGAAAAAAAAAAAAGAGAAACCAAGAATGTTGATATGAGTAATAAAATGTCATTAAATAGAAAATTGTAAATACAATTATAAACAAGTTACATTGAGAATTCCATCGTTGACCATTGAAATTGATATGAAGGAAAGGCATGTAAAAGACATAAGTTTACTTGACCTAAATTACATTCAGGTAAATTAAACTTTTTTAGGAGGGGGAGCATATGTAACGCAACAGAAATGTGGTCCCCGACGTTACATAGAGAAAACTATTAAAAATAGAATCGGGAAGTAAATATTTATATCCCACACTAATAAAAGGGTCAGATAAATAAATTTATCATGGTATAAAAGTAATAAGAATGCAAGGTAGTAATCATAATAAAAATTAAGAATGTAATAAAGATTATAGTGATAAGTCTCAATGTTCAGTGAGAGGAAAATGAATAAAAAAACATTGATAAAAAGTTGAAAAAAGAAAAATAAAATTGACTATTTTAAAGTAATTGATGATATGAAGATAGATAAGAATGAGTCAAAAATGTACGTTATAAGTTAATCTAAAGTACTTACTATGAATTGTATAATGTTATGTTGTTATCATAAATATGTTGTTATAATTTGTGTTAACATATGAAAGTTTACTTATTGATAGAATATCAAATAATGAAGTAATATGTATTATTTGTTTACTGTTATAGAACTGTGATTGAACTCAGTTATTGAGTATTAATTAATTTCATTTTTCTTATGTGTGATCTATAGGTCAAGATAAAGTTATTGTTAGATATCATAAAGATAATTATTTGTGTACATGTACGTAGTTAAAAATTGATTATGTTTGTAAACTTGTATAAAAAGGCTATAGTTGTTAACAAGTTAAATTCAAAAATAGATCAAAGTATAATAAAAGGCCTAACAGCCAATAACACTGTATAATAACTCAGATCAGAAAGGTTAGGTAAAGAATTTAATAACAAATACTAAATATAATTCAATAAGTTAATAGAAACCAATAATAATTAATAATAAATAATAAACAAACCCAAACTCAACAAATTATGATAATGCCATGGTGCAATGATATCGATAGATAATGTTTGATATCGGAAAAACAACATTTATTAAAAGAAACAGGCTAAGAGAGAAAAACCAGCCGAATATATAGAAATTAGTAAACAAGCAATAAATAAGATTATATTCTGATATAATGGAAGTTTAGTAAGGAATTATTTTGATGATTGGAAGAATGTTATATGAAATTATCACTATATAACTAAATATTTAATAAGAATAAAAAAAGTTGTTGCTAGGGACGACAAATGAATATAATTTGTTGATTTTGATTATTGAAATTTATGACATGAACGAGAAGAGATTAACAACGAGAGATGGTCAATAAAATACTAAATTAATATAAATTATTAAAGATATCAACATTCACAATAAATGAAGGACTAATTACCATAATTTGGGCCAACAAAACATTAACCAAATTGTCTAATTGTATAGTACAAAACGATAATAAGTAATTGAATTCAAAGGAATGACTTGGATTGCACAATATCAGATCATGAAACGAATGTTAAATTAATGAAGTAATAAAACCAGATAAAGAACTACCTGAGTAAGGATTTAATCCTCTAAACCGAACGAAAATAGAATAACCATCAAATCACATTGGACATCGCAGTTTAGATCATACAATAGAAAAACGTATTTGGATCCAGAATTTGTCGAAGCACGTAATCACAAGTTTGGCCGTTAGTGAACAAAAGGAGCGGTATTACTGCATCAACCCAGGACCAAGGATTCCACTTTATTACACCTTTGAAGACAAGACTGAAGAAAATCATCTCATCTGCGTTTGATACTGAACTACAACGAACAAGGTTAGATGTGAACAGCCATCCCGAGTCGCATGTCCAGAGAATGGTAAACTTCAATTATTTAAATAATATTAAATTAAATAAACTTTAATCTTGTAATATCTTGCATTCCTATTTATGTATTTTTAATCTTCCCAGCAGTTGAAAGAACCTTCACGCCCTGTATCTAAAAATAATTATAAAAACAATCATAACTGAATTTAATATAAAACATTGTACCGATCGATAATCGATTAACTCAGACTTATAGCCTTTTCGTATCTCAAGTAAGAACAATATTATTGGATGTTATATAATTGAACTAATAAAGAATCATTACATAATTTCAAGATCTTATCATTTATGTATTTTTTAATAAAGTGTGAACAGGAAACAAACCGATAGAGAGTTTAACCGCTAATCACCATACGCGGTGGGTTAACCTCTAAATTTCTTTGTCTTGGTACTGCAGCGCTAGTTGCAGACTTCTCCGGTATTAAAGAGAGGAGAATTACATACTAAATTTCTCTTATTCTCTGCAAAGCAGAATAGGCTTGGGCGGAGTTTTTGAATAATACCCAACATATATAAGTTTCATTCACACCGACACTTTTAGATTAAATAGAGAGATGAGGTAGTCATGATTAACTATCCCACGACACCTAATAAATTAAGATATAGAAGGAATTGGTATATTAAATAATTAAAGAGAGGAAGGAAAGAGACGTACGTACAAGAGGTAATACAAATTGGCGTCTAACAACGTGAGGCGTTAGAGAAACCTAAATTAAGATAGATTATCAAAATAAATCAACACACGACAAGCACACACGAGACAATACAAATTGGCGCTCAACTAGTGTAGGGCTTAAGTTAAGTAAAACCATAATTATATAAATATTACTTAACTAGAGCAGGCAACTGTTGGAGACTAAAAATGCATAATACCAGAGGTAGATCCAAGAAGAGGGCAGAAGACACGGAGAAGGAAGAAGGTGGACAAGAACAAGAAATAGAAGTAGTCACAGATAGTGAAATAGAACAACAGGCAAGCGATAAAGAAGAAACTGAAGTAAGTATGGACACGGAAAAGGAAACAGTTGAAGAGGAGGCCCAAGGGGATCAACCAGATAAGTCCAACCAAAAAGAAGACATAGGTATGCAGGAGATGTTGAAACTACTATTGGAAAACTCAAAGAGACAGGAGGAAAAATTCGACAAAACAAATGAGGAAAACAAGGGGAATTTTAAGAAACGGGAGGAAACTTCACGGAAAACAAACGAGGAAATTAAGGAAAACTCAAAACTAATGAACGAAAGATTTAACAGGAATGATGAGGGTTTAAGACAAATGAAGGAAGACATCCTACAAATAAATGAAGAAAATTTAAGGCAGATTAACGAAAGAATTGAGAATATCCATGTGACAATTAACCAAAAAGTGGACAATAATAATGAGGAAAGAAAACTAGAAATAGCCGAAACAAATGAGAAGTTAGAAAAAACTAATGAAACAGTAATACAGGTTCGTGAGGAATTACAAAATAAAATTAATGACATACAAAATGAGAATAAAACAATGGTCGAAGAAATCCAACAGGAGACTGTAGAAAAATATGAGAAAATTAAACAAGAAGTACATCAGACACGGGAGGAGAATAAGGAAGGGATCACACAAGTACAGACAGACATGGGAGAGCAACTGGAAAGAGTATATGGTAATTTGAACAATGTGGAAGGCCAAATTAATACAAATAAAAATAAAATCGAGGAAATTAGTAGACGTGAATTACAGATACAAGAAGAAGTAGATTCATGGCGGGATAGAACATGCCAGCATGATCATATAACTAACCACGATAACCGGGAGTCGATTAATTTTTGAAATTATAAGCGTAATCCAATGGAAATTTTAAAAAGGTTGGAAGAGTTGGTCACACGAAATAGAGAGAAACGTTGGAGTATCATACGCGGTATGATTGATGACACATTTAAGGATACGTACGACAATTGGTGGACGGCGGTGCGTCCGGATATACAGGACATAACCGAATTCAAAAAGCAATTCAGAGAAAAATATTGGTCGGAGTCGACCCAGAACATGGTCAGGAATAATTTGAGCAACGGTCGATACGAAGCACACGTAGGACAGTCTCCTACATCATACTTCCTGGGAAAAGTATGCATGGCACGTAATTTAGAGCCCAGAATTCCAGAGGAATGTTTAGTAATACAGCTATCCTACCATTATGAGGAAGGAATAAAGAACGCACGTATGTGTAGCCAAATTAAAACAATTCCAGCCATGGCCAAATTCCTTGAGAATTATGAACACGAAACTCATTATCAAAGGAACAGAGTACTAAATTATAAATACCATAAGTATAACAGTAATGACCAACAAACAAATTCCCATAGTAATGATCACCATCAACCAACTCAAAACGTTAACACGAATAGAACACAGCACAACCACCAATAATCAAAGGAATTATAATTATCGGGGCAATACTCATTATAATTACTGTGATGACAGTCGTAATAATAGAGGAGATGGGGACAACCGACCCAATAATTATAGACACAATGTTAATTATATATATTCCAGGCCTCAAAATAATCAGAGACGGTATTACCCAAGGACACACCAATATAACAATTATTATAATCAATCCCGGCGTGAAGACAATTACCAAAATGAAAGAAATTATAGGATAATGGAACATAATACAGAGGATCGACACGAGCCATTACAAAATCAACCAAAGAACTCACCGGAAAATAGAGAAGACGAGGGAAGCCCTCATTTAAACTAATAGAGGCAGTGAGAAATGAAGAATACCCCTCACTGAACCGAAATCTTGGGGAACAACGACCTACAAATAGACCTACAAATGACAATACCATAACTATAATCACTAACCATTATTTAAAAAAATATTGGAGAAGATTTATTGGAAGAGGATAATAATCATGTACACAGTAATAGTAATAATGAAATTATATATGTAATAGCTAAATAAAATGGAATACAATCCACAATTATGATAGATACAGGATCCAACATCTCGTTAATAGATAGTACTGAACTGGAAAAAATACAGCGAGAAGGCCAGTTACCTATCCCCATCTTACCTGTGAATAACGTAATAATAATTGGAGCCACTGGACGGCAAAATAAAACTGTTAAAAAACAAGTATCGCTCGACCTCACCAATAATAATGTAACCATACCCATAGGGTTCTTAGTCACAACGGGATTACCGTTCAACGTATTGATTGGATGCGATATATTGCGACAGCATTCAGCAGTAATTGACTTACATAAAGGAATAGTATCATTAACATCCGAAGAAGGGTTATGGACAGCAGAATTTGTAGACGCTAATAGAACCGTTCCAGTTAACGACAAATGTCAGGTCATAAAAAGTTATTTTTGTAAGAACAATAAAATACAAGAAGCCATACAATATGAGGACGATGATCCAGAACTATGGCAGAGTAAGTTGGAAGAGATGCGAGAGTTCCAAAGAGAAAAAACTTGTCAACAAATAAGTAAGGTACAGGCCGAAAATTTAATTAAAATATACAATAGATACAAACACATATTCTCCAACGCTCCAGGTAAAGTAAAAGGCAACCAGTGTGAAATAAATTTTAAAGTACCGGTGGGCTTTCGTAGAAAATCCTACCCGATAACATATTCAATAAAAAACGAAGTTCGGGAAGAAATCAATCGTATGATCAAGGATGACATAATAGAATACAGTCAATCACCCTATACCAGTCCCATAGTGGCAATCCCGAAAAAGAACGGAAATGTGAGAATTTGCCTGGACGCTAGGGAAATAAATAAAATGATCATCAACAATAGGACTTCCCCTGGCGAGATCGAAGAAATCTTAAAAAAATTCCACGGCACCAAATACATTAGTACTTGGGATACAGTATGCGGATACTGGCAGGTTGAGTTGCACCCAAATAGTAGAAAATATATGGCGTTCCTTTTCGACGGAAGGAACTATCAATTTAAAAGGCTACCTTTCGGATTAATTAATTCTGTTGCTATATTCGTAAAATGTATGGACCAGATATTGGGACAAGAGACTCTACAATTCACTACAGTCTACGTAGATGACTTACTTATAACTTCTTCACATTGGGATGAACATTGCGAGAGGGTAGAACAAGTACTGAGAAAGCTGTCTGAAAATAATATAACACTCAAGTTAAACAAATCTAAATTTATTGCTAACCAAGTAAAGTTCTTAGGTTTTAATTTGACAGAGAAGGGTATCACGCCGTCCACAGAGAAAATAGAAGCAATTCAACAGTTCCCTACTCCAAAAAATAGAAAACAGTTACAATCCTTCCTTGGAATTTGTAACTATTACCGCAAATTCCAAGATAATTATTCAGAAATAACTGCTAAATTACAAAAACAACTATCATCCAAGGACAAATGGGCATGGGGACCAGAACAAGATAGAGTACTGCAATTAATCAAAGAAAAATTTCTAGAGACAGTTATGTTGCACCACCCTGACTTTAATAAACACTTTTATCTAAATTGTGATGCAAGCAATGTCAGTTTAGGAGCCACGTTATATCAAGAAGATGGAGAAGGACATCACATGGTAATAAGTTTCGCCAGCAGAGTGCTAAACAATTGCGAACACAACTATAATGTTACCGAAAAGGAGCTGCTGAGTGTAGTTTACGCATGCAATAAGTTCAGAACTTATATACTTGGATACCCAGTGACAGTAAGGAGTGATCACAAATCAATCTCATTCCTAAAACGATGTAAGCTCAGTCATGGTCAGTTAACTAGATGGGTCCTTGCACTGCAAGAATATCACATTAATTGGGAATATATACCTGGAAGGAAGAACATAGCAGCCGATATCTTGTCCCGAATAAACATACAAGACCAATCATTCGATGGAGAAAAGGAACAAATTGCCAAAGTGTACAATATTATTAAGAGTAGGAAGGATTTAGAAATAATAACAAACGAAATTAATCAACATCAAAAATTGGATCCCAAATTAGTAAACATACGCCAGAAGGTGCAAAATGCTGATGAAATTATTACAAAATATTACTGTATACATGATGATAGACTATTTATTAAAGTTACCCCTAATCAAGTAAACTGGAAATTAGTAATTCCAACAGCTGTGGAAAACAAATTAATCTTGGATTACCATATAAGATATGGACACATGGGAGCCATAAAAATCGTCAAAGCCCTGGAAGAACAAGTGTACATAAAAAATATAAACAGAAAGGTGCAAAAATCAATCCAAACCTGTCTCATCTGCCAGATGGTTAAATGTAACAATGAGAAGAAGGAGGGAGCAATGATTCCTATTACATCCCAACACAAGCTGGAGAAAGTATTCCTGGATATATGTGGACCATTCGCACGCAGTCGAGGGAACCATAGATATAAATTTATCATTATTATTTTCGACCATTTTTCTAAATATATTAAACTTTATGCTATCAGCAGAGCCACTACCAAGAAAATTCTGGAGATAGTCATTGGACATTACATAATAGAGATTGGTAAACCTTCATCCATTATCACCGATCATGGTACGCAGTTCAAGGGAAGCAAATGGAGAAATAGTCTTCTAAAACACGGTATTAAAACGTATAAGACTTCAGTCTACCACCCCAGCAGCAATCCTGCGGAGCGTGTATTGAGGGAAGTTGGCAGAATACTCCGAACTTACTGTCATAACCAACAGAGGAGGTGGCACGAATACTTGTCACTTACCGAAGAATTTCTCAATATATCTTACCATCAATCCATTGAAAATACCCCCTATACTGTTATGTTTGAAAAGCTTCCACCTAGGGACATCCAGGATATCATCAATTTTCCAATAAACCCAGAATATCAATTCGAAAACATTCAATTTTATAACCGGATAATGGAGAAGACAGAACAAAAGAAAAAGAAGTATGAAAAGAATAATCCAAAACCAATAAATTACCAGATTGGCAAAAAAATATTAATAAGAAGTAGAGAGTTACCCAGTACACTAGAAGGAATAACGAAAAAATTATTATTATTATATACTGGACCCTATGTAATAACAAAAATTAATAACAATAATACCTATGAAATAATGAACCCTATCACGAAAAAGATTAAGGGAACATATAATCAGGAATCTATAAAAAAATATCATGAAGAAACGCCATCACCTATCATAAAGTACATGTCAAGACGGACGAAAATATTATTTAATAAAAACCCTCTAAATTCAAAAAAGAATGTAAGTACAACTTACTAAATATTTTGAACAATATTATTGAATAAAAACCACAACATTCAAAAAAGACCCTCTAAATTCAAAAAAGTATGTAAGTACAACTTACTAAATATTTTGAACAATATTATTGAATAAAAACCACAACATTCAAAAAAGAACCCTCTAAATCCAAAAAGTAGGTAAGCACAACTTGCTAAATAGTTTGAACAATATTATTTAATAAAAACCACAACATTCAAAAGGAAGTAAGTACGTCTTACTATATGGTTATGAAGAAAGTATTAAGAAGAGTTAATAACACCCCCAAGATTACAGAAGGAAACAAGAAATATTACTATATGTCTACAAAGAATTATTATAAATACTTAAGAATAAAACCCCAAGATAAACAATTTTTTATATCAAAAAGGACCTATGCAAAATAATTAAAAAGAAAAAACTCCATGATCTAAAATACATGCCGAATTGCCAAACGAATTGAACAACAAAATAAATGATTGTTTATGACCAATATAATTTCAAAAGGAACAAGAAAAAATGTTTATCAACATAATTGGTAGTAATGTGACCAGACAAAATGGTAAAATAAGAAGAACAATGAATAATTTAATGACTATAATTACACTGAAATTAAGTAATGATAATAATTAAGGAAATTACGATTTAGAAATTCTTGGAAATAGAAGAACAAATGAAAAAATAATACATAGAGTTCCTGTCACAACAAAAAAGAACAATAAGATTAATTACAATTAAAGACTGTCAGAAATGTTATCAGAAAATAATTAAGGAAAATAAAATGGAATCATGAAGTATGGAATATATAAATAATTAAATATAAAACGCGACAATGTAAAGAATTCCCAAAATGTTTATTATATATTAATTAAGAAGATTATTATGATGATATTATATTTTATAGATGACTGTAGATGAATTCCAGCAGTACTATATTGAAGTGTAGTGTGTGCAGCAGAGTATGAAGCCAAAACAGTGCCTCTCTGAACTGTACCAACTCACATATTAGGGATTGTTAGGGAAATTGAATATTTAAGGGATATTAGAATCGTTGCGAAGAATGACATCAAATTCCAAAAAAGTGTGATGGAAGAAAACAGAAGGACGATAGCTGACAGAAGAATAATGGAGAAGTGCATTGATAGCAGTAACTAGCAGTAGAAGAGAAGTGAACCTAAAGTTTCATTGAGTATTGTGACCAACCATCGACAAATACTGTTTAAAGAAAAAAAAAAAGAGAAACCAAGAATGTTGATATGAGTAATAAAATGTCATTAAATAGAAAATTGTAAATACAATTATAAACAAGTTACATTGAGAATTCCATCGTTGACCATTGAAATTGATATGAAGGAAAGGCATGTAAAAGATATAAGTTTACTTGACCTAAATTACATTCAGGTAAATTAAACTTTTTTAGGAGGGGGAGCATATGTAACGCAACAGAAATGTGGTCCCCGACGTTACATAGAGAAAACTATTAAAAATAGAATCGGGAAGTAAATATTTATATCCCACACTAATAAAAGGGTCAGATAAATAAATTTATCATGGTATAAAAGTAATAAGAATGCAAGGTAGTAATGATAATAAAAATTAAGAATGTAATAAAGATTATAGTGATAAACCTCAATGTTCAGTGAGAGGTAAATGAATAAAAAGACATTGATAAAAAGTTGAAAAAAGAAAAATAATATTGACTATTTTAAAGTAATTGATGATATGAAGCTAGATAAGAATGAGTCAAAAATGTACGTTATAAGTTAATCTAAAGTACTTACTATGAATTGTATAATGTTATTGTTAAAGTGTGGATTGAAGAAATATAAGAGTTTTCACAGTATAATAAAGTTTATTAAACCATACACAATACATACTTAATACACAGTACTACGACACGTGCTTCACTCACGGCGTCTTGTTACAAACTGAAAACTAACAAACTTATTCATGCTCACGCGCATTACATATATTATACAATATAAATGTATTGCATATATCCAACACGCCTCCTTACATTTATATTGTATTTACAAATTCAATTTTTACAAATACACATTTCAAGTTCAACTTTTCAAGTTCAGCATAGTTCGAAATCTCTCAAACTTTTCTTTACATAATGACTTTGTAAATATATCAGCAATATTATCATCAGAATTTACCTTTACAACATTAATCATATTTTCTTTTATACATTCGTGTACATAATGGTAATGAACTTCAATATGTTTAGAATGTTTCGTAAAACTTCCATACTTTGCTAAACTTATCGCTCCCGAATTATCTTCAAAAATATTAATCGGTTTTTCTAAAGTTACATTAAACAATTTTAGCAATTCTTTCACAAATTTCATTTCACTCACAGCTTCCGACAACGCTACATACTCTGGATATGTCGAAGCCTTTGTTACACACTTTTGTTTTCTAGACTTCCAATAAATTACATTACCAAATAATCGAATTACATAACCAGTTGTAGATTTTCTGTCCAAATGGTCACCAGCCCAATCGGCATCAACATAACAATCTATAATTTCAGAATTATCATTTCTTTTATAAGTCAATTTTAAATCTTTCGTTAAATACAAGTACTTTAATATTCGCAAAGCATATTTAAAGTGTGTTTCATTATAACAATTCTGATATCTACTTAAATAATTTACACTAAAGCTTATATCAGGCCTTGTAGCTGAGCTTATATATAATAATGCACCAATTAAATTTCTATATTGAATATTCCTTCCACAAATATCAGACTTTTCAACTTTTAAATTTACCTCCATAGGTGTATTATACATCTTACTGTTTTCTAAATTATACTTTCTTACTAATGACTCAATATATTTTGTTTGACTTAATTTTATTCCACATTTACGGAACTCATACTCTACGGTAATACCAAGATATTCTTTAATTTTACCAAGATCTTTCATTTTAAATTTTTCTGATAAAAGTTTCTTAATATTTTGCATTTTTTCTTTGTTACGTCCACAAATTAATAAATCATCCACAAATATTAATAAATAAATAGTATCTTTTCCATTTCCAAAAGTATATAAACAATAATCTAAATTACTTTTCTTAACACCCAAACTTATTAAAAATTTATCAAGACATTCATACCAAGCTCTGGGACTTTCCTTTAAACCATACAAAGCTTTTATTAACTTACACACTCTATTTGTACCATCCTCATAACTTTTTGGTTGATGGACATATACCTCAGAACTTACTTTACCATTTAGAAATGCAGTTTCTACATCCATTTGTTCAATAATTAGACCCATTTGACAACAGTATGATAATAAAATCTTTAAAGTTTGCATTCTCGCAACAGGAGAATAAACTTCATCAATTTTATCGGTTTGCTGAAAACCTCTTACAACTAACCTGGCCTTATAAGCATTGTCAGACTTTTTTGTATAAATCCATTTTACATCCAATATTTTTTTACCATTTACATTTTCAACTAATTGCCAAGTCTTATTTTTATTTAATGAATCAATTTCTTTATCCATAGCTTTTGACCAATACTTACTTTCATTGCTCTCAAGCGCCTCCTCAAATGTACTAGGAGTATCTGCTCTACAATAATTTGCAAAAATATTACTATTATATACATAATAATCTTCATATCTTTTTGGTGGGTTTCTTATGCGCTCAGATTTTTTTATTTTATTTTCATTTTCATCCCCTAGATTTTCATCTGTACCTTTAAAGCTATCATCAAGAGATTCATTATCTGTAGATTCATATACTTCTTCATCAGACTCACATTCATTCAAGCCAATACATTTTACATTTTCTTCAACAATATCAACATGTCTAGCCACTATTACTTTTCCATTAATTAGCACTCTATAACCAACTTCACTATAACCGATCAAAATTCCCATATCAGCCTTTTTATCCCACTTAGAAAATCTTTTTTGTTCCGGTTTTCTTACAAAAACTTTACTACATATAAATGTAAATTTGAAACATTCGGTTTCGTCCCAAAAAATATTTCATAAGGAGTTTTCTTTTCTATAGTATTTGATAACGTACAATTTTTCAAATAAGTAGCAGCACAAACTATTTCAGGCCAATATTTTTTATGGATTTGTGCTTCAGCTAATAAACAACGTGACATATCCATTATCGTTCTGTTAAACCGTTCTGCGGTTCCATTTAATTCATGTATGTAAGCAGGACAATTATTAATTATAATACCTTTTTCTTTGGCAAAATTATAAATATTACCATTTAAGTATTCTTTCCCATTATCACACCTCAAAAATTTAATTCTTTTACCCGTTAAGTTTTCACACTCATTTACATATTGAACAAGACAATTGAAAACTTCTACTTTAGACATCATGGTATAAACTTTAGCTATCTTACTGTAATCATCAATAAAGGAAATAAAGTATTTTTCCCCGTTTAGACCAGCTGTTTTAAAAGGTCCACACACATCAGTATGAGCAATTTCTAAAATATCTTTTGCTCTTTTTCTATTATTTTCAAATGGAATATTATGCATTTTATTTTCAACACATATTTTGCACTTCATGAATTCTGATTCAAGTTCATTTGGAATACCACTTAACAATTTATGTTTACACAAAATATTCAAATAATTAAAATTTACATGGCCCAGCATACGATGCCACCTTTCTTTTTTACTCATATTATCACAATTTTTATTTGCAACATTTACCAATGACTCTACATTTTTTAATTTACTTTTCATCTTATATAGACCATTTTCTTTCCAAGCTACAGCTGTAGTATTTCCAAAATTATCAATAATTTTTGTCATTTTACCTTTAGAAATAATAGTATTATTTTCCGTTATTTTACCATAACTTATTAAATTTGTATGCATATCTTTAGCATAAAATACATTTTGCATGTTTACTTCATTTCTCTTACCAAAAAGATCAAAGTAACTTACCACATTACCAATTTTAGTTGCTTTTACAACTCTATTATCTCCCAAATAAACATTAACAGGTTCTTTAAGTATCATACATTTATCAAAATATTTATCATTATTTATTATATGGTCAGTACAACCGCTATCTAATAACCAATTAATCTCGCAATTATTAAACTTATCTTTATCTACCTTACTATTATGCGCCGTGTGATAGTCGACTCTTATAACCCATGCGCTCGTATCTGGATTCTTCTGCTGCGACTGAGTTGCTTGATGTGCTCTTGCACCTCGCTGACTTCGAAAATTGCCATGCCGTCTGGCGTAGTTACTTTTTTCGGTTTCTTGTCTGCCTCGTGGTGCTCGCCATGTATTGCTGCTGCCTGCCGCTTGGCCACCATATTTACAGTCTCTCTTGATATGACCAGTTTTGCCACATTGAAAGCATGTTCGCAGTTGTCGACTTTTATCCGCCATGAATGCGTTAGATTTTCGTCCAGGATATTCATCCTTTTGATGCTTTATTTCAGTCATTTGAATTTTACTTTTCACATAATCCACAGTTTGATCTTCTTTTAATGCGTCTATTAAATCGCCTATATAACTGTATGAATCCGGCAACGTATTTAACATATAATTTAATTTTTCTTTTTCTGACACAGTAGCACCCGCGTTTTTAAGCTCGTTCACAGTTTTTTCAAAATCACTGAAGAATGTCGCTGCATCAGTATAATTTTTAAGTCTTAATTTTTCCAATTTATTTCTATATACAATTTGCAATGCCGTAGACTTTTTCAAATACATTTCATCAAACTTTTGAATTATTTCATACGCCGTTGTTTTATCACTAATAAATTCCAATTGCTTATTCGTTATATTACTGTATATATAGTTCATAACCTTTAAATCATTATCGTCCCACGGATCTTTATTCTGCGCCGTTTTTGCTCGTGTTATCACTTCATCACATTTTTTAAATTTCAAAAACAACACAATACGTTTTCTCCACATACTATAGTCCTCTCCATCAAACACTGGAATTGTAATGTCATTGTACTTCGCCATTTTTCCGTATCACAGCATGCGACAGCACAAAAAAAACGATACTATACTCACTTAAACTCTTGACCACAAGTTTATTAAACCACGCTCTGCTACCATGTTAAAGTGTGGATTGAAGAAATATAAGAGTTTTCACAGTATAATAAAGTTTATTAAACCATACACAATACATACTTAATGCACAGTACTACAACACGTGCTTCACTCACGGCGTCTTGTTACAAACTGAAAACTAACAAACTTATTCATGCTCACGCGCATTACATATATTATACAATATAAATGTATTGCATATATCCAACATAAATATGTTGTTATCATAAATATGTTGTTATAATTTGTGTTAACATATGAAAGTTTACTTATTGATAGAATATCAAATAAGGAAGTAATATGTATTATTTGTTTACTGTTATAGAACTGTGATTGAACTCAGTTATTGAGTATTAATTAATTTCATTTTTCTTATTTGTTCAAACTAAACAAATTATGATAATGCCATGGTGCAATGATATCGATAGATAATGTTTGATATCGGAAAAACAACATTTATTAAAAGAAACAGGCTAAGAGAGAAAAATCAGCCGAATATATAGAAATTAGTAAACAAGCAATAAACAAGATTATATTCTGATATAATGGAAGTTTAGTAAGGAATTATTTTGATGATTGGAAGAATGTTATATAAAATTATCACTATATAACTAAATATTTAATAAGAATAAAAAAAGTTGTTGCTAGGGACGACAAAATGAATATAATTTGTTGATTTTGATTATTGAAATTTATGACATGAACGAGAAGAGATTAACAACGAGAGATGGTCAATAAAATACTAAATTAATATAAATTATTAAAGATATCAACATTCACAATAAATGAAGGACTAATTACCATAATTTGGGCCAACAAAACATTAACCAAATTGTCTAATTGTATAGTACAAAACGATAATAAGTAATTGAATTCAAAGGAATGACTTGGATTGCACAATATCAGATCATGAAACGAATGTTAAATTAATGAAGTAATAAAACCAGATAAAGAACTACCTGAGTAAGGATTTAATCCTCTAAACCGAACGAAAATAGAATAACCATCAAATCACATTGGACATCGCAGTTTACATCATACAATAGAAAAACGTATTTGGATCCAGAATTTGTCGAAGCACGTAATCACAAGTTTGGCCGTTAGTGAACAAAAGGAGCGGTATTACTGCATCAACCCAGGACCAAGGATTCCACTTTATTACACCTTTGAAGACAAGACTGAAGAAAATCATCTCATCTGCATTTGATACTGAACTACAACGAACAAGGTTAGATGTGAACAGCCATCCCGAGTCGCATGTTCAGAGAATGGTAAACTTCAATTATTTAAATAATATTAAATTAAATAAACTTTAATCTTGTAATATCTTGCATTCCTATTTATGTATTTTTAATCTTCCCAGCAGTTGAAAGAACCTTCATGCCCTGTATCTAAAAATAATTATAAAAACAATCATAACTGAATTTAATATAAAACATTGTACCGATCGATAATCGATTAACTCAGACTTATAGCCTTTTCGTATCTCAAGTAAGAACAATATTATTGGATGTTATATAATTGAACTAATAAAGAATCATTACATAATTTCAAGATCTTATCATTTATGTATTTTTTAATAAAGTGTGAACAGGAAACAAACCGATAGAGAGTTTAACCGCTAATCACCATACGCGGTGGGTTAACCTCTAAATTTCTTTGTCTTGGTACTGCAGCGCTAGTTGCAGACTTCTCCGGTATTAAAGAGAGGAGAATTACATACTAAATTTCTCTTATTCTCTGCAAAGCAGAATAGGCTTGGGCGGAGTTTTTGAATAATACCCAACATATATAAGTTTCATTCACACCGACACTTTTACATTAAATAGAGAGATGAGGTAGTCATGATTAACTATCCCACGACACCTAATAAATTAAGATATAGAAGGAATTGGTATATTAAATAATTAAAGAGGGGAAGGAAAGAGAGGTACGTACAAGAGGTAATACAAATTGGCGTCTAACAACGTGAGGCGTTAGAGAAACCTAAATTAAGATAGATTATCAAAATAAATCAACACACGACAAGCACACATGAGACAATACAAATTGGCGCTCAACTAGTGTAGGGCTTAAGTTAAGTAAAACCATAATTATATAAATATTACTTAACTAGAGCAGGCAACTGTTGGAGACTAAAAATGCATAATACCAGAGGTAGATCCAAGAAGAGGGCAGAAGACACGGAGAAGGAAGAAGGTGGACAAGAACAAGAAATAGAAGTAGTCACAGATAGTGAAATAGAACAACAGGCAAGCGATAAAGAAGAAACTGAAGTAAGTATGGACACGGAAAAGGAAACAGTTGAAGAGGAGGCCCAAGGGGATCAACCAGATAAGTGCAACCAAAAACAAGACATAGGTATGCAGGAGATGTTGAAACTACTATTGGAAAACTCAAAGAGACAGGAGGAATTCGACAAAACAAATGAGGAAAACAAGGAGAATTTTAAGAAACGGGAGGAAACTTCACGGAAAACAAACGAGGAAATTAAGGAAAACTCAAAACTAATGAACGAAAGATTTAACAGGAATGATGAGGGTTTAAGACAAATGAAGGAAGACATCCTACAAATAAATGAAGAAAATTTAAGGCAGATTAACGAAAGAATTGAGAATATCCATGTGACAATTAACCAAAAAGTGGACAATAATAATGAGGAAAGAAAACTAGAAATAGCCGAAACAAATGAGAAGTTAGAAAAAACTAATGAAACAGTAATACAGGTTCGTGAGGAATTACAAAATAAAATTAATGACATACAAAATGAGAATAAAACAATGGTCGAAGAAATCCAACAGGAGACTGTAGAAAAATATGAGAAAATTAAACAAGAAGTACATCAGACACGGGAGGAGAATAAGGAAGGGATCACACAAGTACAGACAGACATGGGAGAGCAACTGGAAAGAGTATATGGTAATTTGAACAATGTGGAAGGCCAAATTAATACAAATAAAAATAAAATCGAGGAAATTAGTAGACGTGAATTACAGATACAAGAAGAAGTAGATTCATGGCGGGATAGAACATGCCAGCATGATCATATAACTAACCACGATAACCGGGAGTCGATTAATTTTTGAAATTATAAGCGTAATCCAATGGAAATTTTAAAAAGGTTGGAAGAGTTGGTCACACGAAATAGAGAGAAACGTTGGAGTATCATACGCGGTATGATTGATGACACATTTAAGGATACGTACGACAATTGGTGGACGGCGGTGCGTCCGGATATACAGGACATAACCGAATTCAAAAAGCAATTCAGAGAAAAATATTGGTCGGAGTCGACCCAGAACATGGTCAGGAATAATTTGAGCAACGGTCGATACGAAGCACACGTAGGACAGTCTCCTACATCATACTTCCTGGGAAAAGTATGCATGGCACGTAATTTAGAGCCCAGAATTCCAGAGGAATGTTTAGTAATACAGCTATCCTACCATTATGAGGAAGGAATAAAGAACGCACGTATGTGTAGCCAAATTAAAACAATTCCAGCCATGGCCAAATTCCTTGAGAATTATGAACACGAAACTCATTATCAAAGGAACAGAGTACTAAATTATAAATACCATAAGTATAACAGTAATGACCAACAAACAAATTCCCATAGTAATGATCACCATCAACCAACTCAAAACGTTAACACGAATAGAACACAGCACAACCACCAATAATCAAAGGAATTATAATTATCGGGGCAATACTCATTATAATTACTGTGATGACAGTCGTAATAATAGAGGAGATGGGGACAACCGACCCAATAATTATAGACACAATGTTAATTATATATATTCCAGGCCTCAAAATAATCAGAGACGGTATTACCCAAGGACACACCAATATAACAATTATTATAATCAATCCCGGCGTGAAGACAATTACCAAAATGAAAGAAATTATAGGATAATGGAACATAATACAGAGGATCGACACGAGCCATTACAAAATCAACCAAAGAACTCACCGGAAAATAGAGAAGACGAGGGAAGCCCTCATTTAAACTAATAGAGGCAGTGAGAAATGAAGAATACCCCTCACTGAACCGAAATCTTGGGGAACAACGACCTACAAATAGACCTACAAATGACAATACCATAACTATAATCACTAACCATTATTTAAAAAAATATTGGAGAAGATTTATTGGAAGAGGATAATAATCATGTACACAGTAATAGTAATAATGAAATTATATATGTAATAGCTAAATAAAATGGAATACAATCCACAATTATGATAGATACAGGATCCAACATCTCGTTAATAGATAGTACTGAACTGGAAAAAATACAGCGAGAAGGCCAGTTACCTATCCCCATCTTACCTGTGAATAACGTAATAATAATTGGAGCCACTGGACGGCAAAATAAAACTGTTAAAAAACAAGTATCGCTCGACCTCACCAATAATAATGTAACCATACCCATAGGGTTCTTAGTCACAACGGGATTACCGTTCAACGTATTGATTGGATGCGATATATTGCGACAGCATTCAGCAGTAATTGACTTACATAAAGGAATAGTATCATTAACATCCGAAGAAGGGTTATGGACAGCAGAATTTGTAGACGCTAATAGAACCGTTCCAGTTAACGACAAATGTCAGGTCATAAAAAGTTATTTTTGTAAGAACAATAAAATACAAGAAGCCATACAATATGAGGACGATGATCCAGAACTATGGCAGAGTAAGTTGGAAGAGATGCGAGAGTTCCAAAGAGAAAAAACTTGTCAACAAATAAGTAAGGTACAGGCCGAAAATTTAATTAAAATATACAATAGATACAAACACATATTCTCCAACGCTCCAGGTAAAGTAAAAGGCAACCAGTGTGAAATAAATTTTAAAGTACCGGTGGGCTTTCGTAGAAAATCCTACCCGATAACATATTCAATAAAAAACGAAGTTCGGGAAGAAATCAATCGTATGATCAAGGATGACATAATAGAATACAGTCAATCACCCTATACCAGTCCCATAGTGGCAATCCCGAAAAAGAACGGAAATGTGAGAATTTGCCTGGACGCTAGGGAAATAAATAAAATGATCATCAACAATAGGACTTCCCCTGGCGAGATCGAAGAAATCTTAAAAAAATTCCACGGCACCAAATACATTAGTACTTGGGATACAGTATGCGGATACTGGCAGGTTGAGTTGCACCCAAATAGTAGAAAATATATGGCGTTCCTTTTCGACGGAAGGAACTATCAATTTAAAAGGCTACCTTTCGGATTAATTAATTCTGTTGCTATATTCGTAAAATGTATGGACCAGATATTGGGACAAGAGACTCTACAATTCACTACAGTCTACGTAGATGACTTACTTATAACTTCTTCACATTGGGATGAACATTGCGAGAGGGTAGAACAAGTACTGAGAAAGCTGTCTGAAAATAATATAACACTCAAGTTAAACAAATCTAAATTTATTGCTAACCAAGTAAAGTTCTTAGGTTTTAATTTGACAGAGAAGGGTATCACGCCGTCCACAGAGAAAATAGAAGCAATTCAACAGTTCCCTACTCCAAAAAATAGAAAACAGTTACAATCCTTCCTTGGAATTTGTAACTATTACCGCAAATTCCAAGATAATTATTCAGAAATAACTGCTAAATTACAAAAACAACTATCATCCAAGGACAAATGGGCATGGGGACCAGAACAAGATAGAGTACTGCAATTAATCAAAGAAAAATTTCTAGAGACAGTTATGTTGCACCACCCTGACTTTAATAAACACTTTTATCTAAATTGTGATGCAAGCAATGTCAGTTTAGGAGCCACGTTATATCAAGAAGATGGAGAAGGACATCATATGGTAATAAGTTTCGCCAGCAGAGTGCTAAACAATTGCGAACACAACTATAATGTTACCGAAAAGGAGCTGCTGAGTGTAGTTTACGCATGCAATAAGTTCAGAACTTATATACTTGGATACCCAGTGACAGTAAGGAGTGATCACAAATCAATCTCATTCCTAAAACGATGTAAGCTCAGTCATGGTCAGTTAACTAGATGGGTCCTTGCACTGCAAGAATATCACATTAATTGGGAATATATACCTGGAAGGAAGAACATAGCAGCCGATATCTTGTCCCGAATAAACATACAAGACCAATCATTCGATGGAGAAAAGGAACAAATTGCCAAAGTGTACAATATTATTAAGAGTAGGAAGGATTTAGAAATAATAACAAACGAAATTAATCAACATCAAAAATTGGATCCCAAATTAGTAAACATACGCCAGAAGGTGCAAAATGCTGATGAAATTATTACAAAATATTACTGTATACATGATGATAGACTATTTATTAAAGTTACCCCTAATCAAGTAAACTGGAAATTAGTAATTCCAACAGCTGTGGAAAACAAATTAATCTTGGATTACCATATAAGATATGGACACATGGGAGCCATAAAAATCGTCAAAGCCCTGGAAGAACAAGTGTACATAAAAAATATAAACAGAAAGGTGCAAAAATCAATCCAAACCTGTCACATCTGCCAGATGGTTAAATGTAACAATGAGAAGAAGGAGGGAGCAATGATTCCTATTACATCCCAACACAAGCTGGAGAAAGTATTCCTGGATATATGTGGACCATTCGCACGCAGTCGAGGGAACCATAGATATAAATTTATCATTATTATTTTCGACCATTTTTCTAAATATATTAAACTTTATGCTATCAGCAGAGCCACTACCAAGAAAATTCTGGAGATAGTCATTGGACATTACATAATAGAGATTGGTAAACCTTCATCCATTATCACCGATCATGGTACGCAGTTCAAGGGAAGCAAATGGAGAAATAGTCTTCTAAAACACGGTATTAAAACGTATAAGACTTCAGTCTACCACCCCAGCAGCAATCCTGCGGAGCGTGTATTGAGGGAAGTTGGCAGAATACTCCGAACTTACTGTCATAACCAACAGAGGAGGTGGCACGAATACTTGTCACTTACCGAAGAATTTCTCAATATATCTTACCATCAATCCATTTAAAATACCCCCTATACTGTTATGTTTGAAAAGCTTCCACCTAGGGACATCCAGGATATCATCAATTTTCCAATAAACCCAGAATATCAATTCGAAAACATTAAATTTTATAACCGGATAATGGAGAAGACAGAACAAAAGAAAAAGAAGTATGAAAAGAATAATCCAAAACCAATAAATTACCAGATTGGCAAAAAAATATTAATAAGAAGTAGAGAGTTACCCAGTACACTAGAAGGAATAACGAAAAAATTATTATTATTATATACTGGACCCTATGTAATAACAAAAATTAATAACAATAATACCTATGAAATAATGAACCCTATCACGAAAAAGATTAAGGGAACATATAATCAGGAATCTATAAAAAAATATCATGAAGAAACGCCATCACCTATCATAAAGTACATGTCAAGACGGACGAAAATATTATTTAATAAAAACCCTCTAAATTCAAAAAAGAATGTAAGTACAACTTACTAAATATTTTGAACAATATTATTGAATAAAAACCACAACATTCAAAAAAGAACCCTCTAAATTCAAAAAAGTATGTAAGTACAACTTACTAAATATTTTGAACAATATTATTGAATAAAAACCACAACATTCAAAAAAGAACCCTCTAAATCCAAAAAGTAGGTAAGCACAACTTGCTAAATAGTTTGAACAATATTATTTAATAAAAACCACAACATTCAAAAGGAAGTAAGTACGTCTTACTATATGGTTATGAAGAAAGTATTAAGAAGAGTTAATAACACCCCCAAGATTACAGAAGGAAACAAGAAATATTACTATATGTCTACAAAGAAATATTATAAATACTTAAGAATAAAACCCCAAGATAAACAATTTTTTATATCAAAAAGGACCTATGCAAAATAATTAAAAAGAAAAAACTCCATGATCTAAAATACATGCCGAATTGCCAAACGAATTGAACAACAAAATAAATGATTGTTTATGACCAATATAATTTCAAAAGGAACAAGAAAAAATGTTTATCAACATAATTGGTAGTAATGTGACCAGACAAAATGGTAAAATAAGAAGAACAATGAATAATTTAATGACTATAATTACACTGAAATTAAGTAATGATAATAATTAAGGAAATTACGATTTAGAAATTCTTGGAAATAGAAGAACAAATGAAAAAATAATACATAGAGTTCCTGTCACAACAAAAAAGAACAATAAGATTAATTACAATTAAAGACTGTCAGAAATGTTATCAGAAAATAATTAAGGAAAATAAAATGGAATCATGAAGTATGGAATATATAAATAATTAAATATAAAACGCGACAATGTAAAGAATTCCCAAAATGTTTATTATATATTAATTAAGAAGATTATTATGATGATATTATATTTTATAGATGACTGTAGATGAATTCCAGCAGTACTATATTGAAGTGTAGTGTGTGCAGCAGAGTATGAAGCCAAAACAGTGCCTCTCTGAACTGTACCAACTCACATATTAGGGATTGTTAGGGAAATTGAATATTTAAGGGATATTAGAATCGTTGCGAAGAATGACATCAAATTCCAAAAAAGTGTGACGGAAGAAAACAGAAGGACGATAGCTGACAGAAGAATAATGGAGAAGTGCATTGATAGCAGTAACTAGCAGTAGAAGAGAAGTGAACCTAAAGTTTCATTGAGTATTGTGACCAACCATCGACAAATACTGTTTAAAGAAAAAAAAAAAAGAGAAACCAAGAATGTTGATATGAGTAATAAAATGTCATTAAATAGAATAACCATAGATATAAATTTATCATTATTATTTTCGACCATTTTTCTAAATATATTAAACTTTATGCTATCAGCAGAGCCACTACCAAGAAAATTCTGGAGATAGTCATTGGACATTACATAATAGAGATTGGTAAACCTTCATCCATTATCACCGATCATGGTACGCAGTTCAAGGGAAGCAAATGGAGAAATAGTCTTCTAAAACACGGTATTAAAACGTATAAGACTTCAGTCTACCACCCCAGCAGCAATCCTGCGGAGCGTGTATTGAGGGACGTTGGCAGAATACTCCGAACTTACTGTCATAACCAACAGAGGAGGTGGCACGAATACTTGTCACTTACCGAAGAATTTCTCAATATATCTTACCATCAATCCATTGAAAATACCCCCTATACTGTTATGTTTGAAAAGCTTCCACCTAGGGACATCCAGGATATCATCAATTTTCCAATAAACCCAGAATATCAATTCGAAAACATTCAATTTTATAACCGGATAATGGAGAAGACAGAACAAAAGAAAAAGAAGTATGAAAAGAATAATCCAAAACCAATAAATTACCAGATTGGCAAAAAAATATTAATAAGAAGTAGAGAGTTACCCAGTACACTAGAAGGAATAACGAAAAAATTATTATTATTATATACTGGACCCTATGTAATAACAAAAATTAATAACAATAATACCTATGAAATAATGAATCCTATCACGAAGAAGATTAAGGGAACATATAATCAGGAATCTATAAAAAAATATCATCAAGAAACGCCATCACCTATCATAAAGTACATGTCAAGACGGACGAAAATATTATTTAATAAAAACCCTCTAAATTCAAAAAAGAATGTAAGTACAACTTACTAAATATTTTGAACAATATTATTGAATAAAAACCACAACATTCAAAAAAGAACCCTCTAAATTCAAAAAAGTATGTAAGTACAACTTACTAAATATTTTGAACAATATTATTGAATAAAAACCACAATATTCAAAAAAGAACCCTCTAAATCCAAAAAGTAGGTAAGCACAACTTGCTAAATAGTTTGAACAATATTATTTAATAAAAACCACAACATTCAAAAGGAAGTAAGTACGTCTTACTATATGGTTATGAAGAAAGTATTAAGAAGAGTTAATAACACCCCCAAGATTACAGAAGGAAACAAGAAATATTACTATATGTCTACAAAGAAATATTATAAATACTTAAGAATAAAACCCCAAGATAAACAATTTTTTATATCAAAAAGGACCTATGCAAAATAATTAAAAAGAAAAAACTCCATGATCTAAAATACATGCCGAATTGCCAAACGAATTGAACAACAAAATAAATGATTGTTTATGACCAATATAATTTCAAAAGGAACAAGAAAAAATGTTTATCAACATAATTGGTAGTAATGTGACCAGACAAAATGGTAAAATAAGAAGAACAATGAATAATTTAATGACTATAATTACACTGAAATTAAGTAATGATAATAATTAAGGAAATTACGATTTAGAAATTCTTGGAAATAGAAGAACAAATGAAAAAATAATACATAGAGTTCCTGTCACAACAAAAAAGAACAATAAGATTAATTACAATTAAAGACTGTCAGAAATGTTATCAGAAAATAATTAAGGAAAATAAAATGGAATCATGAAGTATGGAATATATAAATAATTAAATATAAAACGCGACAATGTAAAGAATTCCCAAAATGTTTATTATATATTAATTAAGAAGATTATTATGATGATATTATATTTTATAGATGACTGTAGATGAATTCCAGCAGTACTATATTGAAGTGTAGTGTGTGCAGCAGAGTATGAAGCCAAAACAGTGCCTCTCTGAACTGTACCAACTCACATATTAGGGATTGTTAGGGAAATTGAATATTTAAGGGATATTAGAATCGTTGCGAAGAATGACATCAAATTCCAAAAAAGTGTGACGGAAGAAAACAGAAGGACGATAGCTGACAGAAGAATAATGGAGAAGTGCATTGATAGCAGTAACTAGCAGTAGAAGAGAAGTGAACCTAAAGTTTCATTGAGTATTGTGACCAACCATCGACAAATACTGTTTAAAGAAAAAAAAAAAAAGAGAAACCAAGAATGTTGATATGAGTAATAAAATGTCATTAAATAGAATAACCATAGATATAAATTTATCATTATTATTTTCGACCATTTTTCTAAATATATTAAACTTTATGCTATCAGCAGAGCCACTACCAAGAAAATTCTGGAGATAGTCATTGGACATTACATAATAGAGATTGGTAAACCTTCATCCATTATCACCGATCATGGTACGCAGTTCAAGGGAAGCAAATGGAGAAATAGTCTTCTAAAACACGGTATTAAAACGTATAAGACTTCAGTCTACCACCCCAGCAGCAATCCTGCGGAGCGTGTATTGAGGGACGTTGGCAGAATACTCCGAACTTACTGTCATAACCAACAGAGGAGGTGGCACGAATACTTGTCACTTACCGAAGAATTTCTCAATATATCTTACCATCAATCCATTGAAAATACCCCCTATACTGTTATGTTTGAAAAGCTTCCACCTAGGAACATCCAGGATATCATCAATTTTCCAATAAACCCAGAATATCAATTCGAAAACATTAAATTTTATAACCGGATAATGGAGAAGACAGAACAAAAGAAAAAGAAGTATGAAAAGAATAATCCAAAACCAATAAATTACCAGATTGGCAAAAAAATATTAATAAGAAGTAGAGAGTTACCCAGTACACTAGAAGGAATAACGAAAAAATTTTTATTATTATATACTGGACCCTATGTAATAACAAAAATTAATAACAATAATACCTATGAAATAATGAACCCTATCACGAAAAAGATTAAGGGAACATATAATCAGGAATCTATAAAAAAATATCATGAAGAAACGCCATCACCTATCATAAAGTACATGTCAAGACGGACGAAAATATTATTTAATAAAAACCCTCTAAATTCAAAAAAGAATGTAAGTACAACTTACTAAATATTTTGAACAATATTATTGAATAAAAACCACAACATTCAAAAAAGAACCCTCTAAATTCAAAAAAGTATGTAAGTACAACTTACTAAATATTTTGAACAATATTATTGAATAAAAACCACAATATTCAAAAAAGAACCCTCTAAATCCAAAAAGTAGGTAAGCACAACTTGCTAAATAGTTTGAACAATATTATTTAATAAAAACCACAACATTCAAAAGGAAGTAAGTACGTCTTACTATATGGTTATGAAGAAAGTATTAAGAAGAGTTAATAACACCCCCAAGATTACAGAAGGAAACAAGAAATATTACTATATGTCTACAAAGAAATATTATAAATACTTAAGAATAAAACCCCAAGATAAACAATTTTTTATATCAAAAAGGACCTATGCAAAATAATTAAAAAGAAAAAACTCCATGATCTAAAATACATGCCGAATTGCCAAACGAATTGAACAACAAAATAAATGATTGTTTATGACCAATATAATTTCAAAAGGAACAAGAAAAAATGTTTATCAACATAATTGGTAGTAATGTGACCAGACAAAATGGTAAAATAAGAAGAACAATGAATAATTTAATGACTATAATTACACTGAAATTAAGTAATGATAATAATTAAGGAAATTACGATTTAGAAATTCTTGGAAATAGAAGAACAAATGAAAAAATAATACATAGAGTTCCTGTCACAACAAAAAAGAACAATAAGATTAATTACAATTAAAGACTGTCAGAAATGTTATCAGAAAATAATTAAGGAAAATAAAATGGAATCATGAAGTATGGAATATATAAATAATTAAATATAAAACGCGACAATGTAAAGAATTCCCAAAATGTTTATTATATATTAATTAAGAAGATTATTATGATGATATTATATTTTATAGATGACTGTAGATGAATTCCAGCAGTACTATATTGAAGTGTAGTGTGTGCAGCAGAGTATGAAGCCAAAACAGTGCCTCTCTGAACTGTACCAACTCACATATTAGGGATTGTTAGGGAAATTGAATATTTAAGGGATATTAGAATCGTTGCGAAGAATGACATCAAATTCCAAAAAAGTGTGACGGAAGAAAACAGAAGGACGATAGCTGACAGAAGAATAATGGAGAAGTGCATTGATAGCAGTAACTAGCAGTAGAAGAGAAGTGAACCTAAAGTTTCATTGAGTATTGTGACCAACCATCGACAAATACTGTTTAAAGAAAAAAAAAAAAGAGAAACCAAGAATGTTGATATGAGTAATAAAATGTCATTAAATAGAATAACCATAGATATAAATTTATCATTATTATTTTCGACCATTTTTCTAAATATATTAAACTTTATGCTATCAGCAGAGCCACTACCAAGAAAATTCTGGAGATAGTCATTGGACATTACATAATAGAGATTGGTAAACCTTCATCCATTATCACCGATCATGGTACGCAGTTCAAGGGAAGCAAATGGAGAAATAGTCTTCTAAAACACGGTATTAAAACGTATAAGACTTCAGTCTACCACCCCAGCAGCAATCCTGCGGAGCGTGTATTGAGGGACGTTGGCAGAATACTCCGAACTTACTGTCATAACCAACAGAGGAGGTGGCACGAATACTTGTCACTTACCGAAGAATTTCTCAATATATCTTACCATCAATCCATTGAAAATACCCCCTATACTGTTATGTTTGAAAAGCTTCCACCTAGGAACATCCAGGATATCATCAATTTTCCAATAAACCCAGAATATCAATTCGAAAACATTAAATTTTATAACCGGATAATGGAGAAGACAGAACAAAAGAAAAAGAAGTATGAAAAGAATAATCCAAAACCAATAAATTACCAGATTGGCAAAAAAATATTAATAAGAAGTAGAGAGTTACCCAGTACACTAGAAGGAATAACGAAAAAATTATTATTATTATATACTGGACCCTATGTAATAACAAAAATTAATAACAATAATACCTATGAAATAATGAACCCTATCACGAAAAAGATTAAGGGAACATATAATCAGGAATCTATAAAAAAATATCATGAAGAAACGCCATCACCTATCATAAAGTACATGTCAAGACGGACGAAAATATTATTTAATAAAAACCCTCTAAATTCAAAAAAGAATGTAAGTACAACTTACTAAATATTTTGAACAATATTATTGAATAAAAACCACAACATTCAAAAAAGAACCCTCTAAATTCAAAAAAGTATGTAAGTACAACTTACTAAATATTTTGAACAATATTATTGAATAAAAACCACAATATTCAAAAAAGAACCCTCTAAATCCAAAAAGTAGGTAAGCACAACTTGCTAAATAGTTTGAACAATATTATTTAATAAAAACCACAACATTCAAAAGGAAGTAAGTACGTCTTACTATATGGTTATGAAGAAAGTATTAAGAAGAGTTAATAACACCCCCAAGATTACAGAAGGAAACAAGAAATATTACTATATGTCTACAAAGAAATATTATAAATACTTAAGAATAAAACCCCAAGATAAACAATTTTTTATATCAAAAAGGACCTATGCAAAATAATTAAAAAGAAAAAACTCCATGATCTAAAATACATGCCGAATTGCCAAACGAATTGAACAACAAAATAAATGATTGTTTATGACCAATATAATTTCAAAAGGAACAAGAAAAAATGTTTATCAACATAATTGGTAGTAATGTGACCAGACAAAATGGTAAAATAAGAAGAACAATGAATAATTTAATGACTATAATTACACTGAAATTAAGTAATGATAATAATTAAGGAAATTACGATTTAGAAATTCTTGGAAATAGAAGAACAAATGAAAAAATAATACATAGAGTTCCTGTCACAACAAAAAAGAACAATAAGATTAATTACAATTAAAGACTGTCAGAAATGTTATCAGAAAATAATTAAGGAAAATAAAATGGAATCATGAAGTATGGAATATATAAATAATTAAATATAAAACGCGACAATGTAAAGAATTCCCAAAATGTTTATTATATATTAATTAAGAAGATTATTATGATGATATTATATTTTATAGATGACTGTAGATGAATTCCAGCAGTACTATATTGAAGTGTAGTGTGTGCAGCAGAGTATGAAGCCAAAACAGTGCCTCTCTGAACTGTACCAACTCACATATTAGGGATTGTTAGGGAAATTGAATATTTAAGGGATATTAGAATCGTTGCGAAGAATGACATCAAATTCCAAAAAAGTGTGACGGAAGAAAACAGAAGGACGATAGCTGACAGAAGAATAATGGAGAAGTGCATTGATAGCAGTAACTAGCAGTAGAAGAGAAGTGAACCTAAAGTTTCATTGAGTATTGTGACCAACCATCGACAAATACTGTTTAAAGAAAAAAAAAAAAGAGAAACCAAGAATGTTGATATGAGTAATAAAATGTCATTAAATAGAATAACCATAGATATAAATTTATCATTATTATTTTCGACCATTTTTCTAAATATATTAAACTTTATGCTATCAGCAGAGCCACTACCAAGAAAATTCTGGAGATAGTCATTGGACATTACATAATAGAGATTGGTAAACCTTCATCCATTATCACCGATCATGGTACGCAGTTCAAGGGAAGCAAATGGAGAAATAGTCTTCTAAAACACGGTATTAAAACGTATAAGACTTCAGTCTACCACCCCAGCAGCAATCCTGCGGAGCGTGTATTGAGGGACGTTGGCAGAATACTCCGAACTTACTGTCATAACCAACAGAGGAGGTGGCACGAATACTTGTCACTTACCGAAGAATTTCTCAATATATCTTACCATCAATCCATTGAAAATACCCCCTATACTGTTATGTTTGAAAAGCTTCCACCTAGGAACATCCAGGATATCATCAATTTTCCAATAAACCCAGAATATCAATTCGAAAACATTAAATTTTATAACCGGATAATGGAGAAGACAGAACAAAAGAAAAAGAAGTATGAAAAGAATAATCCAAAACCAATAAATTACCAGATTGGCAAAAAAATATTAATAAGAAGTAGAGAGTTACCCAGTACACTAGAAGGAATAACGAAAAAATTATTATTATTATATACTGGACCCTATGTAATAACAAAAATTAATAACAATAATACCTATGAAATAATGAACCCTATCACGAAAAAGATTAAGGGAACATATAATCAGGAATCTATAAAAAAATATCATGAAGAAACGCCATCACCTATCATAAAGTACATGTCAAGACGGACGAAAATATTATTTAATAAAAACCCTCTAAATTCAAAAAAGAATGTAAGTACAACTTACTAAATATTTTGAACAATATTATTGAATAAAAACCACAACATTCAAAAAAGAACCCTCTAAATTCAAAAAAGTATGTAAGTACAACTTACTAAATATTTTGAACAATATTATTGAATAAAAACCACAATATTCAAAAAAGAACCCTCTAAATCCAAAAAGTAGGTAAGCACAACTTGCTAAATAGTTTGAACAATATTATTTAATAAAAACCACAACATTCAAAAGGAAGTAAGTACGTCTTACTATATGGTTATGAAGAAAGTATTAAGAAGAGTTAATAACACCCCCAAGATTACAGAAGGAAACAAGAAATATTACTATATGTCTACAAAGAAATATTATAAATACTTAAGAATAAAACCCCAAGATAAACAAATTTTATATCAAAAAGGACCTATGCAAAATAATTAAAAAGAAAAAACTCCATGATCTAAAATACATGCCGAATTGCCAAACGAATTGAACAACAAAATAAATGATTGTTTATGACCAATATAATTTCAAAAGGAACAAGAAAAAATGTTTATCAATATAATTGGTAGTAATGTGACCAGACAAAATGGTAAAATAAGAAGAACAATGAATAATTTAATGACTATAATTACACTGAAATTAAGTAATGATAATAATTAAGGAAATTACGATTTAGAAATTCTTGGAAATAGAAGAACAAATGAAAAAATAATACATAGAGTTCCTGTCACAACAAAAAAGAACAATAAGATTAATTACAATTAAAGACTGTCAGAAATGTTATCAGAAAATAATTAAGGAAAATAAAATGGAATCATGAAGTATGGAATATATAAATAATTAAATATAAAACGCGACAATGTAAAGAATTCCCAAAATGTTTATTATATATTAATTAAGAAGATTATTATGATGATATTATATTTTATAGATGACTGTAGATGAATTCCAGCAGTACTATATTGAAGTGTAGTGTGTGCAGCAGAGTATGAAGCCAAAACAGTGCCTCTCTGAACTGTACCAACTCACATATTAGGGATTGTTAGGGAAATTGAATATTTAAGGGATATTAGAATCGTTGCGAAGAATGACATCAAATTCCAAAAAAGTGTGACGGAAGAAAACAGAAGGACGATAGCTGACAGAAGAATAATGGAGAAGTGCATTGATAGCAGTAACTAGCAGTAGAAGAGAAGTGAACCTAAAGTTTCATTGAGTATTGTGACCAACCATCGACAAATACTGTTTAAAGAAAAAAAAAAAAGAGAAACCAAGAATGTTGATATGAGTAATAAAATGTCATTAAATAGAATAACCATAGATATAAATTTATCATTATTATTTTCGACCATTTTTCTAAATATATTAAACTTTATGCTATCAGCAGAGCCACTACCAAGAAAATTCTGGAGATAGTCATTGGACATTACATAATAGAGATTGGTAAACCTTCATCCATTATCACCGATCATGGTACGCAGTTCAAGGGAAGCAAATGGAGAAATAGTCTTCTAAAACACGGTATTAAAACGTATAAGACTTCAGTCTACCACCCCAGCAGCAATCCTGCGGAGCGTGTATTGAGGGACGTTGGCAGAATACTCCGAACTTACTGTCATAACCAACAGAGGAGGTGGCACGAATACTTGTCACTTACCGAAGAATTTCTCAATATATCTTACCATCAATCCATTGAAAATACCCCCTATACTGTTATGTTTGAAAAGCTTCCACCTAGGAACATCCAGGATATCATCAATTTTCCAATAAACCCAGAATATCAATTCGAAAACATTAAATTTTATAACCGGATAATGGAGAAGACAGAACAAAAGAAAAAGAAGTATGAAAAGAATAATCCAAAACCAATAAATTACCAGATTGGCAAAAAAATATTAATAAGAAGTAGAGAGTTACCCAGTACACTAGAAGGAATAACGAAAAAATTATTATTATTATATACTGGACCCTATGTAATAACAAAAATTAATAACAATAATACCTATGAAATAATGAACCCTATCACGAAAAAGATTAAGGGAACATATAATCAGGAATCTATAAAAAAATATCATGAAGAAACGCCATCACCTATCATAAAGTACATGTCAAGACGGACGAAAATATTATTTAATAAAAACCCTCTAAATTCAAAAAAGAATGTAAGTACAACTTACTAAATATTTTGAACAATATTATTGAATAAAAACCACAACATTCAAAAAAGAACCCTCTAAATTCAAAAAAGTATGTAAGTACAACTTACTAAATATTTTGAACAATATTATTGAATAAAAACCACAATATTCAAAAAAGAACCCTCTAAATCCAAAAAGTAGGTAAGCACAACTTGCTAAATAGTTTGAACAATATTATTTAATAAAAACCACAACATTCAAAAGGAAGTAAGTACGTCTTACTATATGGTTATGAAGAAAGTATTAAGAAGAGTTAATAACACCCCCAAGATTACAGAAGGAAACAAGAAATATTACTATATGTCTACAAAGAAATATTATAAATACTTAAGAATAAAACCCCAAGATAAACAAATTTTATATCAAAAAGGACCTATGCAAAATAATTAAAAAGAAAAAACTCCATGATCTAAAATACATGCCGAATTGCCAAACGAATTGAACAACAAAATAAATGATTGTTTATGACCAATATAATTTCAAAAGGAACAAGAAAAAATGTTTATCAACATAATTGGTAGTAATGTGACCAGACAAAATGGTAAAATAAGAAGAACAATGAATAATTTAATGACTATAATTACACTGAAATTAAGTAATGATAATAATTAAGGAAATTACGATTTAGAAATTCTTGGAAATAGAAGAACAAATGAAAAAATAATACATAGAGTTCCTGTCACAACAAAAAAGAACAATAAGATTAATTACAATTAAAGACTGTCAGAAATGTTATCAGAAAATATTTAAGGAAAATAAAATGGAATCATGAAGTATGGAATATATAAATAATTAAATATAAAACGCGACAATGTAAAGAATTCCCAAAATGTTTATTATATATTAATTAAGAAGATTATTATGATGATATTATATTTTATAGATGACTGTAGATGAATTCCAGCAGTACTATATTGAAGTGTAGTGTGTGCAGCAGAGTATGAAGCCAAAACAGTGCCTCTCTGAACTGTACCAACTCACATATTAGGGATTGTTAGGGAAATTGAATATTTAAGGGATATTAGAATCGTTGCGAAGAATGACATCAAATTCCAAAAAAGTGTGACGGAAGAAAACAGAAGGACGATAGCTGACAGAAGAATAATGGAGAAGTGCATTGATAGCAGTAACTAGCAGTAGAAGAGAAGTGAACCTAAAGTTTCATTGAGTATTGTGACCAACCATCGACAAATACTGTTTAAAGAAAAAAAAAAAAGAGAAACCAAGAATGTTGATATGAGTAATAAAATGTCATTAAATAGAATAACCATAGATATAAATTTATCATTATTATTTTCGACCATTTTTCTAAATATATTAAACTTTATGCTATCAGCAGAGCCACTACCAAGAAAATTCTGGAGATAGTCATTGGACATTACATAATAGAGATTGGTAAACCTTCATCCATTATCACCGATCATGGTACGCAGTTCAAGGGAAGCAAATGGAGAAATAGTCTTCTAAAACACGGTATTAAAACGTATAAGACTTCAGTCTACCACCCCAGCAGCAATCCTGCGGAGCGTGTATTGAGGGAAGTTGGCAGAATACTCCGAACTTACTGTCATAACCAACAGAGGAGGTGGCACGAATACTTGTCACTTACCGAAGAATTTCTCAATATATCTTACCATCAATCCATTGAAAATACCCCCTATACTGTTATGTTTGAAAAGCTTCCACCTAGGGACATCCAGGATATCATCAATTTTCCAATAAACCCAGAATATCAATTCGAAAACATTAAATTTTATAACCGGATAATGGAGAAGACAGAACAAAAGAAAAAGAAGTATGAAAAGAATAATCCAAAACCAATAAATTACCAGATTGGCAAAAAAATATTAATAAGAAGTAGAGAGTTACCCAGTACACTAGAAGGAATAACGAAAAAATTATTATTATTATATACTGGACCCTATGTAATAACAAAAATTAATAACAATAATACCTATGAAATAATGAACCCTATCACGAAAAAGATTAAGGGAACATATAATCAGGAATCTATAAAAAAATATCATGAAGAAACGCCATCACCTATCATAAAGTACATGTCAAGACGGACGAAAATATTATTTAATAAAAACCCTCTAAATTCAAAAAAGAATGTAAGTACAACTTACTAAATATTTTGAACAATATTATTGAATAAAAACCACAACATTCAAAAAAGAACCCTCTAAATTCAAAAAAGTATGTAAGTACAACTTACTAAATATTTTGAACAATATTATTGAATAAAAACCACAATATTCAAAAAAGAACCCTCTAAATCCAAAAAGTAGGTAAGCACAACTTGCTAAATAGTTTGAACAATATTATTTAATAAAAACCACAACATTCAAAAGGAAGTAAGTACGTCTTACTATATGGTTATGAAGAAAGTATTAAGAAGAGTTAATAACACCCCCAAGATTACAGAAGGAAACAAGAAATATTACTATATGTCTACAAAGAAATATTATAAATACTTTTGAATAAAACCCCAAGATAAACAATTTTTTATATCAAAAAGGACCTATGCAAAATAATTAAAAAGAAAAAACTCCATGATCTAAAATACATGCCGAATTGCCAAACGAATTGAACAACAAAATAAATGATTGTTTATGACCAATATAATTTCAAAAGGAACAAGAAAAAATGTTTATCAACATAATTGGTAGTAATGTGACCAGACAAAATGGTAAAATAAGAAGAACAATGAATAATTTAATGACTATAATTACACTGAAATTAAGTAATGATAATAATTAAGGAAATTACGATTTAGAAATTCTTGGAAATAGAAGAACAAATGAAAAAATAATACATAGAGTTCCTGTCACAACAAAAAAGAACAATAAGATTAATTACAATTAAAGACTGTCAGAAATGTTATCAGAAAATAATTAAGGAAAATAAAATGGAATCATGAAGTATGGAATATATAAATAATTAAATATAAAACGCGACAATGTAAAGAATTCCCAAAATGTTTATTATATATTAATTAAGAAGATTATTATGATGATATTATATTTTATAGATGACTGTAGATGAATTCCAGCAGTACTATATTGAAGTGTAGTGTGTGCAGCAGAGTATGAAGCCAAAACAGTGCCTCTCTGAACTGTACCAACTCACATATTAGGGATTGTTAGGGAAATTGAATATTTAAGGGATATTAGAATCGTTGCGAAGAATGACATCAAATTCCAAAAAAGTGTGACGGAAGAAAACAGAAGGACGATAGCTGACAGAAGAATAATGGAGAAGTGCATTGATAGCAGTAACTAGCAGTAGAAGAGAAGTGAACCTAAAGTTTCATTGAGTATTGTGACCAACCATCGACAAATACTGTTTAAAGAAAAAAAAAAAAAGAGAAACCAAGAATGTTGATATGAGTAATAAAATGTCATTAAATAGAATAACCATAGATATAAATTTATCATTATTATTTTCGACCATTTTTCTAAATATATTAAACTTTATGCTATCAGCAGAGCCACTACCAAGAAAATTCTGGAGATAGTCATTGGACATTACATAATAGAGATTGGTAAACCTTCATCCATTATCACCGATCATGGTACGCAGTTCAAGGGAAGCAAATGGAGAAATAGTCTTCTAAAACACGGTATTAAAACGTATAAGACTTCAGTCTACCACCCCAGCAGCAATCCTGCGGAGCGTGTATTGAGGGAAGTTGGCAGAATACTCCGAACTTACTGTCATAACCAACAGAGGAGGTGGCACGAATACTTGTCACTTACCGAAGAATTTCTCAATATATCTTACCATCAATCCATTGAAAATACCCCCTATACTGTTATGTTTGAAAAGCTTCCACCTAGGGACATCCAGGATATCATCAATTTTCCAATAAACCCAGAATATCAATTCGAAAACATTAAATTTTATAACCGGATAATGGAGAAGACAGAACAAAAGAAAAAGAAGTATGAAAAGAATAATCCAAAACCAATAAATTACCAGATTGGCAAAAAAATATTAATAAGAAGTAGAGAGTTACCCAGTACACTAGAAGGAATAACGAAAAAATTATTATTATCATATACTGGACCCTATGTAATAACAAAAATTAATAACAATAATACCTATGAAATAATGAACCCTATCACGAAAAAGATTAAGGGAACATATAATCAGGAATCTATAAAAAAATATCATGAAGAAACGCCATCACCTATCATAAAGTACATGTCAAGACGGACGAAAATATTATTTAATAAAAACCCTCTAAATTCAAAAAAGAATGTAAGTACAACTTACTAAATATTTTGAACAATATTATTGAATAAAAACCACAACATTCAAAAAAGAACCCTCTAAATTCAAAAAAGTATGTAAGTACAACTTACTAAATATTTTGAACAATATTATTGAATAAAAACCACAATATTCAAAAAAGAACCCTCTAAATCCAAAAAGTAGGTAAGCACAACTTGCTAAATAGTTTGAACAATATTATTTAATAAAAACCACAACATTCAAAAGGAAGTAAGTACGTCTTACTATATGGTTATGAAGAAAGTATTAAGAAGAGTTAATAACACCCCCAAGATTACAGAAGGAAACAAGAAATATTACTATATGTCTACAAAGAAATATTATAAATACTTAAGAATAAAACCCCAAGATAAACAATTTTTTATATCAAAAAGGACCTATGCAAAATAATTAAAAAGAAAAAACTCCATGATCTAAAATACATGCCGAATTGCCAAACGAATTGAACAACAAAATAAATGATTGTTTATGACCAATATAATTTCAAAAGGAACAAGAAAAAATGTTTATCAACATAATTGGTAGTAATGTGACCAGACAAAATGGTAAAATAAGAAGAACAATGAATAATTTAATGACTATAATTACACTGAAATTAAGTAATGATAATAATTAAGGAAATTACGATTTAGAAATTCTTGGAAATAGAAGAACAAATGAAAAAATAATACATAGAGTTCCTGTCACAACAAAAAAGAACAATAAGATTAATTACAATTAAAGACTGTCAGAAATGTTATCAGAAAATAATTAAGGAAAATAAAATGGAATCATGAAGTATGGAATATATAAATAATTAAATATAAAACGCGACAATGTAAAGAATTCCCAAAATGTTTATTATATATTAATTAAGAAGATTATTATGATGATATTATATTTTATAGATGACTGTAGATGAATTCCAGCAGTACTATATTGAAGTGTAGTGTGTGCAGCAGAGTATGAAGCCAAAACAGTGCCTCTCTGAACTGTACCAACTCACATATTAGGGATTGTTAGGGAAATTGAATATTTAAGGGATATTAGAATCGTTGCGAAGAATGACATCAAATTCCAAAAAAGTGTGACGGAAGAAAACAGAAGGACGATAGCTGACAGAAGAATAATGGAGAAGTGCATTGATAGCAGTAACTAGCAGTAGAAGAGAAGTGAACCTAAAGTTTCATTGAGTATTGTGACCAACCATCGACAAATACTGTTTAAAGAAAAAAAAAAAAAGAGAAACCAAGAATGTTGATATGAGTAATAAAATGTCATTAAATAGAATAACCATAGATATAAATTTATCATTATTATTTTCGACCATTTTTCTAAATATATTAAACTTTATGCTATCAGCAGAGCCACTACCAAGAAAATTCTGGAGATAGTCATTGGACATTACATAATAGAGATTGGTAAACCTTCATCCATTATCACCGATCATGGTACGCAGTTCAAGGGAAGCAAATGGAGAAATAGTCTTCTAAAACACGGTATTAAAACGTATAAGACTTCAGTCTACCACCCCAGCAGCAATCCTGCGGAGCGTGTATTGAGGGAAGTTGGCAGAATACTCCGAACTTACTGTCATAACCAACAGAGGAGGTGGCACGAATACTTGTCACTTACCGAAGAATTTCTCAATATATCTTACCATCAATCCATTGAAAATACCCCCTATACTGTTATGTTTGAAAAGCTTCCACCTAGGGACATCCAGGATATCATCAATTTTCCAATAAACCCAGAATATCAATTCGAAAACATTAAATTTTATAACCGGATAATGGAGAAGACAGAACAAAAGAAAAAGAAGTATGAAAAGAATAATCCAAAACCAATAAATTACCAGATTGGCAAAAAAATATTAATAAGAAGTAGAGAGTTACCCAGTACACTAGAAGGAATAACGAAAAAATTATTATTATCATATACTGGACCCTATGTAATAACAAAAATTAATAACAATAATACCTATGAAATAATGAACCCTATCACGAAAAAGATTAAGGGAACATATAATCAGGAATCTATAAAAAAATATCATGAAGAAACGCCATCACCTATCATAAAGTACATGTCAAGACGGACGAAAATATTATTTAATAAAAACCCTCTAAATTCAAAAAAGAATGTAAGTACAACTTACTAAATATTTTGAACAATATTATTGAATAAAAACCACAACATTCAAAAAAGAACCCTCTAAATTCAAAAAAGTATGTAAGTACAACTTACTAAATATTTTGAACAATATTATTGAATAAAAACCACAATATTCAAAAAAGAACCCTCTAAATCCAAAAAGTAGGTAAGCACAACTTGCTAAATAGTTTGAACAATATTATTTAATAAAAACCACAACATTCAAAAGGAAGTAAGTACGTCTTACTATATGGTTATGAAGAAAGTATTAAGAAGAGTTAATAACACCCCCAAGATTACAGAAGGAAACAAGAAATATTACTATATGTCTACAAAGAAATATTATAAATACTTAAGAATAAAACCCCAAGATAAACAATTTTTTATATCAAAAAGGACCTATGCAAAATAATTAAAAAGAAAAAACTCCATGATCTAAAATACATGCCGAATTGCCAAACGAATTGAACAACAAAATAAATGATTGTTTATGACCAATATAATTTCAAAAGGAACAAGAAAAAATGTTTATCAACATAATTGGTAGTAATGTGACCAGACAAAATGGTAAAATAAGAAGAACAATGAATAATTTAATGACTATAATTACACTGAAATTAAGTAATGATAATAATTAAGGAAATTACGATTTAGAAATTCTTGGAAATAGAAGAACAAATGAAAAAATAATACATAGAGTTCCTGTCACAACAAAAAAGAACAATAAGATTAATTACAATTAAAGACTGTCAGAAATGTTATCAGAAAATAATTAAGGAAAATAAAATGGAATCATGAAGTATGGAATATATAAATAATTAAATATAAAACGCGACAATGTAAAGAATTCCCAAAATGTTTATTATATATTAATTAAGAAGATTATTATGATGATATTATATTTTATAGATGACTGTAGATGAATTCCAGCAGTACTATATTGAAGTGTAGTGTGTGCAGCAGAGTATGAAGCCAAAACAGTGCCTCTCTGAACTGTACCAACTCACATATTAGGGATTGTTAGGGAAATTGAATATTTAAGGGATATTAGAATCGTTGCGAAGAATGACATCAAATTCCAAAAAAGTGTGACGGAAGAAAACAGAAGGACGATAGCTGACAGAAGAATAATGGAGAAGTGCATTGATAGCAGTAACTAGCAGTAGAAGAGAAGTGAACCTAAAGTTTCATTGAGTATTGTGACCAACCATCGACAAATACTGTTTAAAGAAAAAAAAAAAAAGAGAAACCAAGAATGTTGATATGAGTAATAAAATGTCATTAAATAGAATAACCATAGATATAAATTTATCATTATTATTTTCGACCATTTTTCTAAATATATTAAACTTTATGCTATCAGCAGAGCCACTACCAAGAAAATTCTGGAGATAGTCATTGGACATTACATAATAGAGATTGGTAAACCTTCATCCATTATCACCGATCATGGTACGCAGTTCAAGGGAAGCAAATGGAGAAATAGTCTTCTAAAACACGGTATTAAAACGTATAAGACTTCAGTCTACCACCCCAGCAGCAATCCTGCGGAGCGTGTATTGAGGGAAGTTGGCAGAATACTCCGAACTTACTGTCATAACCAACAGAGGAGGTGGCACGAATACTTGTCACTTACCGAAGAATTTCTCAATATATCTTACCATCAATCCATTGAAAATACCCCCTATACTGTTATGTTTGAAAAGCTTCCACCTAGGGACATCCAGGATATCATCAATTTTCCAATAAACCCAGAATATCAATTCGAAAACATTAAATTTTATAACCGGATAATGGAGAAGACAGAACAAAAGAAAAAGAAGTATGAAAAGAATAATCCAAAACCAATAAATTACCAGATTGGCAAAAAAATATTAATAAGAAGTAGAGAGTTACCCAGTACACTAGAAGGAATAACGAAAAAATTATTATTATCATATACTGGACCCTATGTAATAACAAAAATTAATAACAATAATACCTATGAAATAATGAACCCTATCACGAAAAAGATTAAGGGAACATATAATCAGGAATCTATAAAAAAATATCATGAAGAAACGCCATCACCTATCATAAAGTACATGTCAAGACGGACGAAAATATTATTTAATAAAAACCCTCTAAATTCAAAAAAGAATGTAAGTACAACTTACTAAATATTTTGAACAATATTATTGAATAAAAACCACAACATTCAAAAAAGAACCCTCTAAATTCAAAAAAGTATGTAAGTACAACTTACTAAATATTTTGAACAATATTATTGAATAAAAACCACAATATTCAAAAAAGAACCCTCTAAATCCAAAAAGTAGGTAAGCACAACTTGCTAAATAGTTTGAACAATATTATTTAATAAAAACCACAACATTCAAAAGGAAGTAAGTACGTCTTACTATATGGTTATGAAGAAAGTATTAAGAAGAGTTAATAACACCCCCAAGATTACAGAAGGAAACAAGAAATATTACTATATGTCTACAAAGAAATATTATAAATACTTAAGAATAAAACCCCAAGATAAACAATTTTTTATATCAAAAAGGACCTATGCAAAATAATTAAAAAGAAAAAACTCCATGATCTAAAATACATGCCGAATTGCCAAACGAATTGAACAACAAAATAAATGATTGTTTATGACCAATATAATTTCAAAAGGAACAAGAAAAAATGTTTATCAACATAATTGGTAGTAATGTGACCAGACAAAATGGTAAAATAAGAAGAACAATGAATAATTTAATGACTATAATTACACTGAAATTAAGTAATGATAATAATTAAGGAAATTACGATTTAGAAATTCTTGGAAATAGAAGAACAAATGAAAAAATAATACATAGAGTTCCTGTCACAACAAAAAAGAACAATAAGATTAATTACAATTAAAGACTGTCAGAAATGTTATCAGAAAATAATTAAGGAAAATAAAATGGAATCATGAAGTATGGAATATATAAATAATTAAATATAAAACGCGACAATGTAAAGAATTCCCAAAATGTTTATTATATATTAATTAAGAAGATTATTATGATGATATTATATTTTATAGATGACTGTAGATGAATTCCAGCAGTACTATATTGAAGTGTAGTGTGTGCAGCAGAGTATGAAGCCAAAACAGTGCCTCTCTGAACTGTACCAACTCACATATTAGGGATTGTTAGGGAAATTGAATATTTAAGGGATATTAGAATCGTTGCGAAGAATGACATCAAATTCCAAAAAAGTGTGACGGAAGAAAACAGAAGGACGATAGCTGACAGAAGAATAATGGAGAAGTGCATTGATAGCAGTAACTAGCAGTAGAAGAGAAGTGAACCTAAAGTTTCATTGAGTATTGTGACCAACCATCGACAAATACTGTTTAAAGAAAAAAAAAAAAAGAGAAACCAAGAATGTTGATATGAGTAATAAAATGTCATTAAATAGAATAACCATAGATATAAATTTATCATTATTATTTTCGACCATTTTTCTAAATATATTAAACTTTATGCTATCAGCAGAGCCACTACCAAGAAAATTCTGGAGATAGTCATTGGACATTACATAATAGAGATTGGTAAACCTTCATCCATTATCACCGATCATGGTACGCAGTTCAAGGGAAGCAAATGGAGAAATAGTCTTCTAAAACACGGTATTAAAACGTATAAGACTTCAGTCTACCACCCCAGCAGCAATCCTGCGGAGCGTGTATTGAGGGAAGTTGGCAGAATACTCCGAACTTACTGTCATAACCAATAGAGGAGGTGGCACGAATACTTGTCACTTACCGAAGAATTTCTCAATATATCTTACCATCAATCCATTGAAAATACCCCCTATACTGTTATGTTTGAAAAGCTTCCACCTAGGGACATCCAGGATATCATCAATTTTCCAATAAACCCAGAATATCAATTCGAAAACATTAAATTTTATAACCGGATAATGGAGAAGACAGAACAAAAGAAAAAGAAGTATGAAAAGAATAATCCAAAACCAATAAATTACCAGATTGGCAAAAAAATATTAATAAGAAGTAGAGAGTTACCCAGTACACTAGAAGGAATAACGAAAAAATTATTATTATCATATACTGGACCCTATGTAATAACAAAAATTAATAACAATAATACCTATGAAATAATGAACCCTATCACGAAAAAGATTAAGGGAACATATAATCAGGAATCTATAAAAAAATATCATGAAGAAACGCCATCACCTATCATAAAGTACATGTCAAGACGGACGAAAATATTATTTAATAAAAACCCTCTAAATTCAAAAAAGAATGTAAGTACAACTTACTAAATATTTTGAACAATATTATTGAATAAAAACCACAACATTCAAAAAAGAACCCTCTAAATTCAAAAAAGTATGTAAGTACAACTTACTAAATATTTTGAACAATATTATTGAATAAAAACCACAATATTCAAAAAAGAACCCTCTAAATCCAAAAAGTAGGTAAGCACAACTTGCTAAATAGTTTGAACAATATTATTTAATAAAAACCACAACATTCAAAAGGAAGTAAGTACGTCTTACTATATGGTTATGAAGAAAGTATTAAGAAGAGTTAATAACACCCCCAAGATTACAGAAGGAAACAAGAAATATTACTATATGTCTACAAAGAAATATTATAAATACTTAAGAATAAAACCCCAAGATAAACAATTTTTTATATCAAAAAGGACCTATGCAAAATAATTAAAAAGAAAAAACTCCATGATCTAAAATACATGCCGAAATGCCAAACGAATTGAACAACAAAATAAATGATTGTTTATGACCAATATAATTTCAAAAGGAACAAGAAAAAATGTTTATCAACATAATTGGTAGTAATGTGACCAGACAAAATGGTAAAATAAGAAGAACAATGAATAATTTAATGACTATAATTACACTGAAATTAAGTAATGATAATAATTAAGGAAATTACGATTTAGAAATTCTTGGAAATAGAAGAACAAATGAAAAAATAATACATAGAGTTCCTGTCACAACAAAAAAGAACAATAAGATTAATTACAATTAAAGACTGTCAGAAATGTTATCAGAAAATAATTAAGGAAAATAAAATGGAATCATGAAGTATGGAATATATAAATAATTAAATATAAAACGCGACAATGTAAAGAATTCCCAAAATGTTTATTATATATTAATTAAGAAGATTATTATGATGATATTATATTTTATAGATGACTGTAGATGAATTCCAGCAGTACTATATTGAAGTGTAGTGTGTGCAGCAGAGTATGAAGCCAAAACAGTGCCTCTCTGAACTGTACCAACTCACATATTAGGGATTGTTAGGGAAATTGAATATTTAAGGGATATTAGAATCGTTGCGAAGAATGACATCAAATTCCAAAAAAGTGTGACGGAAGAAAACAGAAGGACGATAGCTGACAGAAGAATAATGGAGAAGTGCATTGATAGCAGTAACTAGCAGTAGAAGAGAAGTGAACCTAAAGTTTCATTGAGTATTGTGACCAACCATCGACAAATACTGTTTAAAGAAAAAAAAAAAAAAGAGAAACCAAGAATGTTGATATGAGTAATAAAATGTCATTAAATAGAATAACCATAGATATAAATTTATCATTATTATTTTCGACCATTTTTCTAAATATATTAAACTTTATGCTATCAGCAGAGCCACTACCAAGAAAATTCTGGAGATAGTCATTGGACATTACATAATAGAGATTGGTAAACCTTCATCCATTATCACCGATCATGGTACGCAGTTCAAGGGAAGCAAATGGAGAAATAGTCTTCTAAAACACGGTATTAAAACGTATAAGACTTCAGTCTACCACCCCAGCAGCAATCCTGCGGAGCGTGTATTGAGGGAAGTTGGCAGAATACTCCGAACTTACTGTCATAACCAACAGAGGAGGTGGCACGAATACTTGTCACTTACCGAAGAATTTCTCAATATATCTTACCATCAATCCATTGAAAATACCCCCTATACTGTTATGTTTGAAAAGCTTCCACCTAGGGACATCCAGGATATCATCAATTTTCCAATAAACCCAGAATATCAATTCGAAAACATTAAATTTTATAACCGGATAATGGAGAAGACAGAACAAAAGAAAAAGAAGTATGAAAAGAATAATCCAAAACCAATAAATTACCAGATTGGCAAAAAAATATTAATAAGAAGTAGAGAGTTACCCAGTACACTAGAAGGAATAACGAAAAAATTATTATTATTATATACTGGACCCTATGTAATAACAAAAATTAATAACAATAATACCTATGAAATAATGAACCCTATCACGAAAAAGATTAAGGGAACATATAATCAGGAATCTATAAAAAAATATCATGAAGAAACGCCATCACCTATCATAAAGTACATGTCAAGACGGACGAAAATATTATTTAATAAAAACCCTCTAAATTCAAAAAAGAATGTAAGTACAACTTACTAAATATTTTGAACAATATTATTGAATAAAAACCACAACATTCAAAAAAGAACCCTCTAAATTCAAAAAAGTATGTAAGTACAACTTACTAAATATTTTGAACAATATTATTGAATAAAAACCACAATATTCAAAAAAGAACCCTCTAAATCCAAAAAGTAGGTAAGCACAACTTGCTAAATAGTTTGAACAATATTATTTAATAAAAACCACAACATTCAAAAGGAAGTAAGTACGTCTTACTATATGGTTATGAAGAAAGTATTAAGAAGAGTTAATAACACCCCCAAGATTACAGAAGGAAACAAGAAATATTACTATATGTCTACAAAGAAATATTATAAATACTTAAGAATAAAACCCCAAGATAAACAATTTTTTATATCAAAAAGGACCTATGCAAAATAATTAAAAAGAAAAAACTCCATGATCTAAAATACATGCCGAATTGCCAAACGAATTGAACAACAAAATAAATGATTGTTTATGACCAATATAATTTCAAAAGGAACAAGAAAAAATGTTTATCAACATAATTGGTAGTAATGTGACCAGACAAAATGGTAAAATAAGAAGAACAATGAATAATTTAATGACTATAATTACACTGAAATTAAGTAATGATAATAATTAAGGAAATTACGATTTAGAAATTCTTGGAAATAGAAGAACAAATGAAAAAATAATACATAGAGTTCCTGTCACAACAAAAAAGAACAATAAGATTAATTACAATTAAAGACTGTCAGAAATGTTATCAGAAAATAATTAAGGAAAATAAAATGGAATCATGAAGTATGGAATATATAAATAATTAAATATAAAACGCGACAATGTAAAGAATTCCCAAAATGTTTATTATATATTAATTAAGAAGATTATTATGATGATATTATATTTTATAGATGACTGTAGATGAATTCCAGCAGTACTATATTGAAGTGTAGTGTGTGCAGCAGAGTATGAAGCCAAAACAGTGCCTCTCTGAACTGTACCAACTCACATATTAGGGACTGTTAGGGAAATTGAATATTTAAGGGATATTAGAATCGTTGCGAAGAATGACATCAAATTCCAAAAAAGTGTGACGGAAGAAAACAGAAGGACGATAGCTGACAGAAGAATAATGGAGAAGTGCATTGATAGCAGTAACTAGCAGTAGAAGAGAAGTGAACCTAAAGTTTCATTGAGTATTGTGACCAACCATCGACAAATACTGTTTAAAGAAAAAAAAAAAAGAGAAACCAAGAATGTTGATATGAGTAATAAAATGTCATTAAATAGAAAATTGTAAATACAATTCTAAACAAGTTACATTGAGAATTCCATCGTTGACCATTGAAATTGATATGAAGGAAAGGCATGTAAAAGATATAAGTTTACTTGACATAAATTACATTCAGGTAAATTAAACTTTTTTAGGAGGGGGTGCATATGTAACGCAACAGAAATGTGGTCCCCGACGTTACATAGAGAAAACTATTAAAAATAGAATCGGGAAGTAAATATTTATATCCCACACTAATAAAAGGGTCAGATAAATAAATTTATCATGGTATAAAAGTAATAAGAATGCAAGGTAGTAATGATAATAAAAATTAAGAATGTAATAAAGATTATAGTGATAAGTCTCAATGTTCAGTGAGAGGTAAATAAATAAAAAACATTGATAAAAATTGAAAAAAGAAAACTAATATTGACTATTTTAAAGTAATTGATGATATGAAGATAGATAAGAATGAGTCAAAAATGTACGTTATAAGTTAATCTAAAGTACTTACTATGAATTGTATAATGTTATGTTGTTATCATAAATATGTTGTTATAATTTGTGTTAACATATGAAAGTTTACTTACTGATAGAATATCAAATAATGAAGTAATATGTATTATTTGTTTACTGTTATAGAACTGTGATTGAACTCAGTTATTGAGTATTAATTAATTTCATTTTTCTTATGTGTGATCTATAGGTCAAGATAAAGTTATTGTTAGATATCATAAAGATAATTATTTGTGGACATGTACGTAGTTAAAAATTGATTATGTTTGTAAACTTGTATAAAAAGGCTATAGTTGTTAACAAGTTAAATTCAAAAATAGATCAAAGTATAATAAAAGGCCTAACAGCCAATAACACTGTATAATAACTCAGATCAGAAAGGTTAGGTAAAGAATTTAATAACAAATACTAAATATAATTCAATAAGTTAATAGAAACAAATAATAATTAATAATAAATAATAAACAAACCCAAACTAAACAAATTATGATAATGCCATGGTGCAATGATATCGATAGATAATGTTTGATATCGGAAAAACAACATTTATTAAAAGAAACAGGCTAAGAGAGAAAAACCAGCCGAATATATAGAAATTAGTAAACAAGCAATAAATAAGATTATATTCTGATATAATGGAAGTTTAGTAAGGAATTATTTTGATGATTGGAAGAATGTTATATGAAATTATCACTATATAACTAAATATTTAATAAGAATAAAAAAAGTTGTTGCTAGGGACGACAAAATGAATATAATTTGTTGATTTTGATTATTGAAATTTATGACATGAACGAGAAGAGATTAACAACGAGAGATGGTCAATAAAATACTAAATTAATATAAATTATTAAAGATATCAACATTCACAATAAATGAAGGACTAATTACCATAATTTGGGCCAACAAAACATTAACCAAATTGTCTAATTGTATAGTACAAAACGATAATAAGTAATTGAATTCAAAGGAATGACTTGGATTGCACAATATCAGATCATGAAACGAATGTTAAATTAATGAAGTAATAAAACCAGATAAAGAACTACCTGAGTAAGGATTTAATCCTCTAAACCGAACGAAAATAGAATAACCATCAAATCACATTGGACATCGCAGTTTACATCATACAATAGAACAACGTATTTGGATCCAGAATTTGTCGAAGCACGTAATCACAAGTTTGGCCGTTAGTGAACAAAAGGAGCGGTATTACTGCATCAACCCAGGACCAAGGATTCCACTTTATTACACCTTTGAAGTCAAGACTGAAGAAAATCATCTCATCTGCGTTTGATACTGAACTACAACGAACAAGGTTAGATGCGAACAGCCATCCCGAGTCGCATGTCCAGAGAATGGTAAACTTCAATTATTTAAATAATATTAAATTAAATAAACTTTAATCTTGTAATATCTTGCATTCCTATTTATGTATTTTTAATCTTCCCAGCAGTTGAAAGAACCTTCACGCCCTGTATCTAAAAATAATTATAAAAACAATCATAACTGAATTTAATATAAAACATTGTACCGATCGATAATCGATTAACTCAGACTTATAGCCTTTTCGTATCTCAAGTAAGAACAATATTATTGGATGTTATATAATTGAACTAATAAAGAATCATTACATAATTTCAAGATCTTATCATTTATGTATTTTTTAATAAAGTGTGAACAGGAAACAAACCGATAGAGAGTTTAACCGCTAATCACCATACGCGGTGGGTTAACCTCTAAATTTCTTTGTCTTGGTACTGCAGCGCTAGTTGCAGACTTCTCCGGTATTAAAGAGAGGAGAATTACATACTAAATTTCTCTTATTCTCTGCAAAGCAGAATAGGCTTGGGCGGAGTTTTTGAATAATACCCAACATATATAAGTTTCATTCACACCGACACTTTTAGATTAAATAGAGAGATGAGGTAGTCATAATTAACTATCCCACGACACCTAATAAATTAAGATATAGAAGGAATTGGTATATTAAATAATTAAAGAGAGGAAGGAAAGAGAGGTACGTACAAGAGGTAATACAATATATATATATATATATATATATATTATAACAATACCATGTATTTAAACAGTTATAACGATACAGGTGTAAACAGTTATAACGATATCAGGTGTAACTGTAATAAGAATAGTAAATTTACGAGTAGTTAAAATTTCATGTTTATTGTTTAAAAAGCATTATAAATAATAAAACATTGTTAATAATCTCCGATCAAGATATTACTCATTATTAAGTGTTTACCTCATAAGCTATACGGTGTTACACACATTTAAAACACTCTTACATCTAGACATGTTAATAATCTTAATCTAGACATTTATTCAAATTGATTTACTAAAAGAAATGAAATTTAAATGTAATTAAGTTTTATTTTAATTGAATTCATTTAAATCAGATCTGACCTCTGCTTGCTCAGTCTATACCAAGGTTTTAAAAATAAATTTAAAATTATATTAATTACTCTTAGACTGGAATTTGTTTCGTATTCAAAATTTAAATTATTCTTTTCTACAAAATGCAAATATCAAATCATTTCAATTATTTTTCTTTGATAATAAAAAAAAATACTATCTCAAAATTAAACACTTCTTTTTTCTTCTAAATATATCTATATGCGATCGCTCATTCTTACGACTAAAACATTTACATAAGACTATTACATTATTTACCTAATTGTAAACTATTTTTTTTTAATTCATTGTCTCTTTATATAGTCTTTATGAGCTCTTTAAAAAAAATCATTTATAAATGCATTATGCATGCCACCTCGAGTTTTGATGACCTTATGACTTATTGACGGGGTCCAGCATTGTCCAGAGTTGGGTTACCGTTACTCCTGGCTTGGCGTGGTCCTGGATATGTCCAGAGTCCAGCGTCGTTCTCCAGCAGTGTGTGGTCCGTCCCAGAGAATTAATATCGGCTGCGAAGTGGCTCTCGTTCGGCTGTTGGGCGTCTAAAAAGCATCTCCTAACGTCCAGCATCTCGCGTCACTCTTTGTAGCTTCTCTGTAGATACTCTTGCTGACTTAAACAGTCCCGGTACTCTACGTTTCCCGTAATAGTGTAAACATAATTACTCAAAACGTCTTTATTCGTTCGTAGATGAGACTTATAACAAAATAAAACTGTTCTGCCGACGGACAGCGTATCCGACTGCAACTGTGTCTTGAAATGAAGAGAAGGGCTTCCAGTCGAACCCTTAATTTATACCCTCTCGAGATTGCGCACCTGTTGGTACCGAAATTGCCCTGTCGAGACCTGCAGATCACATGATAGCCCCACTCCCGAACCTTTTCATATATTTGCAATTTTCTGCAAATGGCAATGTTTTGTAAGGTATCGAGATAGCACAAATCATAGATAATTTGATTAAGCACTCACTGTATTAATTTGAGCGTCTTAGTATAATTTACGTATTTTTGGCACACTTTATTTCGCACTGACTTCGCGTAGTGTGTCCTACTAACGTCATTTACTTACTGTGGATAATTATAAAATTTACACACACGTTGGTGCCTTTTGTTTGTTTATACACTAATTAGTTTTCACACAGTGAATTAAAATAATTATTTTAGTAATTAATTGGGGAGGGTTGCTGGGATTCCTGTCTGTACATGCATCACTAACACACACAAGATACAAGCGTAACACACATACAATCGAGCAGGTGTTCCTTGCCTGTTGGAACAGGTTAATTTCTCCCCTAGTGTAACAATGAAACATTTTTACAATCCCAGACATGTCCATTTACCCCAAACTTATAATAATTTTACAAATTTTACATTTATTTAAATCAATGCTCAATACAGCATATGGCTGTATAGTTGCATTATTCCTTTGATTGAAGAAAAAATTTAATAAATATTTATTCATTAAATTTTTGTCTATATGTTCTAGACAAATAAAAATAATATTATACTAGCTTAACCTTAGTTTACATAGTTAAATGACACATAATAATGAGTAGGTCAGTATAACGCTCACCGGTGGTGGTATGCAATATATTCACCCCCCATTATAACAGCTGAGCGGTGCGTTGACCTTGGACGGGCGCATTGACATTGTTCTTCTCTCTCTCTCTCTCTCTCTCTCTCTCTCTCTCTCTCTCTCTCTCTCTCTCTCTCTCTCTCTCTCTTCTCGTTATTCATATGTAGAATTTCTTGAATGACATCGCATGATATTTGCCGATGGCCTTTTCCTTCCCCTCGTCGTATACGATGAACGTGTGTCTTCCCACGCGTTATTTCAACGTATAAGGTCCGTTGTACAGCCGAAAGAATTTCTTCGCTGTGTTGTCAATGCGTTTTCCGACGGGATTAGCTTTCAACAGAATTTGTTCTCCTACGTCGAATCGTTGTAATTTATGTGTTCTATTGAACTTTTCTCTCCTCTTGTTACCTTGTTCTATGATGCGTTGTTTAGCATACTTAACCTTTACACTTAATGGAATAGGTACATTTTGATTCTCTGGCTTGCTTACATATTTGGTCCAGAATATAATAGGTTTTTTGTCTTCATCTAGCTCGATTGGCGTATAACTTGTTGCTTCGCTATAATTTTCATTTATTGCTTTTCCAAAGAAAGGTAAATACTCTGCCCATTTGTTGTGTTAGTCGTGCCAGTAGATTCGTAGATATTTACCTAACTCTTTATTTACTCTTTCCGCGAGATTTACCTGTGGGTGTCGTACTGATGTGAGTACAGGTTGGATTCCATTTTCACGAAGAGTCTTCTCCCATACATCGCTTTGGAACTGCACTCCTTGGTAGCTAATTACCTTCTTCATTTTACCATATGCAGGAATGTATTTCTGCAAGAGTATTTTCAAAACAACTTTAGTTGTGAGTCGCATAATTGGATACAGATGGACGGCTTTGGAAAATACATCAATACAAACAAGTATGTTTTTCACTCCACGACTTGATCTTGGAAGTGGTCCCCAAAAATTCACTGCAATTAGCTCTCCTTTCTGGTCCTTCTGGATACTCTGCATTTCCACATAGGTATGTAGATTCGGTCCTTTTGCTGTTTGACACTCATAACACTTCTTACTTTCGTTTCTAATCTTCCTGAACATATTATTGATGGTGAAATCTTCACGTAGGCTTAAGTAACATTTAAGTGCACCAGCATGTGCTAAACTTTCGTGTGTTGGTCGAATCAATTTATGCAACATATCATTTGTTAATACTACCTTCCAATCTTGCCTCATTAGTTTATATAAGACACCATTTTGTACCTTGTAATGGTCTGGTAGCTGATCTCGTAGCTTAAATCCTCGTAGCATCACCTAAGTCTTGTTGTTGAGCTAGATTCTTCAGCATGTGTTTAACATCATTATCAGCAGTAAATTTAATAGGTAACTGTTGTAACTCATTATGGTTATTTTCGTAGACCTCTTCACCCTCTTCTGTGACGTATCTACTCAATGTATCAGCTATAAAATTATCTTTCCCTTTACAATATTTTATAGTAAAGGAATACTCACCGATTGCTAGGATCCATCGTAATAATCGAGCATTGATTACTTTACATTTTAATAGAAATGATAACGCTTGATGGTCCGTATGTATTTCAAAATGCGTTCCGTAAATATAATATCGAAACTGTTTCAGGGCGTATACTATAGCAAGTATCTCCTTCTCAGATGTAGAGTACTGCTTCTCTGCCCCTTTGAATACTCTACTGGCATATGCAATGACACGGTGTTCTCCTGTAGCATCTTGTTGATACAGCACACTTCCACACGCGTAGTCGCTAGCGTCTGCGTAGATAACGAATCTTCCATCTCGCTGTGGATGATGAAGCATTATGGTTTCTATGAATAACTTCTTGACTTGTTCGAATGCATCTTGATGTTTCTTCTCCCACTTCCATTTGTGATTTTTCTTTGTTAACTCCAGCAACGGTTGTGTTCTTTATGCATATTGTTGTGAGAATCTTCTATAGTATCCTGTAGTCCCAAAAATGCTTGTAACCCTTTAATGTTCTTAGATGTAGGGAAATCGGTAATACTGGATATCTTTATGGGATCGGGTTGAATACCTGAGGATGAAATAATACGACCTAGGAATTGGATTGAAGATTTTATGAATTCGCACTTGTCTAGGTTAAGGGATATATGGGCTTCCCTAACCTTGTGGAATATAGTGTTAAGATGTTCAATGTGTTCGTCAAGTGTTTTTGATACTACCAAGATATCATCCACGAACACTATGGCTAAGGCTCCACTTCTGGTCCTAATGCTTTCTCCAGACATTTTACAATCGCAGCCAAACTCGTGCTCAAACAAAAGGGAACTACCTTGTGTTGGTAGCATTTATTTTTGTATAGGAAGGCGGTGTATTTTCTATATTCTCTTCTAATTGGAATTTGCCAAAAACTCGACCGTAAATCCAACTTAGTCAAATAACGTGCTCCTTCACACTTTGCAAATAACTCGTCCGCAGGTGGTGCACAATCGAATTCACGTAGAACGACGCTATTCAAACTCCTCATGTCCAGGCATAAACGTACTTCTCCACTCTTCTTCTTTACTACAACTAGAGGATTAAGAAAGTTGCTGTTCGACTGCTCAATGATGTTATTTTCTATCATCCGTCGTATTTCCAGTTCAACTTCTCCCTCGTACTTCATGGGTATTGGATACGTTCGTCTGACAAATTTTGTAGGGTCTGATACCATAATAGCGTGTTCGTAGACTGTGGTCTGCATCGGTACATCGCTGAATACTTCGTTATATTCTTCTATTAATTTAAATAACTTCACTTCTTCCTGAGATGACATTCCTTCTTCGGCTGTATTTGCATGCTGAGTAGGTGTATATCGTATATGTGGCTTGGATACGACAATAGGTTTTCCACTTACCTCACAATTTTCTTCATTTTCATTCATAATTAATTCATATAGAACATCCTTATAATTACATAAAATCTTATTGTTATTAATATCAATCCTTGCACTTAAAGTATTTAATAAATCTATTCCAATAATTCCATCATATATAAGTTTATTCATTATGATCATAGGATATGTTATTTCTAAGTCCTTAAAATTTAAAGTTACGTAAGCTTGCTGTCTAAACTTTTCTCTCTTATTCATGGCTGTAACAACATTTACATTATTGACGGGTAAAATAGCCGTGTGTTTAAAATATTTTTATTTTGTTGTACCCACTTATTGTTTAGTACAGTTAATTGGCTACCTGTATTGATTAACATTTTAATTCTACATCCATTAATTCGTACATTAATTATAGGACAATTTATTTCTTGTTGATTTGGTGTCACATTCCTGTCAGTGTCTAATAACTCATTTCTAACGTCACACGGATATATATATATATATATATATATATATATATATATATATATATTATAATACTCTCTTAATGGAATAATAACTCATGGATATGATTTAATAACATAATGATTTAATCTGTGTAACATAAATTCAAATTATTGGAAAATTCCATTCGATACATAAGTTTGTCACAGGGTCGATATTTATCTCAGGATTTATAATTAAATAATTTTAATATATTTCGTGGGAATTCTTGTGGCTGCTACGAAAAGTTCCTTTGCATGTTGATTAATAATAGAGAGTACCTTTACAAACAATATATTACTTATAATCTAAAAATTTACACAAATTATATATTAAGTTACATACAAGTTTTGACGATATTCAATTTGTCCGTCTCAGAAAATAATGTAGTTTATTAACGTGTACAATAAATGTTTTCCTTGTAATCACTGTTAGCTTATATATTGAATTTGGTTGCACTTTAAAATGTTGACTAGTGATTAGTGTTAGTGTAAATTGTTATATTGTCTAGTGGTTGTTCCTTGTTGAAAAAAAAAAATATTGTCAAATTATACTTTACACATCTAGACGATATTGCTGAAGGGTTCCTGGTCTATTCTGAATATTTTTCTTGATTGTGTGTATTATTTGTTCATGAAAATTGTAGTGGAAGGATTATTATCTTCGATGATGGTCCTTCAGATCTTCTTTCACAAACGGGTTATCTATTTTTATATATTTTTAATTACCTCTAGACACGCACTATTCAACTGCTTTCCATCACAATTAACAATTAAGTGTTATTTCTTCTTTCTTTTAGTTACCTAACTCATACAAATTTCTTAAATTTTGATTGGTCATTTATGTACAGTTTAAATGTTATAGGATCAACACCCATTACCTACATTATATTTTATAAATTACCTTTAATAGATAATTTTGTTATTATACTCTAATTATATATGCAATGTTTATACAATTATTAATTAGATAATTATAAACAATTTGATACTAAACATGCCTCAGTTTATAACTGTAAAACCTTATTAATTTGAATTTCTATGATATGTGGTAGAACAATTTGTTATGATTGATTGTAATTTCTACTTTGACTACCTGAGATAAATATATTTACATAAATTAACTGGTGACATAAAATCTTATAACATATAACAAAACTCTTAATAATAATAATTGTTTTTGACAGTTTTAGTTTATTTATACTGCTAAACTATTGTCTGTATGATAAACTAAAATTCTGTCTAATAATAACAAAACACTTTCATCAAAAATAATTACACTGTTTAACGGTAGTCTGTGTCGCTATTTCTTATGATCACACTCATTACTTTAAAGGTTTGTGTCCCTTTTTCTTTCCTTGATTATAGGCCTATATGATTATAATTAATACAATTTTATTATATGGATTAGGTACTCTTTATTGGGTTTGGATTATTATTCAGGGTAAGTTGATTAGGCCTACTAGGTTTATTTATTTCACTTTTTTCTGTTTACTGCCCTATTCTACTGGGTTATTTCTGGGTTTCTGGATAATATTATATAAGTCAAACCAAATAGTTTTCCTTTAATTTGCTTTCAATTATTATTTCTTGTTTCTTCTCTGGATCGGATTTCACTATTATTTACTATTCTTTTGTAACATTTGTTTCGTTACAAATTGCCTCCCTTCAGAAGTAATTATTTCTGAACACTTCATTAGGTGTGAGGACATAATTACTTATGTTATTTTGACTTTTCTTCCTCATGATATTTTTTCATGGATTGTTGATTATAATCTTCTGAATTGCTACTATTGGGCTAGTATATGGTGATTGGCTGTGCTCAATTATATCATTTAACAACATTTTATTAATTTCAGCTCTAACCGCCTCCTTCAATGAATATGGTATAGGATAGGATTTTCTGTGGAATTCTGCTGGTTCTTTAAATTGTATTCTACACTGATAGTTTTTTTACTTTTTCTGGTTTTTCTGAAAATACATGTTTATACTTCTTATATATTATAATGAGATCTTCTACTTGTTTTACTGTCAAATTATTTGTGCCTTGGTGTCTAAACTCTCTTATCTCCTGTAATTTACTGTTCCACAGGTCTTCATTTGTCATAGTATAGATTATTTTTCTGCATTGGGTGTCATTATTTAAAAAATTTAATTCCCTAACTTGGTGATGGGTACGGTTCAGAGGGGCACCATCGCTTCCTATTAACTCTGCCGTCCACATAACACCTTCTGAGTTCAAGGACACCTTCTCCTTGCTCAAATCAATAATGGCTGAGTATTTCCTCAGCATATCGCATCCGATTAATAATTCGAATGGTAGGCCGATTGCGACCAAACATATAATATTAATTGTAACACCTTTGCTTTCTATTTCCAATGACACTTGTTTTCTCACTGTTTTATTTTGACGCCCAGTGGCACCTATTAAAATAACATTATTGACAGGTAAGGTAGGTATTATATTTTTACTTTGTTTCTGTATTCTCTCCAGTTCAGCATCGTTAATAAGTGATACATTTGCACCAGTATCTATCATTATTCATGTAGGAATTCCTTCAATTTGAGCGGTTATGTATAAAATTTCATTATGCTGGTTGATTCTACTTGTCACCGTTTCCTCCAACAGTTCTTCACAAAGATTTTTCAAATAATAATTGTAAATAATAGTAAGATTTTGACTGTCCGTCCTTAAACTTTGGTTATTGTTATACTTCAAAATTCTTTTATTTTCCATAATTAGCTTTTCATAATTAGTTGGTAGTAATTTGTTATTACTATGTTTTTGAATTTGGTGGTTTTTGTACCCAGTAGTTAGTAGCAGTAAGGGGTCGCGAGGGTTTATTACTGCCTCACTCCGTTTAAATTAAGGCTATCATGATTATTTTCCGGGCATGACTGTTGATTTGCCTGGACTGGTGTGCTGGTTCCTGGTTGTTCAACCTCTCGGTTGTCTAATTGTTCACTTCCCCTTGATTCTCGGAAGTCCTCCTGGCTTCTACTTCTGACTCGGTTATAATGGTGACTCATCCCTCTGGGATTTCCTCTTTGATCATAACTGTTATTAAAACTGTTCCTCCGAGGTTGATGGTATCTCCAGTAATCCCCTTCTTCGGCACTGATGTAATTTATTCGGGGTCGGTACGAACGATTATTATTATAATTACCCTGATTATTATTGTTATTAACTCCTGAGTTACTCCTAAAATTATAATAATTTTTGTTTGTTCGGTAGTTATTATAATTATTATTTCTATTACCCGGATGGTAATTTTGATTGGGCCTGTTGTTATCATTATTGTTAATTGGGTTTCGATTGAAGTTTGCTGGTTGGTTATTATTTGGGGTAAAATTTTGGTTGTAATTACGATCGTTGACATAACTATTCCGGTTATTCATGTTATTATATTGATTATGATTCATACCATGGTTATTATTTTTTGAACCGCACTGATCCGTTCGTTGTCTGCTTCTTTTGTAGTAACCCTCGTGTTCATTATTTTCTAATAAGTCAGCCATTGCGTGGACCGTTTTAATCTGGCTTCCCAGGCGTGCTCTGGCAATTCCTGTGTCATAATGGTATGCCATTTTAGTTACTAGGGATTCTTCTGGTATTCTTGGCTCTAGGTGTCTCGCCAAACACACCTTTCCCCAGAAGTAAGTAGTTGGAGATGTACCTCTATTTCCATCATATCTTCCCTGACAAATGTTGTCCCTTATAATATTTTGTATCGCTTCAGACCAGTATTTTTCTTTAAACAGTTTTTTAAATTGAGCGTAGTCCACTATCTCATTCCTGGTTGCTGTCCACCAGTTGTCCGTAATCTCCCTAAAATGCTCATCCAACATCTCTCTAATCGAGCTCCAGATAGTTATTCGATGTTTATTAAAATGTTCCTCGATTCTGGCCAGGAATTCCATGGGGTTTCTCCGATAATTTTTGAAATTAATCCCTTCTCTGGTTTCGTTTGTGGAAACATGAGTAATATTATTTGGTCTGGTTCTAATTAACTCAATTTATTCTTGATTTTGGCGTACTTGACCAGTTAAATTGTTCATCGTAGTGTTAATATTGTCACACCTTTCTCCGGTTTGTTTCTGTAAATTCACTAAATTTTCTTGTTCCTTTTGTATTCCTTCTATTTGAATACGACTATTTTCTTGGACTTGGTCTATTCTGGTATTTATCACTGCTTCATTTTGTGTAATGGTTTCGTTAGCTTTTCTCAATCTCTCATTAGTGTCAGCTATTTCTTGCTTCCTTTCCTCATCGATTTTGTCCATCTTCTGGTTAATTGTATCATTGACTTGTTCAATTCTACCATTAATTCTTCTTAAATTCTCTTCATTGATTTGTCTGAACTCTTCCTTCATTTGGCTATTATTTTCACTTATAGTTTGTTTTAAAGTTTCATTAGTACTTTCTTTAATACTGTCGATTTTCTCATTTATCCGTTTATTCTCCTCCCAGATTTGTCTTAAATTCTCATTATTATTCTCGTTTTGTTTCCTAAAATTTTCATTAGTTTCTTCTCTGTTTTGGTCAAATCTCTCCTCCATCTGTTTTATTAAATTTTCACTCATTTTCTCATTTTGTATCCTTGAGTTCTCGTTAATCTCTTCCTTCATACCGTCTATTTTCTCGTTTGTTTGTCTGTGATCTTCCTTGATGCTCTTCAAATCTTCCTTCGTTTGTCTGTTTTGTTCCTCCATTTGTTTTAATAAGTTTTGACTCAAAATTTCATTTTGTTTCCTTGAGTTTTCAGTGAATTCTTCCTTCTGCTTCTTCAAATCTTCCTTCGTTTGTCTGTTTTGTTCCTCCATTTGTTTTAATAAGTTTTGACTCAAAATTTCATTTTGTTTCCTTGAGTTTTCAGTGAATTCTTCCTTCTGCTTCTTCAAATCTTCCTTCGTTTCTTCCTTATTTCTGTCCATTTTTTCACTCATACTATTCATTAACTCCATTAATTTTATAAGATTCGGGTCTCCCCTATCTTCCTTTCTTGCTACCGTCTCCACATCCTCCACCGATGTTACTTCTTTCGCTTCCATCCTGACTTCCTTCTCTGCCTCCTTCGTCCGTTTCAATGACGTAGCCCTCTTACGCATCTTTATAATTTCTTGGAACTTATAGCAGTCGCCAGCTAAAAATTAGGAAATTAATTTGCTTGATTCAATTTCTTCACTTAATATTCCCTAATTTCAGCCTCACTAGTTGGTGCGCCAATTTATAATACTCTCTTAATGGAATAATAACTCATGGATATGATTAATAACATAATGATTTAATCTGTGTAACATAAATTCAAATTATTGGAAAATTCCATTCGATACATAAGGTTGTCACAGGGTCGATATTTATCTCAGGATTTATAATTAAATAATTTTAATATATTTCGTGGGAATTCTTGTGGCTGCTACGAAAAGTTCCTTTGCATGTTGATTAATAATAGAGAGTACCTTTACAAACAATATATTACTTATAATCTAAAAATTTACACAAATTATATATTAAGTTACATACAAGTTTTGACGATATTCAATTTGTCCGTCTCAGAAAATAATGTAGTTTATTAACGTGTACAATAAATGTTTTCCTTGTAATCACTGTTAGCTTATATATTGAATTTGGTTGCACTTTAAAATGTTGACTAGTGATTAGTGTTAGTGTAAATTGTTATATTGTCTAGTGGTTGTTCCTTGTTGAAAAAAAAAAATATTGTCAAATTATACTTTACACATCTAGACGATATTGCTGAAGGGTTCCTGGTCTATTCTGAATATTTTTCTTGATTGTGTGTATTATTTGTTCATGAAAATTGTAGTGGAAGGATTATTATCTTCGATGATGGTCCTTCAGATCTTCTTTCACAAACGGGTTATCTATTTTTATATATTTTTAATTACCTCTAGACACGCACTATTCAACTGCTTTCCATCACAATTAACAATTAAGTGTTATTTCTTCTTTCTTTTAGTTACCTAACTCATACAAATTTCTTAAATTTTGATTGGTCATTTATGTACAGTTTAAATGTTATAGGATCAACACCCATTACCTACATTATATTTTATAAATTACCTTTAATAGATAATTTTGTTATTATACTCTAATTATATATGCAATGTTTATACAATTATTAATTAGATAATTATAAACAATTTGATACTAAACATGCCTCAGTTTATAACTGTAAAACCTTATTAATTTGAATTTCTATGATATGTGGTAGAACAATTTGTTATGATTGATTGTAATTTCTACTTTGACTACCTGAGATAAATATATTTACATAAATTAACTGGTGACATAAAATCTTATAACATATAACAAAACTCTTAATAATAATAATTGTTTTTGACAGTTTTAGTTTATTTATACTGCTAAACTATTGTCTGTATGATAAACTAAAATTCTGTCTAATAATAACAAAACACTTTCATCAAAAATAATTACACTGTTTAACGATAGTCTGTGTCGCTATTTCTTATGATCACACTCATTACTTCAAAGGTTTGTGTCCCTTTTTCTTTCCTTGATTATAGGCCTATATGATTATAATTAATACAATTTTATTATATGGATTAGGTACTCTTTATTGGGTTTGGATTATTATTCAGGGTAAGTTGATTAGGCCTACTAGGTTTATTTATTTCACTTTTTTCTGTTTACTGCCCTATTCTACTGGGTTATTTCTGGGTTTCTGGATAATATTATATAAGTCAAACCAAATAGTTTTCCTTTAATTTGCTTTCAATTATTATTTCTTGTTTCTTCTCTGGATCGGATTTCACTATTATTTACTATTCTTTTGTAACATTTGTTTCGTTACAAAATATATATATATATATATATTGTTTATTGTGTAACAGCACGTCCTGTTTCTCAGTCATTGTGTTGTGTTGCGGGAACAGGATGGCTGAACATGCAACTGTCGCTGTCTCTCTTTTATATCCTCGTCTGCGCTCTCTCTCTTGCTTCCCACACTACAGCTTCCCGCTCTCTTCTCTTTTCCTGCATTGTGGATACAGTGCGATCATATGGTTTACTAAACTTTTTCTTCAAATTTGGCCAGGCCAAACCCCTTTTTGTATCGCGCACGTTTCTCTCGAAGTGTTGTTCCTTATGTGCGTCGCATGCGTTATTCACAGCTGTGCGTTGGTGGCGTATATTTTCGCCTATAATTATCACGGTTTTGCGTATCGTCACGTTCTCGTGCTTTATCACTACGGTCGTAACTAGCGTGATAATTAATCAGTGTTTGTTGATTGTGTGGTGAAGTGTTACTCTTGTTAATATTTTGTGATTGAGTGACAAGTATTAAGAATTGTTCGATCGTTTTGACACCCTGCGTATATACAGCTAACTGAATATCTCTACGGAAATGGTAAGACAACTTAGACACTATCTCATACTCAGAAAATTTTGGTTTTAAATGTTTTACGCGTTCAATCTGCGCTATAGTGTACCGTTCAATACTCTGGCGTCCATGCGGATTATATTACCATACTCCAATTGGTCACGTACTTGCCTTTTGTGTGTGGATATTCCAGTACCTATTTTCGAATGCTTCTCTGAATTGCTGATACGTGGTTATATTGTCTCGAATTATGGAGTACCATTGACTTGCAGAATCTCTTAAATGACGGGTGACAAAACTCACTTTCTCCTCGTCGTCACTCATACTTCCAATTTTTTCAATTTCTCTCTCGATATTCGCCAAAAATTCCATGCTATTTTCCCCTTTGTTACCTGCAAAGGTTATCTTACTTCTTTCTTCTATGGGTGCAGTGAACATCATTGTCTGCATCGGCCATCTACGAAGTTCTTCTCTAAGCTGCTTCATCTCACTTTGCATCTCTTCCTTCATATGGGATACTTCTTCAGGTCAGTCTTTAGCAGTCTTGGACGTCTCTTCAATTTTGTGTTCTATAACTACTGTGAACGCTTCTATGTTTTTAATTTTACCAGTATGAACTTGTACCATATTATTAACAGTTTGAATTTTCTCATCTTGTTCTTGCATAATAGTAGTTACATTATCATTTATTTGTTTATGTACTTCTTTGATATCTCTTCTCCACTCGAGACGCAATTCTTTTTGTTTATTTTCAATCCTTACTACTTGTTCATGTAAGGCTTGTTTAAAATTATTTTCAAGAGCATCAATACGTGAGTTTGTATCAACAATCTTTTCTGTTAATTGTATATTACTGTCGATTATACTTTGTTTTATTTCAAGATTATCGTTCTTCAATTCTTCTACATTTCAGTTATTCTTATAGTGTCTTGTTTAAAATTCTCAAACTGTTGTTCTAATTTAGTATTTACTTTTTCAGTTTGTTCTTCTAATTTATTTTTTAATTCGTCTATATTATGGTTCAATTCCTCTTTCAGTTTTTTTGTTTCCTTATTTATATTTTCTGTCTGTTTTGTGCTTATTTCATCTACCCAGGCACGCATCATAGTTTGAAGTGCTTTCATATTCAAGATTTCTGGTGCTGCCATAGTGAATTATTATTAAAATATTTATTTATAATTTATTATTGGTGAACCGTATGTGAGCTTTTATTTATTTATTGTTTAATTATTATTATTAATTTATTTTTATCTACTCATGTTACAATTACACCTGTTTGTTGGGGTGGGCGCCAGGTGCGTTATTACAATACAATACACACAACAAATTTAAATTAACAAACATACAAAAATAATTAAAATATAATATTAATTATATCATATAAATTATCTAACACTGGTAATGATAGAGCATACATTAGTTATTAAATGTAGACGTGTCGTGCCCCACATAAATGGGCGACAATTTTATATAACGATACCATGTATTTAAACAGTTAAAACGACACCAGGTGTAACTGTAATAAGAGTAGTAAATTTATGAGTAGTTATAATTTCATGTTTATTGTTTAAAAAGCATTATAAATAATAAAACATTGTTAATAATCTCCGATCAAGGTATCACTCATTATTAAGTGTATATCTCTTAAGCTATATGGTGTTACACACATTTAAAACACTCTTACATCTAGACATGTTAATAATCTTAATCTAGACATTTATTCAAATTGATTTACTAAAAGAAATAAAATATAAATGTAATTAAGTTTTATTTTAATTGAATTCATTTAAATCAGATCTGACCTCTGCTTGCTCAGTCTATACCAAGGTTTTAAAAATAAATTTAAAATTATATTAATTACTCTTAGACTGGAATTTGTTTCGTATTCAAAATTTAAATTATTCTTTTCTACAAAATGCAAATATCAAATCATTTCAATTATTTTTCTTTGATAATAAAAAAAAATACTATCTCAAAATTAAACACTTCTTTTTTCTTCTAAATATATCTATATGCGATCGCTCATTCTTACGACTAAAACATTTACATAAGACTATTACATTATTTACCTAATTGTAAACTATTTTTTTTTAATTCATTGTCTCTTTATATAGTCTTCATGAGCTCTTTAAAAAAAATCATTTATAAATGCATTATGCATGTCACCTCGAGTTTTGATGACCTTACGACTTATTGACGGGGTCCAGCATTGTCCAGAGTTGGGTTACCGTTACTCCTGGCTTGGCATGGTCCTGGATATGTCCAGAGTCCAGCGTCGTTCTCCAGCAGTGTGTGGTCCGTCCCAGAGAATTAATATCGGCTGCGAAGTGGCTCTCGTTCGGCTGTTAGACGTCTAAAAAGCATCTCCTAACGTCCAGCATCTCGCGTCACTCTTTGTAGCTTCTCTGTAGATACTCTTGCTGACTTAAACAGTCCCGGTACTCTACGTTTCCCGTAATAGTGTAAACATAATTACTCAAAACGTCTTTATTCGTTCGTAGATGAGACTTATAACAAAATAAAACTGTTCTGCCGACGGACAGCGTATCCGACTGCAACTGTGTCTTGAAATGAAGAGAAGGGCTTCCAGTCGAACCCTTAATTTATACCCTCTCGAGATTCCGCACATGTTGGTTCCGAAATTGTCCTGTCGAGACCTGCAGATCACATGATAGCCCCACTCCCGAACCTTTTCATATATTTGCAATTTTCTGCAAATGGCAATGTTTTGTAAGGTATCGAGATAGCACAAATCATAGATAATTTGATTAAGCACTCACTGTATTAATTTGAGCGTCTTAGTATAATTTACGTATTTTTGGCACACTTTATTTCGCACTGACTTCGCGTAGTGTGTCCTACTAACGTCATTTACTTACTGTGGATAACTATAAAATTTACACACACTTTTGTGCCTTTTGTTTGGTTATACACTAATTAGTTTTCACACAGTGAATTAAAATAATTATTTTAGTAATTAATTGGGGAGGGTTGCTGGGATTCCTGTCTGTACATGCATCACTAAGACACACAAGATACACGCGTAACACACATACATTCGAGCAGGTGTTCCTTGCCTGTTGGAACAGGTTAATTTCTCCCCTAGTGTAACAATGAAACATTTTTACAATCCCAGACATGTCCATTTACCCCAAACTTATAATAATTTTACAAATTTTACATTTATTTAAATCAATGCTCAATACAGCATATGGCTGTATCGTTGCAATATATATATATATATATATATATATATATATATATATATATATATATAGATAGCAGCCCATCAGTTTAACCAATACCCCATAGAAATTAGCTGTGATTGTAGAACATTTTTGATGCAGAATATTTCGCCATCAGATCGGTGTTCAACAATCGATGACGTTGAACTGATGCCCTAAATTGAAGAAAATATATACAAACGTTTATACAAGTAACAATTCACCCATCAATTCAAACTCGTTTTATACACTTTTACTCGTTATGTCTATGTATATATATAAACTTTGTATATATGATCTACATAATTACACTCAGAATCTTGAGGGCTTATTATAAAATAAAAGTCATTGTATATATGTATGTATGTATGTTCCACATCTCCTCCTAAACCACTGGACCGATTTCAACCAAACTTGGCACAAATATTTTACGCAACGAGAGAACCAACATAGGACAGGTGTTTTTTTTTTCGATACGATCCTTTTGGGGGGGGGTCCTTTAGGATCTTAAAAACTATTAGATCTGATTACCATGGCAACCCAATAGAATACATTCTGGTTGCCATAGCATCGGTGGAGGCATCCCGCGTAGAGCCCGGGAGTCATCCGACGGGTCTTCCCCGGAGTCCGTCCAGGGAACCCGGGGAATCTTATGTCGGATCTCGCGAAAAACGGCCGGGCCCGAGTTCCAGCGCCTCGCCCGGCATGTCGAAGGCTTTCCCGGCCTTCGGAGAAACTTCCGTACCACGGGGAGGTCTCTGACCAAGTCCTAGCGCGGGAGTTCAACCTGCCGGGATCCCGGAAAATGCAGGCGGTGTCCCGGCATAGGTAGAAGCCTCCTGCATAGGGAATTGCGCGGGAGTCGTCCGACGGGCCTTCCCCGGAGTCCGTCCACGGAACCCGGGCAGTCTTAGGTCGGATCTCGCGAAAAACGGCCGGGCCAGAGTTCCAGCACCTCGCCCGGTATGTCGACGGTTTTCCGGGCTTCAGAGATCCTTCAGTACCCCGGGGAGGTCTCAGACAATGTCCTAGCTCGGGAGATCGACCGGCCTGGATGCCGGAAAAATCAGGCGGTGTCCAGGCATAGGTAGAAGCCTCCCGCGTAGGGAATAGCGCGGGAGTTGTCTGACGGGCCTTCCCTGGAGTTCGTCTACGGAACCCGGGAAGTCATAAGTCGGATCTCGCGAAAAACTGCCGGGCCAGAGTTCCAGCGTCTCGCCTAGCATGCTGACGGCTTTTCCGGGCTTCGGGGAACCTTCCGTACCCCGGGGAGGACTCTGACAGAGTCCTAGCGCGGGAGTTCGACCGGCCTGAATGACGGAAAAAGCAGGCTGTGTCCCGGCACAGGTGAAAGCCTGCCGCGTGGGGAATAGCGCGGGAGTCGTCCGACGGGCATTCCCCGGAGTCCGTCCACGGAACCCGGGAAGTCCTAGGACGGATCTCGCGAAAACTGCCGGGCCAGAGTTCCAGCGCCTCGCCCGGCATGTCGACGGCTTTTTCGGGCTTCGGAGAACCTTTCGTACCCAGGGGAGGTCTCTGACAATGTCCTAGCGCGGGAGTTCGACCGGCCTGGATGTCGGAAAATGCAGCCTGTGTCCCGGCATAGGTAAAACACTCCCGCGTAGGGAATAGCGCGGGAGTCGTCCGACGGGCCTTCCCCGGAGTCCGTCCACGAAACCCGGGGAGTCTTAGGTCGGATCTCGCTAAAAACGACCGGGCCAGAGTTCTAGCGCGTCGCCTGGCATGTTAAAGGCTTTTCCGGGCTTCGGAGAACCTTCGGTACCCAGGGGAGGTCTCTGACAATGTCCTAGCGCGGGAGATCGACCGGCCTGGATGCCGGAAAAATCAGGCGGTGTCCCGGCATAGGTAGAAGCCTCCCGGGTAGGGAATAGTGCGGTAGTCGCCTTACGGGCCTTCCCCGGAGTCCGTCCACGGAACCCGGGGAGTCTTAGGTCGGATCTAAGTACGGCCGGTCCAGAGTCCACGGTTCTTATAAATAAAGATATAGGTTATGATATTGAAGGTGGTGTATGTGTCTTAAGAAACTTTTTAATAGTGCGTGAATTCAGAGTTGTTTCAGTTTGAATTTAAAAGTGGATATGTTAAGATAGACGTAAGTTATAAGCGAGTATAAAAAACAATGTTTTTATACCGAATGTATTCAGATCGTAGTGTTCAGACAATATACATGCGCTTGTTTCAGTTTGAATTTAAAAATTGATAAGCTGAAATCTATAGAGATATTGTATTGTTAGAATAGGTTTAGGAGACACTAATTTAACTAATACCTTATTTCACCATTAATACAATGAATTATACAATGACAGTTAAGTACGCAGCGCATGCAAGTATTGTAGACATTTTATTGAAAACTAATTTAGCTGTTCGCCCTCTCCCAGAGTTAGAAATCGAGCAGGAGCATCACGCGCAACAGAATTCTTCTCCAGATATAAGAATAAAGTTTATGACATGTTCTTAAACAGGTGCGGTACAGAGTAATCTATTCCTCCAGTGAGAATGTGAACGTAACAGTATAAGGAAGATTATACAATATAGAAGTAATATAACGTTAGAACAAGAATAGGTGCCTATGAGCCTATGAATATATTATGAACCCGAGCAACGCTGGGTAAATCGGCTAGTATCTAGTAAATGCCATGATTTTTGTTTGTTTTTGCGTTGTCTTTACGCTAATTTTTTTTAACGTTCTATACATAGCCTATCTTATATTGCATACATGTAAAATATATATAACATGTTGCATGTTGTCAAAATTACTAAAATACGTTACTAAAAGTGATTACTGTAACACATACGGGAACAAGGGTCTTTTCAAGTATTTGTCTACAAACAACTCTCACAGCGTTCACGGCCCGCCAAACTCCCCCACCAACGTTCCCGCCAGTCCCTTCTCCTACAGGAGCGGTGTGAAGGAGGAGTGATGGGCACACCACTACACACTAGGGATGAAAATTGCCAGAAAACCATCGATGTTAACATCATGAAGAGTACATCAATGGTAAAAAAACATCGGTATGAAAACATCGATGTTTTAAGATTTCAAACATCGATGTTTTTATGCCAATGTTGCAATTCAAATTAAAATCTATGCTTTTTACATGTTTGTAATAGTACAAATAATTGGGGATGAATAATAAATAAAAATAATTAAAGAGAAGAATAATATACCCCGATACTTTACTCATTTACCTTATCAGAAGATTCTGAAAAACCAAATGCCCTTGGGTGACCACCACATTTTGACAGGCGGAATGTGGAAACCTCAACACTGTACCTGAGAAAACAATTTAAATACATCTAACTTTCCCGTATCAGAATTTTCAGGGCCGTTGACAAACTCGTTGAGAATAGGTTAGGTAAAGGCGAGGTGGCGTTAAAATAATTTAACTCACATTCATAATTAACTAAATCTGTTCATTATTATTTATTATTATAATGATTATAAAGTGTTTTGAACAAACATACATAAAACCACTGAAACCCCCCTTTATTTTCTAAGTTTTTTTTTGTAAATTTTTTAAAATTTTTATTTTATGTTATTTTTATTAAGTTTTTTTTTTGTAAATGGGAGAGACATCATATTTAGAACTAGGTGGAGAACCTAGAGGAAGCAAAAGTGTGCAAGGCCCAATTACAATTACAGACATGTCCCCCCAGGTGAATGACAGGACTTGCAAATGAAAAAGTCTTTTAACCAACAAGCGTATGCTTTATTAAGCCTGCAAATCTTACATGAGATGACAAGTTATCGATTGTACAAGCACAAAATTAACTGCAGGATTGTATATATACATATCAATTAATATTCTTAATGGCATAAAATGTAAGTGAATTGAATATTAACATAAATTGCAAAAATCCTGCCTCATTATGTATAAGTTAATGGTAGCAATAATCTCATTCACAAAATAGCAATTCACTAATCCACAAGTGTTGTATAGATTTCAAATAGGCTAGCCTTTTTATCTTGGTAAGCACATTTATGGTCTTTTAATTTGTAACATATTCCCCCAGCAAAATATATTAAGATTACACACACAAGCACATACACAACATAAATAACACAACATCCCTCATTTCAGTACTAAATCCCTCATAAACCCATTTCAACTACCGTAAATGAATGCACAACAATATATATATATATGTATAAATATAATTAACAAGTTAATCCGATAAATCACAGCCCCGAAGCATAGATATGCCTTGGTAATTAGCACCAGCGAATGTAAGTGACCGCCCCCCAACTAAACCAGAGACTCAACATACTAATCAACCCTGACTTTAATCATAAAAGCGATAAGTATATGTGAACAGGAAAATAGTTTCTCAACTAAAACATCAGACAGCCCCCGTTACGTGATTAAATCTCTGCCATGACCGTATGACATGAAAGCACAAGATAACTAACTCCCTAATGGTTTTAATTGGATGAAAAAAGGAGAACTTACAGCGGACTGCGGATATGCGTGTGTGTGTGTGTAATTTTCTTACACATTATAAACAGTTATAATAGATTTCATTAGGTCTAATGGTGTATTGTTCACACATGCAGTCACAGAACTGAACATGAGAGTTTGTGCCAAAGTTTAACGGTTAAAACTTCATGAGTGAGCTTCTGGGAGCTTCCGTTCATTCACCATGTCGTTGAGATAGAATTAGATAATTAGAATGTTCCCACCTGGATTGTCCGGTGTACTTAGGCAATACTGGCGCTGATCAGTAGTGTCTCGGTCGTATTACAAGTCCTGGGGCAGCGTAGCGTTGGAAGAGTGTCTAAACGGTAGCTCTCAACTGACGGCAATTGTGGCTAAAAGATCGTCTCTGCCAGGAGGGTGGACAGTAGTTCGTCACACCCGACACCCATCTCGCCCTTGTTCGAGAACCTGCGACATGTAATAGGTTGTAGAGGGTGTCATAAGGAAAAATCACGCCACATAGGCCGTCCGCATTAAGTTTCCAACACCAACTTTAAACATCAACAGCGCACACACACATCGCCACTAATTCATATTAATCAGTATTAAGCTCCCCAGCTGTGACTTATTTCGCTCATCTACCAATTACTTTTTAAGTATTTCGTTGAAAATATTCAAATTAATTAACTGCGTATTTCATAATTATTAATGACACAAAACACAGCTGAGTGCAAGATGCATTATCATTTTCTTTATTGAGGTCAATTTGACCCACAACATTTACATTCATATTAATTTAATTTTTAATTGCGTTAACGCCCAAATTGAAAACTGCTCTACACGCACACACACAAGTATAGTTTATAATAGAAGCTGAAACACAAAATATATTTGGGGTTAGAATATTTTTAGAACCAGACAACTTGTACATACCTGGAGCAGAACTTTATTCAGCCAACAATAAAGAAAGTCGACGAAGTCCCGAACTGAAGAGTGCCGCCAGTCGAGAGCAGATGACCAGGTTGAGGGTTCGAAAAGAAATGAGACAGATTCAATGTGTCTGTCTACCCAAGAAAACTCTTGATGCAGGAATGCACAAAAACAGCTGGACGCGCCAACTGAATTTCGTAGCTACACAACAACTGTGTGCATAGCCGGACGGCGACGAACTGCCGTGGCCGTGCGTGACGTCAAAGCCGCTCGTTTTAAAAACACTTAGCCTACGCTGCCGAACCCAGTACGGCACACCCTCACCCCAAAAGGGCAACATGGTTGACCCAAAACAAACCAGTCCTCAAGCACGACGGCTGCGGGAAACCTGGAAAAATCTCAGATTCTAAATCGCTCTTGGTGAGTTCAGTAACACAGGAAAACGAAAAACAGAAGGAAGAGGTGTGAGTCAGTGAGTGTGTGTCTGAAAGAGAAGATGTAAGTGTGAGTCCTGCATGCTCGCCGGGCCCTGGTCCGCATGCAGATATAAGGAACAGAAAAGAACAGGAGAAAGAGAAGAATCGCCGACCAGCTCTGAGTACTGACCACCAAGGCCTCCAAAACTAAACAACAGAGACCCAGGACCATTAACACTATTCCTCCCTTCCCAGGACTGAAAATCTCTACCACACTGCGACCATCCCCCACGCGAGTCCTCTCCTCCATGCCAAACTCTCGGGACCGCCCCAACACGTCACCCTCTCCGGTGACCACCACCTAACTCTCCTGGTGCTCACATATTCATGCCCGAAGGCTAACAAGGTGCTACAAACCTTGATATGCGAGTACCCTTCGAGAACCGTCCACCTCGTGGACCGACCAGCCCTGTGAAGCAAACAAGGCATCCTCCATCCTTGACACATGACTGGCCCACCTCCCCACACTAGGGTGGGCGGACCCGATTCACAAGGCAGAGAAGACCGCGCAGAGGGCACGCGAACATCAATCCTATTTCTTAACTTTTCAAAAGCAGCTTAACTAGCAAGAGGGGGGGTTTACTTTTCCACCGTCTAAACAAACCACACTTAATCCAAAACTGACACACCAGAGAAATCAAACGAGGAATGCGGCATGGACCGACCCTACACTAACCAAAATCAAAATCAATCACTATGACCAAGGAAACACCAGCACATAACTTCTCCAACGTACTTTTAGAACAGAGAAAACTGACGACCTCTACAATCTACGGGTACTCTCCAACTTTCTAACCTTCTCGTATTACTTGTATTACTTCCGTCTTGGGCAACCCTAACCTTAATATGCGGGCAGCTTTCCGTATATCATGCACGAAGTCCCCCCAATGCCTCTCCGTTGGCCTGTAGGCGATAGAATAAATCTAACTTAAGCTGGAAACGTCGTCGATGGGGTATGAAGAAATCCAACACTTCCCCATGGAAGGTGTCAACACTGCAGCCCTGACGCAGAGTGTTGGTGACCAGACCGGCCAATAAACCCCGGCAATACGGGTATATATGGGACAAGACCTCCTCATCGGACACACCCGGGAAATCTGCCAACTGCAGGACCAGGTCCCAGAAGACCAACAACCTGTCCTCATGTACTCCATCCAACACCGAAAGTTTCTGGAGAATCCCTGAAATGGGGTGGGGCAATTCCTGGTAACCTACCGTCGCCAGAGTAGCACAATACTCAAACACAACAATAAAACGTAAATCCCAATAAAACACCTAACACAAACTTAACCTACAAAACATAATGACAAAGAATCTGGAAAAAACTCAAGTACTCTTCTTCCTTTGAGCCGCTCCAGAATGCTCTAGCGATGCGACGAGATGGGTGTCATGAAAGCAGAGAAACAGCCATGCAAAATGCCCAGAAGGGAACACGACACAAAACAACAAAACTGACTCACTATATACAATCCACAAAGTACACATAAAATTCAATGTAATCGAAAATATAAAACTATCACATCCATGACCCTTGGTCGGACCATGACCGCATTCAGAATACACGACACCGCAACGCAACGCCCTCAATAAACAAATACTATATAACGGGGGTGCTATCAAACACGTTGTCTATTCCATGAAACAAATCACAATCAAAATCAACAAGTACTGACGGCCCTCATCATGTCCAAAATCTGTCTGAGCTCCAGGGTATGTCCAAGTGAAATCAATCAGCACTCATTCATTAAAAAAAATCAATCACATGCTTATAACCCCTTTTCAAAATTCATCTTACACTCAACATCACAAAATAATTACTTAAACACTAACACATATTAAATCATTTTAAACTTCATCAACCCCTTATTCATTTTATAAAATATGCTATTTTTCTGGTTATTCATTCTATTAAATCGTTACACTACCATTAACTTTTCTTGCAACACTTGGATTCCAATTAAACTAATTTGAAATAATTTGCAAGTCCCAACACCAGCTGATATGCCTGTAGCCACACCAAGTTTCATTTAAGAAAATAAATGCAAGTCCCCAGATTCTAAAATTTCTCAAGTTCAAAAGAAAAAAAATAAGGCAGAAATAATACCTACTACCTACCTAGAATCATAACCACGCTCTGATCTATCATTTGAAACACCCCTTTATTTTCTAAGTTTTTTTTTTTGTAAATTTTTTTGAAATTTTTATTTTATGTTATTTTTATTAAGTTTTTTTTTTTTGTAAAGGGGAGAGACATCATATTTAGAACTAGGTGGAGAACCTAGAGGAAGCAAAAGTGTGCAAGGCCCAATTACAATTACAGACATGTCCCCCCAGGTGAATGACAGGACTTGCAAATGAAAAAGTCTTTTAACCAACAAGCGTATGCTTTATTAAGCCTGCAAATCTTACATGAGATGACAAGTTATCGATTGTACAAGCACAAAATTAACTGCAGGATTGTATATATACATATCAATTAATATTCTTAATGGCATAAAATGTAAGTGAATTGAATATTAACATAAATTGCAAAAATCCTGCCTCATTATTTATAAGTTAATGGTAGCAATAATCTCATTCACAAAATAGCAATTCACTAATCCACAAGTGTTGTATAGATTTCAAATAGGCTAGCCTTTTTATCTTGGTAAGCACATTTATGGTCTTTTAATTTGTAACATATTCCCCCAGCAAAATATATTAAGATTACACACACAAGCACATACACAACATAAATAACACAACATCCCTCATTTCAGTACTAAATCCCTCATAAACCCATTTCAACTACCGTAAATGAATGCACAACAATATATATATATGTATAAATATAATTAACAAGTTAATCCGATAAATCACAGCCCCGAAGCATAGATATGCCTTGGTAATTAGCACCAGCGAATGTATGTGACCGCCCCCCAACTAAACCAGAGACTCAACATACTAATCAACCCTGACTTTAATCATAAAAGCGATAAGTATATGTGAACAGGAAAATAGTTTCTCAACTAAAACATCAGACAGCCCCCGTTACGTGATTAAATCTCTGCCATGACCGTATGACATGAAAGCACAAGATAACTAACTCCCTAATGGTTTTAATTGGATGAAAAAAGGAGAACTTACAGCGGACTGCGGATATGCGTGTGTGTGTGTGTAATTTTCTTACACATTATAAACAGTTATAATAGATTTCATTAGGTCTAATGGTGTATTGTTCACACATGCAGTCACAGAACTGAACATGAGAGTTTGTGCCAAAGTTTAACGGTTAAAACTTCATGAGTGAGCTTCTGGGAGCTTCCGTTCATTCACCATGTCGTTGAGATAGAATTAGATAATTAGAATGTTCCCACCTGGATTGTCCGGTGTACTTAGGCAATACTGGCGCTGATCAGTAGTGTCTCGGTCGTATTACAAGTCCTGGGGCAGCGTAGCGTTGGAAGAGTGTCTAAACGGTAGCTCTCAACTGACGGCAATTGTGGCTAAAAGATCGTCTCTGCCAGGAGGGTGGACAGTAGTTCGTCACACCCGACACCCATCTCGCCCTTGTTCGAGCACCTGCGACATGTAATAGGTTGTAGAGGGTGTCATAAGGAAAAATCACGCCACATAGGCCGTCCGCATTAAGTTTCCAACACCAACTTTAAACATCAACAGCGCACACACACATCGCCACTAATTCATATTAATCAGTATTAAGCTCCCCAGCTGTGACTTATTTCGCTCATCTACCAATTACTTTTTAAGTATTTCGTTGAAAATATTCAAATTAATTAACTGCGTATTTCATAATTATTAATGACACAAAACACAGCTGAGTGCAAGATGCATTATCATTTTCTTTATTGAGGTCAATTTGACCCACAACATTTACATTCATATTAATTTAATTTTTAATTGCGTTAACGCCCAAATTGAAAACTGCTCTACACGCACACACACAAGTATAGTTTATAATAGAAGCTGAAACACAAAATATATTTGGGGTTAGAATATTTTTAGAACCAGACAACTTGTACATACCTGGAGCAGAACTTTATTCAGCCAACAATAAAGAAAGTCGACGAAGTCCCGAACTGAAGAGTGCCGCCAGTCGAGAGCAGATGACCAGGTTGAGGGTTCGAAAAGAAATGAGACAGATTCAATGTGTCTGTCTACCCAAGAAAACTCTCGATGCAGGAATGCACAAAAACAGCTGGACGCGCCAACTGAATTTCGTAGCTACACAACAACTGTGTGCAGAGCCGGACGGCAACGAACTGCCGTGGCCGTGCGTGACGTCAAAGCCGCTCGTTTTAAAAACACTTAGCCTACGCTGCCGAACCCAGTACGGCACACCACCCTTTAACAAAAACAGAAACCTCTTTACATCTATGTCAGGTTTGTTTACTCCTAGTGAAAGTTTAAATTAGTATTCCCAAATAGAGATAGGCCTATAAATTCTCTTATTTTCTTTTAAACAGTAAAAGCTTAATAAAATCACAGTGTAAAGTAACACTGTTAATACTTTTAGATTCAATTTATTTTTTATAACAAATTATACAGGTACAGTAAAACCTCTCTAGTCCGACCCCCGGCTGGTCCGACCGCAGCTCAGGCACCGACTTGTTGATGACTCACCGGCTTGTTTACATACTTGTCAGTTGTTTTGCTGCCTCAGTGAGCCGGCATCTAGTGTCTAGTGCGCAGTGTTGCCAGGTCTTCCGAAATTTCGGAAGACCTTCCGATTTTTTTTTAATGTTCCAGAAAATACGAAATTTGGTGTAAATCTTCCGAATTTTTTCCTAGTCTCATTTCAGTGCTATGTCGCATTTCTAGAGTTTTGTTGTTGCGTACAATATGACGTCAAATCTGGTGTTTCATTGCAACCGCAATTATAATTGCTTTCAATAAAATTTTATAAGAGGTCTTGTCAAAAATTATAGTTCCTTCCTCCTGTCACAAACAATAATTATGACCACCCATACACAATGATGTAATAAGCATTTTGCAATATCCACATTTTGTATCATACTGCTATTCAAATAAGAGTGACTAATCGTTATAGTTTAGTCTCAAGCTGACAGAATCGCACTACATGACTGCACCTGAATAAAAAGATACTGTACTGTCTAGCCTACACCAGGTCATAATAATAATAATAATACATTAATATTGTCTCTCCAGTTCTTTACGGATAGTTTACATCTGCTTGTTTTTTAACACACACAAACACATTTCGCGTACGAGGCTGTTATTACTGTTACTTCTTGTGCTTATTAAGTGGTCTAGAAATATAAAATAAGGAAAGGTGAGTGTTATTGTTTGTTCTCAACTGGCCACATGTTATAGTACACTTCCACTATTATCTCACTAACTTTTGGTGTTATAATTCACCACACAGTACACTATTAATAAATGTTTTTCAAAAAATGTATGACTCAAACTTTACAGTTGTATTAATAATTTACAAGGCATGAACAACACCATCAGAACTAAACACATATGTCTTAAAATCACACTCGCACTTCCAATCACTACAACACTCGCTGTGAACTGATTACTACTAAAAGCCAGCTGCTGCTTACAAAAATCACTTCACCTTCAAAAGTAGGTTCATTGCACAATGGTAGACAAAATTTTCCAAAAATATATATCAACTATACCATAACGAAAGCGAAGGCCAGTACACTGTTGGAGAGACAAACGCAGAGGAAAATGAAAACACATTTTCAGTTTAGAACAACTTCGACAAAAATAAAACCTAATACATTACATGTAGAAAGAATGATGAATTTTTTCAATAGATTTTACACACTTAACAGTTTGTATTAGGAACTAGATCCTGTCTGTATTTTTTCTGTAAGTAACTGATGGCTTGTTTCACTATAACTGCGTAATAAAATATAAAGATGATATTTCAGCTTTAAAAAAAAAACAGTCATGTGATGTTATTATGTAATGTGATGTTTGACCTATACACCCAAGACAAATAAGTTAAAATACATAGAGAACTAAGAATATTGATTTTCATATAATTTAATGCTATCTTGTGTTTTGCATATGGTTTTACTGTGGTTTAACTGTTAAGACCTGTAGAGATTTTTTTTAAGAAAATGTACACAGTAAAACCCCTATAGAGCTCCTTAACAGACCATAAAAAAGAGCATTATATGGTGGTCAAATTTCTACGGATGGGGGGGGACACATTCTTAACAAGGATTGACACCAAGCATCTTTCTTCACAGTGTCAAGTGGAAAGGGGACTTTCAGCTCCTTTGACATTAAGTGATCAGAATATTTTAGGAATGTGACAACAATAAGCCAATGCCACCTAGATCCACTTCTGTTGCTGAAGGTCAGAGTGGCACTGGTTCACAGCAGAAAGAATACCCTATTATGAAAAATTATTTTCGACGGCTACCTGCTACAGGAACCCTTTAAATTAAACATGAAAACTACTTTCAAATGAGCATGATACTTTAACCTAAACAAATTAGGTACCGGTATCTGTTGTTTTAACCAATTTGTAATTAACATTTTTTGACAGTCTAAAATAATCCAGACAGCAAGAACATAGGCCTACAGTATATTTTATTAAATTATTCTTTAAATTTATTGGGTTTCTAGAACTGTTATTTTTCCATATGCATTGTTTTGATTTTCAATCCCTGTCGTTGAGGTTTTACTGTATTTTCTAAAACCTTTCAGAAAACCGCTGTATTCTCATTCTCAGAACAGTAACCTATGTGTTGTTAGTAAAAATCATTAGTAAAAGTTGTGGTTAATTATGCATTTATTATGTATTAAATACTAGTCTACCGACTAATTAATACAGTACCATTTCTTTATACAGAATCAGGCAAATTGAATTAACCTGTTTGAATCTGAGAGCCTGATGAAATCAAACAAAGCAAATTTTATACAACAGGTATGTGTAAGACAAAATTTCAAAGACAACCAGATCAACTAATAGTGTGTGTGTGTGTGTGCGCGTGTCTGTCCGTAGGGGGGGGTGAGACAGTTTGTTTTACATCAGCAAAATAATTACATTTCTTACATACAGTTTTACTTAAAAAGATAAGCATAATTATAATATTCAAAAAACCTAATTAATACAATATTACAATTTTAATTATTGATTAATTAATTAATTAATTAATAATTGATTACCGCTCGCCTGTTGGTGGCGTCTGACAAGTGCTTAACAACGCGGACCAATTGAAGCGTGGTCGAGTGCTCTCTGCGAAACCCGAACTGTTCGCTGCGGATGAAACCATCTAGCAGCGGCGAGATGCGAGCCAGCAGGAGACGCTCGAACACCTTCGAGATGACTGGTAAGAGAGAGATTGGGCGATAGCTTTCAGGAAGCATTCGCGGCTTGCAAGGCTTCGGAATCATTACGATATTGGCTGTTTTCCACAGGCGGGGAAAGTACTGTTGCCGGAGACAGTAGTTAAGCAGCTCAAGAACGAGGTCAACGCCTGAGGCCGGTAGATTTTGTAGAGCAGCGGCCCCGATCCGGTCAGGACCGGGGGCGCGTCGGCGATTTAGTCGGCAGATAGATGAAACTAGTTCACCCCTGTCGAACGGGAGGGCTGGGACATCGGGAGGGCGAGAAAAATGTCCAGATAGGAAGTCACGGACTGCTGCCGAGTGGACAGGGTCCGAGACGCCTTGGTGAACAGTAAATTGTACCTCCATGCAGTCGGCGAAGACCTCAGCCTTGCCTTCTGATGAAGATACAACCCCGTTCAGAGTTTCAAGCGGGTTGCGAGTTCTCTTCTCGCGGGTCAGTCTACTCGCCGCTCTCCAGACGGAGGCGTGGTCGACTTCAAGAGACTCAATATATGAGTCCCATCGATCAGAGTTTACGTACCGCAGTAGCTGCTGGACGTAAAGAGACTGAGCCTGAAAGCGCCTTTTGACGCCGGGGTCACGGGTCCTTTGCCATCTGCGGCGGAGCTTGCGCCGTAACCAGATGGCGTGGAGAGCTTCCGGAGGTAGGGCCGAGCGTGGATGGTTCACCTCGAGAGCATAGGTGTGTCGATCCATGACACCTTGGACCAACTCCTGAAGATGAGTAGCTCGGAGATCCAAATCGTCACAAGTGACGATCGGGTCCGCGGGGAGCGATGGAAACCGCCGTGAGGACTCGTCATGGTAGGAGCGCCAGTTGACTCTCCTAACAATCTGAGCGGGAGGTCCGGATGAGGCCGACATCTCACGGGCAGTTATAAAAAGGGGATTGTGATCGGATGAGAGATCCGACACTGACGAGACCTGGATGTGATGGGTCAAGTCCTTGGCTATGACAATGTCAAGGACGTCCGGTTGATGACCGGAAAAGGGGAAGTGAGTAGGGTCTTCTGGGCCGACGACTTGAAGTACCGGGTCGTCGGAGACGAACTGATACAGAGATTTTCCGTAGGCGTTGGCTACTTTGCTGTTCCAAGAGGGATGCTTGGCATTTAAGTCGCCGGCTATAATGGTTGGTAGGGGATGATCGAGGAGAGCGTCCCACTCCTCGGGCGGTGGAGGTATCCGCAGGCTGGGCCGGAGATACGCCGCAACAATGCACAACTCCGATCCGCCTGCGTCTATCGCCACCGCACAACCTTCAACAAGAGATGTATCGAAAGGGGGTAGTGTCCTGTGGGATAATCCGCCTGTGGACTAAGACGGCTGTCCCCCCTGAGGGGCGACAGCCAGGCCGCTGGGGACGATCCTGACGAAAACAGATGTAAGATGGCAGGTTGAAGGTATGGTAGCGAGCCAGATGAGTCTGGGAAAGGAGGACGACATCAGCGTCGTACTCCGTTACGAAAGTCATCAGTTCATATCGTTGAGGGACTACCCCATGGGCATTCCACGCAACGATCCTAAGACTCCTAGCCATTCAAAGGAAGAAGAGGAAAGAGGGTAGACAAGGATTGAAACACCAGGGCGAGAACCGTGGTTGTATCTGGAGCAGAGCGTAAATAAAGAAGCCAATTTTATATCAGCGATACTGTAAAATTACATTAATGTTTATTGAATTGCTATGTGCATTTGTTTGTTAGCATTGGCACACCATAATCAACGATTAGCGCTGTCTTCGTTTCAACATCAGTCTTTTTTCTATTTCCCTAGAAAATGTATAGATATTGTTGAACTACATTTATTTCTATGCTGCGTTGTATCAGTGGTCTCTTTATACTTTAAAACCTGCGCGATAAGAAATTTTTATTCCTCGTTTGTTTTGGCAAACTATTCAGCTTGTGGTTACGTCACGTTCAAGTGTTCAGTGTATTGTTTTGTAAGAGTGTCAAAAGATTCAAGGTCAGTAGACCCTGCTGTGTATCGCCTTCCACTTCACTCACGCGCGTTACACTAAGAACACAAACAACAACGTCAGCACATTCTCGTACGATAGCCATAAACACACACACACACACACACACACACACACACACACACACACACACACACACACACACCATGCTACTACGAACAAAGAAAGAAAGAAATCATCTCTTTTCCTCTATTTTTTCTGTCTTTATATAATGTTTTTGTTGTTTTCAATTTTATAAGTAGGAGTTCGAGGAGCCTCAACAGTTTGAAAATTATTATCATCATTCATCGTGAATAGGCCTCATATAATTATCAAATAACAATAACAATACAATAAAATAAAAATAATTAGTAAAAACTTTACACGCGTAATCTTGGAACTACCGAATGTAACATGTACGCGGGTAATGTAGAAAAGACGGAAATGATTAACGCAGTAGTAAGGTAAAACTCGAACTTGTCAATGGATGTGAAGTGTTTGCAAGAGACCCCCCCTCACCACCGTTGCAAGCGCATACTGTATAACGCTCAATGACTATTGTTACTGTAAGCTGTTACTACTGCGTGACTTTGAAACTTATTACGGTTCTATCATTTTTTTTAGTACATGTCATTTATCGCACATTAGGTCGTCAATTGTTTTGTTCCGGTCTGTCTGATTTCATGGGTTTGACTTCTGTAGAATGCCGAATAGAAAGAAAGTTGTTTTGTCACTTAAAAATAAACTGGAAATTGTAAAGTGGTTAAAAAATTGTGAATCCAGTCGTGTTTTAGTTGATCGATACGACGTAGGGACCCCCACCATTTCAGATGTAACGAAAAATTCCGATTAGTTGATGCAATTTTGACAGTAAGGATGTACGTGTACATCGAAAAATTATGGAAAAAACAAAATATGAGGCTGTGTTTTTACACGGTTCCTATACAAACGAGCAAGCGGTGAAGTAGTATCTGACCCTCTATTATTCAAAAAAACTGTGGATTTTAACCAAAAACTTGGCGGAGACTCTTCTTTTATAGCAAGTGCTGGGTGGTTAGGCAAGTTTACTAAATGATACGGGGTTCGTGAGCTCGAAAGTCTCTTCTACTTCTTCTTCACGCCTTACACTGTTTAGCCTGTTCCGGCTCCAAACTGGTCGGACCATCTCTTTTTGGGTCTTCCCAGGCTTCTCTTCCCTATAGGCTGATACAATAAGGCTATTTTGGGGATTCTGTCACTGGCCATTCTGCTAATGTGTTGTTTCCAACTTTCTCGATACTTATTGATAATTTCGTTTATTCTTCAACTTTCAGTTCCTCTCTTATCTGATCGTTTCTTTTCATATCTAATTTTGTGTATCTATGGAACGCAAAAATATAATTTCTGTAGCCTGAATTCTTGATATTCGTCTAGCAGAAATTGTCCACGTTTCTGAGCCATAAGTAAGGGTAGAAAGTGCCATGGCTTTGTATAATTTTATTATGGACTCTTTCCTTGCGTTGTCTTTTAGAGCACGTCGCAGAATTCCTGTTATCTGGTTAAATTTACACTGTTAAGACAAATTCTAACAATTCCGTCCAAAAACAAGTTGAAGAAAATCAATTCTGTTCTGCTCCGTTCTGTTGTTAATGAATTTTAAGTAGGCTTCCTTCTTCTCTTTCACTAAAGAATATATTTTCCTATTAATATATTCTTTGTATAGGCCTACGAGAGGTTACAGCGTAAACAGTTAAATCTGAGACTTGTTCTACAATTTTACTATCCAAAACAATTTTTGATCTAACCGACTATGTTCCTTTAAAAGACATACATTTTTTTGTCATATATTTCCACATTAAATTCTTTCACAGTGTTATTTAACGAGTGGAGCATCCTTTGCAGGTCATCTTCATTTGTGGCCAATAAAATCTGATCATCTGCAAACATCAGTCTTAAGCATTTTGCCCGCAACTATGATTCCTCCATTTACACTGTTAAGACAAACTAACAATTCAGTCCAAAAACAAGTTGAAGAGAATCAATTCTGTTCTGCTCCGTTCTATTGTTAATAAATTTTAAGTAGGCTTCCTTCGTCTCTTTCACTAATGTTTATAATTCAGGATCCCATGTCTTAGACCACGCTTAGGATTTGACATTTTCTTTGCTCCCAATACTTCTCTTGCGGGGTTTTGTACTACACCTTTTATACATTCCCACTCAGTCTCAATTTCAGGATTGTGGTCTATTTATATTCTTCTTTGATACAAATCTTGTATGGAGTCCTCTTTCCGGTTATCCTGCAATAACGAGGAAGTCATTTTTATTTACCTTATCAATTACTCTTTGCAGTTGTTGGTAGAATTCATCAGATTCTTTTGCCTTCCTTCCTCCGGTGCATAAACTCCCACCACTGTTAGACTCGCTCTTTCCACTCTTAATTTTACTGAAATTATTCTTTGGCTTATCTATTCATAGCATCTTATAGTCCTTTTAAATTCTTCATTTATTAAGTGGCCACTCCTGCTTGAGCTCCTCGCATATTTATGTTGACACCAGTATGTAACATTGTATAGTATTTTAAGTTTGTACTTCCTTTCTGTTTTTCTTTTTGGTTTCTGTTAATACTGATACATCCACTTTCCTTTCTTTTAGTTCTGTTTTCAATTCATCTGTTACGTTCCAGGCAGCATTTTTTATTTTCTTAAAGGAAATAATTTTTAAATTAATTTTCCTAATGCCTTCTTCTTGTCCTTCTTCTTTGCCTGGTCATTATCCGTAATATCCGTCCGGCTATTAATTTCCCTTTAAAGCTTGCGAGTAATATAAGTGTCCCTTGGATATACTACCAACATTTCACAAGGCAAGCTGAGAGCGGGGCTGCCTAGTCAAGCCGAAAAAGTAACCGCAGATGTTGCAAGTACGACTTCATTTGTCAACAAATTCGCAGAAATTTTTAAAGACGGCAAGTACGATTTAGACGTTCTGTACAACGCGGGCGAAGCGGGTCTTTTTCTGAAAATCCTATCATCTAAAACATTGGAATCTAAACGTGAACATTAGGGCCCAGGGTATAGCCTAAAGTAAGTAGGGACCGGGTCATTCTGATGGTTTGTGCTATTGCCCAAGGAACACACAAAATCCCAAATGTTCCTAATGGGTAATTAAAAAAACCTCGATGTTTTAAAAATGCAAAAATCTTTTTAATTTACAAAATTCAGAGAAAGGAGTGGATGAACACCGAAGTGTTTGTCGACTGGTGTGACAACACCTTAATACCCCAAGTGAAGAATTTCGCAAAAATGTCGGCAAATAAAATGGAAAAGTGCTGTTGGTGATAGATAATGCACTGGCACATCCTTCCACGGAAATGTTGGAGCAAGAAAATGATTTATTCACTATTGAATTCTGGCACCACCACTAGCTCCATTCAGCCGATTGATCAAAGCGTTATTGCAGCTTTAAAGAAAGTTTTCAGAAAGCAACATTTTACGTCGGCTGCTCTGCTGAAAACGATCATGTTGATAGTGTTTTGTCTTTTTTTTTCTTTAAATTAATTTGAAAGATTGTTGCTACATGATCGTGGACGCGTTGTATTCAACTGAGATTTGCAATTTAAAACGAGAATGGAATAAATCGATAAAGGAGGAAAACAAATACGAAGAAAAACAAAAGGACAACGCTGCAGCACAAGAAGAGGAAGCAGGAAATGATATAGTAATAAGTAAAATTTCAGAGTCGCTGGTCGCTTCAAAAGTCAACTACTCAATCAATAAGTGTGATAATAATGATATCGTGAACTGGTTTGAATAGTGTGCCAACGATGGCGGTTTTCAAATGATGGCGGACGAAGATACCGTTCAGGCAATATTTAACGTAAACAACGAAAAAATTGAGGATGAAGAGGAAGAACCTGAAAATTCTGGAGCATCTCATGCGAAAGCCTTAGAGACCCTTAAGGTAGGATGTAAATGGTTTGAAAAGCGAAAGGAATCCAACGGCATCCAATTGTTGGAGATCAAAGAAATTCGCGATTTAGCGGAGGTAGTAAGAATTGTTTGCGCCAAAAGACAATTAACTTTTTCATGAGTCAAAATATATAATGATACTGCCGCCACCGTTATTTACAAACTTTAAACCCAAAAATCGTTATAGTTATTATTATTATATTATTACCATAAAACATCTGTATTATTTTAATATGGTTTCCTTAAGAATACAAACAGCCTTCGAATAAATTAGTAGTACGAACACGTCAGCCTATCAACACGATTGGTTTTTTTAAATTTATTTTATTTTTGCAAATTGTTTACAAAATAAACATTTGGCAAAATTGGTGACAATATATATATGACATGTAGAGAGTTGTCCAGTGATCACTCCTCCTTAAGCACTAATATTACATAAATCTAGCCGCAATGTCCACTTGTTTGTGGCATTTGAGTCTTCTTTTGTTGGTGCCTGCATCTTCCATGAGTTTTTGAGCTAGTTCGTTGGGGTGCGCTGCTAGTCTCTTACTGTATACACACCGGTAACAATCTGAGAGCTTGACCTTGAAACAGTTCCGACAGTAAATATGAATATATGAATAATATATAATATATTAAAATATGATCCGGTATAAAGTAATGCAAATAGTCACCTATAGAGTAACGACACGATATTTTTAAGTTGACAATTAGCTGTTGTCCTTGCCAGCTGTCGTCAAGGTCAAGCTCTCAGATTGGTACCGGTGTGTATACTTAACGAAGAATCGTTTGATTTCATGTCGGACAGAAGTCACTTGGAGGTCGTTCTCGATGACGACATTATTCAGTACGTACCTACCAAGGAGCGTTGACCATAGCTCGGAGCACCACATTCTGGAATCGTTGTAAAATCTCGATATTTGAAGTACTCGCTGCCCCCCCCCCCCAACAGCTGGATGCCATGTCCAGATTGGCTTAAGTATGGCTTTGTAGATAAGGATTTTGCTTTCCAGAGTTACAGGGGATCTCCTTCCGAGTAGCCAATACATTTGCCTGTACTGTAGTCTGAGCTGTTTGTTTTTGGTAATTATGTGCTTTCGCCAGGTAAGGCGGCGGTCCAGATATATACCGAGGTAATTTACATCTTCCTTTTGCGGTAGTTGGCAGTTATTGAGTGTTACCGGCGGGCAGCTGTCATGTCTCATAGTGAAGGTAATGTGTGATGATTTAGTTCCGTTCGTCTTTATCCGCCACTTCTTTAACCATTGAGTTCAGACATTGCATGAGTTCAGACGTTAGCTTTGTATATTGTAACACTAACTTTGATGTTACTTAAATTATTTAAATGTTATGTTGTGTGCACTTAAATTACATACGCCGCCCGTTGGAAGCGTCAATTTGTAACAAATAAATAATGTGTCTCTTTTACTTTCTGCCCCACTGAAGGGTTCGTCGATCTGTAACAAATATATAAATGTAGCGATTTATTTCGCCTCGCACTGGAGTCGTCAATTTGTAATTATTAATACGTTATGTTGAACGGCGAATGGTTTTGTAATCTACCGCTCGCTCCCACTATACGTACCGTTTCCGTGACGTCACTCACCGTTGCCAACCGTCGTGGTGTCCGCTGTACTCTGTGAACTTATTTTCTAAATAGAACAGCAATAATAACGATGCAAATATAACATCAAACATATATCCTTATAGAAATCATTTATTCAGTAAAGCATTGGTTAATTGTTTCTTAAAGCTGATTATGATAATCACAAATGTGGCGCAAATTATACGTCTTCTTTTTACCAGTTGGTACAGTAGTAGCAGATATTATTCCGTATTTATACAGACCAAAAGAATGCTTTGGTTAATGTTTCTATTAAAAATAAAATATCTCAGGGTGTATCTGGTTCGGGGATTACATTTAAACAAAATATTATTCTATAAATCAAAATACAATTTTTACAGTTCAAGGATATTACAAAGTTCAGAGTGTAATGTGCACACAGGCAGTCGGATCGTGATTACTAGTTATTATAGGTTATGTCCAGTTTAGGTGTTTAATAATTATTATCAAAATCAAAGGTTCCTGTGGTGTTTGAAAAGGTGTCAATCTCAAATCGTGTTATTAGTGAGTGTTCTTAGTGTTGGTGTGATATGGTGTCTGTAGTTTTAGTTGATTAAATCTTAAAAAGTCGTGTATACAAAAGTGGGTGCTGATACATAATATAATAAAATGTCAAAGTCACCAAATCCTCTTCTTTGTATGGTTCTTGGTCGAAGATAGGGCCCACGTCTGCTTCAGTCCTTCTCCCTGGCTCTTGATTCTTCTGTTTCAAATACTGGATGTTCCTCACTTAGTTGGAATAGTTCGTGTTATGTATACCTATCTGTGTTAATATGTTTGGAACGTGTTTTTACAGTTTATTCTCAATTATGTTAGACGTTTTACAAACGCGTCTATTCGCTATGATCGTTGTTAAAGAAGTCTCATTTTATTTATCCGAAATTTCTGGTTGCTAAGGGTAAACTTGGAATCTGGTTGGTTGTTTCGGATATACATTGTCATATACTTTCATTATTTCAAATCTAAATTTGTTCAAAACCTTTAAATTAGTATAACTTTTCTGTACTGATTGGGAATTTAAAACTATTAGCAGCATTATTTTGATCTTTACATTTGTGACATATAGACACTAAACATGCCTAATTTTACTTAAGAACTACAGATGTTACAATTTTGTTATTTGAATTTTTCTTAAATAACTTAAGATGGATTATTTTGTTTCTAGATTCGTTTTGTACACTATTAACTATAAATATATTTATCCTTCCATTTTTGTTTTACAAAACCCCTAACATTATTATCTAAAATTTACAAAAGTTGGTTTTACCTGGCCTATGTACTGGTGTTACTTTCATCACCATGTTTATAAACATTTTACCTTAATGTCATTTTCCATGACTGATATCTTAGTAAACCTTAAACAGTTAAATTAACTTTTAACAACCATAAAAACTGTTTAACATATAACACTATCTTAACAAAACAAAAAGATATACTATCCTATTAGTTTAATCTCATGCCCACATGGCTATGATTCTACTGACCATTTGAACAAATAAACTGCTTTTACTTAATCTATACAATTGTTTAACACTTAACAATAACATCTTTTTTTAGTCTACTTTGCTTTGCCAATCAATTGATCACTGTTTAACACCAGTTCTATGGTGATATATTTGTTAACATAAAAATGAAATTAACATCAGTTAATTGATATTCTCTTAAAACAACTGCTTCACCTGCTACATACAAAAAACAACATAAATACCATGATAATAAAACAACGTGATAAAACATAATAACATGCACATTTTTATAAAATAAATTATGCACTAATTAATTAGTCTTCTCACAGTTAGTTCATTAATTATTCTAAAACTGTCTATGTTATGTTTCACATTACTTGTCACTATGTCTATCGTTTACCCTTTTCACTGAACACTTAATAGTTTGTATTTATAAACATACTTATTTTTTCTTTTACCTTGTATTCTTATTTGGGGATTATTTATTCATTTAATAATGGTTTTGTTTTTATATTTATTCTTATTGGTTTTTATGGGTTTTTTCATTTTTGTCATTAAAAGAACTTCACTCTTGTCATAGAATGTTACTGTGAACAAGTTATTATTTGTTGTTTTCTGGACAATCTTATGATCACTATTTGTTACAATTAGTTGTATGGTTCATGTATCTATAATAAGGTTTGTTATATTTTCATTACATCATTTAAATTAATCATTTACTAATATTTCTTTTTACATAGTATTACATGTTTGGGCCTATTATCCCTCAATTTGTATTTTGATTATCTTGATATTATGATACATTGAATGAAAGCATTTGTTTCTTTATAGTACTGGTTCATAAGCCGTCTGTCTTTATAATTATTTATTTTGTCATTATTGAAAATTCATGTCATAATCGGGGTTGAATGTATTTTGCATCACTTATTTTAATCATTAATTTGGGTACGGTCAGTTGTATTAATAGTCAGTCTGAAATGGTTAGTTGTTCCTCTTCACGATCATCTTGGAAGATATTGTTCTTCTTGTTTAGCTTCTTATCCAAAGTCTTCATTAAATCAAGTACGATATTAATTTGTTCCTAATGTAATGTTACATACTACCCTGCCACCAAATTTGATCATTTTAATAAAATATTGTTTTTGTTGAAATTATCAATTATCTTATCTTTCACATTATCATTTGTTATTATTTTTATGATCTGGTATCCTTGTCTTTTATTATAAGTGTTCTATCCCTGGAACATGTTACTTCCCTAACAAATTAATCACCATATATTTTGGAATCAGTCGGGGGGCTCTCTTGACCTAATACCCCACTGTCCTTATAATACATAATACATCAATAATATCGATTGCTGGAGCTATCTCGTCAGTCAATCACATTTAATAATCACTAGTCTATTCACGACTAAATCAAATAAAAATAATATAATAATATATTCTTGGGATTGTTCACTCAGCTTAACCTCTCAGATCTAATTATTTCTTTCCATTGATTCATTCAGATGTTCATTTTCTTGTGGCGATATTAATAACATTTTTATTTTTAATTGGTACTATCTTCTTTCCTTCTTTATCAGTACTGCTTAATCTTCATTTTTCATTCACTATCTTCATTCAATTAACACGTAACAAGTATCTGCATCTATAGTTGTTGTTGATTCTCTCACAATCATGATAGGTTATTCATAGTAATTTCGTTTCTAGTCTTGTCTTATTTTCGTCGTCGATCGCCTACATTTGTCTTTTCTTATTCATTTTATAGCACTATGGTTTCTCCTGATTCATGGATGTTGTCTCTTTCTTTTATATTCCAATAATAAGTTCATAATTATATTTAATAAGAGGTGCTTATTTTGTTTAGAATTTGGAAAGTTATTCCCAGTTGTTTATCCGCTTGATTCATAATAACATTATCAAACTGTACTGTAAGTTGTCCTTACTATTTATTTGAATTCTGAGATACTCAAATTTGTTTATTTGGCTTCATTTAAAATTATATTCTGGATTATCAAAGTTGGTAAGATGAGCTTACTATATTCTTTGAATTTTGAGGTATTATAATAATAAATTCTTCAGTTCCATATTAATTCTCATAAATAATTAATTGTAAGTTGATCTTACTATTTCTTTAGAATTTTGTGGTATTTTCAACTTTGTTTATTAGGTTCATAATACATTTTTAAGGAAACTTGGTTGTATGTCCCCTTAATCTTTTTTGTTTCCACATCACTAATGACATAAGTATTATTGTTATTGTTTTTTATAACAACATATGGTCCATTATACAGTAATAATAGCTTTTTTGCTATTCCTTCCTTAGAACTTGGCAATTCGCGGTTTTTTAACAATACTTTGTCTCCAATCTTGTACTGGATCATTTTCTGCTGAATTATTTTGTATTTTTTCCTTCTTTTCTCCACTTGTTCATTCAGTTTGCTGTGGAATCTCACGTTGTCGAATTGGTAAGCTGGGTTGTTTGGGAAGTTGATTATTTCACTAATTTCTCGGGGTGGTAGTCTTTCATGCATTATGGTATATGTAGTATCTTGTATTACTTCATGGTAAGCTAAGTTGATAAAGCTCTCTGTTTGTGTAATGTAGTCACTCCACTTCTGGTGTTTATCAAAACAATATGTCCTGAGTATACGGCCGACCTCCCTCAGTACTCTTTCCGCCGGGTTGCTATTTGGGTGATAGACAGTGTTTTATATGTCTTGACACCTAGATCTAACAAAGTCTCCTTCCAAGCCCTTCCTCAAAACTGAGTTCCGTGATCGGTAATAATTGATCTTGGAGCTCCTAACTCTGGTATGTATTGTTGGATTACTATTTGCAAAATCTTTTTTGTAGTTGCCCGATTAATGGGGTATAGTTTTGTAAATTTGGAGTAATGGTCGAACATGATTATAATAAATTTATACTGTTTTCTCCCTCCACTACGAGGTAACGGTCCACACACATCTAAAAATACTCTCTCTAATTTACCAGTTGATGTAATAGGTTGCATAATTCCTTCTGTTTTTTCTTTATTGCATTTTGCCAATTGACAGATGTGACACTGCCGAATACATTCTCTAACTCTCCTGTTGATATTCTTAATGTAAGTGTGTTCCTCAAGTGCCTTCATTACTTTTAATGCACCCATATGCCCATATCGACTATGGTAGTCCAGTATTAATTCTGTTTCTAACGCTTTAGGTATCACCACCTTCCATGATCCTTGGTTATTATTTGGTTTGTAAAATAATATGTCTTCATGTAGACAGTAATATGCAGTGATTTTTTCATCCTGTTGGATCAGTCTTTGTCTAAAATTGTTGATTTTTGTATCCTCTGTTTGTTGTTGTGAAATTGATTTCATGATGTTTTCCAAATCTGATTTGTTTTTTATTATAGTATATACCTTGATGATTGTTTCTTTTTCCCCTTCAAAAGTTTGTTGTTCTATGTTAATCCGGGACAATATATCTGCAGCAATATTCTGTTTTCCTGGAACATACTCCCAATTTATATGGTACTCCTGTAGTGCGAGTATCCACCTTGCCAATCTCCCATGGTTAATCTTGCAATTTTTTAGGAAAGATATTGACTTATGATCGCTCCTCACAGTTATCGGGTATCCAAGAATATAGGTTCTGAATTTCCCACAAGCGAATACAACGCTTAATAACTCCTTTTCCGTTACACTATAATTGCGTTCACATCCATTAAGTATTCTGATTGCAAAACTCACCACCTGATGTTCTCCCTCACTATCTTCTTGATATAATACAGATCCTAAACTTATATCACTGGCATCACAGTTCATAAAGAAAGGTTGGTTGAAATTAGGATGTTTTAATACAACTGAACTTAGGAAATTATGCTTGATCATTTGGAGTAAGTTGTCTTGTTCCTGTCCCCAGGACCATTTGTTCTTAGAGGATAATTGTGGAGAAAACTTTGCTGTCATTTCAGAATAATTTCTCTGAAACTTCCTATAATAATTGCAAAGTCCCAGAAATGATTGAAGTTGCTTTTTATTTTTAGGACTTGGGAACTTCTGGATTGCTTCAATCTTTTCGTTGGATGGTGTTATTCCTTGCCTTGTTAAGTTAAAACCCAGGAATTGGACTTCCCTAGCGATAAGCTTAGATTTTTGAAGTTTTAGGGTAACGTTATTGTCTGATAGTTTTTGTAATACTTGTCCTACTCTGTCACAATGGTCTTCCCAATTCACTGAAGTAATCAACAAGTCATCAACATAGACTGTGGTATATGGAATAGTATCTGGACCCAACACCTGGTCCATATATCTTACGAATACAGCTACTGAGTTTACCAGTCCAAACGGTAGTCTCTTGAACTGGTAATTCCTCCCTTCGAAAATAAAGGCGACGTACTTTCGACTATCTGGGTGTAACTCCACCTGCCAATACCCACAAACAGTATCCCAGGTGCTGATAAATTCTATGCCATTAAATTTTTTCAATATCTCCTCAATCTCTCCGGGAGATGTTCTGTCATTAACTATGATCTTATTAATCTCTCTAGCATCCAAACAGAGTCGTACTTTGCCATCTTTCTTGGGAACGGCTATTAACGGACTGGTATATGGGGAACAGCTATACTCAATGATATCTTCTGCTATCATTTTGTCTAGTTCAGTCCTCACTGCTTCTTTTAATGCATAAGCAACGGGATATGATTTTTTATTAAAATTTACAGGCTCCTTGAATTGTAGTGTAAATTGATAATCTTTTACTTTGCCAGGTATATCAGAGAAAACATAGCGGTATTTATTATATATTGATATTAACTTTTCTATTTGTTGTGTAATTAAATTACATTCATTTTGTTCTGACCGAAATTGTCGGATCTCTTCTAATTTTTCCAACCATAAACTGTCTTCACTCCCAAAGTATTCCATTCTTACATTCCATGACTCATCTTGATTATTATTGAATTTTCTTATACTATTGCATGAAGGTACATTTTTATTTTCTACTAATTTTGCTGTCCATTCTATATTATCCACTTTTAACGACACTATGGCCTGTCTCATGTCAATTATTGCTGAGTATTTTCTCAAAATATCACAGCCTATTAGTAGATTAAATGGTAGATTACTAGCTATTAGAAAAATCATAGGTATAGCTACATTTCTGCTGGTCACTGTTAATGATATCTGTTTCCTTATTGACTTGTTTTGCCTTCCGGTGGCTCCGATTAAAATTATATTTTGAATTAGTAAAGTTGGTAAGATGGCCTTACTATATTTTTGAATTTTGATGTATTCATTGTTTGCATTTGCGCCCGTATCTATCATGAATCTTGTCTCTAGTCCATTCACTTGGGCGATGATATATGCGATCTCATTATTCGAACTATTGTGCGTTATTGTGTCTTCGTTCAGTAGTTCTTCTCTCACATTTTTTAAGAAGTGATTGTGCACTATCGTCATTGTATCGTCAGTCATTTTGTCTCGTCCTAGTAAGTACCCAAATTGTCGGTTCAGTGATGGGACCTGATGGATTTTCACTGCCGCGGTCCGTTTAAATCAGGGCTCCTCAGTCCTGTTGTCTGATTGATTGGGTCTGTCTCTACTCTGTGACTCTTGTACCTCAATGGCGTTATTATCGAACGTCACTGAATTTCGGTTATTCCTGTTGTCGTCGCAGCTCCTACTTCGCCGATGTTCATCACGGTAGTGCTGGTTACTCTCCTCCTGAAAACGTCTCCCACGGTTCCCATTATAATTTGCTCGTCCCTGGTACGAACGTCTTCCCACATCTCTATCGTCAATGCTTACATAATTCACTTGTCTTCGATAAGTTTGGTTTTGATTGTTATTATTGCCGTTATTATTATGCCTGTATCGGTTATCGTAGTTGTTGTTATAACCTCGGTTGTTCTGGTAATGGTGGTCTCTGTCATTGGCACGCTGGTATCCATTATTGTTAATATTTGTAGGAGAGTTACGGTAATAGTTGTTGTTGTTATTGTTGTTATTATTTGCCGCATTATTTCGTGGATAGCTGTTAGTGTTATTGTGGTTTTGGTAACCGCGTTGATAGTGGTTACCGTTGTTGTTGTAACTATTGTTCGGTCTTTGCCCGTTGTTTTCATATTGGGCGTCGCGGCGACCATTCTTTCTATTTATTTCATCGTTCCTTCGTCTGTACTGGAGGAAGTTCTTCTCCTGCTCCATCTCCGCTAATAATGTCGACATCTCCTCGATGGTTTGTATGCGTCCGTTTATTCGGCCTCTTGTAATTTCTCCACCATAGTGGTAAGCTAATAGCCTCACTAAACATTCGGTAGGAATTGCAGGCTCTAAATGTCTGGCTATGTTTATTTTTCCAAGAAAATATGCGGTTGGAGTTTGCTTGCCGTGCAGGTCATATCGGCCCAATCCTATGTCACTTCTTATCATGTGTTGCGTGGCATCAGACCAATACTTAGATTTGAATTGTTTTTTAAATTCTTGGAAGTTTTGTATACTCGGCCGCATCGCCGTCCACCAATTGTCATAGACTTTTCGGAACATTTCGTCCAGCATACTCCTAATCACAAACCATCGGTCTTCTCCGGTTTTGGCTATTTTCTCTTCTACTCGTTCTAAGAATAGCATGGGGTTTCTTCTATAATTTTGGAAGTCAATAACTTCTCGATTTTCCTCGCACCGGTACATTGTCTGTTTTTTAGGGAATTAATTTCATCTCTATGGGCAGTTGTTTGGTCTTGTACTCGATTGAGACTAGTACTCATACCTTCTAATCTTTCCCCCATCACTGCTTGATTGGTTCGTATGTTTTCTATCCGTCCATTCGTTTCTTCCCGGACGCTCAGTATCTCTTGGTTCATCCGTTCACACTTTTCCTTGGTCTCGGATTCCACCCTTTTAATTTCAGTCACCGGTTCTTCCAGCTTCTTGTCCCATTCTTCCTGCAATTGCCGGTTATTAATTTCCATCTTGTTATTCCAATCTTCTTTTAATGACTCTTTGTGTTCATCCAATTTTTTCATGGTTTCCTGGTAATTTCCCTTCAATTCTTCCCTCAATGCTTTATAATTTGCGTCAATTTTCTCCTCCATTTTACTGCTATTCTCTTTCAATTCTCGGCTCAATTCCTCCTTGGTTTGTTTATTATCACTCTTTATTTCCTCCATCTTCTTACCCAAGTCTTCCTTCAATATTACTAAGTTCTTATTACTGTTCTCACTTAATTCTTCTTTCAATTTTTCTAAGTTCTTATTACTGTTCTCACTTAATTATTTCTTCAATTCTTCTATAGACTGTTTATTGTCTGTTTTTAATTCTTCCATTTTCTTACTGAAATCTTCATGACTCTGTTTTAAGTATTCCATAATGCTCTTCATGTCAACGCTCTCTGTAACTTTGTCCGGTTCTTGTCTATCTCCTTGGTCCTCTCTTATTATTACTTCTACTTCCTAGACCGGTGTTGCTTCTTTGTCTTCCATGTTTAATTCGTCTACTTTCTTGGTTTCGGCCGCTCGTTTTCGCGATGTTTCTCGCTTCCTCATTTTGTTTATTTTTGTTTGTTTGTCTATAAATTATAATTTAATTTATATTAAATTAAACGCCACACACGTTGGTTCGCCAATTTGTAACGAATAATTGATAGGTTGTGTGGACTTGAATTACATACACCGCCCGTTGGAAGCGTCAATTTGTAACAAATAAATAATGTGTCTCTTTTACTTTCTGCCCCACTGAAGGGTTCGTCGATCTGTAACAAATATATAAATGTAGCGATTTATTTCGCCTCGCACTGGAGTCGTCAATTTGTAATTATTAATACGTTATGTTGAACGGCGAATGGTTTTGTAATCTACCGCTCGCTCCCACTATACGTACCGTTTCCGTGACGTCACTCACCGTTGCCAACCGTCGTGGTGTCCGCTGTACTCTGTGAACTTATTTTCTAAATAGAACAGCAATAATAACGACGCAAATATAACATCAAACATATATCCTTATAGAAATCATTTATTCAGTAAAGCATTGGTTAATTGTTTCTTAAAGCTGATTATGATAATCACAAATGTGGCGCAAATTATACGTCTTCTTTTTACCAGTTGGTACAGTAGTAGCAGATATTATTCCGTATTTATACAGACCAAAAGAATGCTTTGGTTAATGTTTCTATTAAAAATAAAATATCTCAGGGTGTATCTGGTTCGGGGATTACATTTAAACAAAATATTATTCTATAAATCAAAATACAATTTTTACAGTTCAAGGATATTACAAAGTTTATAGTGTAATGTGCACACAGGCAGTCGGATCGTGATTACTAGTTATTATAGGTTATGTCCAGTTTAGGTGTTTAATAATTATTATCAAAATCAAAGGTTCTTGTGGTGTTTGAAAAGGTGTCAATCTCAAATCGTGTTACTAGTGAGTGTTCTTAGTGTTGGTGTGATATGGTGTCTGTAGTTTTAGTTGATTAAATCTTAAAAAGTCGCGTATACAAAAGTGGGTGCTGATACATAATATAATAAAATGTCAAAGTCACCAAATCCTCTTCTTTGTATGGTTCTTGGTCGAAGATAGGGCCCACGTCTGCTTCAGTCCTTCTCCCTGGCTCTTGATTCTTCTGTTTCAAATACTGGATGTTCCTCACTTAGTTGGAATAGTTCGTGTTATGTATACCTATCTGTGTTAATATGTTTGGAACGTGTTTTCACAGTTTATTCTCAATTATGTTAGACGTTTTACAAACGCGTCTATTCGCTATGATCGTTGTTAAAGAAGTCTCATTTTATTTATCCGAAATTTCTGGTTGCTAAGGGTAAACTTGGAATCTGGTTGGTTGATTCGGATATACATTGTCATATACTTTCATTATTTCAAAATCTAAATTTGTTCAAAACCTTTAAATTAGTATAACTTTTCTGTACTGATTGGGAATTTAAAACTATTAGCAGCATTATTTTGATCTTTACATTTGTGACATATAGACACTAAACATGCCTAATTTTACTTAAGAACTACAGATGTTACAATTTTGTTATTTGAATGTTTCTTAAATAACTTAAGATGGATTATTTTGTTTCTAGATTCGTTGTGTACACTATTAACTATAAACATATTTATCCTTCCACATTTGTTTTACAAAATCCCTAACATTATTATCTAAAATTTACAAAAGTTGGTTTTACCTGGCCTATGTACTGGTGTTACCTTCATCACCATGTTTATAAACATTTTACCTTAATGTCATTTTCCATGTCTGATATCTTAGTAAACCTTAAACAGTTAAATTAACTTTTAACAACCATAAAAACTGTTTAACATATAACACTATCTTAACAAAACAAAAAGATATACTATCCTATTAGTTTAATCTCATGCCCACATGGCTATGATTCTACTGACCATTTGAACAAATAAACTGCTTTTACTTAATCTATACAATTGTTTAACACTTAACAATAACATCTTTTTTTAGTCTACTTTGCTTTGCCAATCAATTGATCACTGTTTAACACCAGTTCTATGGTGATATATTTGTTAACATAAAAATGAAATTAACATCAGTTAATTGATATTCTCTTAAAACAACTGCTTCACCTGCTACATACAAAAAACAACATAAATACCATGATAATAAAACAACGTGATAAAACATAATAACATGCACATTTTTATAAAATAAATTATGCACTAATTAATTAGTCTTCTCTCAGTTAGTTCATTAATTATTCTAAAACTGTCTATGTTATGTTTCACATTACTTGTCACTATGTCTATCGTTTACCCTTTTCACTGAACACTTAATAGTTTGTATTTATAAACATACTTATTTTTTCTTTTACCTTGTATTCTTATTTGGGGATTATTTATTCATTTAATAATGGTTTTGTTTTTATATTTATTCTTATTGGTCTTTATGGGTTTTTTCATTTTTGTCATTAAAAAAACTTCACTCTTGTCATAAAATGTTACTGTGAACAAGTTATTATTTGTTGTTTTCTGGACAATCTTATGATCACTATTTGTTACAATTAGTTGTATGGTTCATGTATCTATAATAAGGTTTGTTATATTTTCATTACATCATTTAAATTAATCATTTACTAATATTTCTTTTTACATAGTATTACATGTTTGGGCCTATTATCCCTCAATTTGTATTTTGATTATCTTGATATTATGATACATTGAATGAAAGCATTTGTTTCTTTATAGTACTGGTTCATAAGCCGTCTGTCTTTATAATTATTTATTTTGTCATTATTGAAAGTTCATGTCATAATCGGGGTTGAATGTATTTTGCATCACTTATTTTAATCATTAATTTGGGTACGGTCAGTTGTATTAATAGTCAGTCTGAAATGGTTAGTCGTTCCTCTTCACGATCATCTTGGAAGATATTGTTCTTCTTGTTTAGCTTCTTATCCAAAGTCTTCATTAAATCAAGTACGATATTAATTTGTTCCTAATGTAATGTTACAATATGTTTCAGCCAAAACAGTAGTACTTTTTGTAAAAATTCACTGCTGTGTCATTAAAACATTAAGAATGTTGTTGGCGGGAATTTGATTAATGAGAAATCTTATCTCTGTGCTGGAGACCTGTTGCTGAATATTGGTAGACACAACACATTATCACTACACATTCTTATAAACAAATGCCTGTTTCGAATTACGTAGTACATGTTCTCTTGCGGTTGCACGCGTTGGGTAGCGTCCTCAGAGCGCCGATGCTGATAAGCCCATGTTCTGTGCGCCGAGCTTATCTATGCATCATTAGACACCTGGCTTCATATCTGTGTATTTGCTGTTCGCCAACTTCGTAGCAAACACTAGCGGTCCAATGAAAATTTGTACAAGTCATTACTAGAACCATTATCACAGCACTAGTAAGGTCCCAGAACAAAATACATTTATTATTAAGTTAGTTACATTCCAATATTAGACAATTTTTCATATTATCTAAACTATTACGAAAACCCAACTATTCTACCATTTTATTAGTAACATAACTGTAGAGCAGGCAATCATAAAACAAGTACTAAAATTTTTGGACTACTGCGTCAGTTTTTTTAGTTAAATGTGTAACCATAATACCTAAATGACAAATAATTTAGTCATAGCTTTCCAGTGTATGTATGTTTCCATCGATCTCTGTATCTAACATTATTCGCAAATATACATAAATGATAACAAAATATAAAGCTTTTTTGAAACATAGTTTACAAACTATTTGAAAGCGATCCAAAATTTGCAATGAGTGTTGAGACACATTATTTCTGTCACATTACAAAATACAGAAACTAAAGATACAGATTTTGTATTTTCAATAAATTCCTCGTAACTTCACCCCCAAATAAACTATAACAATTTTATAAAAATGTTGAGTTTTATTTTATGCCTTTGGTGCTTCCAGATTTAGGTATTTGCTTTGATGTACCTTTGACTGATGTTTTTCCTTCGTACACAACCAGAACATAATACATTTATTTGAACGTTTCATCCTGCACTGATATCACTCGTGAAGAAATAGAGGATCATTCTTACTTACTTTCTTGGAAGTAATGACTTCATTTAGATCAAAATTTATGACTTTAGTACTACTGTGTCACATCGATTGTCAAATGACAACTAAGGAAAAGTCGGCGTAACAAGCTCATTTACGAGTCATATGGTCAACAAATTTAAGGTATGCGGCTATCTAGTATAGACTAGCAAGTTTTGCCTTCTTATCAAAAACCCGCTTACGTTGTGCATCCCGTGTTTACACATAGGCCTATATACATACAACTCAGGTCTCCGTCTCATAATAGTATTCTCCTTTATTATTTACAGTTGTATTTAACTTAATTCATTTCTCCTCAAATGTGTTCGTCCCAACCAAAAAAAAAGCACTATTACAGGCATAATACAAAATTTAGAAATGAAATTTTGCAGACTTCTGAAAAAGGTAAAGGAATAAGATAATAATATTCATCCGTTCCCTTTAAACAGCAGTAGACCTTAAGTATTCAACTCCTTTTAAGACTTCCGCGGAAATAAGTTATTTTACTTCTCTTTGACTCGCGCTCGCTCGCGCACACACACACAAACGCATGTGTATATAGAGTCTATTCTAGTATGTGTAGATGCGTGAAGCATTCGTATAGGCCTACCTGGCTGCTAAAATGTAAAGAACCCTAGATGAATATTATCTGTACCTACGATATGTGGAGTATGCGTAATTGTGATTTGATTGTGTTGGGGGGGGGGGATCTCTTGTGTTTTTTTGATAGGAGAGAGAGAGAGAGAGAGAGAGAGAGAGAGAGAGAGAGAGAGAGAGAGTATGCTAGTGAGAGGGAGGAAGAGTGTGAATGACAACGTCTGAATAATTTAACAATAGACTATATTACTCTATATACTACTCTGTATAGACGATGTACTCGGTAAATATTATTTTAAAACAATATAAATAATAAGTAATAACCATTGTCACATGATTAATTTGTTTACCATAATTTTGTGTTTATAATATCAGTAGTTCTGTTATTTTGTACCTAATTCTCAAAATTTATGGATAAGTGTGTTCATTACTAGTAGTAATAATAACTTTTAATAATATACATTATTGAACATCTTACCATCTGCATTCAGCTATAACATATTTTTGACATGTATTGCTATTTGCACCAGTTCCAATAAACATTCAATTATTACTGGATCTATAATTATTTACAAACGTAATTAAGGGATTATTATGTTATCAATAATTTAAATTGTAATACTGTATTAATTAGGTTTTTGGAATATTGTAATTATGTCTACCTATTTAAGTAAAATAATATGTAAGAAATGTTATTATTTTGCCAACGTAAAACAAAACTGTCACACACACACACACACACACACACAGAGGAATGTTTATAAACTCTCTACGTAATCGTAAAATATGAAAGAAGCGGATTGACAACTGCACCGAGTTTAAAACCAATCGAATATGTGTCATTATTAGCCTAATTACACATACCTACTTTGAAACTAACTAATACTAGATAATATTATGACTGTCTACAACTGTAAGGTACCTACAATACACACCCTATTTATAAACATAAACCGGAAGACATTTGTACAGCGTCGTTTTGACCTGTAAAGAAAATTAAAAGAACACATGTTTAGAAGGCAGTAGGGTGTTGGTTCTAGTTGGTAGTTATGTGTTTGACTTTTTCTGTATTGTCCGTACACAGGTCCTGATGATAACAATAAATATTGTCAAAACGTCGATACAAACAATGTAAAATTTGTGTTATATTTATTGACCGACCCTCACCTTCCATCGTTAAAATTTATTGATACTACTAAAATTAAGAATTTTATTATTATTTTTATTTTCATTTTTTAATATTTTTTATTAATTGTAAATCACATTTAACTACAGAAATCACAGGTTTGTTCTCAAACTACAGGTCTGCGTGCGCGTGCGCGCGCGTGCGCGTGCGTGTGTGTGTGTGTGTGTGCCTGTCAATGAGAAATAAAATAACATATCAGCCGAAGTCAAGTATTTCAGGTCTACTTCTGTTTAAAGGTAACGGATGAATATTGCCTTACACATTTTTCAGAAGCCTGCAACTTTCACATTGCAATTTTTTATTATGCATGTAATGATGCCTTTGGACGTCGATCATTAGCGAATAATCCTATTTATTGTCCCAGGATTTCTCATTCGGTTGGGACGAACAAATCTGAGGAGAGAATAAAAGAAAGTAATTAAATACAACTGTAATTAAGAAAATGAAAATACGATTATGAGACGGAGAGCTGAGCTGCATATTTGCGTAAACACAGGATGTGCAATGTAAGCAGATTGACAAGGAAGACAAAACTCACTAGTGAGGTTATCTAGCCGTATACCTTAAATCCGCTGACATACGATTCGTAGATGAGCTTGTTATTTGCACCTTTCCTTAGTTGTGGTTTGACAATCGTTGTGACACAGTAGTATTAAAGTCGTGAATTTTGATCTAGAATTTTTCTGATAATATAAAAAATTGTCTAATATTGAAATTTAACTAACTTAATAATAAATGTATTTCAATTAGCTTGTTGGTACATCCTCTTCATTCACTAATGAATATTTATATAAATATATATTAACACTTTCACTGTGAACTTACTTTTAGGTTCTGATTACCCAGACGTTTCGACGTCGTATTCGTCTTTCTCAATGGGTTTTTAAATACTGAATGTCTGTACAGTAACGGTTATGGGATGTGGGTGTGTGTGGTGGGGGTTGCTGGTGGGAGGGAATTGGCGCTGGGATTCAAATTTTGTGTAGGTATCAGTGTATCGAAAAGTATGTGTGATCTGTAATGTAATTGTTCATTTAATATGTTGTTTGGTTGTAGTGTGTGATATCTGTACTACAACAAAACAACATATTACAGATATCACACACTACAACCAAACAACATATTAAATGAACAATTACATTACAGATCACACATACTTTTCGATACACTGATACCTACACACAATTTGAATCCCAGCGCCAATTCCCTCCCACCAGCAACCCCCACCACACACACCCACATCCCATAACCGTTACTGTACAGACATTCAGTATTTAAAAACCCATTGAGAAAGAGGAATACGACGTCGAAACGTCTGGGTAATCAAAACCTAAAAGTAAGTTCACAGTGAAAGTGTTAATATATATTTATATAAATGTATTTCATTCAAAACAGTTAGAGAGGTCTGCAGCTCCGGGAGTTTACTAGTGGTGTGATAATTCCTTTTAGCAATGAATTCTATAAACTTTCATAGGACCGCTAATGTTGGCTACGGAGTTGAACAACAGATATGCAACCACGTGTTACCGCATCTAATTGCATAGATCAGCTCGGCGCACAGAACACGGGCTTATCAGTATCGGCGCTCAGAGCACGATTTCAGCGTTGGCACTCAGAGCACGGAGCCCGCAGTTGTCCGACAATTATCTTATCTCTCCCGTCACACACACACACACACACACACACACACACACACACACACACACACACACACACACACACACACACACACTGTTTACAGACACATGCTCTGACTTAAACATTCACAACTGTTATGTGACCTTGCACACTTTTGTTGGCGGGAGTTTCATATGCTTGCTTTTTAAATGGGATTATTATCCATACCTACTGCACTTGCAGTCTTAACAATAACGTTTTGCCTGAACTGTGCTGACATACTCTTTCAAATACTGTCTGTTTCTCTCTGTCAGTCTGTCTGTCTGTCTCTCTCTCTCTCTCGTGCGCGCGCGCGCGCGCACACACACACACACACACACACACACACACAGAGGCTTAGCAAGGGGGGCAGCCGCCCGGGGCGGCATAGCCAGGAGGGCGGCAAAGTGAGCATACACTAAAAAAATTGTTATCAGTTTATAAAACTACAAACAATTTGCTTCATTTATATGACTATTCCTTTCATAAAAGAAGCATAACCAGGCAGCTTCTCCGTTGTCATAAACCTCGCGTGGTAAACAGTATTAGTCTATTTATACTCAACCATCGTAATTACTGTTCTTTATGATGAGGTAAACCGCACTTGTATGTATTTTTCTCCAACTAAAAAATCCCGTTTTGATTTTGTTGCACTTCATTTCCACACAAAAAATTATCAAAGAACCCAATTCAATAGCGAAAATGTGTTTTCATCGTGACGAAATTTATATCCCCGTATTCAGGATTATGAAAATAGTCCTGCTCATCGCTCTGCGTTTTTAGATTGGAAAGAATTGGAAAGTTCTTTAAACAAAGGAGAACTTATTGATGATCTACCTTAGGAACAAATGAGTAAAGCAGCTAAGTCGTGAAAAAAGTTCTCGAACAGGTCATTGCCGCAGTACAAACTTTTGCATAACAAAATCTGGCACTGAGAGGACATCGAGAGTCAGTTACTAACGATCCAAATCCTGGAAACTGTCTGGCTTTGCTAAAATACTTGGCTAAATTTGTACCTTGTCATGAGATCTCATTTAGATTCAGTCTCTCGTAAATCTGGGTGTATATCGTATCTATCGCCAGCCATTCAAAATGAAATAATAAGCCTGTTAGGAGAAGGAGCGCAAAAATATATTATTACTGCATGTAAGAAGGCGAAGTACTTTAGTATTATATTTGACACAACACCAGATGCTTCACATGTAGAACAAATATCTTAGATTATAAGATTTGTTGAAATTGAACGCATTTCTGTTGATATCAAGGAAGCCTTCATAGATTTTATTCCTTTAGAAGTGAAAACAGCGGAGGGGATCACAGAAGCTATTACAAGTAAGCTTGGGAGAGATGGATTGAATCTTAGCGGTTGCAGAGGTCAGTCTTATGACAATCAATCAACAGTGGCTGGTATCCATTCAGGAGTTCAGAAGAGAATATTAGATTTCAATCCACTATCTTTGTTTGTTCCTTGTGACAACCATTCACTTAACTTGGTTGGAGTTCACGCAGTTCATGAAAATGTTCAGGCAGTGACATTTTTTGGGACAGTAGAACGTCTATTAACTTTCTTTTCCTGTTCCACTCATAAATAAAGTGTTTTTAAAGACTTCGTAAATATTACTCTAAAAAGACATTGTGATACCAGGTGGAGTTCAAAAGCTGATGCGGTGAACGCAATATCCACTCAGCTGGATGAAGTGATCGCTGCGGTGGAGAAACTGATAAATACACCGACTGAAACAGTTGATACGAAGGAAGATGCACCATTAATAATTAATGTGATAGAAAACTTTAATTTTGTAACCTTGCTCTTTTTCTGGACAGATATTCTTTCTTCTATAGACACAATCCAGAAAATCTTGCAGACCAAAGGAACAAGCTTTATTCAAGCATTGACACTTCTGGAGACGCCTAACGGCCAAATTAAAAGTTTGGAGGAATGAGTCGTGTAACAATGTCATTACTAAGGCAGAGCAGGTATGTAATGAATGGGGTGCCAGTATCACATAAAGGATAAGAAGAAAGCGCAGGATGCCAGGAGAGTATGCAGACGATTCTGCATTAAATGCGAACTGTTCGGCAAGAAATGCGACGTTCTCTTATAAAAATTTTGGACAAACTGTCAGTTGAAATTTCAAGCCGTTTCTCTAACATAAAAGAGTTAAGAAAACGCTTTGGATTCCTCTGTAAATTTGAGGCGTACGTAAATTATGGGGATATACATTTTAAGGAACAACTTTCCCAAATCAATATTAAGTGCACAGTGCTTGAAAAACTGTATCCACATGACCTAAACAGTGTAGAATTGTTCAGTGACTTAAAAAAAGTCATACTTTTATTAAAAAGGGCAACAACTGATGGAGAATAAATAAACTTTACACCTCAGGGCCTGTTACAATACATTTCTTCAATGGGATTAGAAGCCTACAACACTAGCAACAGCTTTAAAACATTTTCTTACTTTACCAGTGTCTGCGGTTTCTTGCTAAAGATCGTTTAGTAAACTTAAATTGATTAAATCGTACCTACAATCAACAATATCTCAAGACAGGGTACAAATCTAGGAATACTTTCAATTGAAAACGACATTCCTTTGTCTTTAGATTATAGTGATTTAATAACCAACTATGAAGCAATTAAGACAAAGAAAGTTACATTTTAAAATATTTCGTTTTAAATATTTATTAAATATTAAAAACAAATATTAAGTGTTTATTAATAAAAGACAGAACCATTCACCTGTAATTGTAAGTTATTAAGACTATTATTTTTAGTGTAGTTTTTTGTTTAACTTTATGTTGCTTTAGGATATTGTTTTGACGATGCGCTTTAGACCTACAATGAATTTGCATGTTTATTAGAACATTTTTATGTTAAAAATTTTTTATTTTCCTACATTTTATAGTCTCTACATTTGTTGCTAATAAATGTATACAAACTATCTACCAGTAATATTATAATATGTAATTTCTTAATTTTGACTTAACAAATATTCTTAAGACGTTTGCTGGACGTGTTTTCTTACAAAAAGCTACACATTTGTATTTTTTAAGTACTTTGTTCACTGGATTGGCCGTCATTTTTGCTCTTTTGTCCCCGTTTAATTATAAAGGAGAGGCGGCCGACGATCTCCTTGCCCCGGGCGCCATAAAGCCTAGCTACGCCACTGATGATACATTCATGTAGGCCTATTATAAAAATTTATTTTTGAATGTAGCCTATCTTTTTTTGTGATGTATGCAAATAATGTACAGCATAGTGTTTTCTCATTTCTTTGGGCCTTCCCTATTTTTGTAATTCTCATACCAGCATTTTATATCATCCACATTGGCCCCAATTGACCCGGATAAGGGAGTTTTTGCAACGTATTTTAAGTGAGTTAGCTTCAATTCAATTAATATCTGTAGATTATACACAGCACAAAATTAGTATGTATAAAGCTAACTACTTATACTAAAACCTAATACTCATTTAATACACTGTCACCGGACAAAAGGCTTGCCGCATGACAAATGGCGCCAATCGTACACTCTAGTGTTTTTGGTGGCCCTAAAAAGGACCTTGTGGCGAGAAGGCTGATGTTGGTTGTGCCGCGCTAAGATGTTCGGCGGCTGCGCCCGCTGTTCGTGGCGTACTACAGTCCTCCTCTTCTTTTGGCATCGGTTTTAGAGTCGGTTGCCGGCCCAGCGAAATCCATCGCTGGCGCGGAACTGGAGGGCGAAGACGAAAGAACGTCTATTCTTCGGCCGTTCCTTCCGGCTGACTCCGCGTCGATGTCGTCCGAGAGAGGAGAAGAGGTGAAGTGCGTCTGATGGCGTGGCGATGAAGAGTGCGCAAAATTACACACAACTGGGGGTTCAGAAAGGACTCCTGCCACTGGGTCTATTTGAGTTCATTATATATGTTTTTACCTAATTATGGAGGGGTCTGAAACGACCTGCGATTGGTGGATTATACCACCGGGACTAGCAAACGAGGTCGCTTCCAGGACTCACCTGGTCGCGGGGTGTATTTACCAAGTCCGGCAATGAGGGAATTGTGGGTCACTCTGTCGGAACGAACATAGAATCTACGCGCCAGGCGTCTCACGGTGTCATCAAGAGAGCGGACACCGAGTCCTCTCCTCAAAAGACGAGAAGAGTACCTCCGGGGGACTTTGCACGCGAGCTTCAGTCCCCGGTCGAGTACGCGCTGGAGCGTGATTCTATGACCACGAGCCAGGTATCCCCAAACAGGACAGGCGTAGGTAATCACGGGCAACACGTACGTGTTGACTATGAGCTTACCTAGCCGGGGGGTCATTGCCGGATTACATAGCACGGGCCAGAGTCTACTGAGTTGCGCCGAAGCGCGTTGTCTGATGTAGTTTGTATGGGTTCGCCAGGTGAGTCGGGAATCCACGTGGAGCCCGAGGTACTTGACGCTGTTGGTCCAGGGCACCTCGACGGGGCCTACTTTAAGCGGCCGAGGCCGCTTACGTTTTCGTGAGAATATTACCGCGGCGCTCTTGGAAGCGTTAACGGCAACTCTCCAGTCATCGGTCCACCCGACATACGCGTCGAGTTGGCGCTGGAGCTTAACTGCCGCATAACTCGCGTTCGGCTCTGAGGCAAAAGCCGCAGTGTCGTCCGCGAACAGCGACAATTTCACTCCAGGAACTCGGGGCGTGTCGTTGACAAACAACGAGAACAGGAGAGGCCCAAGGACACTTCCCTGAGGGACGCCAGCGGTAATACGCCTCTCCGAAGAGAGAGCGTGGTCTACTCTCACTCGGAAGCTACGGTCTCGCAGAAAGCTGCCGATCAAGTGAACGTAGCAGTCTGGGAGAAGGACCTCCGTGAGTTTGTACAGGACACCCTCGTGCCACACGCGGTCAAAGGCTTTCTCTACGTCTAGGAAGATCGCAGTCGTCTGTTTGCCCTGGCAGCCAGCCTCGGTAATGCATTCCACGAGTCTCATCAGCTGATGAGTTGAGGAGTGCAGCTCACGAAAGCCGAACTGTTCGGGGATCAGCACGTCCAGTCTTTCTAGATGGTCGCGGATCCTACGCTGGATCAGACGCTCAAAAACCTTGGACGTCGCGGACAGGAGGCTGATGGGCCTGAGGTTTTCCACTCGAGAAGAATTCTTTCCCGGCTTGGGTATCACAATGACGGTAGCCGTTTTCCATTTCACCGGAAAATAGGCCAGTCTGAGGCATGAATTGAACAGGTCGGTGAGGAACTGGGTTCCTCGCTCCGGAAGGCGATGGAGGGCGGAATTCATGACTCCCTCCGGGCCAGGCGCCTTCCGGGGCTTGAGCTGAACAATCCAGTGCGCAAAATTTTCTGCCGGCCCGGGTTTTATTAACTAACCGGGATCGCTGATTAGCTAGCTCCGAACACGCAGTTGGTCACGTCTGCTGATCCCGGATTGGCTCGCCTCGTCCACCGCTGGTACCGGAGAGCAGATGTTCGCCTACCGCTGCCGTCACAACACATTTAATAACTATTTAGGCGGTTACTATGCAAGAATGTCCACATTTTTTGGAAAATAAATAATTTTCTTTGTATCGATATCTCTATATGTCATATAACAGAGGTATGAATAAAGCTGAGTTTGGTTAGTTTTTTCGCATTCACGCCTGTTGCGACGTTTAACGGCGGTCCATAATGACTTGATCGATTGCGTATGTACCCCAATTACAGGATCTAAAAAATCCGGACCGCGAATGACCGTCCCGTACTACTACGGGATTATGGAGCACAGATTTAACGCGTAATAACGCTTTCAGTCTTGTAGCAGTACGGGGAGACATCGACCTTGTCAGCGCAAAACTTTGTGGTTGTATACTCACCACCATAAGTGTAGGTAAAAACTATAGTCCTAACTGTATCAAACAGTAATTTCGATTTTTTGTGACCAAGTACCCTTGCGCAATGCAATTTACGTGCGACAATCTTATTTCGTACACTGCCATCCATCTGTCAGAATTATTCTCGTGTGTATATAACATCGTTGAATGACCGCGATCGCACTGCTAATTGTGATAACGAATGTGATTATTTTGCAAAAATTCAATGGAACTGGGATCTGTTGGGAATATGGCGAATTAATGTTAACTACGACACTGTTACACTGGAATAGTTAAACATAACTGAGGTTGTATAAGATTCTGCATGTAATGTGTCGTATAACGTATTACTTATGAAGCTGTTGAGACTTTCTGGTTTACGTTTAGGCAGAGAGAGTGAGTGAGAGAGAAAGACAGACATCGTGTGATAAGAAATACCGTTTATAGTACGATAGCCAAAACACAGGATGTTTACTGCAGGTGGCTTCTGAGAAAGTCCTTGAAAATAATGAACGAATAAGTCAGTGGTGGGGGGGACCAAAGTGTATAAAATAATTATACAGCCCAATTCTACATCATTGACTCATCATTTCTTACACCTGAATACAGAGTAACAATTGGAGCGACCTGTTAAAGGTTTAGAATCTTCTGTTGCGCAATTGATGTGTATAACTGAAGAAAACTGTTGTGTTAGAATTGGAGGTTATTGTTATGAATGTATAAACAAAAAATGTGGTACTTTTCTTATGCGTTTTTTATCACTGAATCTGATGGTGGTAAAATAAAATGCCTCTGATAATTAGTACTTTTTATATAGTGGGGTCGAAAAAATTCAAGAATTGATGCCTCCTGTAACATGATGGTGAACTGATGGGAAGATACGTTTATATATATATATATATTGCAACAAAACACAGATGATGATCTAGAATAAGTATATCAGAGCATGGAAGATAGACATTGGCATGTGTTAAATTGATTTATGCAATTTTTGTCAATTAGCTATAAGTTTTGTATTTAGTGATGGATAAGGACTTGTGTTATACCAAATTCTTTGTAAAGTTTTGCTCTATAATGTCATGTACTTTGTTTGTGAATACATGCACGCGTTCGCGTGTGGTGAACCTTCGTTGTTATATCTTCCGCGTTTGTTATCCGATCGGCATGAGATTTGGACAGTGAATTATTTATGGAAATACCTATATTTTGAATATACTGTGTTGTTCTCAGCTATTGTTTAAATGTGGTTTATTAGTAATTGAAAACTCAGATTTTCACGCTTATCAATTGAAGAGTAATAAAACTTCTAGATAAAATCTAGACAGGCACTCGCAGATTTATACAAAGATTCGCCTGCAACGCGTCTATCTTTTGTTCAATCTACCAAGTAGACAGTTGATGGACCAATCAGAAGCCCCTAATTTCAGTCAGATCCGTCGGTTGTCAGGTGTACTTCGAGGCAGTTCATCGGAAGCCGTTGCCTAGTGAACGTGTGCTCTTCGTCAAAAGTTTTTCTTGTTTGAACTGGTTTAATCTAGAGTAACTCTAAGTCTTGGGATTTTTTTCGAATTTGTCGATTAGAACCAAGCGGGTGAACTACCAGTTTTAAAATAGTCAAGTGTTATTACGTCTTAGTGGAAGATTCTCAGCTTAGGGAGATTTATCTACCGTGATAAATCCTTATTAACGCGGAATACTTCAAGAATAGCCGGAAGGTGTAAGTAATATACGCCGCTTTTAAAGAATATCATTCATTATCACCCTGAGTAACAATAATTAATAACAACCAATTGCGAGCGAGTAAACAAACGATTCGGAAAGTGACAATTTGTATGTAAAATCTGCATCAGTGTTATCAGCTGTTCGGCGAACCACAGTGCAGGAGAGAAAAAGAGAGAGAGAGAGAGAGAGAGAGAGAGAGCGGGAGAGAGAGAGAGAGAGAGAGAGAGAGAGAGGAGAGCGGCGATCGTTGCAGAAAAGAGAGTAACAGCGGCGGACCGAGTGACGTCACGCCGAGTGTAAAGGAATTCTACGTTTCAAGTAAAACTTACCAAAACTGAACTATATAAACTCTTTGATAACAAATAAAATACTATACTTGACATTTGTTTAAATTAAATATATCATATAAATAATTATTTACTTGTGTGATAAATAAATAATTTTTCTACACCTCCAATATAGACTTGTGCATAATTTATACACACATAATTATCTTATGCGAAAATATTTATTTGTATCGTCGCATAGAGATATTTGGCGCCTAACGTGGGGCACGATTTTATTATAATTTATTAATACAGTGAAACTTCTTTATAACGGACACCGATGGGGAACGTAAAAATGTCCGCTATTGAGAAGTGTCCGCTATTCAGAAACAAGCTTATGTAGCTGTAAAAACTAGATTTGTGCAACAAAGTGTTTGTATGCATTCAATTGGTTTATTAATGAAATCTATACGTTGTTCATACTGTAACACACATGTAAGTCAAAATTTACCTTACTATACATTTTGATACTATAGAAGTCAAAAAATCAGTACATTTACTATTTGGAATACATGGTTTGAAATAATCAGATACTTTCGTCTGGACTGTCAGACTCTGTACAAATGTCTTCTCCAGATGTGTTTAAAGATCACATTTAAATTAAGTCCCACTCCATCTTTTTTATTTAAAAAATAATGTTTTATCTTTCCTACCTCTTCAGGTGGTTGTTTACTTGTCAGTGGAGGGTAATACGGTTCGGTGTTATCGTCGTCCCGTTGTCCGCTCTCATCCTCGTTTTCACACTCCGGCATTTCCTGAAGATCTTCTATTCGTTCGCTGATGTCAGTTGACACATTTTCTGTGACAAGCTCATCATCAATAAGTGATAGGCTATAATCCTCAGGTTTACCTTTAATATATCATTAAGTTCATGTTCGTTAGACTCAAGTTCCTTGACACTGTCATCGATCACTGAAGCACCATCATTCTTACAATTTCTGACTTTTTAAAACAGTTGCTCACTGTAGCGGAGGAAACCTTCAAGGCTGAGGATATCCACAGAATCGCGTCCAAAACACTGATACATTTTGCCAGTTCATCTGCAGATTTATAGTTGTCCATTCGTGACAAAATATGTCTCAATACGTACTGCCTGTAGTAAACTTTAAAATTACGAATAATACCCTGATCCAAGGCTTGGCAAACGGAAACGGAAGTGTTGGTGGCAAAAAACTAGTTTTATGTTATTTAGTACAACATTAGCTGTAGCATTACCTAAAAACATAACTACTTTCCTATTTTACCTTCCCATTCTTCGATCAAATGCCAGCAACCATTCAGTCATCCAGTTATTCAGTCATTCAGTCCCTTGTCATCAGAGGCGGCTCACTCATAAGGGCACACGGTCACGTGCCCCACCAAAAAAACACGAAATAAATAAATAAATATTGTAGAAACGTCCTCGTTTTAAAAATGAAAGCAATAGTTTGTAACAGTGCGAAGTCTGGAGAAATGTGGCAACGCGAAAACAAATGTGGCAACATAGCGACGGTCACAGAGACGTTGTGACCCAATATTACTACTCCCTTCCTCTTCACTACTCTCTTGTGGTGGGAGAGCGTAATGCTAAACTCCCATAGCATTCGGTCACACTAGACTATGTGACCATTGACCAAACATTTACAGTCTTCAAGTAGTAAACTCTGAATCCTGTAGGTGCGCCACATTACTGCAACTAACGGATATGAATCGGAGCTATTTAGTAGACTATTACATTTTACCGCCATCTGAGCTGTTCTATAATACTAATAATTACTGTTACTTTCTTAGTGTATATTGTTACGAAATAATGTTATTATAATGTTTCTATCGTGAATATGATTATAATAATTTTTGCGATTTTATATAATTTTAAATTATATTCTCATTGAAGGAAATATTAAAATAGAACGTGTACCTAGAGCGGTTATGTTATGTGCTACACGATAGTTGTGGTGGCAGTGCTTATAGTAATTGTATAAATTGTAGTGTTACAAGTTTACAAGTGGTTTTCAGTAATCATTGTTACGCACGCGTGTAAATAACGGTGTTGAAAATATTCAAGTGTCGGTATTTTGTGTGCTTGTGTAAATCTCTGAGACAAAATGAATGATGTCAAGTATTTACAGAGTAAAACTTTGTGCTATGAAGATAGGTTAATAGCAAAACAATTGGGTCCACCAAGACCGCAGTTGTCTATCAACCAAGCATAGGCGGATCCAAGGGGGGGGCACGGGGGCACGTGCCCCCCCCAGACGGTTCGAAAATACACTGGATAAAATGAATTATGTAGCTAGTGCAATTATGATATTTTCAGTTAGTTAACCCATTGAAACCCGAATTTTTTACAACAATTACTATATTTTATTTTTTATCGCAATTTTATTTTTAATTTATAATTTTTTATTATATAAAATACGTTCACACCTAATATTTCTAGATCAGAATATTTATAATGAATATGTGTATTTCTGTAAATTATAATTCTATATTAGTATTTGTGCTTATTTTTATTTAGATGTTTTACTTTCCTTATTGATAACACTTATTCTTATTGTATCGAGAGTAAGTAATGGTGTAAAAATTAGATTAGTTTTATAAATGAAATGAAAGTCAAATTTCTAAAGAAAGTTTAAATAGATTAAATAAAAAATTCCTGTTATAAGTTTACTTTATATTATTTCAAAATTGTACAAATACATTATACTTTCTAAAATCAAAATAGGTTGTTTTATTATTTTTCAAATAATAATAATACAATAATAAATAAATTATGTTAAAAAACGAATGTTTTTGTATTTATATTAATATATTTAATTATTTATTTATTTATTTATATTAATTTTTATATCGTTTGATTCAACAGACACTTTGATAGTAAGATTTTTTTCTAACAACACCTCCCCCCCCCTGGAGAGGAGGGGCCCAAAACTGCCAGAATGTGCCCCCCCCGAGCAAATTTCTGGATCCGCCCCTGCAACCAAGTGTTTAAGGACAAAAACAGAACCTATAATAGAACTTTCAATACCACAGTGTACGAAAAATTGGAATGGATGTGCGGATGCCCCACAATCAATGCTTTATTTTGCTTTGCTTGTCTTCTGTTTGGCGGTGAAGACACGTGGACTAAGTCGGGCGTTAAAGATCTGAAACATTTACCAGAAAAGAGTAAGAAGCATTCGCTGTCTAAATGTCATTTAGACAATGAAATGAGTTTAGCCGTGCTAGGTATTGTAAATATTAGATTGGAACTCGATGATGGTTACAGAATTTCTGTTCGCAAACATAACGAACTTGTAGACAAGAACAGATACATCTTGTCTCGAATAATTGATGCGATTAAATTTTGTGGGGAATTTGAATTAGCTTTACGTGGCCACGATGAAACGGAAGAAGCAGACAACAACCCAGGGATTTTTAAAGGACTAATCAATTATACTGCAGCACTTGACAGTGTTTTGAAAGATCATTTAGAAAATTCAACAGTGTTTAAAGGAACCTCGAAAACAATTCAGAACGAACTTTTAGATGCCATTTTGTCAGTGTGTCGAAAAAATATTGTGACTGAAATTTCTACGATAGACTTCATATCACTTCAGGCTGATGAAACAACTGACAGTTCGTGCAAAACACAGATGGCACTGATTTTGAGATATCTCATTGAAGGGAGAATAATTGAAAGGTTTTGGGGTTTTTTTGAAGTCCCTTTTGATAAAAGTGCTCGAAGTTTAGCCTCGACAATTTTAGGACAGTTGGAAGAAATAGGAATATACAAGTCCCCGGAAAAACTAATTTGTCAGACTTACGATGGTGCATCTGTTATGAATGGTCAGAAAGGAGGGGTCCAGTGTTTGGTTTAAGAGAAGTATCCAAATGCAAATTTTATTCATTGTTATGCCCATCAAGGGAATCTGATTCTTCAAAACTCAACATCGTCTGCCTTCCAGAGTAGAATATTTTTTCAAGACCTGCAAGGAATAGGACCATATTTTTCAAGATCTCCAAAGAGGATGGATTATTTAGTAGAAATTGTAAAAAAAAAAATTGGGTCTGTGCCTCCTACAAGATGGTACTTTCAACACAGGGCTGTTAATACTGTGTTTGAACATAAAGATAATCTAATAAAATGTTTTGAACACATTAGGGACATAGAGATTTCTGACAAAAGTGCTTCTAGCCAGGCTGCAGGATTTGTACGAACTTTGAGGGATCCTCAGTTCATTTTCTGGTTGACTTTTTTCCACAAAATTATGCCTCATGTGGCGATTTTCTTTGATTGCATTCAACAAAGAAACATTGATGCAATAAAAATGAGAACATTTGTTTAACATTTTGTGAGTGCAGTGGTTAATATTCGTAAGACCTGTGAAGACAGTGAAGTGTCTGTAAGTGAGCCTGTGACTAAGAGACAGTGTGTTGAACAATTAAGTAATAGGAGCAACCGTGTGGCCGCTTTGGAAGTATGTGATATGATTGTGAACAATATTAATGAAAGATTTCAATTTTCAGATCATTTATGTATTTCCAAATTGTTTTTAGTTGAAAAGTTCCCACAGTACTGTGTTGAGTTTCCGGAAAATGATTTTCAGACTACAATTAAATTTTATCCAACAATAAATGGTCTGAAACTGAGAACCGAACTAGAAGTGTTATACAGTCGTGAAGATTTACGTATTGCTTCTGGTGCAACACCCTTATTACAGTTTTTCCTTGATAATAACATGTTTCGTACCTTCTCAGAGTGTGTGACTATTTTAAAGATAATTGTTACCATACCGATGACAAATGTTGAAAGTGAAAGGTGCTTTTCTACATTGAAAAGAATAAAAACATTTTTAAGAAATTCCATGGGCACTGATAGACTGAATGCATTGGCTATGCTATCCACAGAAAAAAAAATGATTCATGGAATTCAAGATTTCAACAAACAAGTGATAGAGGAATTCGCTACATCTAAAAACAGGAGAATGGAATTGTTATACAATTGAATGAATTGGTAGCGGAGCAGGAACAGCGGATACAGGAGTTAAAACAACAGCAGACCCGACTCCAGAGTACCTCGACACCAGCGAACCAGACCACATATATTTAGAAAAATTTTGATGAACTCAATTCGCAAATAAAATTCTATGGTAGAGAGACTGAAAAAACCCCTCCACTTTCTCAAAAACTGCGAGAGATATAGACGCGATAGGTGACAACCTAAGCGAAATGGACAAAATAAACTGGGTGGTAAGAAGGTTAAACAGTACCGCGGCTGAATGGTTCACCGTCATACAGGACAAAGTATGTAAGTATGAAGATCTGGTGCAGCATTTTAGGGCTAGGTACTGGAACAGAGAGATATAAAGAAAGGTCCGGGTACAGCTGGAATTTGGAAAATTTCGAGTATGAAAGGTTCAAAATAAAACTATTTAATCCAGCTGATATCTCGAACCAAGTATCTGGAACCTGAAGTGACAGAAGCAGAAATGGTAAGTAAGTTAGCTCACCATTTTGGACGCGGAATTCAAATCGCGGGTATTACACAAGGGGTTAAATCCTTAGAAGAACTACTGTTGTTATTGACTAAATGGGATAATGTGGATAACCCAAGTAATAATAATAATAATAATGATCAATCATGTAAACAATTTCAGCCACAACAACAACAGCAGTTTAAAAATAAACCAAGATTTCAAAGATTCAATCAGAGCAAAGTATCGGCAATTACCGAGACCAATGCAAATGAAGAGCAACCAAAAAACGTGTAAGGTTGCACGGCGTGGGTCCGTGCAATAAAATTAATGATATAAATAAAAATAAGAATAAAAATACAATTAAAGCATACAATAATAAACGGCAGTATCAGAAATCATATGTTAGCAATAATAGTGATATTAATGTATACATTGTTTCTGGCTTACCCTGTTGCTGTTAGGATTGAATTAATATATAATAATTGTGTTGATGAATGTGTGGAAAATAATAGAGTTGAGGACAATAATGACATTGTTGTGATAGCAAGAATCAATGGTTGTGTTGGTAATGTTTTGCTCGATAGTGGTGCGCAAGTGTCATTAATTAATGAAAAATTTATTAACAAACATAAGCACCAATTTAAGAAAACATCTATCTTACCTGTAAATAATACTGTACTATGGTTACTACGGCGACCGGTGATACACAAATTATTTGTAAACAAGCACTTATATCAATAATTACACATAGAAATTGAAGTGACTGTCCTTATAGTTAAAAATCTAGTATATGATGTTATATTAAGCAACGACACTTAAAGAAAAATACAAGCCACAATCGATTTCAGTAATAAAAAACTTACATGCACAATTCGAAATAAATTATACACTGTTAAATTGGGTTATATTGACAGTGACTTGAAGCTATCCGAGCAAAGAACTAACATACAAAAGCCAACAATTTTTAATCTCGTAGATAAGATAACGAGTAGCGGCCAGTTTACCGGCAATAAACTAACAGCTGATCAAGAGAAGCGGTTAGATAATATCTTAAACAAATATGAATCGGTTTTTAAAAACAAACATACCATTACTTGCGTATATGAGCATAGGATAAATGTAGTTGATGAAAATAAGTTTGTCCAAAAAACCTATCCAATTCCATTACACTACCAAGGAGACAAGTTGAATTATCATCCAATTCTATGTCAAATAAAATAAATGCTCAATTTAGTATCTGAACGCAATCATGGGCCCTTTGAGAATGAAACGGGATTAACTTTTGGCAGACAACTACAGTTACATTAAGATTATTTGATTTACGCAATATAAATTGATACTGTTACTTGGAAAAGCAATCCATTTTACTGCTTTGCTCGTTCAACTTTACACAACACATATCACTATCACTTTACTACATTGCTCTGCTTTTAGAATTTCAAACGATCGCGATAATTACTTGGCGTCGCGCACTTCGATATTTAGACTTTAACTGTTCCTTTCGCGCACATATCAATGAATACTTCTTCGCATTTCTGCCCGCGCACCAATTCAAATTATACTCACTAATTACTCACACCTTTACATCTCCGAGTTCTTAAATATCGACTGATTGATTTAGTTCATTGCTAACTGATGTAAATACTATGACTGCTTCACAACTGCTACGCTTGACTCTCTGCTATCACTCACTCTTTTTTTCCTTTTTTTCTCCGCGAGTCACTTTTGTAGTTTCTTCAAAACTTCCCTCTCTGCTGTCACAACTGCAACCACCCCCATTGGTCATATTTTGAATGTGTCGCCGGTAAATTTGAAAATACCCAGTCAAAATCTGCAAATTCCTTGCGCCCAGAGATGACGATATCTTCTATTGGCTACCATATTTGCGGCGCTGCACTTTCCCGCACAACCGTTAAGTCGTAAAAAAGAAATCTACTTTCTAAAATTCACAACCCGTTTCGGTATGTCAGCTATTGTATTTTGAAGGCTAACGCACCCACTTTCTAACGGTATCTCTCGTTTTTTGACGGTTCGTGTAAACAAAGCATTTTATATTTTTATGGCATAGAAAGTTTGGATGTACAGTACATTTTTAAGCTGCCTGACGCCAACGTGTCGGCCTCGCCTTACTCTTAACACCTGCTCATATAGCTAACACTCTGTACAAAATCTTAAATGCTTCTCTATTACTAATATTACAATATTTACACTAACATTGATGATTTATATCGTGATGTAATACTAATATTTACAATTTATTAAGGTGATTATTCGTAACTCGTAGCGTTACGTTACATTTGTCCCCCAAAATGATTTTTCCATAATTTTGTTAGAATTTGGATAAATCATTTTGTGTGCCTCTATAGCTATACACACATTCTTCAAACACAGTTTGTTTACGTTATTTGGAATGACCCATTTTCCAGTTAGACAAATACCGGTTCACACCCCTGTCGCACTCTCACTTTCTACCTGCTCACTTGCCAACAACAGCTTACATTTTGCTTGTTTACTATCGTCTCTCCCACTTCTATCGACACATATCTACTTTTACTTATTTCTTATAACTATTACATGAAGTTCTTACTCTATTACATCGTTGAAATTGTCATTAAGGAAATTCTGGCCGGATCTCTAAGTGGGGACGAACTTGACAGCACATCAAATGAAATAAGGTTTTTTAAATGAATTTACTTACCAAAATATATCATTTGAAAAATAATGGTTTTTTTATTTTATGATTGTTAAACATCTTAGACATGTATAAAATATGAAAAAAAAATGTTACTCTCTCCACATGGTTTTTAAATTTTGAAGTACAGCATTAGAAATGCATAATAATTAATACACAAACATAATAAATACCTTACCTTATTTATATCACACACAAACATAAACAGCCCAGCCTGCTACACATTCTCACTTTCGCTCTTTATTAAAATAAAAACCCTTCCCTGATTCTTGAATTTATTAAACCCTTAACATATTAAAAGAAATACCCCTCCCTGCCGGCACGTGGTGATCGCTCGAGCTCGTTATTCATTTTTCGTATTTAGTTGTGTGTCCGAAATAGACTTTGATATTTGCTAGTCGAGTACTCACTCCACTGTCACATTACTGTTAATTTATAAATCACTTTTTACTTGAAACTGATAAAATTAAGAGAGCCCCATGGGGCAGATGTCTGGCCAGACACCGTTTCTAAGAGAAACTGGGCAGAGCGGCTATATTTGCACGGCCAACTGGATTACTTCGTTTTTGATGGAACACACAGCCTGTTGTTTCGCCGTCGCTTGTGAGTCCTATTCAAACCATGTAAGTTTTTGTGTGCTGATCGTCTATGATATTCGCTCGGCACTGGCCGACGTCACAAGATAGGCGTGACTTAGGTTCTACATCCGCCAGCAAGGTAAATTAAGTGAACAGAAAATGTGCTGTTCACCATCTTTGCTGGTTCACCCAGGCGTCAGTCCACGCGCATGGTCGTGTGATGCATACAGGCGCGCTGTCACACACTTACAAAGTTCTTGGAAACGGAGGCTGGGCGAATTCCTCTGTACTGATTGCACAATTGTCGAGGCATATTTCGCTCCTTTGTTATAACACTGTTCCATACACTACAACACGTGGGCTGGTCACCGTTGAAACTAGACTTTACCAATATTTTTTATAAATCCCCAAATTTAATAAAATAAAATAACCCGCAAATTTGGCCTGTTACAAATTGAAAGTCCTATAAATTCTAAAATAAAAAGGTGATATACACTTTTTCCTAAAAGTGCATAGTTTCCAAGATATACAGAGGTGAAATAGTGAATTTTCACCCTCCAAAATAGCTACTTTGAGAGTTTCTTATCAATATCTTAAAAATGATTACATATAGAGAAAAAATGATAAGATTAGACTTTGAAATATATAAAAGATAAATCAAATGCTTCTATCTACGTTATTATGGAAAAATCCATTCCGTTTTTCTATGTTAAACAGTTTCTGAGATACAGTTGTGTAAGAATGGAGCTATTTTTTAAAAATCTAATCACGTTTAAACTTAACTATTTCAAAAACGTTTTATCTTAACGAAAAAATAGATTATGACAAAAATTAACGATCTTAAAATTTACTACAAAATGGTTCCTATCTTGTTTGTGTAACTTTAAAATCAAAACGTTTTAGCTAAAAAAAAAATGCACTTTTTAACAATTTTTTGTTTTAGTGATTTTCGGGTTCTGGAATATTTATTATGAGATATAATGATACGTGGATTATTTATTTAGACCCTCATAAGGATCCTCTTTTTTTAGATTTTTAGGCAGCTTACTTTCAAAACTGTTGTAGTTTTATTTTTGGCTAATTTTACAAATTTCTTCAAAATAAATATATTATCGTACATTACTAGAAAACCATCATATTTAGGAAAAAATGATAAATCCCATTCCCTATCCCATTATTTTATATTAAACAATTAATGAGTTAATGTCATTCAAATAAATCGTTAATAATTTTTTTGGTGACATTAACTATCTTTAACCCTAATTATTTAAAACACTATGACTGTAATAAGGAACAAGCTCAGGATCTAACTTAGAGAGCTTTAAATTTTATTCAAAATGCTTCATATTTATGTTGTTAATTGATATAGTCACCACTACCTGAAACAGATTGATTGGGGAATGATGGTGTCCATTATAATTAAAGTCTATTATATAAAAACAGATTAAGATGTTATTACAGTAGGTAAAATTAGATGCAAGTGTCTTTCTAAAACAATACTCTGCTTGTTTGTAACATGACAAAACATTTAAAACTTTATAAAACAACTTAAAAAATATAATTATGTTACACTCAGAACTACGTATATTATGTATTATAATATAGGTCTGTGTTGGAAGACAGGTTAAAATACAGTAAGCAAAGCAACACTGACTAAAAAAGTAATTTATTTTTTACACACATAACTACATAGTCTGAATACACTGCTACATTTGGATGATCTAAATACACAAAAGAAATAGTCCAAATTTCTAGCTATATTTTGTTACTAAAAATATATAAATTACACTAATAAAATACAAAAACAACATTTATTAAATTCGGTTACTGGCGTGGACAGGATTGAACAAAGGAATTTTTTGTTTTGTTTACCTGGCCCATGTTTTATCTTTACGATAAGTTTATTAAACTGTCTAAAATTATTATAAACATGTTTGACACTTTGTCCCACCCATAAATTGATAGCGTTAGGCACCAAATGCTAAGTTTTATTATTTCTTCATCTTCACACAGATCACCAGAATCACTGTCATCCCTTGAAAGAACTTCATGATACATCATTATTCCTTTGTATGATATATCATAATATCACTATGTCATGATAGGAAATGCAATCTTTTAACAAATCCTCACACACTGTTTCCCTTATTTTCTGTTTCTATTCTTCTTTGAATAATATTTATCAGTAAGGACAGAAGAAAATGGTGCTGCTACAAAACTAGTCTGTAACAGTGAAGTCCATTATAGAATGTGACAGCTGTATATTACATTAGGGACTGGCTTATGACAGTGGTAGATACTTTTGCCATTCCTCAATAATACAAAGAGCAAAAATGTCATGAGACAGATTCATGCTTATTGGGAGGATAAAATTTAAGTTAATTAATCCAAAGTACTTTGATTATCACTGGAAATGAAGAGTCTACAGAAATATTAAAATTAGACAATTGTAGTAGAGATGACCATTTGAAAATAAATTGATGTACAACAAAGGTCACTGGTAGTGATCCTCTAGTCAGTAACTCGATTAATATCAATCAGCTAATTTTCAAAAAAGTTTATATACACATAAGTCCACACCATTAAAAAAAATGACTTAGTAACAGAGGTCCAAGTGGAATCATGACAGGGCGTGACATACTCCACTGACATATATCAGGAGGCAGTAAAATTATGGGAAAATGTCAAATCATACTATTTCCCACAAAATATCTACTCTGAAGTAAAATTTAAGTCTTGGAGTAAAAATTTCTTTATGAACAAATTCTAGGGGCTATTAAGTATCATCTCATATAATACTGTACATACTTGGCAACTAGAATTTTGAAACTGGATCCTCAACAAAAAAATGTGTGGTACAACACCTGCATTTTCTTTGTTTAACCAATTCAATGTTATAATATGGTTTTAATCAGCCCCATTCATAATAATTTATTCCAGTATAATGCTTCATGAGCAGTGTAAGATATTGTGGTCGTGCACTACAAATAACATACATACACCACAAGTAAGCCTACGTGAAGCACCTCATACTTGGGTCTATGTTTACATCAATTCTTGCATGTACTTAACATTGCCTGATTATTCTGGAATTTTCTTGTCTACGTTCACTGCCACAAATGATCATATGTGGTTGTATTAACACACCTCATTATAGTTACCTCAATTGATTATTTATAAGTGTCTCACATAAGTGCCAATAAAATTGTAGATTTCTCTGGCATTCATAAATTTAGTCCACTGTTTAAGATCACAATACACGTGGTCATTACCAACAACAGACTGCTTTAAAGCACACCCAATCTACCGAAACTTTACGACATTATCAAGTGGTCTCTCTGTATGTTTAACTAATGCAATCCTGTTTCTTCCATTCATCTGAATTTTACACTTTCTTGTATTTTGAAATATTAAGTTTGCATTCTCCTAAAGCTTTGAATCAAGCATTAAACTGATGGTATATTACTAAAAAGAAATAAAAACCATTTTTACATCTATTTAACTTATTTTTATTATTCTTTAATAATGCTTATAATCTATATACATTTATTTATAATTTATACATTATTTGTGAGAGTCATCATGATAAAGTCAGTAGTGATTTGATAACACTACACAGCTTGGATTTGATTCCTATTACAGACAAAATAATGTTGGCTTTTATATGAGGTGTGATAAAAAAATAACAAGAATTTCTCAATTTCACATGCTAGGTCTATACATTTTCAGTTTACAATATGTTGGTACCGCTCTCCGTGACATGTATATCGATTGTTGGGAATATTAGACACTTCATTTGAGTGTAAAAAGCAAACAATGACGACACATTTTAGCACACTTGATGATTTTTGTATTTTCAAAATGATGGAGCAAAGAATTTACATTAAATTCTGTGTTAAAAATAATACCAAGTGCAGTGAAGTAGTGGAAATGTTGGAAAAGGCTTTTAGCAAGAATGCTATGTCTAAGCCACGGGTTTATGAGTGGTGCATGTGTTTCCAAGAGAGTCATGAAAACATTGAAGACGACAAGAGAATTGGGTGTTGTACTATATCAACCACTGAAGAAAACATGGAAATGTAAAGACTATCATGCTCAGTAATCACCAGATCACTATAAGAGAAACTGCTGAGGAAGTCGGCATATGGCATATCATATGGGTCATCTGAAGCAATTTTTACTAACATTTTGGGTATGAAACGAGTAGCAGCCAAAGTTGTTCCAAAACTGTGAAATTTTCAGCAAAAGCAGCATCGCAAAAACGTCACAGCAAATATTGTCTGAAGTCAGATTTACTCAATCATGTTGTCACCGGACAAAATGCTTGCCGCATGACATATGGTCAATCGTACACTCTAGTGTTTTTGGTGGCCCTAAAAAAGACTGTGTGGCAAGAAGGCTGATGTTGGTTGTCCCGCGCTGAGATGTTCGGTGGCTGCGGCCGCTGTTTGTGGCATACTGCAGTCCTCCTCTTCTTTCGACATCGGTTGTAGAGTCGGCTGCCGGCCCAGCAAAATCCATCACTGGTGCAGAGCTGGAGGGCGAAGACGCGAGAACGCTGGTTCTATTCTTCGGCCGTTCCTTCCGGCTGACTCCGCTTCGATGTGGTCCGAGAGAGGAGAGGAGATAAAGAGTGCATCAAAATTTTCTGCCAGCCCGGGTTTTATGCACTAACTGGGATCGCTGATTGGCTTGCTCCGAGCACGTTAGATGGTCACATCTCGGCTGCTGATCCCCGATTGGCTCGCTGTGTCCGCCGCTGGTACCGGAGAGCAGATGGTCGCATACTGCTGCCGTCACAACTCCCCCGGGTCTTGAATGCTCTCCGGTAGCCAGCCTACTGCTCTTCTCCAGATCTTGTAAAGGTGTCTGTTGGGCGCCATGTTGTTTTGTGTGCCAGCTGGTAGCTCGCTGGCGTGGCTGGATCTTGCATCCGCAAGATGATCGGGGCCCCACTTGTCACCGGACAAAATGCTTGCCGCATGACAAATGGCGCAAATCATACACTCTAGTGTTTTTGGTGGCCCTAAAAAGGACCGTGTGGCGAGAAGGCTGTTGTTGGTTGTGCCGCGCTGAGATGTTCGGCGGCTGTGCCCACTGTTCGTGGCATACTGCAGTCCTCCTCTTCTTTCGGCATTGGTTGTAGAGTCAGCTGCCAGCCCAGCGAAATCCATCACTGGCGCGGAGCTGGAGGGCGAAGATGCAAGAACGCTGGTTTTATTCTTCGGCCGTTCCTTCCAGCTGACTCCGCTTCGATGTCTTCCAAGTCCAAGTCCAAGTTGAACGGAGCAGCAGCTAGTCGTGCTCCGGTGGTCACAGTGTCCGGGTGATACCCGATGACTGCATTCGATGTCGTCCGAGAGAGGAGAGGAGATGTAATGTGTCCGATGGCGTGGCAATGAAGAGTGCGTCAAAATTTTCTGCTGGCCCGGGTTTTATGCACTAACCGGGATCGCTGATTGGCTCGCTCCGAGCACGTTAGATGGTCACGTCTCGGCTGCTGATCCCCGATTGGCTCGCTGTGTCCGCCGCTGGTACCGGAGAGCAGATGTTCGCCTGCCACTGCCGTCACAGTGTCATAACGAGTATGGCACTGAAACATACATAGTGTATGCTATGGCACTGAAACAAAGGCGCAATCGTCTTCCTGAAAAGGCAGAACAACACAAGCAAGCCAAGTGAGATCGAATGTGAAGGTTCTCCTTACTGTTTTCTTTAACTACAATGACACAGTCTACTACAAATTCTTAGTCAGGCCGTACGGTCAATAAAGAGGATGACCTTGGAGTCTTACATCAGTTGCATGAGGCAATAAAAAAAAAATGACCAGAACTGTGGGCACACAATTCTGGATTTTGCACCATGATAATGCACCACCTCACACTTCACTACTAATTTTCATATTTTGAGCACAAAATAATACTGCTGTAATGGTGCAGCCACCCAATTTATCAGATATCGTACCATGCAACTTTTTCTTGTTCCCAAAAATGAAGAGACAATGAAAGGACATTTTGCGACCCTAGATGAAATAAAGGCAAGACTGCTGAGTGAACTGATCATGATAACAAAACGAGAATTTCACAAATCTTTACAGATTGGAAAGAACATTGGCATACGTTCATTTATCTGATTAGGACTACTTTCATGAGACAATATTAATTTTGAATAATAAATAATTTTATAATAAAGAAATAGAAAATTCTCCTTATTTTTTTATCACACCCCATATGGTCACTCTCCCCTCTCAAAGCAACAGTGACCAGCAAGTGACATTCCTGCTTAGTAATAACTCTCTATTTAGCTATTACGAATCGGTGTTAAACTGTAGGTCTTGTATAGACAAAATGGAAGTAAAACTTGTAACTGTCATCATTGACACAGAACTCGATAACTGTCATTTTAGTAGTGGGGCTACTCAGCAGTAAATCAGTCCACCTTCACTGCTGTTGTAGTAAACAATTTCGCATTCTTTAGTGCTATGTGGTGTGAAAACATCTACCCATTTTATTACATCAGTGTAAAAATGATTATCAGTTAATGTGTTTCTTCTTCTTCTTCTTCTCCCTTCAAACATTAGGCGTGCAGCCTGTTGCGCCCCTGGCCATGGTGTGTACCCACCACTGGAGAGAAATCGCCTATCTAGTAACCACATATGTACCATTTTTGGACACACAACACTTTTTCTAGAGCCCGTGTGTACCATATTTGGACATATTAAATTTTCTGTACAGCCCACATGTACCAAAGTTGGACATGACTGTGTTTTGAAGGTCTTTGTCAACATGTGGACACAGATCAATGCATGTAGATAGAGTTTTACAATCTTCTGGGCCAACGTGCAAGAAATATGCTCTAGGGTTAAGTTGGCAATACTGTACTGTTAACAAAATCAGCTGTTATAACATATAAGAAAACATATCTGGGCTAGGGGGAAATTTACTCTTCATAGGTCTGGTAGTGGGAGGCTTTCCTGTCACCGGCGTCTGGCAGTGAAAGTGTTTTTTAAATGACATTTAATGATCGATGTTTATTCAATGATTAACTTTTATTTATGTGATTAAATTATTCATACTCATATGTTAATTTATATTAATTTAAGTTGAAAAAATTAAAACATAAATGACACGATAATAACTACAATACAAATAAAATGTTTAATACAATAAAAAAATAAAACTAAGTAATAATATATAACATAAATATTTATAACTTATAATATAGTGTTACTAAAATAATAATGCTAGTAGCTGAATATACTTGTACCATAACTGGAGAAGAGTATATATGATAGACGTCAGTGTAACTTCCAACACTACCTACTACAAACGTACATACATACATCCTCAGCGCAACAGCCCAGTCTGGGCCCTGGCCTCCAAAACAAATCGTCCCCCTTGGTCTCTATTCCCGGCCAATGTCCACCAGTTTGCTGCACCCAGCCTCACTGCCTCCTTACCAACCTGGTCCAGCCATCTAGTACACGGTCTTCCCCTCCTTCTCCTTCCCATCGGCAAATAATTCATGATTTTTTTTGGGATTCTATCCTCCACCATTCTCTACACATGTCCAGCCCAACGCAATCTGTTAATTTGTATGAATTAAACGATCAGAAGATCTTTAATCTTCTGTACAACTCTTGATTATGCAGTCGCCTTCAAATCTCATTTTCCTTCACAGGGCCACAGATTCTTCTCACTACCTTCCTCTCAAACACAGCTAGTTTGTGCTCATCTAGTTTTTTTAGCACCCAGCAGTCCGATCCATACATCAGAACTGGTCTGATCTAGGTCTTGTAGAGCGTGGCTTTTGTCTCTTTACTTATTAATTTTGATTTAAAATGTTTCACTAGTCCGTAGTAACACCTATTAGCAGATAATATTCATTTTTCATGTCTCTAGAGGAGTCATTTCCAGAGTCCATATATCACCCGAGATATGAAAAACCTTGAACTTTTTCAAATTCATAATCATTAATGAGCAGGGACAGGGCGCGAGTGTTGGCACCTACAACCATATATTTAGTTTTGCTTTGGTTTATAACCAAGCCCATAGCCTTAGCGGGCAACTCCAGTTCTTGAAAGGCTTCCTTTAAGCCAGATTCAGACCTACTTATGACGTCAATGTCATCGGCATATGCCAGAAGCTGTACCTCCTTGTGAAATATGTGTCTGCTAGTTTGAATTCCTGAATCCCTGATGACCTTTTCTAGAGCTATGTTGAACAACAGACGCACTAAGGCATCTCCTTTTTTCAGCCCATTCAATCTTTTTAAGGAGTTAGATAGATTTGATTGTATTCTGATTTGGCACTTAGAATTGGACATTACTTACTACAAAGTACCAAGTTAACCGAACACACATGAATCTTTGCCCAACTAAGACTGAAAGCTTTCCTACCCGTTCTTCTACCTGTGACAGAGTCTATAAAAACATGTACAGCACAGATACATGCACAGTGGTACAAATCAATCCAAGGATTGATAACGTACAAAAATACTATTCGTAAGAAAACATTACTTACAAGTTTAGTAAATAATATTGTATTTTATTAATAATATAAATAACACTTTGCATGACTGAGAAATTCAGAAACCAGAAGATGTGGAATGTATTCTACCCCTGAATTTATAAATGAAAACACCTGCTCTGGTAGACACCTAAGCACATCACACCAATGAAACAAATCTGGGAAATTTAAGAAAATAAGAATATGGAATGACCTAACATAACCTGGAACACAATTGGTTTGTCACAATACTATAGGAAAGAAAAAGACAGACACACAAATTTTATCACTAACAAGGACATGCAATAACAATTAATCCATACAGAAATCTAAAATAAATAATGTATGGACATTACAATGTTGTATTATATAGATCTGTGTTTATGAAGAACAATAAACACAGATGGCATATAATAAGTCATCAACCACTAAGTTAAAAATAAACTGTATTTCTTTCATATGTTATACGTTCAGTTCTTAGGAAACCTTCTGTAGCTAACCTTCTTCAGTTATTAAAACCCTCTGTAGCTTACAGTATTAGGAACTTGTGTTTTCAGTGGTATTTGAGGTTTCTGTGCTGCTCTCGGCTTCACCAATGTTTCGTTTTTCTGGACACTTCAAAACATGTTTATCATATGTCTGTTTCCATTTAAAACTTCTACCACAAAGTTTACAAGAATATGGTTCCAGTCCTGTATGAACTTTCATATGAGTTCTCAAAGCAACCTTCCATGCAAATGCAAAATGACAAATACTGCAAACATATGGCTTTTCTCCTTTATGAATTTCTTTGTGGTTATTTAAAATCTGTCGGTGTTTAAAATCCTTATCACATATGTCGCAGTGAAACCGTTTTGATGGGTCGCAGTGTACTAATCGTTTGTGTATTCTTAGGGCACGAGCATGAGGATATTTCTTGTTACACTTATCACAAGTCAAGGGTTGTTCACCTTCAATGTGACAAATTTTGTGCGAATTCAATGAAGCAGTGTCAGCAAAACATTTCCCACATATTTCACACATACATAGACGACGTTTCTTTGAGCTATGCTTTTTCAGGTGCAAAAACAAATACCCTTTCTTTTTATACACTTTACCACACACAAAACATGTTTCTGCTGCACAACTTTCTTTCACATGAGACTTACAATGTTTCTTCAAATCTGATCTACTTGAAAACACTTCATCACATTGCTCACATTTGTGAATGTCATGGATCATTAGCTTATGAAAATTTAACTTGTCCCTCGAATCAAAACTTTTATCACACATTTCACACGTATAAACCACGCCATCCTTTTTGGGTTTGTCTTTGTTTTCAACATGCATACTACTTGTTTCCTTTTGTGTACTATCACAATTTATAATTTTGTTCTTTGTATCTTCTTCATCAGATATCATTAACGATTCTATATCAGATATTGTTACTGTCTCTTCATCAGAGTCACGAGTGAATTCTTCATTAATGGCATTATCCTCGCACGTATTAATTCGTCTTTGTTCGATAATATCCTACAACAAAATTAATACAAGTCTGTCACAAAATGTTTGAAAAAATATTATTTAAAATATAGTAAATTCTACATGTGTGTGAAAACATCACATAGCTTATTTTTACTAGTCATGATTTTAGCAGATTGTTAAATTTAATGCTTCCATTTGATTTTCCTTTTATCACCCCCACAACATGATGAAAATATTAAATAGTTGTACTATAATAACGGTTTGTTTTATAACATATATTCATGACACAATTAGCGGTTTTTAATAGTCCCAACTTTTTTTCACATAAAAAATATCTTTTCTTCCTCATAACAGTAAGCATTAACAATGTAAAACAAGAGTGTACTGTAGTAAAAACATACAAAGTTCAGGTGATACATATTCCAATATTTATCACGCACTTTTTCAACTATCGACAAACCTAATTATACACTAAAAGGGTTACCTGGAATAAGGCAGCATTTTAAGAATAAAGAAAACACATGATATGTTAGAAATTTTATTTATGTTTTACACTGCTTTTAGTATAATTATGATTTTAAACTAAGGAAGTATTAAATAAAAATTCCTTTAATCAAGCAGAAGGGGAAGGAAAAATAAAAAAATAACAACTATAAGAAAAATAATTGTGAGAAAATTTATGTTGATTATTCCTTATTGGAAGACAAAACTGTAGACAATGACAATAAACAACAAAAAGTTATTCCTGAGAGAAAAATTTATAAAGACGTTTTTATTTGTTTCCACAAGCCAAACGGTCATGCAACTTAAGAGTTCCAGAGTACTCCTTTATTCTTGCACAAGCATCTCTTGGAATTGCTTGCCTTCTTACGAACACAGTGTGTTACTCCTTGTGCTACCATTGCTGCTTTTCTGGCTGCTGTCCTTAAAGAAATATCAGTGTCTGGAATCTCTTCTGTCATCAGGAACTTCTGACAAAAGTCGAATTCTGATCTACAAATGATAATACTTTATAAAAAAAAAGAGGTACAATTGATGGAAAAGGCTGAACAAAGGGTACAGAGGTCGGACAGATTCTTTAAATTATAACAGATATATGAAAGATATAAAACCAACCCACAACATATTTTCTATCCTTGGTTCTGATCTTGTGCAAATCATCACTTTTTTCTAACAAAACATCTAAGATATTTCAAAAATCTGCCTTTGTTCTGTCCACAACTGAATGGGGATTATCCCACTCATTATCTCCCACTTCAAATGGGGGTGGATAGCATTGGAGATGTTTCACTTTCTTGGCCTGCTTCATGAGCTGCTTTCCTTGCTGATGAAATGTCAATCATACTTGAAGTAGCTTTGTTTTCTTCTTCGCCACAAATCTCAGCTGCATTCTGTTGTGCATTCATGTCCTCAGTGACTCTCTGGAACTCTTCCTCGTCTTCTATGTTTCTGAGAACATCTGATGGTAATGCTGAGGTAGTAATTCCTAAACTTGGCACAGTCCCAAACATAGCTCATTTGGGTGAATTCCTGAATTAGCTCATTGCTTTATTCCTGAATGAAGTGATCAATTTTTCATAAATTGAACAAAAATGAGGCCATTTGACCAGTTTGTTGTGTTGTTATCTTGCATTCATGAGGGGAGAATATTTTCAATGTCTTGACTGACCCTTGTTTTTGATTGTGCCTTGGTTTTCTGTCGACAAACTTTAGCTCAGGTCAGTCTGTAGTTAGTTTCTTGATGATATAGTTAACAAACTCTCTGAAATTGTCAGAATGTAAGCTGCAAGGGGCTCCCAAATGTCAAAAATATATTTATCAGTTGGAAGGCTACTTCTTCAGTTCTTTTGGTTTGCAGTGCTCATAATAAAACAAACTTTGTAAGATGATCCTGTTAAACCATGATATACTTGAACACGCTTGTGCCTGTATGTCTATTGGCTGTCCTTGACATTGGCTGTTCATTTCTGTGTGAAGACTGGGCTTCAAAATCAAGTCTTCCCTTTTCTTACTTTTCTTTTGCTCACAAGTCTCGCACAATGACAAGAAAATATTTATAATTCAGTTGTAACATTAGCACATTTCCTAGAGTTTCATTTTCCAGTCTATCTCGACAACCATGCCCTACAATAAAATGAGCTGTTTCAATGACATCGAAGATTTCCTCAGCAGGTAAGTAATATTTCACAGGTTCACCTTTGGACACCAGTATCTTTGTTTCATAATCTCTAACACACTGAATCTTTTCAATCAGCTGTACTGCAAAGGTTTCCTTTTCATGGCAGATTTTACCTCTTCAACCAAAACTTTATTGTACAACTCTTTAATCGTTACACTATAGTGACACTCCTTTTCACTCTCCACACAAAGAATTTTCTCCAAAAACTTTCCTTGCCCACTTTTGTCTTGTCCAGTTGACTTTGGTTCTCACTAGTCATCACAAAAACACTACTGTTGCACAACCAAATGTATCCAAAAATAGCAAAACCATAATAAGAAATGCATGCAAGTAAGAAACATGTACACTTCCCACTCGTGTCAAATCTTGATGTCACCAACTGCAAAACCACAAACTGCAAAACCACAATAAGAAATTCGTGTACACTTCACACTCGTATCAAAGCTTGATGCCAACAAAAACAGTAAAAACACAATAAGAAATGCATGTACACTTCTCACTCCTGTCAAAGCTCGAAAGTGACTGAGGGGGAAAGCAACTCCTTCCAAAATCGTACAGGTCTGGACGTGCAAAACCCCTTTTAACTGACTCACTTTAGTCAAAACTAGTTTCATCTAGTAAAAACTGTAAATGATTGAAAACATAACAATTATTTCAGTCAATTCTAGTATTTAGTACTATTATTATTATTATTAGTACTATTATTTAGTACTAGTATTAACAAAGGGGCTATGCTAAAACTACTTCTAACTAGATAAATCAGGTATTAACTGATTTTGGGTTTTCACGGTAATATATATACGAGGTGTGGCTAGAAAACAACCGGATTGGTGTTTTAAAACTTTTTTATTTATCATCTTTTACAATTTTGATTTTATCACCTTCAATGTACTCCCCTTTTTGATCCCTACACCGTTCCATACGAATTTCCCACTGTTCAAAGCAGTGCTTCAGGTCATCTTCTGAAAGCCCTTTCATGACCTCCGCCGCCTTTGCTTTTACTGCATCTACAGTTTCAAATCTGGTTCCTTTTAGAGCTGACTTGACTTTAGGAAATAAAAAGAAGTCACACGGGGCGAGATCAGGTGAATAGGGTGGGTGTTCGAAGACAGTGATTCCGTGCTTGGCCAAAAACATCTTGACAGACACTGCGTTATGGGCCAGGGCATTGTCCTGGTGAAGAAGCCATGTCTGGTTTTTCCACAAATCACGTCTTTTCTTCCGTACGCGCTCACATAGAGTAGTCAGGACACTTTTGTAGTATCGTTGGTTGACTGTCTGACCTTCGGGTACCCAATCAACGTGCACAATCCCTCTGATGTCGAAAAAACAGTCATCATTGCTTTAAATTTCTATTTGCTCATCCGTGCTTTCACGTTTGCTACGAAAACTTGTGTACGCGACAAACACTCATCACTGTACACTTGTTGCAACATTAAATAAGTTTCTGTTGCGGATTTCCCAAGTTTGAAAAGGAATCCCAAGTTAACACGCTGCTCCTTGTGAACACTTAGCATTTTTTCGGCAAAGCGTAACTGCACGAACCACTTCTAATGAAGGCTATGGCCGAACTAAGCGATGCACTGCGTTGAAACTCTAGTAGACGGTGGAGGGGGTAACATGTGACACTTCCACGTAGCAGTTGTCTGTGACGCGCTTGCCGTTCCGCCGTAAAAAAAACAGTCCGGTTTTTTTCTAGCCATACCACGTATATTTCTTTTTCAAAATAGTGAGAGTTCTGTAGCTCAGGGAGCTGAGTAGTATTGGTAAATCTTCACCTTTTCTCTTTAATGCTGTTTTAAACAATATTTCTTCTCTGTTTTTGTAAACTTAAAAATGGTTGAATAACAAATGTATTATATATAATCCCATACAAATTAACACACTGTAACGGGCCTATTTTGGGGTAATAACGCAATTTATATTTCTTTTATAAAATAAATAACATTCTTCAAATAATAGGGACAAAACTTAGGTAAATTTACTGTTTGCAGCGATCGCGACAGTGGCAGCACTGCTTGAGACGTTAAATACAATATTATTCAATAATATTTTGTAAACCAGTGAAAACAACCGACAAACTGTGCCAAGGGCAGTTTCAAGGACATACACAACGGTAAACACATTATGTAACAGCGTAAACAATTATGTAACCACATCAGACCATCTGACGTCAGTATATACGTCAGAGATGTGTGTACATGAGTGAGTGAAACTAGATAAATTAAGAAGGCTGGTTTGCGTTGTTAGGTCTTAATGTATGTATTAGTCATGTTTAATTTTATAGAAGTATATTTGCAATTACATACTATGTTTTAAATCCCATTATATGCTTAATAACTTCCATCAATATGAATTTGTAGTAGAGAAAGGATATCAGGAGATAGTGTTTTAACAATAAAAGTTTTAATAAAATGTCAATAAAACTATATTAATGGGAAACAATATAAAGTTTTCTTTATTTTGAACAACCAATTCTGATCTCCTGTTCGCTGAAAAGAACCCCACCTCGTAGGTACAAATGTTGTGTTTTGTTTGCTTGTTAATCATAAAACAAGATGGCGCCCGATAATATACGAGGTATGTTAGTAAATTAGTTATGATACAAATTAATATGTGACATCAAATTAAGTAGCTTCACATTTGGCTTCTGGAACAGAGAAAATTTTATATAAATACATTTATATAAAATATAGGCCTACTTGGGAGAACGGAATGGTTGTTTGAAGTAACAGAAAAAAAAATTTTTTTTTTTGGTACGTAAAATAGACGTAGATAGGGGTTATGTTATGCTTGTGTGAAGTATGGGTAAATAGAACATCTTTTGATAATAAATATAGGTTATATCTATAGTAACATTTTGAAAAGAAATATATGTAAAAGTTTTCTTTTATTTTTAAAATGGCAGATAATAATGACGTCAGCTTATCTGATAATCAGATAGACAGTCAGTTAAGTAGCGATTCGGGAGTTCAAACGAATGACAGTAATTTAGAGAGTCAGTTGACCGAATCAAAAATAATGAAAGATGTCGAATATCAATCGACACCTATCCAAAGTAAAAAAAATGACGATACGTATGAAATGTTTAAAGCAATACAAGCAATGATAGAAAAACAGAGTGTAAAGTTTAATGAACAGAAAAACGAGATAAATGAGAAATTCGATGTTCAAAAGAATAGTTTTGACAGTAAATTAGATGGACAAAATGTTAAATTCGATGAATTAAAAAACCAAATTAAAGAAATTAATGAGCGTTTTGAGAATACCAATGAAAAATTTGCAAGTAAATATAATGATTTAGATACCAAATTAGATAATGCAGTTAAGAGTTTAGACGTTAAATTTAACGAAAGAGATGAGAAAATTGACAAACAAATTTGTGAAATTACACTAAATATCGAAAATAAAATCAGTAACGTAAGTGAGCAGATGGCAGATCAAATTAGAACTCAAATTGAAGAGCAGTATGTCGAAGTAGAAAATAAATGTGTAACTAAAATTAATGAAAGTAATAATGATATAGAATGTAAAATAATGGAAGTAGAAAGTGCATGTATACAATCTATACAAGAGAGTGTGGGGGTTATTAATAAACATAACCTTCAATATGCAAATAAATGTGATAACAAATTTAGCATGATAGAGCAGAATATCATAGAAATTAAAGATGAATTACATGTGGCCGTAAGCCAAAATTTAAATAATGTTGCGGAGCGAGTGATATATACTCGCGAAGCAAAAGATGAGATAGAATTAGAACAGTTTAATTGTGACAATCGTAGAGTACACCCAATGCAATTTTTAAACAGGGTAAGGGAGTTTAATCGATTTAATAGTAGTAGTTGAGAGGTTAAATTGCTGAAGATTATAAAATGTTTTAAAGGTAGTGCCGAGATATGGGCGGAAGTACACCATACGGAATGGGATAGTTACGAAGATTTTGAGGTAGCTTTTCGAAACAAATATTGGTCAGAAGAAGACCAAGAAATCTTAAGAAGCAAAATAATGGGTAATGGGAATTTTGGTAGGATTAATAACCACCTAACCATATATGTGATGATGATATATAACGAAGCTAAGTATCTAGAACCACCGTTACCATTCCGGTCATTTGTAAGACATATTAGCAAACACCTGCCCAGAGAGGTGCAAATCACGTTAATGACTAGAGAGATTACAAATATTAATGAGTTAGAGAGCATGTTAGACGTGCTACAGAATATAGGGGAACGCGACATAGGGCGACGTCCAAACACACCAGTAGTACCACACCATAATAGTAATAATAATTACCATCAGAACAGGGGTACACAGAGTTTTCATAGAGGAGCGCGGGGAGGAAGTTTTGATAATAGGGGCGAGAGTTGGAGGTGTAGAGCCTGTGAAACCGACAATTATGCTAATAGAACAAATTGTTTCAGATGTCATCGAAACAGGGAGTGCGCAAGGAACGAGAGAGTGAACCCACCACCCAATCAACAGACGAGAGGAGGAGAATTTCATAGAGGAGCACCCAGAGGAGGAGGACATTATAATAGAGGAAGGGGAGGAAGTCATCCAGCTGTGGCAGGTCCATCCACGGAAAACAGGAGGGTCCAAATAACCGACACATACCATAACAACGTTATCAAGATGGACATGGCGAAGGAACTGTTAGAAGAAGAGGAGAACAAGGTGATGGAACGCAGAACAGGATTGACTGAGGTGACAATTAACATTGAAGGTAAGAATTATAAAACTTTAATTGATACCGGGAGCGAGATCTCAGTAATTTCTGAAAATGTTATGGGTGAATTAAAAGAGTTAAACAAGAGTATACCGTCATTACCAGTTGCCGGGGTTACAGTAGTGGGGGTAACTGGGGTGAGAAGTAAGAGAATAACCAGACAAGTACAATTAAATATTTTAATAAATGAAGTTGAATTTGAAAACACTTTCCTAGTAGTTAAAGGGTTGAGTCTAGATGTAATATTAGGAAACGATTTTTTGGAAAGAAGCGGAGCAGTAATAGATTTCAATAAACAAATAGTAAAATTTGAAAAGGGGAATAAACCAGTCAGAATAGAGTTTAAGAAAGTAGTAAATGAAAGTAAAGTCACGGGAATAAAAATGTTACATAAGCAGATAAGCGATAGAGAGATAGAGACTAAAATAAATATATGTTTAGAGAGTGATAGCCTAGAGAATGAGGAGGGAGAGATGCATGAGCGTAATGAGAGTGTGTGGGCAGAAAGAGCCGAAAAATTTTTCAATGAAAATACAGTTGTAGGAAATACTCAGCGAGAGGAGCTGTGGGCAGTTGTGGAGCGGTACAGAGAGGTGTTTGACGAATCACCAGGGAAAGCGAAGGACTACATCTGCGAGCTGAAAGTTCGGGACCACGCACCATACATGCAGAGGAGCTACCCGGTGCCATTTTCAAAGAGGAGGGCTGTACAGGAGGAACTGGACCGGATGATGCAAGGAGGCATAATTGAACGCTCAGTATCACCTTATTCAAACCCTTTGGTAGTAGTGATAAAAAAGGATGGCAAGGTAAGGTTATGTTTGGATGCTCGGAAAATTAATCAAATTATTATACCTGACAGGGAATCTCCGGAACCCATAAATGAGATTTTACAAAAGTTCAGCGGAGTCAAATACATGACGTCCTTAGACCTGACCGCTGGATACTGGCAGGTACCATTAGCCACAGAGAGCAGGAAATACACAGCTTTTCTTTTTAACGGTAAGAATTACCAGTTTAAACGCTTACCTTTTGGATTAAACACCAGTGTTGCCAGTTTTATCAAATGTTTAGATAATATTTTACAACCTAAGGATTTAGACTTTTTAACTGTATATGTCGATGATATCTTGATAGCTTCTAGAACATTCACTGAACATTTAGAACACATAGAATATGTATTAGATAAGCTACAAAGAGGGGGTTTAACAGTGAATTGGGACAAGTCTAAATTTCTGCAGACAGAAATACATTTTTTAGGATTTATTATTACACAGGAGGGGATATTAGCCAACCCTGACAAAGTAGAAGCCATAATGCGATTCCCCGAACCTAAAAACATTAAGCAATTACAGAGTTTCTTAGGCCTATGTAATTTTTACAGGAAATTTCAGGAGAACTATGCACACACAACATCCAAACTGAGTGTTGTACTGCAGAAGAATAAACAGTGGAGATGGGGCGATACGGAACGAACTGCGTTTAATGAAATTAAGAGAAAGTTTAGTCACATGATCATGATGAATCATCCCGATTTTAATAAGACTTTTTATTTGCCAGCCCGACGCCAGCAATGTAGCGCTAGGGGCGGAGTTATACCAGGAGAGCGGCGACAAGGAACACCTAACGATCGCCTTCGCCAGTAGATCGCTGCTGTCGGCTGAGAAGAATTATACTACAACTGAAAAAGAACTTCTAAGTATTGTGTTCGCCGTGGGTAAATTCCGGACCTACATCCTAGGTAATACCACGATAATCCGGACGGACCACAAGGCATTGTCATTCCTTAATTCATGTAAGCTAACACATAGCAGATTAACCAGGTGGGTACTAGCCTTACAAGAGTATAACTTTTCATGGGAGTACATAAAGGGGTCAGATAATAAGGTACCAGATACACTTTCTAGAGTAGATGTTATAGACAATAAAACTGGTAGGGACCTTAAAGAAATAGAAATATTTAGACTAACTAGAGAAGATAGAATTTTTGGTGAGGAATTAAGTGACATTAAAAACATGCAAAGATCTGATAGCAAATTGGGTAGAATAATTGTTAGTTTAGAAACAGATGTAGAGGGATCTGAATATAATGAGCGATTTCAAGTATATCAAGGTATTTTGTTTAAAAAAGTCGATGGTGGGGAGCGTGATTGGAGGTTAGTTATACCCGAGGGTTTAATAGATAAAATTGTTTGGGATTGTCATATAAGGTATGGTCATTTTGGTGCGAGAAAGTGTGCTAATGTTTTGAAAGAATCATTTATATTTAAGAATATGGAGAGGAGAGTTAGAAAAGTGTTGAGAGTGTGTGATTTATGTCAAAAATCGAAAGTAGTGAATTATAGAGTGGAAGGGGAGATGAATTATATAAAAGTAGATAAACCTTTTGATCTAGTTGCGGTTGATTTATATGGACCATTACCCAGAGGTAGAGGGGGTGTGTTATATGTATTTGTAGTTCTAGACACTTTTTCAAAATTTGTAAAGCTATATAGCATTAAGAGAGCGACGAGTAAAGTACTCAGTGAGAAAATAGTAAAAGACTACATGCTTAATGTTGGAAAACCGAAAATTATATTATCTGACCACGGTCCACAGTTTATAAGCGGCAAGTGGCGGCAGACGCTTGGATGGGAAGGCATCATCCCCAAGCATACGGCAGTGTACCATCCTCAGTCGAACCAAGCAGAACGGGTGATGAGAGAGATTGGCAGGATATTTCGGGCGTACTGTCACGCCAAACACACAGAATGGCCATCCTACGTGAAAAAAGTAGAGGAGTGGCTGAATTGTACCACCCATGAGTCCACGGGATTTACGCCGCATGAGTTGGTTAGGGGAACAAGGCCGCCCAGGATATTGGAACAAATTTTCGAATACCCACCAGAAGGTCAGGTTTTGGACAGGAACATGAAAATTAGATTGGCGAACGAGAACTTACTTACGAGAGGAGAGCGACGAAAACAGAAACATGATGCCAAGGGTAAATGGACCAAGTATGAGGTAGGTCAGTTAGTGTTAGTAAAAAGACATGATTTGTCCAGTGCTCAAGATAGAGAAATAAAGAAGTTCTTCTTGTTGTATGAAGGACCTTATGAAATTGTAGAAATAAAAATGCAGAATGCGTATGTGCTGAGGAACCCAGCGACGCAGGAAATAGTAGGTACTCAAAATGCGACGAATTTAAAATTATATCGGTCACTTTAATTATGTTGATATTTTAATAGATAAGATTTTAAATATTATTGTTTGTTTACAGAAGGGATCCTCCCCCATTTTCGGGCGGTCACGATCTTACCAGTCCTGGCCGTGGAATTCGGAACTCGGAGGCGGGCCATGGTTGGCAGATCTTCCTTCGGGCGGTGAAAACAACGATGGTCCGGCTCCACCAAAATTGGTATAAAGTAGAAAACTTAACTACATATTTGAACGGGGAGGGGGACCCCAACAGGTACGTGACACAAATTATTTTTTTTAATACACTCCAGGTGCAGTAGTCTCGGTGTACCTGTCACGTGCCTGCACTGCCTTAGAGTGTTGTATATAATGAAGGCTGCACCTAAATATAAGGCAGTGCATACAAATTTAAAAGTTTCAGAACCAATGGTAAAATTGAAATTAGCCATTGGTTATAGTTCTGTTTAATCTGACGTGTTGAAAGTTAAGATAGAGTCAGCCTTCAATGTAAATAGGAATTAAAAAAAAAAAAAAAAAAAAAAAAAAAAAAACACAATTTTGGATGTTTAGGATTTTAAATTTAAATAAATGTTAGAATTAAGTGACCCAATATAATTGTCAAGTTTTAGTATCAGTGAGTATGGAAACGTTTTTGAAAAGATGTGTAATAAAATATAAACTTGTTATCAATGCAAGATGTGGGGATAATTTTGGGGGGTAGTTTGGTGCACAAAGAAGTGATAGAACAGTGGAGTGTGGAACTGCAACGGTAGACAGTTTAGTTTCAATTTTAATTAATTAGTTAGTAAGTTGCTATTGCTGGGGTGGCATGTGCCCCAGTAGATAGCGGAAAGTGTTGGGGGTAACAGTGAGTGTTACCTCCATCGGACGCCAACATGGCGAAAATGCACGGCACACCTTTTGTATAATTTTATATTGTACCTTGATAAATTGCCGTGTCGTGCATATTAATGATGAAGTGTACATGCCTGAAGGAAGAGATGATTTCCCCGTCTTTTCGGGCGATTACTGCCTTACCAGCACTAATCGTGGTTTTGGCTAGCGGTTAGCTATGGTCATATCAAGTCCCTTGACCATAGCTGGCTTGAAATTGGTCTATATTAGAAATTAATGGGGGGGTGAAACTAGGGGAAATCCCGGAAACTATGGAACAGCGGCTGCCACTCTGCCCGCTTGGGGGTAGCAAAGACAGGTGGTAGACCCGCATTAAGGGCGCATAACTATAGACAAAGATATGTTGATATCTGTAACTTTTAAAATGTAACGCAGAAGCAAGGACACGGAGATGTTACATTCCTCCAAAACCTCAGTCCTTGTGGATGCAACTGGACGCCACAGTCCAGGGGGGGTCATAGTGTGTGTGGCAGGGCGGTTATCCAGGGGGATAACGTATTAGAAATTTGCTATATTTTAATTAATAATGATGATTCGCTACTCAATAATTTTGTTTTGATTTGCAAAATAGATGCACTAAATACTTCCTATATTGTGTTTATTATGTCTTATTATGTTAATTGCATTTAGTATGTTAGGAATAAGGATTATAAAAATGCGATAATATGTTTTTAATGTGTTTATAGATTTTAAAATAAAATGAAACAAAGTCGTGATAGTTGAAATTTTCAATGGGTTGCAAAAGATAGAAATGGGTGATAGTAATTGTTTCAATAAAATGTTTGAATCAGTCCAAGTTGAATTTTTGTGGGACATATAGATCTGTCCAAATTGAAGTTAAAGTTAAAGAAATAGTAGAGATGAAAATAATGTAAGGTTGTTTCGAGTTAATGTATGTTATAGAATTTTGAGGAGTATAAATGTTGACACAGTAGAAATGGAGAAGATATGTAGAATTTTGAGTGATATATTGTTGTTTATTTTGTTGATGTTATTTTGTTGTAGTTGTAGTGAGGTAATGAGATTGAGATTTTGGGGACGGCAATTTTGTAGTAGGGGGTAGTGTAGTGTGGGAGTCCGCAACATAATGGTTGGGACGGGATTTGGTATAGATTTAGTGGGAAGGGGTTGCCTTAGGTAGAATCCAGGAACCAGAGAACGGGAATTGAGCTTTTTGGGGGGGGGGGAAACACGTATCCTATGTACAAAGGGTTAGAGAGTATTTTTTTTATATATAAGAGAGAATGTGGCGAATTGAGTTAAAGTAGTAAGTAGTTAGAGGTAGAGAAGGGTTAGTAGATTTTTGAGAGAGGGGTGTCATACTAGTTAAAGATTTTGTAAGGGAGCGTTAGAGTAATAAAAGGGGTAAGATTATGAGTAAATGCCAAGTTGCTAAAGTGAATTATAATGAATAACTGAGAATCACCCAAATTAATGAAAGGGAATAATAAACGAAATGATGTGTAAAGCAAAGATTGGAAAAAAAAAAATTTTTTGAGAAACGAATTAATAAAAGTTAAATTGAGCTTAAAAGGTAATTTTCTGATTTTATATGCAAACTTAATGATGTAAAGTGTGTAAATTTTAAATACAAATTCTTTAATTTTAAGATAATAATAACAATGTGAATTATGAGTGTACTATGTTTTCTTATGTTATATTGTGTTGCTAGGTATTTTGATATATATGTTAGAAATAAGTAGAAAACAAAACCAGTGCTTCTTAGCGCAAACCAGCACCGCTAAGGGGAAACAGATCAGTTGGGGATATGGTGTTGTATAAGACCACTAGTTGATATTTCGATTTGTTGTTTCAGTGTTTGGTGATGCTGTGGCGGCGGACCTGAGCTGGCCAGCGCGTCAGAGCAGGGGCGTTAAGTATCTGTCTGACTCTACGGTGTTGGGATCTCGAGAGAGAAGTCCAGTATTGTCATTCAGATGCGGTCACAGTCACCGGACCAAGGGTGAGTTGATTATAATTTTTGTAAACCATACAGGGGGTTGTGGCGACATATCCTGGCTGATCCCTCTAGCAAGTATGAATGTGTCAATGAGATTTTTTATGCTTCGGCATAAAATATCTCATTGAGGGGGTATTGTAACAGGCCTATTTTGGGGTAATAACGCAATTTGTATTTCTTTTATAAAATAAATAACATTCTTCAAATAATAGGGACAAAACTTAGGTAAATTTACTGTTTGCAGCGATCGCGACGGTGGCAGCACTGCTTGAGACGTTAAATACAATATTATTCAATAATATTTTGTAAACCAGTGAAAACAACCGACAAACTGTGCCAAGGGCAGTTTCAAGGACATACACAACGGTAAACACATTATGTAACAGCGTAAACAATTATGTAACCACATCAGACCATCTGACGTCAGTATATACGCCAGAGACGAACCCTGTTGTGGAATGCGGTTATATAACAAAACCAGTCTGCTGGCGGAGTGATACAAACTCTAAAACAATAAGAATTGGACATATAACTACGGCGACTTCATAAAATAGCGCCAGTGGCTTAGTCCCAGTATAAAATCAGTCAGTGAGCCGGCCGGTCACATATAAAAGTTTCGAAACATAAATAGCGGGTGCCCGTACCTTATAAAATGTGCATAAAATATTGAAATATGATTTAACAGCTGAAATTCATAATAAAAATGTGATTAACAGTTTATTTACACTATAACAGTTCGGAAATTATGAAGTGAAAGTTAAAAAATAATCGATGTAGTGCGGGTGGAGCGATATGACGACTTTTGGACTGATTGGCAGATAAGTAATCCATCGGAATCCAATAAAACGAACTTTCAAAATTTTCAATTCTTAATCTCATTTTCATTCAAAATCTCAATATTTAAAAATTTAACATTTTTCAAAGCTATGAGATCTCACGGGTTATAAATTAATTGTGTGTGTGTGTGTGTGTACATGAGTGAGTGAAACTAGATAAATTAAGAAGGCTGGTTTGCGTTGTTAGGTCTTAATGTATGTATTAGTCATGTTTAATTTTATAGAAGTATATTTGCAATTACATACTATGTTTTAAATCCCATTATATGCTTAATAACTTCCGTCAATATGAATTTGTAGTAGAGAAAGGATATCAGGAGATAGTGTTTTAACAATAAAAGTTTTAATAAAATGTCAATAAAACTATATTAATGGGAAACAATATAAAGTTTTCTTTATTTTGAACAACCAATTCTGATCTCCTGTTCGCTGAAAAGAACCCCACCTCGTAGGTACAAATGTTGTGTTTTGTTTGCTTGTTAATCATAAAACAAGGTGGCGCCCGATAATATACGAGGTATGTTAGTAAATTAGTTATGATACAAATTAATATGTGACATCAAATTAAGTAGCTTCACAACACAAAACTACAAATTCTGTTTCACCTCTTAAACATTTCATGTACAATCACATTATTATGTACTAGACTTGACACATAGTAGTAAGAAATGTAAAGTTTGATATTTGTTTAAATTGGACAGCTAAATAAAAGTGAACAAATCACTCTACGGAAATGTTAAATTTACATTTAGCAGTTGAATATTTTATTAAATGACGTGACACAATTAAAAGAATGAATATAGTTATACTTTAATTTTGTCAGTCCATTACCCAAACATGGAACCCAATTATAATAGCTGGCTCAAACAGCATATTTTAAGCCATTTAGAATATTCTACACTAGTTTATTTAAGTGACAAAGTCGACACTTAAACATTATTGAATCCCATATTTGCGACTGTGTGTCATTCATTAGATTCCAAACAGCGACATAGTATTAAACACAAACAAATTTACCTATGCAGTATTTTATTTAAACAGTACTACTAGCTGTAATTTTTTATGCTTTATGCTTCTATGTCTGTTATTTGTATGAGGGCCATTTGAAAAGTTCGCGGCCTACCATATAAACAAATGTGTGGCATTTCTGTTTTTTAACACATCGTGGCGCCACGTTCACCCCAAGAACAGCTGTAAAGCGTCAAGTCATTGTTGCAGAGAAATAGCTGTATAAATAAGGTTATCTCACCGCAACGCTGAAAGTGGAGAAACTGAACATCGTGCAGTGATCAAAATTTTTGTTAAGATAGGTTTAATGCCAACAGAAATTTTTAATGAGATGAAGAATGTGTTGAGTGATGCACCTTCATTTACTACAGTGAAAAAATTAGCTACTGAATTTAAACGTGGTCATACAAGTTTGGAAGATGACCCGCATACTGGCTGTCCGAAAAATGCCACTACACCCTAAACCACCAATAAAGTGCACGATATTGTTTTGGAAGATCGCCATTTGAAGGTGTCTGAAATTGCAAAGCCTGTGGGCATTTCAGAAGAAAGGGTATATCACATTCGTACTGAGGAATTAGATATGAAAAAGCTGTCAGCAAGATGGGTGCCATGTTTGTTGACAAGTGACCAAAAATGCATGTGAATGCAAGCTTCTCAGGAATGTTTGGACCATTTTAAGAAAAATCCGAAAGATTTTATTCGTAGATTTGTAACAGCTGATGGAACGTGGGTCCATTACTTCACTTTAGAAACAAAACAACAGTCAAAAGAATGGATGTTTAGTGATTCACCGCCTCCAAAAACGGTAAAATCAATTTTGTCGGCTGGAAAGTGTATGGATCTTGTATATGGATTTTTCTGGGATGCTAAGAGGATATTGTTATCAGATTGCCTTGAAAAGGGCCAAATAATAAATGGAGAGTATTACGCTAACCTTTTGGGCAAATTAAATGTAAAAATTTGAGAAAAAAGACCAGGTTTAGCAAAGCTCATTTTCCATCAGGATAATGCATGCCCTCCATATGCGTTGTGTCTATGGCAAAAATCGCAGAGTTGAAGTACGATCTGTTGCACCATCCACCTTATTCGCCTGATTTAGTGCCATCTAACTTTCATCTATTCACAAACCTCAAAACAATTTTGGGAGGAAGCGATTTTCCTCAGATGACGACCTGAAAGTGGCAGTAAACGGTTATTTTGAGGACCTAGAAGAATCAGACTTCCTCAACAGGGTAAGTGATGGGGTAATGACTTGACACTTCACTCAAGTGAAGCCACAATACGGTAAAAAACAGAAACGCCACACATGCGTTTCTATAGTAGGCCATGAACTTTTCAAATCGTCCTCGTATATATGGTATAGTCCAAATTTTTAAATTGTCAAAGGCTATTAATTATTTAATATTTTTTTAAATTTATTACTGAATAATAAGTAAAATCCTTTTAAACAAGAATTAATTGTTATTAGAATTTATCATTTACAAAATTGCTTTTATTTACTTGCTCTTTTTTTAGCAGTGAGAGATAATTATCATTTCCATCACAAAAGCATTCAGACCAAAAAATTTACAACAATTTCTATACAACTGTATGCATACGTGTAAAAGTACTGGAAAATTTTATGCTACAGCCCAAAACTTTATTATGCAGCAAGTTGTGGAAATTTAACAACAAAGTCTTGGTTAAAATCTGTAAACTGCAAGTATCGCTTAATTGTAATTTTTTTTTAATTTCAGAAAAAGGACGATACACATGCTTCAACAAAAAGCTCAGATAAAAGAGCTTCTTCCAACTTGCTTACACTTATATATTCATACAACTTTCAAACACTTATCACAGGAATCGAGCTTTGCCATAAACATTTGTCAGTTTTTCAGAGACAATCATACTTTTATGGAAAGGAATTACATTTTGAAAGGAGAACAGACAGGTTTCATAGACCATCAACAAGTAAATGCAAATCAGACACAAAAAATTATATTTTATAAGACAATAGACAACGAAAACTAACTCGATACAATTATATTCACTGCATGGTATACATTATATAAACAATAAATATGTTATTTTAAATATAAAGGGTTCTTGTGGATGTTTTATTTAAACTGTCTAAGAGTATCTCCTGTGTAAGTTATTCTGTGTTAAATGTTCATGATTTCAAAATGTTTTCTTTTACACCATCTGCTTCTGATTTAATAGCCCTACAGGAAGATAAACACTTTTTGTCAAGTTAAAGAGAATTTTGTTTTGTGTTTTTTGGAAAACAAAGACATGGAAGTCCATTAATATTGACAGAATGGCAAATTTATACAACTGGAAGAGGTTTCACCTGTAATACCTTTTCAAATGGTCTCAAACATGTTGAAAAAATTTGTTAAATAAAATATCCTAAATAACGAACTGAAAAATATAGAATACTGAATAATGATATACAAAAATATATAAACTCCTAAATTCACTATTTTCAAACAAAATACATACCGTACTAAGAAAAAACCAACATTGTTTTGAAATGTTTCACTACCGTGGTTTCATCAGTAACAGAGATCAATCAAAATTCAAACAAAAGTAGCAGTACAGTGATAAACCTCAACTATCTGAAGAACTTTAAGTCAATACCTGAAGGAGTTCTATCCCTTGTTTTATTATTATCCTGCCCCTAACAACACATTTTCATGTTTACTGTTTACTGTTTTGAAACAAAAATACAAAAATCCAAACAATATCTTCTACTGCCTTCCTTCTATATCTTCTATCTTCTTCCTTGTGCTTTGTAAATTTCTTCATGACTGATGAAACAGTTTGTGAGGGGACAATGTTTTGAAGTAATATTTAATGTAAGTATGTATTTTGAAAACATTGAATTTGCTAATTTGCTAGCCTTCCCTATAATATTAGTGATCCAGGGGCCTTTAATCTACCAAAGTATAAAAAATGATGCCTTAATAGAATAACAATACACACTACAGCCTTGTAAAAAACTGTGAAAAAATTGGTACATTAACAGCACAACGGTTCTGAAATGGTTGCTAGATCGTGATTAGTTAATTGTAAAATACTGAATATAGTACATAAACTGTAATCCAATCTCCATATAACTTTGTCTTACAATAATATCTAAAATAAGTGGCAATCTACATAACACTGAACTAAAATAAACAAGTACCATTTCAAAATCAAGTCAGTGTATTTATGTAGGTTTACTAACTTATTTTGAATTAAACGGAATAAATCCTATTGTAGTCCCAAGCCACGTGTTTGTTAACCAAATACACTGCACTCACCGTCTATGGCTTTTTTCCGTGATGTTTTGTCCAGTTTACATGTTTCAAGGCACTTGCCTCATCATCAGAACTTATAAAATCAATCTATGTCATAAAAAATGACATTTGTCAAAATATTAAAAACACAATACGGTAATTAAACTATGTACATAAATTCGTTTTAAAAATGTTCGGTGTGCCTTGCAAGACAACACGCGCCGTACTGACGTAATCTAAGCCTTATCTCGACTATATCTCATAGCGGTATCGTACAGTATATTTGATTTATACTGTAATTGGTCGTTCAACACATGTGGCTTGGTACTGGCGTCGTTGTATGATTTGTAAATTTCATATTCTTCAAGGGCATTCAAATAACTCCCTTTACTGCAGAAATGAAGGGGTATTAAATTTGAGCTAAAATCCGTGTAACTGTGACTGTTGTCTATGAGGTGCTTGGCGAAATTTGACTTGATATTGTCAAAGTTGTAAACTCGTGTAGGGGGTCTATGTTCAGAAAATCTTTTCAAAAAACCTCGACCCGTCTGGCCCACATAAAAAGCCTCACAGTCGTTGCAGACTAGCTTATAAACACCCGTTTTATTTTCAAGACTGGTATGTTCACGGGTGCGGAGATTATTCAAGATGTTATTACTAGTCTTATAGGAAACGACTATGTTGTTAACTTTATTAATAGTTGACTTAAAAATCCCCGGCATGAAATGCGTATAAGGTGCCGCAATGTACTTGCGTGTCTTTGTTTCGAGGTTCTCATTTCTATTATTTACATTTTTAGTTTCATTTTTAATAGTGTTACTCTTCTTTTTCTTTTGTTTTTTTAAAATATTATCTACTATTCTTTCATTGTACCCGTTGTTAAACGCAATGACTTTAATGGTACTTAACTCTTCGATATAATCCTCGATGCTAAGGGGTATAGACAACAAGCGATGTATCATGCTATGGAATGCAGCTAATTTCTGTGAAATGGGGTGGAACGATGAGGCATGTATGACAGTGTCAGTCATCGTGGGCTTCCTAAATATATTAAAACACAGTTTTTTAGTAACAAAATTCTTAGTTACTGTCAAATCTAGAAAATGTAACCGACCTCCAACTTCATTCTCCAAAGTAAACTGTATCTTGTTGTTAATGCCATTCAAGTAATTGTGGAGCTTGTCAATTTGGCGATTTGTGCCTTTATACACCATAAAAGTGTCGTCGACATATCTACCATAGAACGCCACATTGTAATTATATGTAGGGTTTGCAAACAAGAAAGAATTTTCAAAGTAATTTAAGTATACCTCCGCTAGAATACTAGAGAGTGGGGAACCCATAGCTAACCCCTCCAGCTGTCTGAAAAACTGTTTGTTATGTGTGAAATAATTGTGACTACTAACTTACTTGAACTACTAATTACTAACTTAATTGAAGAGCTCACAGAAGGTTTAATTTAGAGATTTACATTATGCACAACACTCACAAATCATTACTCATTATTATGAAAACTATGCATATTGTATTACAAACAGTACAGCAGCTGAACTTGCACAGATGCAGTTTTCTACAAATTTATGATTCACTTGCCCTTATAAAATTATGTTTGTCATGGGGCAAATTTAGACAAATTTGTATTGCTTTTATTATCAAAGATTATACAAAAAATAACTTTCTTAAACAGAGAACAGTTCAAAATAATCTGGAATACTTACAAGTTTACATCTCTCACACAATATGAAGCAAAATAAAGAAAATTATCTCCTTTCATAACACTTTTTCATTCAAAACTTCACAAAGATTTTTTTTTTAATTCCGTTTTCTACAACAAAAAACCTTCACAAATACATAAGTTTTTCTAAAGCACTGTTAAATTTTGTAAATAGTACGCATATTAAATTACTAAAATTTCTTGTACAGTGTTTAAACAACTTGTAACTTTCAAAAATTAAAAAAAAAAATTTCAATTTTGACTGCAGAGTGCACAGTGAAAATGGCTACAATGTGTTACCCAATGGTTACAATGGCTACTTGATTACAGTATGGTGTTCATATTTCATGAAGCTTGAAATTTATTTTAAAACAATTTTTTATAAATTCCCATTTGCAAATCACTTGTCCATTAAATATGCAAACGTAATATGTAAAATCAATAAATCCATGGCGAATTATCACCACTTACATACTTTACCATCCGTCTTTTGTATCATTCTACAATGAAAACCAAAATCTTTTATACCAACTTTCTCCAGGAAACAAATATGTGGCAATAATCTATGAACTTCAAAATGCACATGAAACCTCCCAATCTGAAACATTCAGGAAGCAGCTTAAATTGTATAGGAAAGTATGTGTTATGAAAATGTTAAACATTCAAGATTTCCAAGTTGAAAAAAAATGTATAACCTTGATACCAAAAATATCAACTGCACCTATGAGACAACTAATTGGGCTCTAAATTGGAATAAATGAAATCACAGTGAGTGCAAAAATCATTTTCAAGCTTTCTTGAGGTTCAGAAGTTATTCATAATCTACCACCTTGCAAGTACGGTAGTCACCAATTATTATAACCACAGGTAATGTTATCAAATTGTTGATGTTATCACTTTCTGAGAGTTCTGATGGATGTGTACAATTGGTCTGACATATACTGTTTACTGGAATCACAGTTTCGGCTAATGTTATCATTTTACTACTTGATAAACTTCTTTTCAGTTTCACAGGGTACAGTATGTATGATAAATTTTACAAAAAACTTCAAGGTAGCTACTCTTTACACTATGTACGTTCAGGCATTATCTTAATACTCCCTCTACATGCTATAAATGATTTGTCACTCATTCGGTCACACACATTCTCTCTCTCTCTCTCTCTCTCTCTGTCCTTATCTATAACACTTCTAATGTCTTATTTATCTTACACTACCAGTTACTGTACTGTCACTTTTAACAACATGGTACTATATACCTTTCTGTCAATGCAACAACACTTATCCAATCAGGGAGTAATTAGAACTCTACAAACATAATACTGTGAGAATTCTGTTTGCTGCTTACAAGAATTTAAAACTTGATTCTGATAATTTAAAATGCGTACATTATGAGGACTCACTTCACTGATTTTGAGAATTGTGTTTTAATAAAAATAAAACTTGGGAGTTGAAAAATGTATATATTTTCAATTTTAAGTTAATTCTGTCTTAAAGTCAATGGTCAATGGTAATGGTCAATGGTTGGAGTTAGTTCTGTCTTGGTGATCAATATGTGTTGAAGTATGTACTAAATAACTCTACAGCTCCTGCTGAAAAGACACATCCACATTATTCATCCCTTTTAGCCATAGGACTGGTTGAGACTTTCAACTGGATTATAAAATTTGAAATTCAAGTCTTTAGTCTTTCCAATTACAGATTTTTCCAATTGCTAATTATATATAAAGGACTAACAATAAGAAGATAGAAAGTGATATATACGAAGTCTGTTCAAAACGATGTGGAATTTCATAAATACTGAACAACACAATGCTGTAGAAATGCAGCTAATTAAGTGGTGCTATCTAGCGGTGTCCTTCTTAATTAACCTCCCATAGGTTACACCATCCTCCTATACGCTGTACTACAACTATTTGTTAAGAGCATTGGCTATTTGCAGATGGCATTGGCTATTTGCAGATGGCTGACTTTAGTGAGCAGTAAATTAAAATGATTTCGTTTTCTTTTTAAACTTAGGAAAATGTTGACTAACGAAGTGACAAAACAAGTTTATGGTAATCATTACATTAGTGTATATGTTGTTATGAATGGTTTAAGCAATTTAAGAATAGTCAACATTCAATAGACAATGACCCACGATTAGGAAAGTCGCCAATATCACCTGACATCACTCACGTTGAACAAGTTCATGATATTACGCGTTCCAACTGTTTTTGACAGGCATGTCAAAAAAAAAAAAGAAAAACTTTTGCAACTTTTTAAACAGACCTTGCATGCTAAATACTATACTACTGTACTTCAACAAATAGCATTCACCAGAAACTGACAAGAAAACACAGAATCATATTCCACCCTCAAAACAACCAGTAAAATACTGTTTGGTTGATAGCTAGGATACATTAAGGGAACTTTACATGACACAAATTTCACTACAATCTAGAAACTTCTTACAGATTCCAATGCAATTATAGCTTTTGGTAAATTTCATTTTATTGTTATTGCATCTATACAATTCAATATATTTGCTGTTTGTTTTCTCGGAAGACAACTGATGTTGTTTCTTGAAAAATTATAACAAAGTAGCACAACTGAAAAAAGAAGGATTCAATACACTAACATCTAACAATGCTACAAAAACATTAATATGTCAAACCAGGAGAGATTACAATTATTCTTATTCATATTAAAAAAAAAATAGTATGTGAGGTTTTTATAGTAAAAATATGTTCGACACAAACTGGCAAAGGGTAACCTAAGGAGTATGATCTGTCTCCAAGTTTTATTTAACTTAAAAGTCTTTATTAAGAAACACAATGACTTTTTAAAGATATAACTATGACAATTGCCCAATAAAGTTTAAGCCTCACAATAAAAAAACCAGTTGATCAAGTCAAAATAATTTTACACTTGGTCCAGTGATGCTCCAATGCCATTATCCCATTTCTGTAGTACCTTTCAGGAAGGTCTGCAAAATACCCACCCAGCTGTTATATTATCTTCAGTTGATTAGAAATGCTTTCCACTTATGAATTTCTTGAGTTTGGAAACAGATGAAAGCCTGAGGGGGCTAAATCTGGTGAACAGGCTGTATGTTCTACCAGGCCATAGTTCAAATCCCTGATTTTCCCTATCAGCAAACCATATTTGTGTGATGGTACACTGTCCTGATAAAACGAGATTTTTTCTTTACTACACGTCTTTTTTTATAAATTTTCTATCCATATAGGTCTTTTAGTGTATCCATAAGGCATGCGTAATATCCAGTCAATGCCTTGCCTTTTTCAAGATAATAGTTTAATAATATTTCTTTAGCATCCATAAAATGTACACCATAATCTTGCCTGATGGAACAATCTTGATTTGTTTGGTGCTGTCCAAACAAAGCAACTTCTGTCCACTGATTTGACTGTGCCTTTATTTTGGGTGTGTAATGATGAACGGAAATCTCATCCATAGTTACAAATCGGTAAATAAAATCAGTTTTGTTTCTCTTAAACTGATGCAAATTTCCTTGACAACTCTCATTTACTACTCGATGTTCAAATCTTACCAATTTCAAAAGTACACAAAACTCTCCTACTTTAAACAATATATAAGTGAAAAATCTTTTGACAGAATAACTTGATAATTCTTATGTTTACTTACACCCTGTGTGCTACTAAAATGCAAAGCGTTGTTACCCAAGCAACATTCTCTACAGGCAGGTCCAAGATCTTATTAACCAACTCTCATATATTGACATTCAATTTATTTTGTGAATTTTTAAGAATTACATAGTTGCCAGTTTCTACAAAAAAGAAAATTAATTTTACGCAAGATTTTTGTAATTTTTTCACATTTTCAATTTTATAAATTCTAATGAGTTATCCATCGCAAACAAGACCATTAAAACTGTCTTTACACCACTACTGCTCTATCACAGCCAGGAGACTTGCAACATTTAAAACAGCAATGTCAAACCTACTTTCTCACAAAATTTTTTTTAAACCTTCAGCACTACAATTTCATACCCAATACACATAACAACTGGCAAACTGTTCTAAAAATGGATGAAATCATGGTATCATCTATTCCACTGTCTGCAGCAATTGATGAATATGTCACATCTATAATTGTATTATATGTAGTTGCTCATCTCAGCTGTATTGTTATAAGAATAAAATTTCCACATCTCTTCAAAGCTGTCTGTATAAATATAATATTAATTCCTTCATATCCATACAGCTTGTAAAGTTAATCATCAATAGTAATCGTGACTACAGAAGTGTCCGAGGTTTTTGTATTCTCTGGAACTTTGGCAGTTTGTTTTTTTGAGCACTTTGAAACATGTTTATTAAATGTCTGTTTTGACTTAAAGCGGTGTTCACAGTTTTGACAACAATATGGTAGCAGTCCTGCATGAACATCCATATGGTCCTTCAAATTATCCTTCTGTGCAAACACACACCCACAAAAACGACAACCATATGACTTTTTTCCAGCATGATATTCCATATGCTTTTCTAAAGCATCCTGTTGTTTAAAACCTTTATTACATATATTACAATGAACACGTTGAGAAACTAAGTGTACCCTTCTTCTGTGTACCTTCAGTGCACGGATGTGGGGATACGTCTTGTCACACACTTTGCATGTCAAGTGTTGTTCGCCGTCAGCATGAAGCTCTTCATGTTTCTTCAATGCAGCCATGTTCAAAAAACGTTTACCACACATTTCACATGCCCATGAACACTTGTTTTTTTTATTACACGTTTTCACATGAAACTGCAAACCCCCAATGCTTTTGTATACTTTTCCACATTCACTGCACGTCAGTTTAGAATTTATATGAATTTTACGGTGGTTCTCCTTATCTGCTTTACTCAAAAATATATGACCACATTGTCTACACTTATTGTCTGTATGAAGCACTAACTTATGGAAGTTATACAAGCGCCTCACCTTAAAGGTGGCATGACATATTTCACACTTAAATCCCTCACTGTCTTTACAAGGTTTGTCCTTGCTCTTTTTCACGCTACTCGTTTCCTCCTGTGTACTGTTATCATTGCAACTGGTTGCTTCCTTTTCCTGACATGTTTTTACCATACTTCCCATGCATTCATTACCTTTAACATGACTTGCTTCATGTGCCTTTAATGTGGTGATATCCAAAAAACTCTCACCACATGTTTTACATACACAACGTTCTTCATTTTCTGCATGACATTTTTTTATGTGATACTGTAGGGCATCACTGGTTTTAAATAGTTTTCCACATCCAGTGCATGTCCAAGAATCATGCGTCCTATAGTGGTTCTCCATTTCTGTTCCACTTGAAAACATCTTATCACATTTTTCACATTTTAGTTCTGTCTGGACCACTAAATTATGGAAACTTAATGAATGCTTGATTTTGAATCTTGCGTAACACGATTCACAGTTATATGCTTCACTATCTTTACTGGATGATTTGTCTCCAATATTTTCTATCACTTTATTTGCTCCAGCCTGACTAGTACTATCACAACCAGTTTTATTTAAACCATCTTGATTATGTATTGCAACAACCGACCCACAAAGATGCTGAATGTTAATGATGTTTCCCTCGCCACCTGCGTTCAGTGTTACACCAGCTTCGTCCTAAAAAGTGAACAAAAAGCTATTTAAGAAACATCCTCAGAACTTCTAATTTCAAACATCACTTCCTAATAATATATAATAATCCTTTACTGTCTTATACAACTTGACAATGAAAATAATGTCGGCCTAATGGCCAGTAAAAAAATTATTATGTAATTTTCAATCTACTCTTTGATTTTTCCCATCAGCTGTTTTTCCCATTGTACCTGCTGAATGATGAGAATGTTATATAGTAGTGGGAATGTAGTTATTTTTTTCAAACCCCATACTGAGTGAAATACTGATTATCCAGATTGACTATATGGATAATACGGCTGAATGGAATGGTAACTGGGTAAATCTTATTTTTACATGTTAGGTAATGCTATCATTCTCCATAAATGTATATACCAATAACAGTTATAGAATTTAAAAATTCCTCACAATTCATTAAAATAAATTACAACTACTTTTGTATAAGAAATGTAAATTCATAAATACGTACAAAAACTCAAATACACTAAAAATTATAGTTATTTCAATAAATTTCATCACAGTCCGTACATACAGTAACTAAAACAATTCTTTAAAATAGACCGTCTTCTAAAAAATGTCAGGAACTAGTACTATTATTTAATTTTTTAGCTTTTAAAAACAGATTTTCTGTTCAGCAACATAATATTATACAAATGTTTTGGATTTTTCCTAATGCAAATCTACTTTTTTTGCTAGCCCACTACAAATCTGAGCAATCTGGATAATTGGACATTTGGACAATTAGCTATTTGGAAAACAATTATTATAGCACTGTGCTTAACCAATCAGGCAAGTGGGTCAGCACCGGTTTACATTTACTGCAATACCTGTGACTTTATCATTTGTTGTGTTTAAATTACAAATAAACATACTGCTTTATTACAACTTAAATAATGTTTATGAGGTCTGTAAATTAAGTAATAAGACTAATTCAGTAAACCTTTTATTTACAATCAAACTATATCTAGACTCTATCGGCTTCAAAATAGTTCCCTTGGAAAGCCATACAGCACTTTAGACTGTTTTTCCACTTTTCATAAAAGTGCTGGAACTCAGAACCTGAAATCTCCTTCAACTCGTCAGTTACATTTTTTTTTAATGGTGTCTATCATCCCAATGGTGTCCATTGAGATGTTTTTCTAGTCTCGGGAAGAGAAAGTATTGTAGTCACAGGGACTCAAGTCAGGTGAATAAGAGGCTTAGGAACAACAGGGATATTTTTCTTTGCCAAAAATTCATTAACCGAGAGTGTGTGTGTGACTAGGCTGCATTGTCATGATGCAGCATCCAGGTGTTCACGATGGTGGTCTCACGCAGCCAACTCTTTTCCGCAGCCTTTCAAGAATTTCTCGGTAAATATGTTGATTGGCAGTCTGTCCTGTAGGCAAAAACTCCATATGAATAATGCCAGTACTATCAAAGAAACAAATGAACATGGTTTTGATTTTGAATTTGCTCATTTTTGCTTTTTTAGGATGTGGTGAGTTTGGTGTGTGCCACTCCTCGCTCTGGAATTTTGTTTCTGGATCACACTCAAAGATCCATGAGTCATCACCAGTAATAACATTTTTTAGAAAATCAGGATCATTTTCAATTCGTCCTATAAGATCACGGAACACTTCCATCCTGTTGTCTTTCTGTTCAAGTGAGAGGTTTTTGGGACCAATTTCGCTCAAACTTTTCTCACTCTAAATTTGTTTGTAGAAATTTGATAAACTGTAGTGTGGTTCAAATTTAACTGTTCTGCAATGATTCTGACAGTTAATCGACAGTCAGAACGCTCCAAGTCCCTGATTCGATCAACATGACTCTGAGTCGTCAGTTCTTAACATTGACGGTCTTCCAGAGCGTGGATCATCCTTAATTGATTCCCAGCCCTCTGAAACTGCTTTCAACCATCTGAAAACCTGTGCCCTTGACAAAGCTTCATTTCCATACACCTTTGTCAATTTTGTAAAAGTTTCAGTAGCATTGTGCTCAAGTTTAACACAAAACTTGATTGCACAACGTTGCTCGTAATTTAAGTCACTCATTTTTATAACGCATAACAAAAACTCACTTCACAAAAAGCTTGTTTACATTTCACGTTGCAACAATAGGCAATAAAGATTAATACTGAATATCAGTCTGCTGTTTATCTAACCATCTGTGTTAATGGAAACCTTACAGTGTTATGATGAGTTTCATTACTTAATTTACAGATCTCGTATAACTAACATATATGATAAACACATTTAACCTGATTGTTTCATATGTATCAGTTGCTAGATTGAACAATCTGCAATTGTTTACTGATAAGGAATCAAAAATGTTACCGGTCCTTTTTAATGTATAAGTACTATAACACAGACTTGTTAGTCTGCCCTACACAAGCATGTGTGCGCACTCACACACCTCTTTTATGAGTGCTTCTCCAGAGCTCAGAATATTTATACAAAATGAGTAAAAATATACTCTTTATCATAATTAATATATGTTCATAAAATTGTTCTGTAATAGTTATCATTAAATACAATCCAAAAAATAATAATAATAAAGGCACAAAAATTAGCTTCAGAGAGTTGAGGACCCTTTTCTAAGCCTGCTTACTATATATTATATATAATATAAATATAGTATATAAAATAGTAATAAAAAACAGTAAATTTGGAAGTTTGCTGGTTGTCCCTCTAATAATTTTAAGCATTCATTTCATAGTGATCAAAATTTTAAAAATTTATAATTTCATGATCAAGAGACACGCTCGCATACTCGAGTTGACAAACCCAAGCCCGAGTCGTAAATAAGAACGATTAGACACATGTCAGACCCGACGCCTGTGGGAAAACAATGAAGAAACGTCCGAGTACACGCAACAATAGAAAACAGGGAACGTCATTGACAGCACGAAGCTAGCTACGATTTACAACACCAAACAAACCAAACAAAAAAAGGCATAGTCCAGTAGCCTGGTTACGCAGAAGTGAGATGGAACACATGCTGTGGGGTTAAGTTGTAACGAGCACACGTATGAATGCAACACTCAGTAACAAAGGGTGCAGAGAAATCTTGACAAATATGTAGACAAGAGGACGGATATTCAATGAATACTAGAGATATACACAGCCCAGCAGGAAAGCACGCCCTGACGTCAAGTCAGATTTACAACTAGAAAGCGTGGGAGCCGTCCAGGGATGATGCCCAACGAAGAGTTGGTAATTGGCGGAACGAGCGAAGGGTAAATGAACAATTGACCAAGACACTGCAGACTCTTAACAAAAGCTATATCAGAGTGCCTCGACAACGTGGAAACAAAAGGTTGATAGACAGGCGGGCAATTGCTCTAGTTTCTGAGAATCAGCACAACGTTCGTCGCTGGGATATTTCGGGGATGCCCGACCACCAACCAGAGTTTGGCATCTTCCAAAGGAACTGGTGGAGAGAGTAGTGACGACTTGAACGACGAATCAGGAAACCGATGACAAAAATCTACAAGGTGGTAGGAAATTATGAACATATCAACAACAGCCGTAGGCGTAGAGATGAGAAGGTTGCATTCTGGTAGAGAATGATTGATAAAAACTGTTTGCGAGAACGCGGAGCCCAGTAGTAGTAGTAGTAGAAGTAGTAGTAGTAGTGGCAGCAGTAATAACAGAAACGGTAATAGTCGACCCAGTAATTTACCAATAGTTTACTCGACTTACTCAACTTTCAACTCAGTTAATCAATCAGTGAAATTGTAACCAAGTCGCGGTCTTAATCGAACTTAGACATTCAACTCAACCGCAGTTCTACAAAACGTATGTTCGATAGTTTATATGAGTTACCGAACTTACCGTAGTAATCAACAGTGCGAATAGACATAACTATCATTAAATACCAGTGTACACGTGACTCTAGACTACGTCCGACACGCAATATAATGCAATACGCGTGAGTAACAATCCGATAGTAAAACAGTGGGTGACGATTTCAGACACTATTCAACCATAATGATTCTCAATTTTGGGCATATGAACTAAGTGAATTAACATGAACACTAATACGCACATTGCATACATTACATCCAAGGTAGACAAAATAGTTAGCTACCTGAACACGCACACAGCAAACTCTAAAACAAACCACTTCAATGTCGATGATTGCATCTTAACACATGAAGCCGTAAAACACTTAACACCAGCGGAGAAAGTCCAACACCGCACTATACATAACGCGAGTGGAATATTCATTGAGTGAAAGTGAAGTGTTCTTCGATCAATAGTGATTACCATGTACAAGGAACCCACCAACGGATGTAATCCTACACCGATGGAATTTGTGGATAAGCCTTTTGCGAGTTAAGTCCTTATGTTTCTTAAATGCTAGTTGATACATACTACTGCACTGTCTCTTCTTTTCAAAGAGCTACTCCCAAGAGATCTATATAAATCATAAATTTAATAATGTTAATATTAAAGTCATTCATCTGGGGCATTAATGAACGCATTTAGCTAGGAATAAAATATATTTGATTGCTTATTGTTTGTATATATATTATCATGTTGTATTTGATAGTATTGTATGTCTTGTTTTCAGGAAACAACGAATGAATATTATTGTGATTTATGTTATTATGTGTTTTGTTATGTATTTACAGGACATAATTTCATTTGTGATTCAGTAATTTACTTAATCAATGATATAATAAATAAGTAATTATTACATATATACATATATCTTGCGTTCATTATTGCAATTAACCTCAACAATTAATTTATCACGTTCCAAGTGATTTTATCTTGTTACTTACAAAGAGTCTCAAGAATTATGCTAATTATCAGTGGACACACCCAAATCGCCCATTGAAATGTCAGATTAACACGCTCATGTAAATCATATTGATTTGATAACTATATTGAGTCAAATCCGACAAATATAATTTACTTTTCCATATGTATATTAAATATAAATGACACCCAAGGAAAGTGGGGGCATACAAATTTAATTAGACCCAATTCATTAATATATAATTGGATAATTTAATAATTCATAATGATTAGCATAATTGCACTAAACATAAATGGCGCCCATCGCATGGCAAAAGAGAGCAGGCAGTAGTTGTAGTTAGATTAAGTAAAATAATATAATACAATAAGATATTCATAGTGAAAGGTTAGCTTGACTGGTGACTGGATGTTAACAAGGAGTAAAGCTAAAATGGCCAGCAGTAGTTCAGACAGTATGAACTTCGACATCAACAACCAGTTAGGTGTACCCGATAACGGAGAAGAAAACTCTACGGTCGAACCGAACATGACTGAGGAGACATCAGAGGTCAGAGCGCGGGGACCGGGGTCCCAACAACAAGAAGAAGTCACATTACAGTCGTTGATGGACTTCATGAGCAAAAAATTTGAAGAGAACAGAATGAGAGGTTTGAAGAAAACAAAAGAGAACAGAACGAAAATATCACTGTAATTAATGAGAAATTCGACAAACTAGAAGAAAAACTAGACAGTCATAAAGAAGATGTCAAGCGACAGATGGCCGAACAGCTCGCGCAAATACAAGCGGAAATGCGTGACTACAAGACCATTTGTGACGACAAAGTAAGTGAAGTCCTGAAGAAACAGGAGGACACTATGAAAGAATTAAAGGATGACACTACTAAAAAGTTCGAAGAATTGTGGGAAACCAGGGAGTCAGATCGTCAAGAAGTAAAGAACCTCGCACAAAACACACAAACCAGTATTAAGAAGGTCCACAATAAATTAGAATCACACATCAACAATAACCAAAATAAACAAGAAGAATTAAAAACCGAATTATACCACACACTTAGGCAGCAGCAACAAGAACTAGGAGAAACAAACAACACACTACAACAAAAAATTGAAGAAGTAGACGGCAGACAGAAGACGACAGAACAGAAACTGGACGAAAACGTCAAAGAGAGGACAACCCACATTCAAGAACTGAAGTGTCAATTAGAAAGATTGCGGCGACAGATAACCGAAGGGGAGTCTGGGCCAAGTAGAACTGACAACGGACAAGTACAGGTGGAACTTAAATACGATGGAACCGACAGATTCCCGATGGAGTTCCTGAAAGAACTGTCGGAGTTCCAGGAATTGTATTACTCGAATAGTGACATTAAATGGATCGGGAAGCACCTAGAAAAGGACGCTAGTATATGGTGGCGCGTAATCAGGGACCAGATATCCACGTTTGAAGAGTTCAAGGAGGCGTTCACGTTGAAGTATTGGGGATTAGAGCGACAAGACATCATTCGTGATAACCTTGAATATGGGAAATTTGAGTGGCACAGACCGATTACGGCTATCCAGTATATCGAAAGGATCCTATTAGAAAGCCGACAATTAACTCCCACATTGACTGACAGACAGTTGATAAGAAAAATCTCTAGGCATTTTGGTCGTGACCTGCAGATCGCTGTAATCACGCTCGGGATCACCACGATACCAAACTTTGAAGCTTTAATCACTGAATACACAAGTATTCAGCCGAACAATGGAAATAACAGACGGACACATTATCGGCTAGCTAATGAAGAGGAAAGCGGAACTAACAACCGACCGAAGAGTAGCTTTGCAAATAAAAGCGAAAGTGACAAAACACAAGTTTGGCAGGGGAGGCCACAAGGAACTCGTTTTGGGGACAAGCAGTACAATAGAATAAACACTGTTGATTTCGTTAACAGTGCACCAAGCACGAGCAGGGCGACTGACAACACCACCCCAAGGACGGATACCGACAACAATGGTAAAAAAAAAACACCCCTGCACAGCGAGCGACTTAGTTTTTGTAAACAAACACAACTTCACCAATAATGTCAACATTTTATTACCGGATTTGAGGAATGACCTGCTACAAGAATATGACGAGGAAGTTAATAAACAAATATTAAAGTGTCCCGAAATACTTATTAAATTTAACAACGGCATTACGGTGTCGGCACTGATTGACACAGGCTCTGTCATTAACGGCCTATCAGAAGAGTGGTTCAACGTGAATAAGAAGGACATTGAACCATACGAAATTTTACCAATGACAAATTCCCTCATCATTAGTGCGGTTGGGAATAAATCTAAATTAATCAGAAAGCAGATACTGTGCGATATTGAAATTGACGGAATCAAGAATGAATGTGTTTTCTTGGTTATACCAGATCTCATTAAGCCATGCATATTAGGAATAAGTTTTTTACAGGAAGTGGGATGTCGCATCGACGTCGGAAATAAGAAGATTGAGTTAAGGAATGTAGCTGGTGAAGAGGTGCGCGCCGTACCCACCATGAACATCGAACTATTAAATAATGGAGAGGAAGAAGAGATCCTGAGGAATATCAGCGAGAAGATAGGAAGCATGGATTGTCAAGATGAAGAGATATTGGAACGATTGAGGGAAATACTTATAAAGAATAGGAGTGTGTTCAGGGAGTGCCCGGGGAGGATAGAAGGATACGAGCATGAATTTCAAGTCACGGACAGGACGCCCTACTTTCAACAAGGTTGGCCTGTACCACTTGCATATAAGGAAAAGGTAAAGGATGAGATTGACAGGATGCTGCGGTACAGAGTGGGACATAATCGCTGAAATTCATCAGATGTTTGGACATTTAGGGACGAAAAAGTGCATGAAGATGCTCCAGGAACATTTCACGTTCGACCGGATGTTGAAGAGGGTCAAAACTTATATCCAAGCATGCGACGTTTGCCAGAAGTGTAAGGACACCAACAACAAAGAGCTGTTTGGTGGCACACGCGCAGTGATACATACAGCAAGAGGAGATCTGGTAAGCGCGGACTATTATGGACCCCTACCGACAGGAGCAGGTGGCGTTAAATATTTACTCGTAATAGTAGATAATTTTACAAAATACGTTAAGTTATTTACCCTCCGAAGAGCAACAACCACCACGACGTTGCGGAGAATAAAAGTTTATTGTGAAGAGTTCGGACAACCAAGGGCCATTTTGAAGGACAGCGGGACCCAGTTCACTTCCAAAAAGTGGATCAACTGTTTAAAGGAGTTAAACATCCAACCGAAGTTTATCGCAATACGAAACCCTTGTACTAATCTTGCCGAGAGGATTAACCTGCAACTTGGGAACTTGTTCCGAATTTTCGTGAATGACCGACATACTAAATGGTCCCAATACGTAAAGACAATCGAAGCGTGTTTGAATGAGGTGTACCACGAGACAAACGAAATTACCCCTCATGAAGCACACTTCGGTATGAGACCGACACGAGCATGGGAACAATGCTTGGACAAAGGAATCATTAACAGTGAAGGAAAGCACGAGAATAATATATTTGTAAAAATCAAGGAGAAAAGGGAGAAGCACGCGAAGCGTTGCAACGTGAGCAAGAAGATAACGAAGTTCGCAATAGGCGACAAGGTGTTGGTAAGAACATACCATCAGTCAGACGCTATGATGAAAAAAAATCGACACGTTCTTTGAACTATTTTCAGGACCTTATAAGATCAACCGTATCATCAGTGAGGCCACGTACGAGCTCGCGGAATGCGACAGCGATAAAGTACGAGGAAGATTCAACGTGTGACAAATTAAGACATATATGAGCCGGCGAAAGAGGTACGGATTATACAAGAAAGTAATAATGTCTCCGGCTGCTAGATGACTACAAAGCGGAATACATGAATCAGGTAATTGTCCCGCGAGACCAGTCCAGCTAGCCAAAGGATGATGTAAGTTTTACTATACTGTGTTTAATTCAAACTTCAATGTCAATTGTGTTTGTGATCACGATGTATTCTTTATTTACAATGTTAATTAGGTATCTAAGCATCAATGTGTATAGAGTAATTTGATAACGTGTACCATGTATCAAAGGGACATTTATGATACAATGATACAGGGCATTAAATATTTGTGAAGTAATAAATTGATAAAGATGTAGTGAATCGAGTAATTTGCTTATACAATTAATAATTTAAATATGAGACAATCGTTTTGTAACTTTAGGAATAAGCGTCTAGGTATACATCATGAGGTAGGATGAATCCTTAATTGTTTATTAATTATGCATATTTCATTTATTAATGTAATCATTTATAATATGTGTCACAAGTTAATCTTATGTATGTATTTGTTTGTTTAGCGACTATAGTTATGAGACACTAATAGTGAATTAAAAGTATTTTGTTGTTATGTGATTCATCGATGTACGATCGATTGATTTAATTGCTAGCTAATCTTCAGTTAATTTATCATGTTATATATGTATAACGAAAGAATGTAGCTTAAAAACGAAACAAACTGTCTAATGAGTAGATGTAAATATTTTATTTCAATTATTAACATGAAATAATATTGTATAATCCGCATATAGATGGATAGAATGTAAAAAATGCGTTCATTTCACTCAGATGGGCGGCAATAAATTCATATAATCATGTAAGACCCCAAGATAGGGAATAACTATTAATTGCACCATATGAGAGATATAGGTCATCCAACCATGACCATTCCAAGGCAGACGTCCACGACTGGGACAGAGCGCAGAAATTGGATCAGATGTCTCCTGTTAATCCAACATCCAATCCAATTTGGGGACAATATAGTGATCAAAATTTTAAAAATTTATAATTTCATGATCAAGAGACACGCTCGCACTCTTGAGTTGACAAACCCAGGCCCGACTCATAAATAAGAATGATTAGACACATGTCAGACCCGACGCCTGTGGGAAAACAATGAAGAAACGTCTGAGTACATGCAACAATAGAAAACAGGGAACGTCGTTGACAGCACGAAGCTAGCTACGATTTACAATACCAAACAAACCAAACAAAAAAAGGCATAGTCCAGTAGCCTGGTTACGCAGAAGTGAGATGGAACACATGCTGTGGGGTTAAGTTGTAACGAGCACACGTATGAATGCAACACTCAGTAACAAAGGGTGCAGAGAAATCTTGACAAATATGTAGACAAGAGGACGGATATTCAATGAATACTAGAGATATACACAGCCCAGCAGGAAAGCACACCCTGACGTCAAGTCAGATTTACAACTAGAAAGCGTGGGAGCTGTCCAGGGATGACGCCCAACGAAGAGTTGGTAATTGGCGGAACAAGCGAAGGGTAAATGAACAATTGACCAAGACACTGCAGACTCTTAACAAAAGCTATATCAGAGTGCCTCGACAACGTGGAAACAAAAGGTTGATAGACAGGCGGGCAATTGCTCTAGTTTCTGAGAATCAGCACAACGTTCGTCGCTGGGATATTTCGGGGATGCCCGACCACCAACCAGAGTTTGGCATCTTCCAAAGGAACTGGTGGAGAGAGTAGTGATGACTTGAACGACGAATCAGGAAACCGATGACAAAAATCTACAAGGTGGTAGGAAATTATGAACATATCAACAACAGCCGTAGGCGTAGAGATGAGAAGGTTGCATTCTGGTAGAGAATGATTGATAAAAACTGTTTGCGAGAACGCGGAGCCCAGTAGTAGTAGTAGTAGAAGTAGTAGTAGTAGTGGCAGCAGTAATAACAGAAACGGTAATAGTCGACCCAGTAATTTACCAATAGTTTACTCGACTTACTCAACTTTCAACTCAGTTAATCAATCAGTGAAATTGTAACCAAGTCGCGGTCTTAATCGAACTTAGACATTCAACTCAATCGCAGTTCTACAAAACGTATGTTCGATAGTTTATATGAGTTACCGAACTTACCGTAGTAATCAACAGTGCGAATAGACATAACTATCGTTAAATACCAGTGTACACGTGACTCTAGACTACGTCCGACACGCAATATAATGCAATACGAGTGAGTAACAATCCGATAGTAAAACAGTGGGTGACGATTTCAGACACTATTCAACCATAATGATTCTCAATTTTGGGCATATGAACTAAGTGAATTAACACGAACACTAATACGCACATTGCATACATTACGTCCAAGGTAGACAAAATAGTTAGCTACCTGAACACGCACACAGCAAACTCTAAAACAAACCACTTCAATGTCGATGATTGCATCTTAACACATGAAGCCGTAAAACACTTAACACCAGCGGAGAAAGTCCAACACCGCACTATACATAACGCGAGTGGAATATTCATTGAGTGAAAGTGAAGTGTTCTTCGATCAATAGTGATTACCATGTACAAGGAACCCACCAACGGATGTAATCCTACACCGATGGAATTTGTGGATAAGCCTTTTGCGAGTTAAGTCCTTATGTTTCTTAAATGCTAGTTGATACATACTACTGCACTGTCTCTTCTTTTCAAAGAGCTACTCCCAAGAGATCTATATAAATCATAAATTTAATAATGTTAATATTAAAGTCATTCATCTGGGGCATTAATGAACGCATTTAGCTAGGAATAAAATATATTTGATTGCTTATTGTTTGTATATATATTATCATGTTGTATTTGATAGTATTGTATGTCTTGTTTTCAGGAAACAACGAATGAATATTATTGTGATTTATGTTATTATGTGTTTTGTTATGTATTTACAGGACATAATTTCATTTGTGATTCAGTAATTTACTTAATCAATGATATAATAAATAAGTAATTATTACATATATACATATATCTTGCGTTCATTATTGCAATTAACCTCAACAATTAATTTATCACGTTCCAAGTGATTTTATCTTGTTACTTACAAAGAGTCTCAAGAATTATGCTAATTATCAGTGGACACACCCAAATCGCCCATTGAAATGTCAGATTAACACGCTCATGTAAATCATATTGATTTGATAACTATATTGAGTCAAATCCGACAAATATAATTTACTTTTCCATATGTATATTAAATATAAATGACACCCAAGGAAAGTGGGGGCATACAAATTTAATTAGACCCAATTCATTAATATATAATTGGATAATTTAATAATTCATAATGATTAGCATAATTGCACTAAACATAAATGGCGCCCATCGCATGGCAAAAGAGAGCTGGCAGTAGTTGTAGTTAGATTAAGTAAAATAATATAATACAATAAGATATTCATAGTGTAAGGTTAGCTTGACTGGTGACTGGATGTAACAAGGAGTAAAGCTAAAATGGCCAGCAGTAGTTCAGACAGTATGAACTTCGACATCAACAACCAGTTAGGTGTACCCGATAACGGAGAAGAAAACTCTACGGTCGAACCGAACATGATTGAGGAGACATCAGAGGTCAGAGCGCGGGGACCGGGGTCCCAACAACAAGAAGAAGTCACATTACAGTCGTTGATGGACTTCATGAGCAAAAAATTTGAAGAGAACAGAATGAGAGGTTTGAAGAAAACAAAAGAGAACAGAACGAAAATATCACTGTAATTAATGAGAAATTCGACAAACTAAAAGAAAAACTAGACAGTCATAAAGAAGATGTCAAGCGACAGATGGCCGAACAGCTCGCGCAAATACAAGCGGAAATGCGTGACTACAAGACCATTTGTGACGACAAAGTAAGTGAAGTCCTGAAGAAACAGGAGGACACTATGAAAGAATTAAAGGATGACACTACTAAAAAGTTCGAAGAAGTGTGGGAAACAAGGGAGTCAGATCGTCAAGAAGTAAAGAACCTCGCACAAAACACACAAACCAGTATTAAGAAGGTCCACAATAAATTAGAATCACACATCAACAATAACCAAAAGAAACAAGAAGAATTAAAAACCGAATTATACCACACACTTAGGCAGCAGCAACAAGAACTAGGAGAAACAAACAACACACTACAACAAAAAATTGAAGAAGTAGACGGCAGACAGAAGACGACAGAACAGAAACTGGACGAAAACATCAAAGAGAGGACAACCCACATTCAAGAACTGAAGTGTCAATTAGAAAGATTGCGGCGACAGATAACCGAAGGGGAGTCTGGGCCAAGTAGAACTGTCAACGGACAAGTACAGGTGGAACTTAAATACGATGGAACCGACAGATTCCCGATGGAGTTCCTGAAAGAACTGTCGGAGTTCCAGGAATTGTATTACTCGAATAGTGACATTAAATGGATCGGGAAGCACCTAGAAAAGGACGCTAGTATATGGTGGCGCGTAATCAGGGACCAGATATCCACGTTTGAAGAGTTCAAGGAGGCGTTCACGTTGAAGTATTGGGGATTAGAGCGACAAGACATCATTCGTGATAACCTTGAATATGGGAAATTTGAGTGGCACGGACCGATTACGGCTATCCAGTATATCGAAAGGATCCTATTAGAAAGCCGACAATTAACTCCCACATTGACTGACAGACAGTTGATAAGAAAAATCTCTAGGCATTTTGGTCGTGACCTGCAGATCGCTGTAATCACGCGCGGGATCACCACGACACCAAACTTTGAAGCTTTAATCACTGAATACACAAGTATTCAGCTGAACAATGGAAATAACAGACGGACACATTATCGGCTAGCTAATGAAGAGGAAAGCGGAACTAACAACCGACTGAAGAGTAGCTTTGCAAATAAAAGCGAAAGTGACAAAAAACAAGTTTGGCAGGGGAGGCCACAAGGAACTCGTTTTGGGGACAAGCAGTACAATAGAATAAACACTGTTGATTTCGTTAACAGTGCACCAAGCACGAGCAGGGCGACCGACAACACCACCCCAAGGACGGATACCGACAACAATGGTAAAAAAAAAAACACCCCTGCACAGCGAGCGACTTAGTTTTTGTAAACAAACACAACTTCACCAATAATGTCAACATTTTATTACCGGATTTGAGGAATGACCTGCTACAAGAATATGACGAGGAAGTTAATAAACAAATATTAAAGTGTCCCGAAATACTTATTAAATTTAACAACGGCATTACGGTGTCGGCACTGATTGACACAGGCTCTGTCATTAACGGCCTATCAGAAGAGTGGTTCAACGTGAATAAGAAGGACATTGAACCATACGAAATTTTACCAATGACAAATTCCCTCATCATTAGTGCGGTTGGGAATAAATCTAAATTAATCAGAAAGCAGATACTGTGCGATATTGAAATTGACGGAATCAAGAATGAATGTGTTTTCTTGGTTATACCAGATCTCATTAAGCCATGCATATTAGGAATAAGTTTTTTACAGGAAGTGGGATGTCGCATCGACGTCGGAAATAAGAAGATTGAGTTAAGGAATGTAGCTGGTGAAGAGGTGCGCGCCGTACAGACCATGAACATCGAACTATTAAATAATGGAGAGGAAGAAGAGATCCTGAGGAATATCAACGAGAAGATAGGAAGCATGGATTGTCAAGATGAAGAGATATTGGAACGATTGAGGGAAATACTTATAAAGAATAGGAGTGTGTTCAGGGAGTGCCCGGGGAGGATAGAAGGATACGAGCATGAATTTCAAGTCACGGACAGGACGCCCTACTTTCAACAAGGTTGGCCTGTACCACTTGCATATAAGGAAAAGGTAAAGGATGAGATTGACAGGATGCTGCGGTACGGAGTGGGACATAATCGCTGAAATTCATCAGATGTTTGGACATTTAGGGACGAAAAAGTGCATGAAGATGCTCCAGGAACATTTCACGTTCGACCGGATGTTGAAGAGGGTCAAAACTTATATCCAAGCATGCGACGTTTGCCAGAAGTGTAAGGACACCAACAACAAAGAGCTGTTTGGTGGCACACGCACAGTGATACCTACAGCAAGAGGAGATCTGGTAAGCGCGGACTATTATGGACCCCTACCGACAGGAGCAGGTGGCGTTAAATATTTACTCGTAATAGTAGATAATTTTACAAAATACGTTAAGTTATTTACCCTCCGAAGAGCAACAACCACCACGACGTTGCGGAGAATAAAAGTTTATTGTGAAGAGTTCGGACAACCAAGGGCCATTTTGAAGGACAGCGGGACCCAGTTCACTTCCAAAAAGTGGATCAACTGTTTAAAGGAGTTAAACATCCAACCGAAGTTTATCGCAATACGAAACCCTTGTACTAATCTTGCCGAGAGGATTAACCTGCAACTTGGGAACTTGTTCCGAATTTTCGTGAATGACCGACATACTAAATGGTCCCAATACGTAAAGACAATCGAAGCGTGTTTGAATGAGGTGTACCACGAGACAAACGAAATTACCCCTCATGAAGCACACTTCGGTATGAGACCGACACGAGCATGGGAACAATGCTTGGACAAAGGAATCATTAACAGTGAAGGAAAGCACGAGAATAATATATTTGTAAAAATCAAGGAGAAAAGGGAGAAGCACGCGAAGCGTTGCAACGTGAGCAAGAAGATAACGAAGTTCGCAATAGGCGACAAGGTGTTGGTAAGAACATACCATCAGTCAGACGCTATGATGAAAAAAAATCGACACGTTCTTTGAACTATTTTCAGGACCTTATAAGATCAACCGTATCATCAGTGAGGCCACGTACGAGCTCGCGGAATGCGACAGCGATAAAGTACGAGGAAGATTCAACGTGTGACAAATTAAGACATATATGAGCCGGCGAAAGAGGTACGGATTATACAAGAAAGTAATAATGACTCCGGCTGCTAGATGACTACAAAGCGGAATACATGAATCAGGTAATTGTCCCGCGAGACCAGTCCAGCTAGCCAAAGGATGATGTAAGTTTTACTATACTGTGTTTAATTCAAACTTCAATGTCAATTGTGTTTGTGATCACGATGTATTCTTTATTTACAATGTTAATTAGGTATCTAAGCATCAATGTGTATAGAGTAATTTGATAACGTGTACCATGTATCAAAGGGACATTTATGATACAATGATACAGGGCATTTGTGAAGTAATAAATTGATAAAGATGTAGTGAATCGAGTAATTTGCTTATACAATTAATAATTTAAATATGAGACAATCGTTTTGTAACTTTAGGAATAAGCGTCTAGGTATACATCATGAGGTAGGATGAATCCTTAATTGTTTATTAATTATGCATATTTCATTTATTAATGTAATCATTTATAATATGTGTCACAAGTTAATCTTATGTATGTATTTGTTTGTTTAGCTACTATAGTTATGAGACACTAATAGTGAATTAAAAGTATTTTGTTGTTATGTGATTCATCGATTTACGATCGATTGATTTAATTGCTAGCTAATCTTCAGTTAATTTATCATGTTATATATGTATAACGAAAGAATGTAGCTTAAAAACGAAACAAACTGTCTAATGAGTAGATGTAAATATTTTATTTCAATTATTAACATGAAATAATATTGTATAATCCGCATATAGATGGATAGAATGTCAAAAATGCGTTCATTTCACTCAGATGGGCGGCAATAAATTCATATAATCATGTAAGACCCCAAGATAGGGAATAACTATTAATTGCACCATATGAGAGATATAGGTCATCCAACCATGACCATTCCAAGGCAGACGTCCACGACTGGGACAGAGCGCAGAAATTGGATCAGATGTCTCCTGTTAATCCAACATCCAATCCAATTTGGGGACAATATAGTGATCAAAATTTTAAAAATTTATAATTTCATGATCAAGAGACACGCTCGCACTCTTGAGTTGACAAACCCAGGCCCGACTCATAAATAAGAATGATTAGACACATGTCAGACCCGACGCCTGTGGGAAAACAATGAAGAAACGTCTGAGTACATGCAACAATAGAAAACAGGGAACGTCGTTGACAGCACGAAGCTAGCTACGATTTACAATACCAAACAAACCAAACAAAAAAAGGCATAGTCCAGTAGCCTGGTTACGCAGAAGTGAGATGGAACACATGCTGTGGGGTTAAGTTGTAACGAGCACACGTATGAATGCAACAAAGGGTGCAGAGAAATCTTGACAAATATGTAGACAAGAGGACGGATATTCAATGAATACTAGAGATATACACAGCCCAGCAGGAAAGCACACCCTGACGTCAAGTCAGATTTACAACTAGAAAGCGTGGGAGCTGTCCAGGGATGACGCCCAACGAAGAGTTGGTAATTGGCGGAACAAGCGAAGGGTAAATGAACAATTGACCAAGACACTGCAGACTCTTAACAAAAGCTATATCAGAGTGCCTCGACAACGTGGAAACAAAAGGTTGATAGACAGGCGGGCAATTGCTCTAGTTTCTGAGAATCAGCACAACGTTCGTCGCTGGGATATTTCGGGGATGCCCGACCACCAACCAGAGTTTGGCATCTTCCAAAGGAACTGGTGGAGAGAGTAGTGACGACTTGAACGACGAATCAGGAAACCGATGACAAAAATCTACAAGGTGGTAGGAAATTATGAACATATCAACAACAGCCGTAGGCATAGAGATGAGAAGGTTGCATTCTGGTAGAGAATGATTGATAAAAACTGTTTGCGAGAACGCGGAGCCCAGTAGTAGTAGTAGTAGAAGTAGTAGTAGTAGTGGCAGCAGTAATAACAGAAATGGTAATAGTCGACCCAGTAATTTACCAATAGTTTACTCGACTTACTCAACTTTCAACTCAGTTAATCAATCAGTGAAATTGTAACCAAGTCGCGGTCTTAATCGAACTTAGACATTCAACTCAATCGCAGTTCTACAAAACGTATGTTCGATAGTTTATATGAGTTACCGAACTTACCGTAGTAATCAACAGTGCAAATAGACATAACTATCGTTAAATACCAGTGTACACGTGACTCTAGACTACGTCCGACACGCAATATAATGCAATACGAGTGAGTAACAATCCGATAGTAAAACAGTGGGTGACGATTTCAGACACTATTCAACCATAATGATTCTCAATTTTGGGCATATGAACTAAGTGAATTAACACGAACACTAATACGCACATTGCATACATTACGTCCAAGGTAGACAAAATAGTTAGCTACCTGAACACGCACACAGCAAACTCTAAAACAAACTTCAATGTCGATGATTGCATCTTAACACATGAAGCCGTAAAACACTTAACACCAGCGGAGAAAGTCCAACACCGCACTATACATAACGCGAGTGGAATATTCATTGAGTGAAAGTGAAGTGTTCTTCGATCAATAGTGATTACCATGAACAAGGAACCCACCAACGGATGTAATCCTACACCGATGGAATTTGTGGATAAGCCTTTTGCGAGTTAAGTCCTTATGTTTCTTAAATGCTAGTTGATACATACTACTGCACTGTCTCTTCTTTTCAAAGAGCTACTCCCAAGAGATCTATATAAATCATAAATTTAATAATGTTAATATTAAAGTCATTCATCTGGGGCATTAATGAACGCATTTAGCTAGGAATAAAATATATTTGATTGCTTATTGTTTGTATATATATTATCATGTTGTATTTGATAGTATTGTATGTCTTGTTTTCAGGAAACAACGAATGAATATTATTGTGATTTATGTTATTATGTGTTTTGTTATGTATTTACAGGACATAATTTCATTTGTGATTCAGTAATTTACTTAATCAATGATATAATAAATAAGTAATTATTACATATATACATATATCTTGCGTTCATTATTGCAATTAACCTCAACAATTAATTTATCACGTTCCAAGTGATTTTATCTTGTTACTTACAAAGAGTCTCAAGAATTATGCTAATTATCAGTGGACACACCCAAATCGCCCATTGAAATGTCAGATTAACACGCTCATGTAAATCATATTGATTTGATAACTATATTGAGTCAAATCCGACAAATATAATTTACTTTTCCATATGTATATTAAATATAAATGACACCCAAGGAAAGTGGGGGCATACAAATTTAATTAGACCCAATTCATTAATATATAATTGGATAATTTAATAATTCATAATGATTAGCATAATTGCACTAAACATAAATGGCGCCCATCGCATGGCAAAAGAGAGCAGGCAGTAGTTGTAGTTAGATTAAGTAAAATAATATAATACAATAAGATATTCATAGTGAAAGGTTAGCTTGACTGGTGACTGGATGTTAACAAGGAGTAAAGCTAAAATGGCCAGCAGTAGTTCAGACAGTATGAACTTCGACATCAACAACCAGTTAGGTGTACCCGATAACGGAGAAGAAAACTCTACGGTCGAACCGAACATGACTGAGGAGACATCAGAGGTCAGAGCGCGGGGACCGGGGTCCCAACAACAAGAAGAAGTCACATTACAGTCGTTGATGGACTTCATGAGCAAAAAATTTGAAGAGAACAGAATGAGAGGTTTGAAGAAAACAAAAGAGAACAGAACGAAAATATCACTGTAATTAATGAGAAATTCGACAAACTAGAAGAAAAACTAGACAGTCATAAAGAAGATGTCAAGCGACAGATGGCCGAACAGCTCGCGCAAATACAAGCGGAAATGCGTGACTACAAGACCATTTGTGACGACAAAGTAAGTGAAGTCCTGAAGAAACAGGAGGACACTATGAAAGAATTAAAGGATGACACTACTAAAAAGTTCGAAGAAGTGTGGGAAACAAGGGAGTCAGATCGTCAAGAAGTAAAGAACCTCGCACAAAACACACAAACCAGTATTAAGAAGGTCCACAATAAATTAGAATCACACATCAACAATAACCAAAAGAAACAAGAAGAATTAAAAACCGAATTATACCACACACTTAGGCAGCAGCAACAAGAACTAGGAGAAACAAACAACACACTACAACAAAAAATTGAAGAAGTAGACGGCAGACAGAAGACGACAGAACAGAAACTGGACGAAAACATCAAAGAGAGGACAACCCACATTCAAGAACTGAAGTGTCAATTAGAAAGATTGCGGCGACAGATAACCGAAGGGGAGTCTGGGCCAAGTAGAACTGTCAACGGACAAGTACAGGTGGAACTTAAATACGATGGAACCGACAGATTCCCGATGGAGTTCCTGAAAGAACTGTCGGAGTTCCAGGAATTGTATTACTCGAATAGTGACATTAAATGGATCGGGAAGCACCTAGAAAAGGACGCTAGTATATGGTGGCGCGTAATCAGGGACCAGATATCCACGTTTGAAGAGTTCAAGGAGGCGTTCACGTTGAAGTATTGGGGATTAGAGCGACAAGACATCATTCGTGATAACCTTGAATATGGGAAATTTGAGTGGCACGGACCGATTACGGCTATCCAGTATATCGAAAGGATCCTATTAGAAAGCCGACAATTAACTCCCACATTGACTGACAGACAGTTGATAAGAAAAATCTCTAGGCATTTTGGTCGTGACCTGCAGATCGCTGTAATCACGCGCGGGATCACCACGACACCAAACTTTGAAGCTTTAATCACTGAATACACAAGTATTCAGCTGAACAATGGAAATAACAGACGGACACATTATCGGCTAGCTAATGAAGAGGAAAGCGGAACTAACAACCGACTGAAGAGTAGCTTTGCAAATAAAAGCGAAAGTGACAAAAAACAAGTTTGGCAGGGGAGGCCACAAGGAACTCGTTTTGGGGACAAGCAGTACAATAGAATAAACACTGTTGATTTCGTTAACAGTGCACCAAGCACGAGCAGGGCGACCGACAACACCACCCCAAGGACGGATACCGACAACAATGGTAAAAAAAAAAACACCCCTGCACAGCGAGCGACTCAGTTTTTGTAAACAAACACAACTTCACCAATAATGTCAACATTTTATTACCGGATTTGAGGAATGACCTGCTACAAGAATATGACGAGGAAGTTAATAAACAAATATTAAAGTGTCCCGAAATACTTATTAAATTTAACAACGGCATTACGGTGTCGGCACTGATTGACACAGGCTCTGTCATTAACGGCCTATCAGAAGAGTGGTTCAACGTGAATAAGAAGGACATTGAACCATACGAAATTTTACCAATGACAAATTCCCTCATCATTAGTGCGGTTGGGAATAAATCTAAATTAATCAGAAAGCAGATACTGTGCGATATTGAAATTGACGGAATCAAGAATGAATGTGTTTTCTTGGTTATACCAGATCTCATTAAGCCATGCATATTAGGAATAAGTTTTTTACAGGAAGTGGGATGTCGCATCGACATCGGAAATAAGAAGATTGAGTTAAGGAATGCAGCTGGTGAAGAGGTGCGCGCCGTACCCATCATGAACATCGAACTATTAAATAATGGAGAGGAAGAAGAGATCCTGAGGAATATCAACGAGAAGATAGGAAGCATGGATTGTCAAGATGAAGAGATATTGGAACGATTGAGGGAAATACTTATAAAGAATAGGAGTGTGTTCAGGGAGTGCCCGGGGAGGATAGAAGGATACGAGCATGAATTTCAAGTCACGGACAGGACGCCCTACTTTCAACAAGGTTGGCCTGTACCACTTGCATATAAGGAAAAGGTAAAGGATGAGATTGACAGGATGCTGCGGTACGGAGTGGGACATAATCGCTGAAATTCAACAGATGTTTGGACATTTAGGGACGAAAAAGTGCATGAAGATGCTCCAGGAACATTTCTCGTTCGACCGGATGTTGAAGAGGGTCAAAACTTATATCCAAGCATGCGACGTTTGCCAGAAGTGTAAGGACACCAACAACAAAGAGCTGTTTGGTGGCACACGCGCAGTGATACCTACAGCAAGAGGAGATCTGGTAAGCGCGGACTATTATGGACCCCTACCGACAGGAGCAGGTGGCGTTAAATATTTACTCGTAATAGTAGATAATTTTACAAAATACGTTAAGTTATTTACCCTCCGAAGAGCAACAACCACCACGACGTTGCGGAGAATAAAAGTTTATTGTGAAGAGTTCGGACAACCAAGGGCCATTTTGACGGACAGCGGGACCCAGTTCACTTCCAAAAAGTGGATCAACGGTTTAAAGGAGTTAAACATCCAACCGAAGTTTACCGCAATACGAAACCCTTGTACTAATCTTGCCGAGAGGATTAACCTGCAACTTGGGAACTTGTTCCGAATTTTCATGAATGACCGACATACTAAATGGTCCCAATACGTAAAGGCAATCGAAGCGTGTTTGAACGAGGTGTACCACGAGACAATCGAAATTACCCCTCATGAAGCACACCTCGGTATGAGACCGACACGAGCATGGGAACAATGCTTGGACAAAGGAATCATTAACAGTGAAGGAAAGCACGAGAATAATATATTTGTAAAAAAATCAAGGAGAAAAGGGAGAAGCACGCGAAGCGTTCCAACGAGAGTAAGAAGATAACAAAGTTCGCAATAGGTGACAAGGTGTTGGTAAGAACATACCATCAGTCAGACACTATGATGAAAAAAAATCGACAAGTTCTTTGAACTATTTTCAGGACCTTATAAGATCAACCGTATCATCGGCGAGGCCACGTACGAGCTCGCGGAATGCGACAGCGATAAAGTACGAAGAAGGTTCAACGTGCGACAAATTAAGACATATATGAGCCGGCGAAAGAGGTACGGATTATACAAGAAAGTAGTAATGACTCCGGCTGCTAGATGACTACAAAGCGGAATACATGAATCAGGTAATTGTCCCGCGAGACCAGTCCAGCTAGCCAAAGGATGATGTAAGTTTTACTATACTGTGTTTAATTCAAACTTCAATGTCAATTGTGTTTGTGATCACGATGTATTCTTTATTTACAATGTTAATTAGGTATCTAAGCATCAATGTGTATAGAGTAATTTGATAACGTGTACCATGTATCAAAGGGACATTTATGATACAATGATACAGGGCATTAAATATTTGTGAAGTAATAAATTGATAAAGATGTAGTGAATCGAGTAATTTGCTTATACAATTAATAATTTAAATATGAGACAATCGTTTTGTAACTTTAGGAATAAGCGTCTAGGTATACATCATGAGGTAGGATGAATCCTTAATTGTTTATTAATTATGCATATTTCATTTATTAATGTAATCATTTATAATATGTGTCACAAGTTAATCTTATGTATGTATTTGTTTGTTTAGCGACTATAGTTATGAGACACTAATAGTGAATTAAAAGTATTTTGTTGTTATGTGATTCATCGATGTACGATCGATTGATTTAATTGCTAGCTAATCTTCAGTTAATTTATCATGTTATATATGTATAACGAAAGAATGTAGCTTAAAAACGAAACAAACTGTCTAATGAGTAGATGTAAATATTTTATTTCAATTATTAACATGAAATAATATTGTATAATCCGCATATAGATGGATAGAATGTAAAAAATGCGTTCATTTCACTCAGATGGGCGGCAATAAATTCATATAATCATGTAAGACCCCAAGATAGGGAATAACTATTAATTGCACCATATGAGAGATATAGGTCATCCAACCATGACCATTCCAAGGCAGACGTCCACGACTGGGACAGAGCGCAGAAATTGGATCAGATGTCTCCTGTTAATCCAACATCCAATCCAATTTGGGGACAATATAGTGATCAAAATTTTAAAAATTTATAATTTCATGATCAAGAGACACGCTCGCACACTCGAGTTGACAAACCCAGGCCCGAGTCATAAATAAGAACGATTAGACACACGTCAGACCCGACGCCTGTGGGAAAACAATGAAGAAACGTCTGAGTACACGCAACAATAGAAAACAGGGAACGTCGTTGACAGCACGAAGCTAGCTACGATTTACAACACCAAACAAACCAAACAAAAAAAGGGATAGTCCAGTAGCCTGGTTACGCAGAAGTGAGATGGAACACATGCTGTGGGGTTAAGTTGTAACGAGCACACGTATGAATGCAACACTCAGTAACAAAGGGTGCAGAGAAATCTTGACAAATATGTAGACAAGAGGACGGATATTCAATGAATACTAGAGATATACACAGCCCAGCAGGAAAGCACGCCCTGACGTCAAGTCAGATTTACGACTAGAAAGCGTGGGAGCCGTCCAGGGATGATGCCCAACGAAGAGTTGGTAATTGGCGGAACGAGCGAAGGGTAAATGAACAATTGACCAAGACACTGCAGACTCTTAACAAAAGCTATATCAGAGTGCCTCGACAACGTGGAAACAAAAGGTTGATAGACAGGCGGGCAATTGCTCTAGTTTCTGAGAATCATCAGAACGTTCGTCGCTGGGATATTTCGGGGATGCCCGACCACCAACCAGAGTTTGGCATCTTCCAAAGGAACTGGTGGAGAGAGTAGCGACGACTTGAACGACGAATCAGGAAACCGATGACAAAAATCTACAAGGTGGTACGAAATTATGAACCTATCAACAACAGCCGTAGGCGTAGAGATGAGAAGGTTGCATTCTGGTAGAGAATGATTGATAAAAACTGTTTGCGAGAACGCGGAGCCCAGTAGTAGTAGTAGTAGTAGGAGTAGTAGTAGAAGTAGTAGTAGTAGTAGTGGCGGCGGAAATAACAGAAATGGTAATAGTCGACCCAGTAATTTACCAATAGTTTACTCGACTTACTCAACTTTCAACTCGGTTAATCAATCAGTGAAATTGTAACCAAGTCGCGGTCTTAATCGAACTTAGACATTCAACTCAATCGCAGTTCTACAAAACGTTATGTTCTATAGTTTATATGAGTTACCGAACTTACCATAGTAATCAACAGTGCGAATAGACATAACTATCGTTAAATAACAGTGTACACGTGACTCTAGACTACGTCCGACACGCAATATAATGCAATACGAGTGAGTAACAATCCGATAGTAAAACAGTGGGTGACGATTTCAGACACTATTCAACCATAATGATTCTCAATTTTGGGCATATGAACTAAGTGAATTAACACGAACACTAATACGCACATTGCATACATTACGTCCAAGGTAGACAAAATAGTTAGCTACCTGAACACGCACACAGCAAACTCTAAAACAAACCACTTCAATGTCGATGATTGCATCTTAACACATGAAGCCGTAAAACACTTAACACCAGCGGAGAAAGTCCAACACCGCACTATACATAACGCGAGTGGAATATTCATTGAGTGAAAGTGAAGTGTTCTTCGATCAATAGTGATTACCATGTACAAGGAACCCACCAACGGATGTAATCCTACACCGATGGAATTTGTGGATAAGCCTTTTGCGAGTTAAGTCCTTATGTTTCTTAAATGCTAGTTGATACATACTACTGCACTGTCTCTTCTTTTCAAAGAGCTACTCCCAAGAGATCTATATAAATCATAAATTGAATAATGTTAATATTAAAGTCATTCATCTGGGGCATTAATGAACGCATTTAGCTAGGAATAAAATATATTTGATTGCTTACTGTTTGTATATATATTATCATGTTGTATTTGATAGTATTGTATGTCTTGTTTTCAGGAAACAGCGAATGAATATTATTGTGATTTATGTTATTATGTGTTTTGTTATGTATTTACAGGACATAATTTCATTTGTGATTCAGTAATTTACTTAATGAATGATATAATAAATAAGTAATTATTACATATATACATATATCTTGCGTTCATTATTGCAATTAACCTCAACAATTAATTTATCACGTTCCAAGTGATTTTATCTTGTTACTTACAAAGAGTCTCAAGAATTATGCTAATTATCAGTGGACACACCCAAATCGCCCATTGAAATGTCAGATTAACACGCTCATGTAAATCATATTGATTTGATAACTATATTGAGTCAAATCCGACAAATATAATTTACTTTTCCATATGTATATTAAATATAAATGACACCCAAGGAAAGTGGGGGCACACAAATTTAATTAGACCCAATTCATTAATACATAATTGGATAATTTAATAATTCATAATGATTAGCATAATTGCACTAAACATAAATGGCGCCCATCGCATGGCAAAAGAGAGCAGGCAGTAGTTGTAGTTAGATTAAGTAAAATAATATAATACAATAAGATATTCATAGTGTAAGGTTAGCTTGACTGGTGACTGGATGTTAACAAGGAGTAAAGCTAAAATGGCCAGCAGTAGTTCAGACAGTATGAACTTCGACATCAACAACCAGTTAGGTGTACCCGATAACGGAGAAGAAAACTCTACGGTCGAACCGAACATGACTGAGGAGACATCAGAGGTCAGAGCGCGGGGACCGGGGTCCCAACAACAAGAAGAATTCACATTACAGTCGTTGATGGACTTCATGAGCAAAAAATTTGAAGAGAACAGAATGAGAGGTTTGAAGAAAACAAAAGAGAACAGAACGAAAATATCACTGTAATTAATGAGAAATTCGACAAACTAGAAGAAAAACTAGACAGTCATAAAGAAGATGTTGTAGCGTGTCAATTTTTGGGTATTTTTATTTTTAACAGTTTGGGGCATTTATATTTTTTGTTTCTTTCATTTTGGGCGGGTTTGTAAAAAAGTTCTGAAAATTATTGTGCAACGTATTTCTCCGTGTAACAGAACGATGTTGAGAAACAGTCTGAAACAAAGCAGTGAGACGCAGTTGTTATTGTGTAGAGCGGCGAGCGAAGAATTTGCCCCCTTCAAAATTCGCAGAACTCTGTACATGTGTGTCAACGCTCAAGCGCAACTACACCCGCACGCGCTTGAAAGGACGCTCTGGACTAAAAACTAAGATGGCCAGAGCGTAAAAATATTCGTCGTCTTCTCCAAGACCTCCCGGAAACACTGCTAACGCCCCGCCTACTGTTGGTGACATCAGCAGAGCAGAAGCCAATATCGTGCTCTGGTACCCGGAATATAACTATGCTATTCCATATATAAAATGGTTACCTCACAACAACTGAGTATGAGCGACGAAAACATAGTGGCAGTGAACCACAGTTTCCCTCCAGAGAAAGTAAGATGTACCTGTTACGTTCCAGTTCCAGTCTACCAGTTGAAGCCACCGGCGCCGGTACAATTAAAGTAGGCTCGCCAACAAAGTTTTAATTTATCAGTAGAAAAAGTGGTAATGCCAGCAAATTTTTATGTGACCGCGGTCAATCCAACTTGAAGTAGTGAAACCAGTATTTTTTCGGAAAGATAACAATCAACATTCTCTTAAAACTATGAGTGCGCGTAGGAACCACGTGCCAACGGTTTACGTAAGGGCCGGGGTGGGCTTAAGATAAAATGTTAAGGGCTTTGTAAATTCTGGGTATATGTGTGCGTGTGCAATGCTGGGCTGTCCTATGTTTGTGTGTGTATGAAGTTATATAATTGTCCATGATAAGGTAAGCTATAGTCAGTAAGGTGCAAGAGTTGCACAACATGTAACGAGAAGATTTAACATTTCAACATTTCTGAGTAATAAAAAAAATATGATTTCTCTTCCATACAATTGAGAGTTAAATTATTTCAATGCCTTATTTCGTTATATGTATCGTCAGAGTTCGTCGAACGAAATGGGTTTACCTACACTACGAGATCCGGCCAGATCCAAGTCGTAAGGTAAGTGGAAGTGTTAACTTAATTTGAATAAATAATATACCGAAAAGTAAAAGTTACAATTGGTGCCATGACCAGGATTTAATATAACTGAAGAGGGGTTATCTTAACGCCGGCCTACATCTGACGATGCATAGCAAAGTAGGGTTGCGAAAGCAAATTGATTTTGTAAAATATCAGTTTTGAAATAAAATCACTAATTGACAGTTGTTACATAAGAAAAAATAGATTAAGGAAAAATGTCCGAGAATACAGAAAAAAGTAGTATAATAAATTCAATTATGAGTGAAAGTGACCTTGAGTCGCAATCGTTGGATGAGAGTGGTATGTTGAGGGGGGAGTCGAGTGCTGTTGCAGAAACAGCTGTCAGCAGTAATGTAATAGTTCATTCCACTCCGTTTGCGACTCAAGCACAACCAAGCGAAACAGATGTTGATTCGGGGATTCAGTTGACCCCAGTTTCAACTAAGATAAATAAACAATCAGAGGAAACAAATATGATGAGTATTATGCTCAGTCAATTCGAAAGAATGAATAATAATTTTGAAACCAAATTTAATGTAATGAATAGTCATTTTGATGATAATGATATAATTTTAAATAAAATGAAAAGTGATTTTAACTATAAATTAGACCAATTAACTAATGATTTCAATGAACAGAAAATAAAATGCGAACAGCAAAATATTCAAAACGAGATTAATTTTAAAGCAATTAAAGACCAGAATGTTCAATTGCAGCAAAGTATAAATGTAAAATTTAATGAGTTGATAAATAATATACAAGACAAGAATGTATGTCTTGAAAATGCCGATGAAATGACAAGAAACAGTTCGAATAAAGTAGAACAGAGTAAGAATAATATAAACGAAAGTTGTAATGACAATGTGGTATTAGGTAATGAATTAATAAATAATAATGATGTTGATAATAATGAGAATAATAATGTAGTCGAAAAGTTGGTATCTGAGAATACTAATGAAGTTGTAGAAGGTGATGATGAGATGTTAATGTGTGTAAATGAGTTGGAGAGAGAGTGGAAAGAGAGCTATATTACAGGTATGAACCAGGGGGTAAATTGTTTACGAGGTAGAATGGGGGGTGAAGGAAGACCTTCACATATATATTGTGTAGACAAGTGTGCTACAAATAATTGTTTTTTGAAGTTTTTTATTTTTCCTGGAGAAGTCAGGAAAGGTTTAATTGAATTTGTACCCTCTGTCTGTAATACTTTTGAAAGTATGATTTGGTATTGTGATGAGAGAGATATAGGGGGAGAATTGTATGTTTGTAAAGAAACAGAATTGTATGATTTAAATAGGAAATACAACAAATGGAAAGAAAGTTTAAAAATATATTTGATCAACAATGATTACAATGATTTAATAAAAATAATTAACCCGATACTGAATGAATTTAATGACGGAGATTTGACAAAAATACCTAACGTAGACTGGTTTAACGAGTATTTGAATAAACTGAATGAGTTTAGTTTGTATGGTTACAACACACAAAACAGTCATTTGTGTGGTGAGAAAATTGAACGATGTTATGTAGAACCAAGGTTAATTTGGAACGATGGAGGTTAAACTATTAAAACAATAAAAGACAGTATAAACATTTTGTTTTAATGGTTCGGACATGGCAAATCTGGACAAATGAAGTGCGGAAAAAAACTGGACAATCAATAATGAAAGGTTGTAAATACAAATGTAGCGAATTTATGTGTGTACATTGTGGAATGTTAAATAAATAATGTGTGTACATAAGATGATTGTCGTAATAATAATATTGAAATATTTGCAAGTTTAATGAATATCCGAATTAATTTTGAAAACAGTAATTGACTAATGGTAATTGTTTCGATAACTACATAATTTATATTTTCAGTCATTAATTAAATTAAACTAATTTGATCTGCTTAAATATTTTGATTGTTTATTTAAATGTTAATTAATTAATTTTTTATGAATTTAATTTATTTTACGAGATGGAAATTTGGTAATGAATGATAAATTATTTGATGTAAACTAATATTTTTGTGTTAAATGTTACAGAGATGAGGTGAAAAGTATTGTGGTGGTGATTATGTTTTGGGTGTATATCATGTTAAATGGATTGTAAGTAGAAAAAATTTGATAATCATGTATAATAAAAATGTTTACAGGTGTGATTGAGGTGTTAATGCAATAGTGAGATTTTAATGCAATCATTGTGTTTAATAAATAGGATAATTAAAAAATTTTATAATAAATGAAAAATGATATATAATGATTTTTAATAATGAATTTTGAAAATTTTAAGAAAGTTAAATGGTAGAAAATTATGAATGACAGAAATGATTATGGATGGAAATACTATATTATAATGTATGTACAAATTTTATTAGTTAGTTATTAAGGGGCTATTGCGTGGGTGGCCTGTGCTCTCGCAAGTAGCGAAATGGGTTGGGGGTAACAGTGAGTGTTGCCCCCATCGGAGGCCAAAATGGCGATAAATGTGCGGCACACCTTATCCGTATAAAATAAAGTTTACACACTGCTAAATGACCGTGTCGCACATAGTAAGAATAATGAATGTAACAGGCAGTGAAATGCAAGTTTAGATTTCCCCGACTTTTCGGGCGGTTACTGTCTTACCAGCACTAACCGTGGTTTTGGCTAGCGGCCAGCTATGGTCATATCAAGTCCCTTGACCATAGCTGACTTGAAATTGGTATATATTTGAAATTCAATGGGGGGAGAACTTAGGGGAAATCTCCGGTACTATGGAACAGCGGCTGCCACTCTGCCCGCTTTGGGGTAGCAAGATAGGTGGTAGATCCGCCTTAAGGGTGTAATTATATAACAAGAACATGATGATGTTTGCCACGTTTAAAACTTAATGGCGGAAGCAGAGACACGGAGAGGTAAAACCCTGCTCCAAAATATACAGTCTTTGTGGAAGCGAAAAGGCGCCACAGTCTTACATAATTTGAAATAGTGTGTGTGGCTGGGAGGTGACTCAAACGAGTCACGAACTTAAACTTTATAACAAAGAAATTTTTTGCTCATTCAAAGTTTGATCCAATAATAAATGTTTGCACTCTGCTCAAATAACTAGATGCTCATATTTTCAATACAAGTTGTCCATACTATAATTTTAAATGTATTATTTTATTGTTGTAAGTTAGATATAGGTGTTGCTAAGAATATGTATTGTCATCATGTGTGTATATTTTTTTCCTAAGCCAATAATTAAATCGTCTGGCAGGCGGTCAATATGAACTATCAGAATCAGAGAAAATGGGAAACCAGTAGGTGAGAAATAATGATAAATAAATATATATATATATTTACTATAAGTTGTTCAGTTTTGAAATGCATTTTCATTGTGCTAGTAGGATCGGCTAATCAGCAATAATACGTCACTGGTATATTAGTTATAAATGTTTTAAGTAATTGATGTTCAAGGTAATGTTTTAATGTATTACAGATATTTTAAAGAAATAATTTATGCAAGTTAACAAGAGATAGTTTTGGGTGATCAATATTTTGGGGGACATATAGATTTGTCCAAGTTGAAGTTAGAGTTGAAGTAAAGATCGAGATATTGTTTTGAATATAATGTAATGTTGTTTTGAGTTCACATATGTTATAGAATTTTGAGAAGTATTGATGTTGACACAGTAGTAATGGAGAATAATTGTAGAGTTCTGAGTGATATATTTATGTTTATAATTAATGGTGTTATTTTGTTGTATTGGTAGTAAGGTAATGAGATTGAGATTTTTGGGGATGGCAATTTTGTATTAGAGGGTAGTGTAATGTTGGAGTTCGCAACAAAATATGTTGGGACGGGAATTGGTATCGATTTTAGTGAGGAGGGGCCGCCTTAGGTAGAATCCAGTCCGCCAAATAAGGGAATTGAGTTTTTTGGGGGCGGGGAAACACATATCCTAGGTACAAAGGGTTAGAGAGTATTTTTTTTATATATCGGGAGAAGGTGACGATTTTGTGTTTAATGATAAGTTGGGTTTAGTGTGTTTTTGGGATAGATATTTTGATAGAGATGGGTGTCATGTTACTAAAAGTTGTAGGTGTTGGAGTCAAAGAGATAAAGATTATATATGCATAGAGATCTAATACAGTAAATGAGAATAAATAAGTTACATCACCCACAGTAAAGTATAGTGAGATTGTTAAATGAAGAGTAAGATTGTTAAGAATAAAGAGAGATTTTTAATAAAGATATAAAATTTTCCTTTTTTTAAACCAGTGACAAACTTTTCGTAGAATGTTCAAATAATGTCAAGTTAAGAATTGTTTATTTTAAATAATTTAAATGTCAAGTTGATGATTATTCATAGTAATATTTTGTTCATTTTAAATATTTTGTTTTATTATGTTTGTATTTCAAGTTAGGATATTACAGATGTTCAGTGTATTTTCAGAAAGCATACACAACATATGTAGGTCAAGGGTTTTGGACTTGACCTAGTTTCAATCAGCTGATGAGGTCATACACCTACTAAGCTTGTATAGTAGGAAGTCAATTTTAATTTGTTTGTTTAATTAATTCAAACCAATTTAAATAATTTTGCATATGAGGGAAACATTTAAAATAAATTTAAATTTTTTTTTTGAATTTTAAAATTTTGAAAATTTCAATTTTTTGGAAAAAAAAAATGTGATTTTTCGCCTGCCAGCGAATGAATATTTTAGATAATGATTCTTTTATTATGTGTGCATTAACCATGTTTATTTTATTGTATTGTATTGTATTGGTAGACTATAAGTGGTTCTCATGTTAGAGTAAGGATGTGTTTAGATTAGTAGAAATGTCTAGGTTAAGTCATTTGAAACAAAAATTAGAAAAAGAAGGAAGAGAATTTTTTGATAAAATATTTTTTTTTGAATTTTGAATTTTTTTAAATTTGTAATAAATTTTAAAAGAAATTTTTTATTTTAGTGTGTTATGGCAACATGTAATGTTAGTGTGTGTGAGCCCAGTATTTGCTAAAGGCAGCCCAGCTTGCAAAAAGGGGAAACATATCGGCGGAGGAGCTGGAATAATTTTAGCCAGGGATTGAGGATTTTTGGGGGTAGCATGTTAGAAGGTGAGGTGCGCTGTGTTACGAGTCTGCTCGATTTCTCGGTGTTGGGATCTCTTACGGAGAAGTCCAGTGATCTCGTTCAGATGAGTCCATAGTCGCTGAGCCAGGGGGGTCGTGTACCCATGAGATTAAGAACCAGGGGGTTGTTGGCACCAGTTCCTCACCGGTCCTCTTCGGGGTTTATCGATGAGATTTCTTCTGTCGTGAACAGCAGAATTCTCATCGAGGGGGTATTGTAGCGTGTCAATTTTTGGGTATTTTTATTTTTAACAGTTTAGGGGATTTATATTTTTTATTTCTTTCATTTTGGGCGGGTTTGTAAAAAAGTTCTGAAAATTATTGTGCAACGTATTTCTCCGTGTAACAGAACGATGTTGAGAAACAGTCTGAAACAAAGCAGTGAGACGCAGTTGTTATTGTGTAGAGCGGCGAGCGAAGAATTTGCCCCCTTCAAAATTCGCAGAACTCTGTACATGTGTGTCAACGCTCAAGTGCAACTACACCCGCACGCGCTCGAAAGGACGCTCTGGACTAAAAACTAAGATGGCCAGAGCGTAAAAATATTCGTCGTCTTCTCCAACACCTCCCGGAAACACTGATAACGCCCCGCCTACTGTTGGTGACATCAGCAGAGCAGAAGCTAATATCATGCTCTGGTACCCGGAATATAACTATGCTATTCCATATATAAAATGGTTACCTCACAACAACTGAGTATGAGCGACGAAAACATAGTGGCAGTGAACCACAGTTTCCCTCCAGAGAAAGTAAGATGTACCTGTTACGTTCCAGTTCCAGTCTACCAGTTGAAGCCACCGGCGCCGGTACAATTAAAGTAGGCTCGCCAACAAAGTTTTAATTTATCAGTAGAAAAAGTGGTAATGCCAGCAAATTTTTATGTGACCGCGGTCAATCCAACTTGAAGTAGTGAAACCAGTATTTTTTCGGAAAGATAACAATCAACATTCTCTTAAAACTATGAGTGCGCGTAGGAACCATGTGCCAACGGTTTACGTAAGGGCCGGGGTGGGCTTAAGATAAAATGTTAAGGACTTTGTAAATTCTGGGTATATGTGTGCGTGTGCAATGCTGGGCTGTCCTATGTTTGTGTGTGTATGAAGTTATATAATTGTCCATGATAAGGTAAGCTATAGTCAGTAAGGTGCAAGAGTTGGACAACATGTAACGAGAAGATTTAACATTTCAACATTTCTGAGAAATAAAAAAAATATGATTTCTCTTCCATACAATTGAGAGTTAAATTCTTTCAATGCCTTATTTCGTTATATGTATCGTCAGAGTTCGTCGAACGAAATGGGTTTACCTACACTACGAGATCCGGCCAGATCCAAGTCGTAAGGTAAGTGGAAGTGTTAACTTAATTTGAATAAATAATATACCGAAAAGTAAAAGTTACAATGTCAAGCGACAGATGGCCGAACAGCTCGCGCAAATACAAGCAGAAATGCGTGACTACAAGACCATTTGTGACGACAAAGTAAGTGAAGTCCTGAAGAAACAGGAGGACACTATGAAAGAATTAAAGGATGACACTACTAAAAAGTTCGAAGAAGTGTGGGAAACAAGGGAGTCAGATCGTCAAGAAGTAAAGAACCTCGCACAAAACACACAAACCAGTATTAAGAAGGTCCACAATAAATTAGAATCACACATCAACAATAACCAAAAGAAACAAGAAGAATTAAAAACCGAATTATACCACACACTTAGGCAGCAGCAACAAGAACTAGGAGAAACAAACAACACACTACAACAAAAAATTGAAGAAGTAGACGGCAGACAGAAGACGACAGAACAGAAACTGGACGAAAACGTCAAAGAGAGGACAACCCACATTCAAGAACTGAAGTGTCAATTAGAAAGATTGCGGCGACAGATAACCGAAGGGGAGTCTGGGCCAAGTAGAACTGTCAACGGACAAGTACAGGTGGAACTTAAATACGATGGAACCGACAGATTCCCGATGGAGTTCCTGAAAGAACTGTCGGAGTTCCAGGAATTGTATTACTCGAATAGTGACATTAAATGGATCGGGAAGCACCTAGAAAAGGACGCTAGTATATGGTGGCGCGTAATCAGGGACCAGATATCCACGTTTGAAGAGTTCAAGGAGGCGTTCACGTTGAAGTATTGGGGATTAGAGCGACAAGACATCATTCGTGATAACCTTGAATATGGGAAATTTGAGTGGCACGGACCGATTACGGCTATCCAGTATATCGAAAGGATCCTATTAGAAAGCCGACAATTAACTCCCACATTGACTGACAGACAGTTGATAAGAAAAATCTCTAGGCATTTTGGTCGTGACCTGCAGATCGCTGTAATCACGCGCGGGATCACCACGATACCAAACTTTGAAGCTTTAATCACTGAATACACAAGTATTCAGCCGAACAATGGAAATAACAGACGGACACATTATCGGCTAGCTAATGAAGAGGAAAGCGGAACTAACAACCGACCGAAGAGTAGCTTTGCAAATAAAAGCGAAAGTGACAAAAAACAAGTTTGGCAGGGGAGGCCACAAGGAACTCGTTTTGGGGACAAGCAGTACAATAGAATAAACACTGTTGATTTCGTTAACAGTGCACCAAGCACGAGCAGGGCGACCACAACACCACCCCAAGGACGGATACCGACAACAATGGTAAAAAAAAAACACCCCTGCACAGCGAGCGACTTAGTTTTTGTAAACAAACACAACTTCACCAATAATGTCAACATTTTATTACCGGATCTGAGGAATGACCTGCTACAAGAATATGACGAGGAAGTTAATAAACAAATATTAAAGTGTCCCGAAATACTTATTAAATTTAACAACGGCATTACGGTGTCGGCACTGATTGACACAGGCTCTGTCATTAACGGCCTATCAGAAGAGTGGTTCAACGTGAATAAGAAGGACATTGAACCATACGAAATTTTACCAATGACAAATTCCCTCATCATTAGTGCGGTTGGGAATAAATCTAAATTAATCAGAAAGCAGATACTGTGCGATATTGAAATTGACGGAATCAAGAATGAATGTGTTTTCTTGGTTATACCAGATCTCATTAAGCCATGCATATTAGGAATAAGTTTTTTACAGGAAGTGGGATGTCGCATCGACATCGGAAATAAGAAGATTGAGTTAAGGAATGCAGCTGGTGAAGAGGTGCGCGCCGTACCCATCATGAACATCGAACTATTAAATAATGGAGAGGAAGAAGAGATCCTGAGGAATACCAACGAGAAGATATGAAGCATGGATTGTCAAGATGAAGAGATATTGGAACGATTGAGGGAAATACTTATAAAGAATAGGAGTGTGTTCAGGGAGTGCCCGGGGAGGATCGAAGGATACGAGCATGAATTTCAAGTCACGGACAGGACGCCCTACTTTCAACGGGGTTGACCTGTACCACTTGCATATAAGGAAAAGGTAAAGGATGAGATTGACAGGATGCTGCGGTACGGAGTGGGACATAATCGCTGAAATTCATCAGATGTTTGGACATTTAGGGACGAAAAAGTGCATGAAGATGCTCCAGGAACATTTCACGTTCGACCGGATGTTGAAGGGGGTCAAAACTTATATTCAAGCATGCGACGTTTGCCAGAAGTGTAAGGACACCAACAACAAAGAGCTGTTTGGTGGCACACGCGCAGTGATACCTACAGCAAGAGGAGATCTGGTAAGCGCGGACTATTATGGACCCCTACCGACAGGAGCAGGTGGCGTTAAATATTTACTCGTAATACTAGATAATTTTACAAAATACGTTAAGTTATTTACCCTCCGAAGAGCAACAACCACCACGACGTTGCGGAGAATAAAAGTTTATTGTGAAGAGTTCGGACAACCAAGGGCCATTTTGACGGACAGCGGGACCCAGTTCACTTCCAAAAAGTGGATCAACGGTTTAAAGGAGTTAAACATCCAACCGAAGTTTACCGCAATACGAAACCCTTGTACTAATCTTGCCGAGAGGATTAACCTGCAACTTGGGAACTTGTTCCTAATTTTCGTGAATGACCGACATACTAAATGGTCCCAATACGTAAAGACAATCGAAGCGTGTTTGAACGAGGTGTACCACGAGACAATCGAAATTACCCCTCATAAAGCACACGTCGGTATGAGACCGACACGAGCATGGGAACAATGCTTGGACAAAGGAATCATTAACAGTGAAGGAAAGCACGAAAATAATATATTTGTAAAAATCAAGGAGAAAAGGCAGAAGCACGCGAAGCGTTGCAACGAGAGTAAGAATATAACGAAGTTCGCATTAGGTGACAAGGTGTTGGTAAGAACATACCATCAGTCAGACGCTATGATGAAAAAAAATCGACAAGTTCTTTGAACTATTTTCAGGACCTTATAAGATCAACCGTATCATCGGCGAGGCCACGTACGAGCTCGCGGAATGCGACAGCGATAAAGTACGAGGAAGATTCAACGTGTGACAAATTAAGACATATATGAGCCGGCGAAAGAGGTACGGATTATACAAGAAAGTAATAATGACTCCGGCTGCTAGATGACTACAAAGCGGAATACATGAATCAGGTAATTGTCCCGCGAGACCAGTCCAGCTAGCCAAAGGATGATGTAAGTTTTACTATACTGTGTTTAATTCAAACTTCAATGTCAATTGTGTTTGTGATCACGATGTATTCTTTATTTACAATGTTAATTAGGTATCTAAGCATCAATGTGTATAGAGTAATTTGATAACGTGTACCATGTATCAAAGGGACATTTATGATACAATGATACAGGGCATTAAATATTTGTGAAGTAATAAATTGATAAAGATGTAGTGAATCGAGTAATTTGCTTATACAATTAATAATTTAAATACGAGACAATCGTTTTGTAACTTTAGGAATAAGCGTCTAGGTATACATCATGAGGTAGGATGAATCCTTAATTGTTTATTAATTATGCATATTTCATTTATTAATGTAATCATTTATAATATGTGTCACAAGTTAATCTTATGTATGCATTTGTTTGTTTAGCGACTATAGTTATGAGACACTAATAGTGAATTAAAAGTATTTTGTTGTTATGCGATTCATCGATTTACGATCGATTGATTTAATTGCTAGCTAATCTTCAGTTAATTTATCATGTTATATATGTATAACGAAAGAATGCAGCTTAAAAACGAAACAAACTGTCTAATAAGTAGATGTAAATATTTTATTTCAATTATTAACATGAAATAATATTGTATAATCCGCATATAGATGGATAGAATGTAAAAAATGCGTTCATTTCACTCAGATGGGCGGCAATAAATTCATATAATCATGTAAGACCCCAAGATAGGGAATAACTATTAATTGCACCATATGAGAGATATAGGTCATCCAACCATGACCATTCCAAGGCAGACGTCCACGACTGGGACAGAGCGCAGAAATTGGATCAGATGTCTCCTGTTAATCCAACATCCAATCCAATTTGGGGACAATATAGTGATCAAAATTTTTAAAATTTACAATTTCATGATCAAGAGACACGCTCGCACACTCGAGTTGACAAACCCAGGCCCGAGTCATAAATAAGAACGATTAGAAACACGTCAGACCCGACGCCTGTGGGAAAACAATGAAGAAACGTCTGAGTACACGCAACAATAGAAAACAGGGAACGTCGTTGACAGCACGAAGTTAGCTACGATTTACAACACCAAACAAACCAAACAAAAAAAGGCATAGTCCAGTAGCCTGGTTACGCAGAAGTGAGATGGAACACATGCTGTGGGGTTAAGTTGTAACGAGCACACGTACGAATGCAACACTCAGTAACAAAGGGTGCAGAGAAATCTTGACAAATATGTAGACAAGAGGACGGATATTCAATGAATACTAGAGATATACACAGCCCAGCAGGAAAGCACGCCCTGTCGTCAAGTCAGATTTACAACTAGAAAGCGTGGGAGCTGTCCAGGGATGACGCCCAACGAAGAGTTGGTAATTGGCGGAACAAGCGAAGGGTAAATGAATAATTGACCAAGACACTGCAGACTCTTAACAAAAGCTATATCAGAGTGCCTCGACAACGTGGAAACAAAAGGTTGATAGACAGGCGGGCAATTGCTCTAGTTTCTGAGAATCAGCACAACGTTCGTCGCTGGGATATTTCGGGGATGCCCGACCACCAACCAGAGTTTGGCATCTTCCAAAGGAACTGGTGGAGAGAGTAGAGACGACTTGAACGACGAATCAGGAAACCGATGACAAAAATCTACAAGGTGGTAGGAAATTATGAACATATCAACAACAGCCGTAGGCGTAGAGATGAGAAGGTTGCATTCTGGTAGAGAATGATTGATAAAAACTGTTTGCGAGAACGCGGAGCCCAGTAGTAGTAGTAGTAGTAGAAGTAGTAGTAGTAGTGGCGGCGGTAATAACAGAAACGGTAATAGTCGACCCAGTAATTTACCAATAGTTTACTCGACTTACTCAACTTTCAACTCGGTTAATCAATCAGTGAAATTGTAACCAAGTCGCGGTCTTAATCGAACTTAGACATTCAACTCAATCGCAGTTCTACAAAACGTTATGTTCTATAGTTTATATGAGTTACCGAACTTACCATAGTAATCAACAGTGCGAATAGACATAACTATCGTTACATACCAGTGTACACGTGACTCTAGACTACGTCCGACACGCAATATAATGCAATACGAGTGAGTAACAATCCGATAGTAAAACAGTGGGTGATGATTTCAGACACTATTCAACCATAATGATTCTCAATTTTGGGCATATGAACTAAGTGAATTAACACGAACACTAATACGCACATTGCATACATTACGTCCAAGGTAGACAAAATAGTTAGCTACCTGAACACGCACACAGCAAACTCTAAAACAAACCACTTCAATGTTGATGATTGCATCTTAACACATGAAGCCGTAAAACACTTAACACCAGCGGAGAAAGTCCAACACCGCACTATACATAACGCGAGTGGAATATTCATTGAGTGAAAGTGAAGTGTTCTTCGATCAATAGTGATTACCATGTACAAGGAACCCACCAACGGATGTAATCCTACACCGATGGAATTTGTGGATAAGCCTTTTGCGAGTTAAGTCCTTATGTTTCTTAAATGCTAGTTGATACATACTACTGCACTGTCTCTTCTTTTCAAAGAGCTACTCCCAAGAGATCTATATAAATCATAAATTTAATAATGTTAATATTAAAGTCATTCATCTGGGGCATTAATGAACGCATTTAGCTAGGAATAAAATATATTTGATTGCTTATTGTTTGTATATATATTATCATGTTGTATTTGATAGTATTGTATGTCTTGTTTTCAGGAAACAACGAATGAATATTATTGTGATTTATGTTATTATGTGTTTTGTTAAGTATTTACAGGACATAATTTCATTTGTGATTCAGTAATTTACTTAATCAATGATATAATAAGTAAGTAATTATTACATATATACATATATCTTGCGTTCATTATTGCAATTAACCTCAACAATTAATTTATCACGTTCCAAGTGATTTTATCTTGTTACTTACAAAGAGTCTCAAGAATTATGCTAATTATCAGTGGACACACCCAAATCGCCCATTGAAATGTCAGATTAACACGCTCATGTAAATCATATTGATTTGATAACTATATTGAGTCAAATCCGACAAATATAATTTACTTTTCCATATGTATATTAAATATAAATGACACCCAAGGAAAGTGGGGGCATACAAATTTAATTAGACCCAATTCATTAATATATAATTGGATAATTTAATAATTCATAATGATTAGCATAATTGCACTAAACATAAATGGCGCCCATCGCATGGCAAAAGGGAGCAGGCAGTAGTTGTAGTTAGATTAAGTAAAATAATATAATGCAATAAGAATTCATAGTGTAAGGTTAGCTTGACTGGTGACTGGATGTTAACAAGGAGTAAAGCTAAAATGGCCAGCAGTAGTTCAGACAGTATGAACTTCGACATCAACAACCAGTTAGGTGTACCCGATAACGGAGAAGAAAACTCTACGGTCGAACCGAACATGATTGAGGAGACATCAGAGGTCAGAGCGCGGGGACCGGGGTCCCAACAACAACAAGAAGTCACATTACAGTCGTTGATGGACTTCATGAGCAAAAAATTTGAAGAGAACAGAATGAGAGGTTTGAAGAAAACAAAAGAGAACAGAACGAAAATATCACTGTAATTAATGAGAAATTCGACAAACTAGAAGAAAAACTAGACAGTCATAAAGAAGATGTCAAGCGACAGATGGCCGAACAGCTCGCGCAAATACAAGCGGAAATGCGTGACTACAAGACCATTTGTGACGACAAAGTAAGTGAAGTCCTGAAGAAACAGGAGGACACTATGAAAGAATTAAAGGATGACACTACTAAAAAGTTCGAAGAAGTGTGGGAAACAAGGGAGTCAGATCGTCAAGAAGTAAAGAACCTCGCACAAAACACACAAACCAGTATTAAGAAGGTCCACAATAAATTAGAATCACACATCAACAATAACCAAAAGAAACAAGAAGAATTAAAAACCGAATTATACCACACACTTAGGCAGCAGCAACAAGAACTAGGAGAAACAAACAACACACTACAACAAAAAATTGAAGAAGTAGACGGCAGACAGAAGACGACAGAACAGAAACTGGACGAAAACGTCAAAGAGAGGACAACCCACATTCAAGAACTGAAGTGTCAATTAGAAAGATTGCGGCGACAGATAACCGAAGGGGAGTCTGGGCCAAGTAGAACTGTCAACGGACAAGTACAGGTGGAACTTAAATACGATGGAACCGACAGATTCCCGATGGAGTTCCTGAAAGAACTGTCGGAGTTCCAGGAATTGTATTACTCGAATAGTGACATTAAATGGATCGGGAAGCACCTAGAAAAGGACGCTAGTATATGGTGGCGCGTAATCAGGGACCAGATATCCACGTTTGAAGAGTTCAAGGAGGCGTTCACGTTGAAGTATTGGGGATTAGAGCGACAAGACATCATTCGTGATAACCTTGAATATGGGAAATTTGAGTGGCACGGACCGATTACGGCTATCCAGTATATCGAAAGGATCCTATTAGAAAGCCGACAATTAACTCCCACATTGACTGACAGACAGTTGATAAGAAAAATCTCTAGGCATTTTGGTCGTGACCTGCAGATCGCTGTAATCACGCGCGGGATCACCACGATACCAAACTTTGAAGCTTTAATCACTGAATACACAAGTATTCAGCCGAACAATGGAAATAACAGACAGACACATTATCGGCTAGCTAATGAAGAGGAAAGCGGAACTAACAACCAACCGAAGAGTAGCTTTGCAAATAAAAGCGAAAGTGACAAAAAACAAGTTTGGCAGGGGAGGCCACAAGGAACTCGTTTTGAGGACAAGCAGTACAATAGAATAAACACTGTTGATTTCGTTAACAGTGCACCAAGCACGAGCAGGGCGACCAACAACACCACCCCAAGGACAGATACCGACAACAATGGTAAAAAAAAAAACACCCCTGCACAGCGAGCGACTTAGTTTTTGTAAACAAACACAACTTCACCAATAATGTCAACATTTTATTACCGGATTTGAGGAATGACCTGCTACAAGAATATGATGAGGAAGTTAATAAACAAATATTAAAGTGTCCCGAAATACTTATTAAATTTAACAACGGCATTACGGTGTCGGCACTGATTGACACAGGCTCTGTCATTAACGGCCTATCCGAAGAGTGGTTCAACGTGAATAAGAAGGACATTGAACCATACGAAATTTTACCAATGACAAATTCCCTCATCATTAGTGCGGTTGGGAATAAATCTAAATTAATCAGAAAGCAGATACTGTGCAATATTGAAATTGACGGAATCAAGAATGAATGTGTTTTCTTGGTTATACCAGATCTCATTAAGATATGCATATTAGGAATAAGTTTTTTACAGGAAGTGGGATGTCGCATCGACATCGGAAATAAGAAGATTGAGTTAAGGAATGCAGCTGGTGAAGAGGTGCGCGCCGTACCCATCATGAACATCGAACTATTAAATAATGGAGAGGAAGAAGAGATCCTGAGGAATATCAACGAGAAGATATGAAGCATGGATTGTCAAGATGAAGAGATATTGGAACGATTGAGGGAAATACTTATAAAGAATAGGAGTGTGTTCAGGGAGTGCCCGGGGAGGATCGAAGGATACGAGCATGAATTTCAAGTCACGGACAGGACGCCCTACTTTCAACGGGGTTGGCCTGTACCACTTGCATATAAGGAAAAGGTAAAGGATGAGATTGACAGGATGCTGCGGTACGGAGTGGGACATAATCGCTGAAATTCATCAGATGTTTGGACATTTAGGGACGAAAAAGTGCATGAAGATGCTCCAGGAACATTTCACGTTTGACCGGATGTTGAAGGGGGTCAAAGCTTATATTCAAGCATGCGACGTTTGCCAGAAGTGTAAGGACACCAACAACAAAGAGCTGTTTGGTGGCACACGCGCAGTGATACCTACAGCAAGAGGAGATCTCGTAAGCGCGGACTATTATGGACCCCTACCGACAGGAGCAGGTGGCGTTAAATATTTACTCGTAATAGTAGATAATTTTACAAAATACGTTAAGTTATTTACCCTCCGAAGAGCAACAACCACCACGACGTTGCGGAGAATAAAAGTTTATTGTGAAGAGTTCGGACAACCAAGGGCCATTTTGACGGACAGCGGGACCCAGTTCACTTCCAAAAAGTGGATCAACGGTTTAAAGGAGTTAAACATCCAACCGAAGTTTACCGCAATACGAAACCCTTGTACTAATCTTGCCGAGAGGATTAACCTGCAACTTGGGAACTTGTTCCGAATTTTCGTGAATGACTGACATACTAAATGGTCCCAATACGTAAAGACAATCGAAGCGTGTTTGAACGAGGTGTACCACGAGACAATCGAAATTACCCCTCATGAAGCACACCTCGGTATGAGACCGACACGAGCATGGGAACAATGCTTGGACAAAGGAATCATTAACAGTGAAGGAAAGCACGAGAATAATATATTTGTAAAAATCAAGGAGAAAAGGGAGAAGCACGCGAAGCGTTGCAACGAGAGTTAGAAGATAACAAAGTTCGCATTAGGTGACAAGGTGTTGGTAAGAACATACCATCAGTCAGACGCTATGATGAAAAAAATCGACAAGTTCTTTGAACTATTTTCAGGACCTTATAAGATCAACCGTATCATCGGCGAGGCCACGTACGAGCTCGCGGAATGCGACAGCGATAAAGTACGAGGAAGATTCAACGTGCGACAAATTAAGACATATATGAGCCGGCGAAAGAGGTACGGATTATACAAGAAAGTAATAATGACTCCGGCTGCTAGATGACTACAAAGCGGAATACATGAATCAGGTAATTGTCCCGCGAGACCAGTCCAGCTAGCCAAAGGATGATGTAAGTTTTACTATACTGTGTTTAATTCAAACTTCAATGTCAATTGTGTTTGTGATCACGATGTATTCTTTATTTACAATGTTAATTAGGTATCTAAGCATCAATGTGTATAGAGTAATTTGATAACGTGTACCATGTATCAAAGGGACATTTATGATACAATGATACAGGGCATTAAATATTTGTGAAGTAATAAATTGATAAAGATGTAGTGAATCGAGTAATTTGCTTATACAATTAATAATTTAAATATGAGACAATCGTTTTGTAACTTTAGGAATAAGCGTCTACGTATACATCATGAGGTAGGATGAATCCTTAATTGTTTATTAATTATGCATATTTCATTTATTAATGTAATCATTTATAATATGTGTCACAAGTTAATCTTATGTATGTATTTGTTTGTTTAGCGACTATAGTTATGAGACACTAATAGTGAATTAAAAGTATTTTGTTGTTATGTGATTCATCGATGTACGATCGATTGATTTAATTGCTAGCTAATCTTCAGTTAATTTATCATGTTATATATGTATAACGAAAGAATGTAGCTTAAAAACGAAACAAACTGTCTAATGAGTAGATGTAAATATTTTATTTCAATTATTAACATGAAATAATATTGTATAATCCGCATATAGATGGATAGAATGTAAAAAATGTGTTCATTTCACTCAGATGGGCGGCAATAAATTCATATAATCATGTAAGACCCCAAGATAGGGAATAACTATTAATTGCACCATATGAGAGATATAGGTCATCCAACCATGACCATTCCAAGGCAGACGTCCACGACTGGGACAGAGCGCAGAAATTGGATCAGATGTCTCCTGTTAATCCAACATCCAATCCAATTTGGGGACAATATAGTGATCAAAATTTTAAAAATTTATAATTTCATGATCAAGAGACACGCTCGCACACTTGAGTTGACAAACCCAGGCCCGAGTCATAAATAAGAATGATTAGACACATGTCAGACCCGACGCCTGTGGGAAAACAATGAAGAAACGTCTGAGTACACGCAACAATAGAAAACAGGGAACGTCGTTGACAGCACGAAGTTAGCTACGATTTACAACACCAAACAAACCAAACAAAAAAAGGCATAGTCCAGTAGCCTGGTTACGCAGAAGTGAGATGGAACACATGCTGTGGGGTTAAGTTGTAACGAGCACACTTAAGAATGCAACACTCAGTAACAAAGGGTGCAGAGAAATCTTGACAAATATGTAGACAAGAGGACGGATATTCAATGAATACTAGAGATATACACAGCCCAGCAGGAAAGCACGCCCTGACGTCAAGTCAGATTTACAACTAGAAAGCGTGGGAGCTGTCCAGGGATGACGCCCAACGAAGAGTTGGTAATTGGCGGAACAAGCGAAGGGTAAATGAACAATTGACCAAGACACTGCAGACTCTTAACAAAAGCTATATCAGAGTGCCTCGACAACGTGGAAACAAAAGGTTGATAGACAGGCGGGCAATTGCTCTAGTTTCTGAGAATCAGCACAACGTTCGTCGCTGGGATATTTCGGGGATGCCCGACCACCAACCAGAGTTTGGCATCTTCCAAAGGAACTGGTGGAGAGAGTAGAGACGACTTGAACGACGAATCAGGAAACCGATGACAAAAATCTACAAGGTGGTAGGAAATTATGAACATATCAACAACAGCCGTAGGCGTAGAGATGAGAAGGTTGCATTCTGGTAGAGAATGATTGATAAAAACTGTTTGCGAGAACGCGGAGCCCAGTAGTAGTAGTAGTAGTAGAAGTAGTAGTAGTAGTGGCGGCGGTAATAACAGAAACGGTAATAGTCGACCCAGTAATTTACCAATAGTTTACTCGACTTACTCAACTTTCAACTCGGTTAATCAATCAGTGAAATTGTAACCAAGTCGCGGTCTTAATCGAACTTAGACATTCAACTAAATCGCAGTTCTACAAAACGTTATGTTCTATAGTTTATATGAGTTACCGAACTTACCATAGTAATCAACAGTGCGAATAGACATAACTATCGTTAAATACCAGTGTACACGTGACTCTAGACTACGTCCGACACGCAATATAATGCAATACGAGTGAGTAACAATCCGATAGTAAAACAGTGGGTGACGATTTCAGACACTATTCAACCATAATGATTCTCAATTTTGGGCATATGAACTAAGTGAATTAACACGAACACTAATACGCACATTGCATACATTACGTCCAAGGTAGACAAAATAGTTAGCTACCTGAACACGCACACAGCAAACTCTAAAACAAACCACTTCAATGTTGATGATTGCATCTTAACACATGAAGCCGTAAAACACTTAACACCAGCGGAGAAAGTCCAACACCGCACTATACATAACGCGAGTGGAATATTCATTGAGTGAAAGTGAAGTGTTCTTCGATCAATAGTGATTACCATGTACAAGGAACCCACCAACGGATGTAATCCTACACCGATGGAATTTGTGGATAAGCCTTTTGCGAGTTAAGTCCTTATGTTTCTTAAATGCTAGTTGATACATACTACTGCACTGTCTCTTCTTTTCAAAGAGCTACTCCCAAGAGATCTATATAAATCATAAATTTAATAATGTTAATATTAAAGTCATTCATCTGGGGCATTAATGAACGCATTTAGCTAGGAATAAAATATATTTGATTGCTTATTGTTTGTATATATATTATCATGTTGTATTTGATAGTATTGTATGTCTTGTTTTCAGGAAACAACGAATGAATATTATTGTGATTTATGTTATTATGTGTTTTGTTAAGTATTTACAGGACATAATTTCATTTGTGATTCAGTAATTTACTTAATCAATGATATAATAAGTAAGTAATTATTACATATATACATATATCTTGCGTTCATTATTGCAATTAACCTCAACAATTAATTTATCACGTTCCAAGTGATTTTATCTTGTTACTTACAAAGAGTCTCAAGAATTATGCTAATTATCAGTGGACACACCCAAATCGCCCATTGAAATGTCAGATTAACACGCTCATGTAAATCATATTGATTTGATAACTATATTGAGTCAAATCCGACAAATATAATTTACTTTTCCATATGTATATTAAATATAAATGACACCCAAGGAAAGTGGGGGCATACAAATTTAATTAGACCCATTTCATTAATATATAATTGGATAATTTAATAATTCATAATGATTAGCATAATTGCACTAAACATAAATGGCGCCCATCGCATGGCAAAAGAGAGCAGGCAGTAGTTGTAGTTAGATTAAGTAAAATAATATAATACAATAAGATATTCATAGTGTAAGGTTAGCTTGACTGGTGACTGGATGTTAACAAGGAGTAAAGCTAAAATGGCCAGCAGTAGTTCAGACAGTATGAACTTCGACATCAACAACCAGTTAGGTGTACCCGATAACGGAGAAGAAAACTCTACGGTCGAACCGAACATGATTGAGGAGACATCAGAGGTCAGAGCGCGGGGACCGGGGTCCCAACAACAACAAGAAGTCACATTACAGTCGTTGATGGACTTCATGAGCAAAAAATTTGAAGAGAACAGAATGAGAGGTTTGAAGAAAACAAAAGAGAACAGAACGAAAATATCACTGTAATTAATGAGAAATTCGACAAACTAGAAGAAAAACTAGACAGTCATAAAGAAGATGTCAAGCGACAGATGGCCGAACAGCTCGCGCAAATACAAGCGGAAATGCGTGACTACAAGACCATTTGTGACGACAAAGTAAGTGAAGTCCTGAAGAAACAGGAGGACACTGTGAAAGAATTAAAGGATGACACTACTAAAAAGTTCGAAGAAGTGTGGGAAACAAGGGAGTCAGATCGTCAAGAAGTAAAGAACCTCGCACAAAACACACAAACCAGTATTAAGAAGGTCCACAATAAATTAGAATCACACATCAACAATAACCAAAAGAAACAAGAAGAATTAAAAACCGAATTATACCACACACTTAGGCAGCAGCAACAAGAACTAGGAGAAACAAACAACACACTACAACAAAAAATTGAAGAAGTAGACGGCAGACAGAAGACGACAGAACAGAAACTGGACGAAAACGTCAAAGAGAGGACAACCCACATTCAAGAACTGAAGTGTCAATTAGAAAGATTGCGGCGACAGATAACCGAAGGGGAGTCTGGGCCAAGTAGAACTGTCAACGGACAAGTACAGGTGGAACTTAAATACGATGGAACCGACAGATTCCCGATGGAGTTCCTGAAAGAACTGTCGGAGTTCCAGGAATTGTATTACTCGAATAGTGACATTAAATGGATCGGGAAGCACCTAGAAAAGGACGCTAGTATATGGTGGCGCGTAATCAGGGACCAGATATCCACGTTTGAAGAGTTCAAGGAGGCGTTCACGTTGAAGTATTGGGGATTAGAGCGACAAGACATCATTCGTGATAACCTTGAATATGGGAAATTTGAGTGGCACGGACCGATTACGGCTATCCAGTATATCGAAAGGATCCTATTAGAAAGCCGACAATTAACTCCCACATTGACTGACAGACAGTTGATAAGAAAAATCTCTAGGCATTTTGGTCGTGACCTGCAGATCGCTGTAATCACGCGCGGGATCACCACGATACCAAACTTTGAAGCTTTAATCACTGAATACACAAGTATTCAGCCGAACAATGGAAATAACAGACAGACACATTATCGGCTAGCTAATGAAGAGGAAAGCGGAACTAACAACCGACCGAAGAGTAGCTTTGCAAATAAAAGCGAAAGTGACAAAAAACAAGTTTGGCAGGGGAGGCCACAAGGAACTCGTTTTGAGGACAAGCAGTACAATAGAATAAACACTGTTGATTTCGTTAACAGTGCACCAAGCACGAGCAGGGCGACCAACAACACCACCCCAAGGACGGATACCGACAACAATGGTAAAAAAAAAAACACCCCTGCACAGCGAGCGACTTAGTTTTTGTAAACAAACACAACTTCACCAATAATGTCAACATTTTATTACCGGATTTGAGGAATGACCTGCTACAAGAATATGACGAGGAAGTTAATAAACAAATATTAAAGTGTCCCGAAATACTTATTAAATTTAACAACGGCATTACGGTGTCGGCACTGATTGACACAGGCTCTGTCATTAACGGCCTATCCGAAGAGTGGTTCAACGTGAATAAGAAGGACATTGAACCATACGAAATTTTACCAATGACAAATTCCCTCATCATTAGTGCGGTTGGGAATAAATCTAAATTAATCAGAAAGCAGATACTGTGCAATATTGAAATTGACGGAATCAAGAATGAATGTGTTTTCTTGGTTATACCAGATCTCATTAAGATATGCATATTAGGAATAAGTTTTTTACAGGAAGTGGGATGTCGCATCGACATCGGAAATAAGAAGATTGAGTTAAGGAATGCAGCTGGTGAAGAGGTGCGCGCCGTACCCATCATGAACATCGAACTATTAAATAATGGAGAGGAAGAAGAGATCCTGAGGAATATCAACGACAAGATATGAAGCATGGATTGTCAAGATGAAGAGATATTGGAACGATTGAGGGAAATACTTATAAAGAATAGGAGTGTGTTCAGGGAGTGCCCGGGGAGGATCGAAGGATACGAGCATGAATTTCAAGTCACGGACAGGACGCCCTACTTTCAACGGGGTTGGCCTGTACCACTTGCATATAAGGAAAAGGTAAAGGATGAGATTGACAGGATGCTGCGGTACGGAGTGGGACATAATCGCTGAAATTCATCAGATGTTTGGACATTTAGGGACGAAAAAGTGCATGAAGATGCTCCAGGAACATTTCACGTTTGACCGGATGTTGAAGGGGGTCAAAACTTATATTCAAGCATGCGACGTTTGCCAGAAGTGTAAGGACACCAACAACAAAGAGCTGTTTGGAGGCACACGCGCAGTGATACCTACAGCAAGAGGAGATCTCGTAAGCGCGGACTATTATGGACCCCTACCGACAGGAGCAGGTGGCGTTAAATATTTACTCGTAATACTAGATAATTTTACAAAATACGTTAAGTTATTTACCCTCCGAAGAGCAACAACCACCACGACGTTGCGGAGAATAAAAGTTTATTGTGAAGAGTTCGGACAACCAAGGGCCATTTTGACGGACAGCGGGGCCCAGTTCACTTCCAAAAAGTGGATCAACGGTTTAAAGGAGTTAAACATCCAACCGAAGTTTACCGCAATACGAAACCCTTGTACTAATCTTGCCGAGAGGATTAACCTGCAACTTGGGAACTTGTTCCTAATTTTCGTGAATGACCGACATACTAAATGGTCCCAATACGTAAAGACAATCGAAGCGTGTTTGAACGAGGTGTACCACGAGACAATCGAAATTACCCCTCATAAAGCACACGTCGGTATGAGACCGACACGAGCATGGGAACAATGCTTGGACAAAGGAATCATTAACAGTGAAGGAAAGCACGAAAATAATATATTTGTAAAAATCAAGGAGAAAAGGGAGAAGCACGCGAAGCGTTGCAACGAGAGTAAGAAGGTAACGAAGTTCGCATTAGGTGACAAGGTGTTGGTAAGAACATACCATCAGTCAGACGCTATGATGAAAAAAAATCGACAAGTTCTTTGAACTATTTTCAGGACCTTATAAGATCAACCGTATCATCGGCGAGGCCACGTACGAGCTCGCGGAATGCGACAGCGATAAAGTACGAGGAAGATTCAACGTGTGACAAATTAAGACATATATGAGCCGGCGAAAGAGGTACGGATTATACAAGAAAGTAATAATGACTCCGGCTGCTAGATGACTACAAAGCGGAATACATGAATCAGGTAATTGTCCCGCGAGACCAGTCCAGCTAGCCAAAGGATGATGTAAGTTTTACTATACTGTGTTTAATTCAAACTTCAATGTCAATTGTGTTTGTGATCACGATGTATTCTTTATTTACAATGTTAATTAGGTATCTAAGCATCAATGTGTATAGAGTAATTTGATAACGTGTACCATGTATCAAAGGGACATTTATGATACAATGATACAGGGCATTAAATATTTGTGAAGTAATAAATTGATAAAGATGTAGTGAATCGAGTAATTTGCTTATACAATTAATAATTTAAATACGAGACAATCGTTTTGTAACTTTAGGAATAAGCGTCTAGGTATACATCATGAGGTAGGATGAATCCTTAATTGTTTATTAATTATGCATATTTCATTTATTAATGTAATCATTTATAATATGTGTCACAAGTTAATCTTATGTATGCATTTGTTTGTTTAGCGACTATAGTTATGAGACACTAATAGTGAATTAAAAGTATTTTGTTGTTATGCGATTCATCGATTTACGATCGATTGATTTAATTGCTAGCTAATCTTCAGTTAATTTATCATGTTATATATGTATAACGAAAGAATGTAGCTTAAAAACGAAACAAACTGTCTAATAAGTAGATGTAAATATTTTATTTCAATTATTAACATGAAATAATATTGTATAATCCGCATATAGATGGATAGAATGTAAAAAATGCGTTCATTTCACTCAGATGGGCGGCAATAAATTCATATAATCATGTAAGACCCCAAGATAGGGAATAACTATTAATTGCACCATATGAGAGATATAGGTCATCCAACCATGACCATTCCAAGGCAGACGTCCACGACTGGGACAGAGCGCAGAAATTGGATCAGATGTCTCCTGTTAATCCAACATCCAATCCAATTTGGGGACAATATAGTGATCAAAATTTTTAAAATTTACAATTTCATGATCAAGAGACACGCTCGCACACTCGAGTTGACAAACCCAGGCCCGAGTCATAAATAAGAACGATTAGAAACACGTCAGACCCGACGCCTGTGGGAAAACAATGAAGAAACGTCTGAGTACACGCAGCAATAGAAAACAGGGAACGTCGTTGACAGCACGAAGTTAGCTACGATTTACAACACCAAACAAACCAAACAAAAAAAGGCATAGTCCAGTAGCCTGGTTACGCAGAAGTGAGATGGAACACATGCTGTGGGGTTAAGTTGTAACGAGCACACTTAAGAATGCAACACTCAGTAACAAAGGGTGCAGAGAAATCTTGACAAATATGTAGACAAGAGGACGGATATTCAATGAATACTAGAGATATACACAGCCCAGCAGGAAAGCACGCCCTGACGTCAAGTCAGATTTACAACTAGAAAGCGTGGGAGCTGTCCAGGGATGACGCCCAACGAAGAGTTGGTAATTGGCGGAACAAGCGAAGGGTAAATGAACAATTGACCAAGACACTGCAGACTCTTAACAAAAGCTATATCAGAGTGCCTCGACAACGTGGAAACAAAAGGTTGATAGACAGGCGGGCAATTGCTCTAGTTTCTGAGAATCAGCACAACGTTCGTCGCTGGGATATTTTGGGGATGCCCGACCACCAACCAGAGTTTGGCATCTTCCAAAGGAACTGGTGGAGAGAGTAGAGACGACTTGAACGACGAATCAGGAAACCGATGACAAAAATCTACAAGGTGGTAGGAAATTATGAACATATCAACAACAGCCGTAGGCGTAGAGATGAGAAGGTTGCATTCTGGTAGAGAATGATTGATAAAAACTGTTTGCGAGAACGCGGAGCCCAGTAGTAGTAGTAGTAGTAGAAGTAGTAGTAGTAGTGGCGGCGGTAATAACAGAAACGGTAATAGTCGACCCAGTAATTTACCAATAGTTTACTCGACTTACTCAACTTTCAACTCGGTTAATCAATCAGTGAAATTGTAACCAAGTCGCGGTCTTAATCGAACTTAGACATTCAACTAAATCGCAGTTCTACAAAACGTTATGTTCTATAGTTTATATGAGTTACCGAACTTACCATAGTAATCAACAGTGCGAATAGACATAACTATCGTTAAATACCAGTGTACACGTGACTCTAGACTACGTCCGACACGCAATATAATGCAATACGAGTGAGTAACAATCCGATAGTAAAACAGTGGGTGACGATTTCAGACACTATTCAACCATAATGATTCTCAATTTTGGGCATATGAACTAAGTGAATTAACACGAACACTAATACGCACATTGCATACATTACGTCCAAGGTAGACAAAATAGTTAGCTACCTGAACACGCACACAGCAAACTCTAAAACAAACCACTTCAATGTTGATGATTGCATCTTAACACATGAAGCCGTAAAACACTTAACACCAGCGGAGAAAGTCCAACACCGCACTATACATAACGCGAGTGGAATATTCATTGAGTGAAAGTGAAGTGTTCTTCGATCAATAGTGATTACCATGTACAAGGAACCCACCAACGGATGTAATCCTACACCGATGGAATTTGTGGATAAGCCTTTTGCGAGTTAAGTCCTTATGTTTCTTAAATGCTAGTTGATACATACTACTGCACTGTCTCTTCTTTTCAAAGAGCTACTCCCAAGAGATCTATATAAATCATAAATTTAATAATGTTAATATTAAAGTCATTCATCTGGGGCATTAATGAACGCATTTAGCTAGGAATAAAATATATTTGATTGCTTATTGTTTGTATATATATTATCATGTTGTATTTGATAGTATTGTATGTCTTGTTTTCAGGAAACAACGAATGAATATTATTGTGATTTATGTTATTATGTGTTTTGTTATGTATTTACAGGACATAATTTCATTTGTGATTCAGTAATTTACTTAATCAATGATATAATAAGTAAGTAATTATTACATATATACATATATCTTGCGTTCATTATTGCAGTTAACCTCAACAATTAATTTATCACGTTCCAAGTGATTTTATCTTGTTACTTACAAAGAGTCTCAAGAATTATGCTAATTATCAGTGGACACACCCAAATCGCCCATTGAAATGTCAGATTAACACGCTCATGTAAATCATATTGATTTGATAACTATATTGAGTCAAATCCGACAAATATAATTTACTTTTCCATATGTATATTAAATATAAATGACACCCAAGGAAAGTGGGGGCATACAAATTTAATTAGACCCATTTCATTAATATATAATTGGATAATTTAATAATTCATAATGATTAGCATAATTGCACTAAACATAAATGGCGCCCATCGCATGGCAAAAGAGAGCAGGCAGTAGTTGTAGTTAGATTAAGTAAAATAATATAATACAATAAGATATTCATAGTGTAAGGTTAGCTTGACTGGTGACTGGATGTTAACAAGGAGTAAAGCTAAAATGGCCAGCAGTAGTTCAGACAGTATGAACTTCGACATCAACAACCAGTTAGGTGTACCCGATAACGGAGAAGAAAACTCTACGGTCGAACCGAACATGATTGAGGAGACATCAGAGGTCAGAGCGCGGGGACCGGGGTCCCAACAACAACAAGAAGTCACATTACAGTCGTTGATGGACTTCATGAGCAAAAAATTTGAAGAGAACAGAATGAGAGGTTTGAAGAAAACAAAAGAGAACAGAACGAAAATATCACTGTAATTAATGAGAAATTCGACAAACTAGAAGAAAAACTAGACAGTCATAAAGAAGATGTCAAGCGACAGATGGCCGAACAGCTCGCGCAAATACAAGCGGAAATGCGTGACTACAAGACCATTTGTGACGACAAAGTAAGTGAAGTCCTGAAGAAACAGGAGGACACTGTGAAAGAATTAAAGGATGACACTACTAAAAAGTTCGAAGAAGTGTGGGAAACAAGGGAGTCAGATCGTCAAGAAGTAAAGAACCTCGCACAAAACACACAAACCAGTATTAAGAAGGTCCACAATAAATTAGAATCACACATCAACAATAACCAAAAGAAACAAGAAGAATTAAAAACCGAATTATACCACACACTTAGGCAGCAGCAACAAGAACTAGGAGAAACAAACAACACACTACAACAAAAAATTGAAGAAGTAGACGGCAGACAGAAGACGACAGAACAGAAACTGGACGAAAACGTCAAAGAGAGGACAACCCACATTCAAGAACTGAAGTGTCAATTAGAAAGATTGCGGCGACAGATAACCGAAGGGGAGTCTGGGCCAAGTAGAACTGTCAACGGACAAGTACAGGTGGAACTTAAATACGATGGAACCGACAGATTCCCGATGGAGTTCCTGAAAGAACTGTCGGAGTTCCAGGAATTGTATTACTCGAATAGTGACATTAAATGGATCGGGAAGCACCTAGAAAAGGACGCTAGTATATGGTGGCGCGTAATCAGGGACCAGATATCCATGTTTGAAGAGTTCAAGGAGGCGTTCACGTTGAAGTATTGGGGATTAGAGCGACAAGACATCATTCGTGATAACCTTGAATATGGGAAATTTGAGTGGCACGGACCGATTACGGCTATCCAGTATATCGAAAGGATCCTATTAGAAAGCCGACAATTAACTCCCACATTGACTGACAGACAGTTGATAAGAAAAATCTCTAGGCATTTTGGTCGTGACCTGCAGATCGCTGTAATCACGCGCGGGATCACCACGATACCAAACTTTGAAGCTTTAATCACTGAATACACAAGTATTCAGCCGAACAATGGAAATAACAGACAGACACATTATCGGCTAGCTAATGAAGAGGAAAGCGGAACTAACAACCGACCGAAGAGTAGCTTTGCAAATAAAAGCGAAAGTGACAAAAAACAAGTTTGGCAGGGGAGGCCACAAGGAACTCGTTTTGAGGACAAGCAGTACAATAGAATAAACACTGTTGATTTCGTTAACAGTGCACCAAGCACGAGCAGGGCGACCAACAACACCACCCCAAGGACGGATACCGACAACAATGGTAAAAAAAAAAACACCCCTGCACAGCGAGCGACTTAGTTTTTGTAAACAAACACAACTTCACCAATAATGTCAACATTTTATTACCGGATTTGAGGAATGACCTGCTACAAGAATATGACGAGGAAGTTAATAAACAAATATTAAAGTGTCCCGAAATACTTATTAAATTTAACAACGGCATTACGGTGTCGGCACTGATTGACACAGGCTCTGTCATTAACGGCCTATCCGAAGAGTGGTTCAACGTGAATAAGAAGGACATTGAACCATACGAAATTTTACCAATGACAAATTCCCTCATCATTAGTGCGGTTGGGAATAAATCTAAATTAATCAGAAAGCAGATACTGTGCAATATTGAAATTGACGGAATCAAGAATGAATGTGTTTTCTTGGTTATACCAGATCTCATTAAGATATGCATATTAGGAATAAGTTTTTTACAGGAAGTGGGATGTCGCATCGACATCGGAAATAAGAAGATTGAGTTAAGGAATGCAGCTGGTGAAGAGGTGCGCGCCGTACCCATCATGAACATCGAACTATTAAATAATGGAGAGGAAGAAGAGATCCTGAGGAATATCAACGACAAGATATGAAGCATGGATTGTCAAGATGAAGAGATATTGGAACGATTGAGGGAAATACTTATAAAGAATAGGAGTGTGTTCAGGGAGTGCCCGGGGAGGATCGAAGGATACGAGCATGAATTTCAAGTCACGGACAGGACGCCCTACTTTCAACGGGGTTGGCCTGTACCACTTGCATATAAGGAAAAGGTAAAGGATGAGATTGACAGGATGCTGCGGTACGGAGTGGGACATAATCGCTGAAATTCATCAGATGTTTGGACATTTAGGGACGAAAAAGTGCATGAAGATGCTCCAGGAACATTTCACGTTTGACCGGATGTTGAAGGGGGTCAAAACTTATATTCAAGCATGCGACGTTTGCCAGAAGTGTAAGGACACCAACAACAAAGAGCTGTTTGGTGGCACACGCGCAGTGATACCTACAGCAAGAGGAGATCTCGTAAGCGCGGACTATTATGGACCCCTACCGACAGGAGCAGGTGGCGTTAAATATTTACTCGTAATACTAGATAATTTTACAAAATACGTTAAGTTATTTACCCTCCGAAGAGCAACAACCACCACGACATTGCGGAGAATAAAAGTTTATTGTGAAGAGTTCGGACAACCAAGGGCCATTTTGACGGACAGCGGGGCCCAGTTCACTTCCAAAAAGTGGATCAACGGTTTAAAGGCGTTAAACATCCAACCGAAGTTTACCGCAATACGAAACCCTTGTACTAATCTTGCCGAGAGGATTAACCTGCAACTTGGGAACTTGTTCCGAATTTTCGTGAATGACCGACATACTAAATGGTCCCAATACGTAAAGACAATCGAAGCGTGTTTGAACGAGGTGTACCACGAGACAATCGAAATTACCCCTCATAAAGCACACGTCGGTATGAGACCGACACGAGCATGGGAACAATGCTTGGACAAAGGAATCATTAACAGTGAAGGAAAGCACGAAAATAATATATTTGTAAAAATCAAGGAGAAAAGGGAGAAGCACGCGAAGCGTTGCAACGAGAGTAAGAAGATAACGAAGTTCGCATTAGGTGACAAGGTGTTGGTAAGAACATACCATCAGTCAGACGCTATGATGAAAAAAAATCGACAAGTTCTTTGAACTATTTTCAGGACCTTATAAGATCAACCGTATCATCGGCGAGGCCACGTACGAGCTCGCGGAATGCGACAGCGATAAAGTACGAGGAAGATTCAACGTGTGACAAATTAAGACATATATGAGCCGGCGAAAGAGGTACGGATTATACAAGAAAGTAATAATGACTCCGGCTGCTAGATGACTACAAAGCGGAATACATGAATCAGGTAATTGTCCCGCGAGACCAGTCCAGCTAGCCAAAGGATGATGTAAGTTTTACTATACTGTGTTTAATTCAAACTTCAATGTCAATTGTGTTTGTGATCACGATGTATTCTTTATTTACAATGTTAATTAGGTATCTAAGCATCAATGTGTATAGAGTAATTTGATAACGTGTACCATGTATCAAAGGGACATTTATGATACAATGATACAGGGCATTAAATATTTGTGAAGTAATAAATTGATAAAGATGTAGAGAATCGAGTAATTTGCTTATACAATTAATAATTTAAATACGAGACAATCGTTTTGTAACTTTAGGAATAAGCGTCTAGGTATACATCATGAGGTAGGATGAATCCTTAATTGTTTATTAATTATGCATATTTCATTTATTAATGTAATCATTTATAATATGTGTCACAAGTTAATCTTATGTATGCATTTGTTTGTTTAGCGACTATAGTTATGAGACACTAATAGTGAATTAAAAGTATTTTGTTGTTATGCGATTCATCGATTTACGATCGATTGATTTAATTGCTAGCTAATCTTCAGTTAATTTATCATGTTATATATGTATAACGAAAGAATGTAGCTTAAAAACGAAACAAACTGTCTAATAAGTAGATGTAAATATTTTATTTCAATTATTAACATGAAATAATATTGTATAATCCGCATATAGATGGATAGAATGTAAAAAATGCGTTCATTTCACTCAGATGGGCGGCAATAAATTCATATAATCATGTAAGACCCCAAGATAGGGAATAACGATTAATTGCACCATATGAGAGATATAGGTCATCCAACCATGACCATTCCAAGGCAGACGTCCACGACTGGGACAGAGCGCAGAAATTGGATCAGATGTCTCCTGTTAATCCAACATCCAATCCAATTTGGGGACAATATAGTGATCAAAATTTTTAAAATTTACAATTTCATGATCAAGAGACACGCTCGCACACTCGAGTTGACAAACCCAGGCCCGAGTCATAAATAAGAACGATTAGAAACACGTCAGACCCGACGCCTGTGGGAAAACAATGAAGAAACGTCTGAGTACACGCAACAATAGAAAACAGGGAACGTCGTTGACAGCACGAAGTTAGCTACGATTTACAACACCAAACAAACCAAACAAAAAAAGGCATAGTCCAGTAGCCTGGTTACGCAGAAGTGAGATGGAACACATGCTGTGGGGTTAAGTTGTAACGAGCACACGTACGAATGCAACACTCAGTAACAAAGGGTGCAGAGAAATCTTGACAAATATGTAGACAAGAGGACGGATATTCAATGAATACTAGAGATATACACAGCCCAGCAGGAAAGCACGCCCTGACATAAAGTCAGATTTACAACTAGAAAGCGTGGGAGCTGTCCAGGGATGACGCCCAACGAAGAGTTGGTAATTGGCGGAACAAGCGAAGGGTAAATGAACAATTGACCAAGACACTGCAGACTCTTAACAAAAGCTATATCAGAGTGCCTCGACAACGTGGAAACAAAAGGTTGATAGACAGGCGGGCAATTGCTCTAGTTTCTGAGAATCAGCACAACGTTCGTCGCTGGGATATTTTGGGGATGCCCGACCACCAACCAGAGTTTGGCATCTTCCAAAGGAACTGGTGGAGAGAGTAGAGACGACTTGAACGACGAATCAGGAAACCGATGACAAAAATCTACAAGGTGGTAGGAAATTATGAACATATCAACAACAGCCGTAGGCGTAGAGATGAGAAGGTTGCATTCTGGTAGAGAATGATTGATAAAAACTGTTTGCGAGAACGCGGAGCCCAGTAGTAGTAGTAGTAGTAGAAGTAGTAGTAGTAGTGGCGGCGGTAATAACAGAAACGGTAATAGTCGACCCAGTAATTTACCAATAGTTTACTCGACTTACTCAACTTTCAACTCGGTTAATCAATCAGTGAAATTGTAACCAAGTCGCGGTCTTAATCGAACTTAGACATTCAACTAAATCGCAGTTCTACAAAACGTTATGTTCTATAGTTTATATGAGTTACCGAACTTACCATAGTAATCAACAGTGCGAATAGACATAACTATCGTTAAATACCAGTGTACACGTGACTCTAGACTACGTCCGACACGCAATATAATGCAATACGAGTGAGTAACAATCCGATAGTAAAACAGTGGGTGACGATTTCAGACACTATTCAACCATAATGATTCTCAATTTTGGGCATATGAACTAAGTGAATTAACACGAACACTAATACGCACATTGCATACATTACGTCCAAGGTAGACAAAATAGTTAGCTACCTGAACACGCACACAGCAAACTCTAAAACAAACCACTTCAATGTTGATGATTGCATCTTAACACATGAAGCCGTAAAACACTTAACACCAGCGGAGAAAGTCCAACACCGCACTATACATAACGCGAGTGGAATATTCATTGAGTGAAAGTGAAGTGTTCTTCGATCAATAGTGATTACCATGTACAAGGAACCCACCAACGGATGTAATCCTACACCGATGGAATTTGTGGATAAGCCTTTTGCGAGTTAAGTCCTTATGTTTCTTAAATGCTAGTTGATACATACTACTGCACTGTCTCTTCTTTTCAAAGAGCTACTCCCAAGAGATCTATATAAATCATAAATTTAATAATGTTAATATTAAAGTCATTCATCTGGGGCATTAATGAACGCATTTAGCTAGGAATAAAATATATTTGATTGCTTATTGTTTGTATATATATTATCATGTTGTATTTGATAGTATTGTATGTCTTGTTTTCAGGAAACAACGAATGAATATTATTGTGATTTATGTTATTATGTGTTTTGTTATGTATTTACAGGACATAATTTCATTTGTGATTCAGTAATTTACTTAATCAATGATATAATAAGTAAGTAATTATTACATATATACATATATCTTGCGTTCATTATTGCAGTTAACCTCAACAATTAATTTATCACGTTCCAAGTGATTTTATCTTGTTACTTACAAAGAGTCTCAAGAATTATGCTAATTATCAGTGGACACACCCAAATCGCCCATTGAAATGTCAGATTAACACGCTCATGTAAATCATATTGATTTGATAACTATATTGAGTAAAATCCGACAAATATAATTTACTTTTCCATATGTATATTAAATATAAATGACACCCAAGGAAAGTGGGGGCATACAAATTTAATTAGACCCATTTCATTAATATATAATTGGATAATTTAATAATTCATAATGATTAGCATAATTGCACTAAACATAAATGGCGCCCATCGCATGGCAAAAGAGAGCAGGCAGTAGTTGTAGTTAGATTAAGTAAAATAATATAATACAATAAGATATTCATAGTGTAAGGTTAGCTTGACTGGTGACTGGATGTTAACAAGGAGTAAAGCTAAAATGGCCAGCAGTAGTTCAGACAGTATGAACTTCGACATCAACAACCAGTTAGGTGTACCCGATAACGGAGAAGAAAACTCTACGGTCGAACCGAACATGATTGAGGAGACATCAGAGGTCAGAGCGCGGGGACCGGGGTCCCAACAACAACAAGAAGTCACATTACAGTCGTTGATGGACTTCATGAGCAAAAAATTTGAAGAGAACAGAATGAGAGGTTTGAAGAAAACAAAAGAGAACAGAACGAAAATATCACTGTAATTAATGAGAAATTCGACAAACTAGAAGAAAAACTAGACAGTCATAAAGAAGATGTCAAGCGACAGATGGCCGAACAGCTCGCGCAAATACAAGCGGAAATGCGTGACTACAAGACCATTTGTGACGACAAAGTAAGTGAAGTCCTGAAGAAACAGGAGGACACTGTGAAAGAATTAAAGGATGACACTACTAAAAAGTTCGAAGAAGTGTGGGAAACAAGGGAGTCAGATCGTCAAGAAGTAAAGAACCTCGCACAAAACACACAAACCAGTATTAAGAAGGTCCACAATAAATTAGAATCACACATCAACAATAACCAAAAGAAACAAGAAGAATTAAAAACCGAATTATACCACACACTTAGGCAGCAGCAACAAGAACTAGGAGAAACAAACAACACACTACAACAAAAAATTGAAGAAGTAGACGGCAGACAGAAGACGACAGAACAGAAACTGGACGAAAACGTCAAAGAGAGGACAACCCACATTCAAGAACTGAAGTGTCAATTAGAAAGATTGCGGCGACAGATAACCGAAGGGGAGTCTGGGCCAAGTAGAACTGTCAACGGACAAGTACAGGTGGAACTTAAATACGATGGAACCGACAGATTCCCGATGGAGTTCCTGAAAGAACTGTCGGAGTTCCAGGAATTGTATTACTCGAATAGTGACATTAAATGGATCGGGAAGCACCTAGAAAAGGACGCTAGTATATGGTGGCGCGTAATCAGGGACCAGATATCCATGTTTGAAGAGTTCAAGGAGGCGTTCACGTTGAAGTATTGGGGATTAGAGCGACAAGACATCATTCGTGATAACCTTGAATATGGGAAATTTGAGTGGCACGGACCGATTACGGCTATCCAGTATATCGAAAGGATCCTATTAGAAAGCCGACAATTAACTCCCACATTGACTGACAGACAGTTGATAAGAAAAATCTCTAGGCATTTTGGTCGTGACCTGCAGATCGCTGTAATCACGCGCGGGATCACCACGATACCAAACTTTGAAGCTTTAATCACTGAATACACAAGTATTCAGCCGAACAATGGAAATAACAGACAGACACATTATCGGCTAGCTAATGAAGAGGAAAGCGGAACTAACAACCGACCGAAGAGTAGCTTTGCAAATAAAAGCGAAAGTGACAAAAAACAAGTTTGGCAGGGGAGGCCACAAGGAACTCGTTTTGAGGACAAGCAGTACAATAGAATAAACACTGTTGATTTCGTTAACAGTGCACCAAGCACGAGCAGGGCGACCAACAACACCACCCCAAGGACGGATACCGACAACAATGGTAAAAAAAAAACACCCCTGCACAGCGAGCGACTTAGTTTTTGTAAACAAACACAACTTCACCAATAATGTCAACATTTTATTACCGGATTTGAGGAATGACCTGCTACAAGAATATGACAAGGAAGTTAATAAACAAATATTAAAGTGTCCCGAAATACTTATTAAATTTAACAACGGCATTACGGTGTCGGCACTGATTGACACAGGCTCTGTCATTAACGGCCTATCAGAAGAGTGGTTCAACGTGAATAAGAAGAACATTGAACCATACGAAATTTTACCAATGACAAATTCCCTCATCATTAGTGCGGTTGGGAATAAATCTAAATTAATCAGAAAGCAGATACTGTGCAATATTGAAATTGACGGAATCCAGAATGAATGTGTTTTCTTGGTTATACCAGATCTCATTAAGCCATGCATATTAGGAATAAGTTTTTTACAGGAAGTGGGATGTCGCATCGACATCGGAAATAAGAAGATTGAGTTAAGGAATGCAGCTGGTGAAGAGGTGCGCGCCGTACCCATCATGAACATCGAACTATTAAATAATGGAGAGGAAGAAGAGATCCTGAGGAATATCAACGAGAAGATAGGAAGCATGGATTGTCAAGATGAAGAGATATTGGAACGATTGAGGGAAATACTTATAAAGAATAGGAGTGTGTTCAGGGAGTGCCCGGGGAGGATAGAAGGATACGAGCATGAATTTCAAGTCACGGACAGGACGCCCTACTTTCAACAAGGTTGGCCTGTACCACTTGCATATAAGGAAAAGGTAAAGGATGAGATTGACAGGATGCTGCGGTACGGAGTGGGACATAATCGCTGAAATTCATCAGATGTTTGGACATTTAGGGACGAAAAAGTGCATGAAGATGCTCCAGGAACATTTCTCGTTCGACCGGATGTTGAAGAGGGTCAAAACTTATATCCAAGCATGCGACGTTTGCCAGAAGTGTAAGGACACCAACAACAAAGAGCTGTTTGGTGGCACACGCGCAGTGATACCTACAGCAAGAGGAGATCTGGTAAGCGCGGACTATTATGGACCCCTACCGACAGGAGCAGGTGGCGTTAAATATTTACTCGTAATAGTAGATAATTTTACAAAATACGTTAAGTTATTTACCCTCCGAAGAGCAACAACCACCACAACGTTGCGGAGAATAAAAGTTTATTGTGAAGAGTTCGGACAACCAAGGGCCATTTTGACGGACAGCGGGACCCAGTTCACTTCCAAAAAGTGGATCAACGGTTTGAAGGAGTTAAACATCCAACCGAAGTTTACCGCAATACGAAACTCTTGTACTAATTTTGCCGAGAGGATTAACCTGCAACTTGGGAACTTGTTCCTAATTTTCGTGAATGACCGACATACTAAATGGTCCCAATACGTAAAGACAATCGAAGCGTGTTTGAACGAGGTGTACCACAAGACAATCGAAATTACCCCTCATAAAGCACACGTCGGTATGAGACCGACACGAGCATGGGAACAATGCTTGTACAAAGGAATCATTAACAGTGAAGGAAAGCACGAAAATAATATATTTGTAAAAATCAAGGAGAAAAGGGAGAAGCACGCGAAGCGTTGCAATGAGAGTAAGAAGATAACGAAGTTCGCATTAGGTGACAAGGTGTTGGTAAGAACATACCATCAGTCAGACGCTATGATGAAAAAAAATCGACAAGTTCTTTGAACTATTTTCAGGACCTTATAAGATCAACCGTATCATCGGCGAGGCCACGTACGAGCTCGCGGAATGCGACAGCGATAAAGTACGAGGAAGATTCAACGTGTGACAAATTAAGACATATATGAGCCGGCGAAAGAGGTACGGATTATACAAGAAAGTAATAATGACTCCGGCTGCTAGATGACTACAAAGCGGAATACATGAATCAGGTAATTGTCCCGCGAGACCAGTCCAGCTAGCCAAAGGATGATGTAAGTTTTACTATACTGTGTTTAATTCAAACTTCAATGTCAATTGTGTTTGTGATCACGATGTATTCTTTATTTACAATGTTAATTAGGTATCTAAGCATCAATGTGTATAGAGTAATTTGATAACGTGTACCATGTATCAAAGGGACATTTATGATACAATGATACAGGGCATTAAATATTTGTGAAGTAATAAATTGATAAAGATGTAGTGAATCGAGTAATTTGCTTATACAATTAATAATTTAAATACGAGACAATCGTTTTGTAACTTTAGGAATAAGCGTCTAGGTATACATCATGAGGTAGGATGAATCCTTAATTGTTTATTAATTATGCATATTTCATTTATTAATGTAATCATTTATAATATGTGTCACAAGTTAATCTTATGTATGCATTTGTTTGTTTAGCGACTATAGTTATGAGACACTAATAGTGAATTAAAAGTATTTTGTTGTTATGCGATTCATCGATTTACGATCGATTGATTTAATTGCTAGCTAATCTTCAGTTAATTTATCATGTTATATATGTATAACGAAAGAATGTAGCTTAAAAACGAAACAAACTGTCTAATAAGTAGATGTAAATATTTTATTTCAATTATTAACATGAAATAATATTGTATAATCCGCATATAGATGGATAGAATGTAAAAAATGCGTTCATTTCACTCAGATGGGCGGCAATAAATTCATATAATCATGTAAGACCCCAAGATAGGGAATAACTATTAATTGCACCATATGAGAGATATAGGTCATCCAACCATGACCATTCCAAGGCAGACGTCCACGACTGGGACAGAGCGCAGAAATTGGATCAGATGTCTCCTGTTAATCCAACATCCAATCCAATTTGGGGACAATATAGTGATCAAAATTTTTAAAATTTACAATTTCATGATCAAGAGACACGCTCGCACACTCGAGTTGACAAACCCAGGCCCGAGTCATAAATAAGAACGATTAGAAACACGTCAGACCCGACGCCTGTGGGAAAACAATGAAGAAACGTCTGAGTACACGCAACAATAGAAAACAGGGAACGTCGTTGACAGCACGAAGTTAGCTACGATTTACAACACCAAACAAACCAAACAAAAAAAGGCATAGTCCAGTAGCCTGGTTACGCAGAAGTGAGATGGAACACATGCTGTGGGGTTAAGTTGTAACGAGCACACTTAAGAATGCAACACTCAGTAACAAAGGGTGCAGAGAAATCTTGACAAATATGTAGACAAGAGGACGGATATTCAATGAATACTAGAGATATACACAGCCCAGCAGGAAAGCACGCCCTGACGTCAAGTCAGATTTACAACTAGAAAGCGTGGGAGCTGTCCAGGGATGACGCCCAACGAAGAGTTGGTAATTGGCGGAACAAGCGAAGGGTAAATGAACAATTGACCAAGACACTGCAGACTCTTAACAAAAGCTATATCAGAGTGCCTCGACAACGTGGAAACAAAAGGTTGATAGACAGGCGGGCAATTGCTCTAGTTTCTGAGAATCAGCACAACGTTCGTCGCTGGGATATTTCGGGGATGCCCGACCACCAACCAGAGTTTGGCATCTTCCAAAGGAACTGGTGGAGAGAGTAGAGACGACTTGAACGACGAATCAGGAAACCGATGACAAAAATCTACAAGGTGGTAGGAAATTATGAACATATCAACAACAGCCGTAGGCGTAGAGATGAGAAGGTTGCATTCTGGTAGAGAATGATTGATAAAAACTGTTTGCGAGAACGCGGAGCCCAGTAGTAGTAGTAGTAGTAGAAGTAGTAGTAGTAGTGGCGGCGGTAATAACAGAAACGGTAATAGTCGACCCAGTAATTTACCAATAGTTTACTCGACTTACTCAACTTTCAACTCGGTTAATCAATCAGTGAAATTGTAACCAAGTCGCGGTCTTAATCGAACTTAGACATTCAACTAAATCGCAGTTCTACAAAACGTTATGTTCTATAGTTTATATGAGTTACCTAACTTACCATAGTAATCAACAGTGCGAATAGACATAACTATCGTTAAATACCAGTGTACACGTGACTCTAGACTACGTCCGACACGCAATATAATGCAATACGAGTGAGTAACAATCCGATAGTAAAACAGTGGGTGACGATTTCAGACACTATTCAACCATAATGATTCTCAATTTTGGGCATATGAACTAAGTGAATTAACACGAACACTAATACGCACATTGCATACATTACGTCCAAGGTAGACAAAATAGTTAGCTACCTGAACACGCACACAGCAAACTCTAAAACAAACCACTTCAATGTTGATGATTGCATCTTAACACATGAAGCCGTAAAACACTTAACACCAGCGGAGAAAGTCCAACACCGCACTATACATAACGCGAGTGGAATATTCATTGAGTGAAAGTGAAGTGTTCTTCGATCAATAGTGATTACCATGTACAAGGAACCCACCAACGGATGTAATCCTACACCGATGGAATTTGTGGATAAGCCTTTTGCGAGTTAAGTCCTTATGTTTCTTAAATGCTAGTTGATACATACTACTGCACTGTCTCTTCTTTTCAAAGAGCTACTCCCAAGAGATCTATATAAATCATAAATTTAATAATGTTAATATTAAAGTCATTCATCTGGGGCATTAATGAACGCATTTAGCTAGGAATAAAATATATTTGATTGCTTATTGTTTGTATATATATTATCATGTTGTATTTGATAGTATTGTATGTCTTGTTTTCAGGAAACAACGAATGAATATTATTGTGATTTATGTTATTATGTGTTTTGTTAAGTATTTACAGGACATAATTTCATTTGTGATTCAGTAATTTACTTAATCAATGATATAATAAGTAAGTAATTATTACATATATACATATATCTTGCGTTCATTATTGCAATTAACCTCAACAATTAATTTATCACGTTCCAAGTGATTTTATCTTGTTACTTACAAAGAGTCTCAAGAATTATGCTAATTATCAGTGGACACACCCAAATCGCCCATTGAAATGTCAGATTAACACGCTCATGTAAATCATATTGATTTGATAACTATATTGAGTCAAATCCGACAAATATAATTTACTTTTCCATATGTATATTAAATATAAATGACACCCAAGGAAAGTGGGGGCATACAAATTTAATTAGACCCATTTCATTAATATATAATTGGATAATTTAATAATTCATAATGATTAGCATAATTGCACTAAACATAAATGGCGCCCATCGCATGGCAAAAGAGAGCAGGCAGTAGTTGTAGTTAGATTAAGTAAAATAATATAATACAATAAGATATTCATAGTGTAAGGTTAGCTTGACTGGTGACTGGATGTTAACAAGGAGTAAAGCTAAAATGGCCAGCAGTAGTTCAGACAGTATGAACTTCGACATCAACAACCAGTTAGGTGTACCCGATAACGGAGAAGAAAACTCTACGGTCGAACCGAACATGATTGAGGAGACATCAGAGGTCAGAGCGCGGGGACCGGGGTCCCAACAACAACAAGAAGTCACATTACAGTCGTTGATGGACTTCATGAGCAAAAAATTTGAAGAGAACAGAATGAGAGGTTTGAAGAAAACAAAAGAGAACAGAACGAAAATATCACTGTAATTAATGAGAAATTCGACAAACTAGAAGAAAAACTAGACAGTCATAAAGAAGATGTCAAGCGACAGATGGCCGAACAGCTCGCGCAAATACAAGCGGAAATGCGTGACTACAAGACCATTTGTGACGACAAAGTAAGTGAAGTCCTGAAGAAACAGGAGGACACTGTGAAAGAATTAAAGGATGACACTACTAAAAAGTTCGAAGAAGTGTGGGAAACAAGGGAGTCAGATCGTCAAGAAGTAAAGAACCTCGCACAAAACACACAAACCAGTATTAAGAAGGTCCACAATAAATTAGAATCACACATCAACAATAACCAAAAGAAACAAGAAGAATTAAAAACCGAATTATACCACACACTTAGGCAGCAGCAACAAGAACTAGGAGAAACAAACAACACACTACAACAAAAAATTGAAGAAGTAGATGGCAGACAGAAGACGACAGAACAGAAACTGGACGAAAACGTCAAAGAGAGGACAACCCACATTCAAGAACTGAAGTGTCAATTAGAAAGATTGCGGCGACAGATAACCGAAGGGGAGTCTGGGCCAAGTAGAACTGTCAACGGACAAGTACAGGTGGAACTTAAATACGATGGAACCGACAGATTCCCGATGGAGTTCCTGAAAGAACTGTCGGAGTTCCAGGAATTGTATTACTCGAATAGTGACATTAAATGGATCGGGAAGCACCTAGAAAAGGACGCTAGTATATGGTGGCGCGTAATCAGGGACCAGATATCCACGTTTGAAGAGTTCAAGGAGGCGTTCACGTTGAAGTATTGGGGATTAGAGCGACAAGACATCATTCGTGATAACCTTGAATATGGGAAATTTGAGTGGCACGGACCGATTACGGCTATCCAGTATATCGAAAGGATCCTATTAGAAAGCCGACAATTAACTCCCACATTGACTGACAGACAGTTGATAAGAAAAATCTCTAGGCATTTTGGTCGTGACCTGCAGATCGCTGTAATCACGCGCGGGATCACCACGATACCAAACTTTGAAGCTTTAATCACTGAATACACAAGTATTCAGCCGAACAATGGAAATAACAGACAGACACATTATCGGCTAGCTAATGAAGAGGAAAGCGGAACTAACAACCGACCGAAGAGTAGCTTTGCAAATAAAAGCGAAAGTGACAAAAAACAAGTTTGGCAGGGGAGGCCACAAGGAACTCGTTTTGAGGACAAGCAGTACAATAGAATAAACACTGTTGATTTCGTTAACAGTGCACCAAGCACGAGCAGGGCGACCAACAACACCACCCCAAGGACGGATACCGACAACAATGGTAAAAAAAAAACACCCCTGCACAGCGAGCGACTTAGTTTTTGTAAACAAACACAACTTCACCAATAATGTCAACATTTTATTACCGGATTTGAGGAATGACCTGCTACAAGAATATGACGAGGAAGTTAATAAACAAATATTAAAGTGTCCCGAAATACTTATTAAATTTAACAACGGCATTACGGTGTCGGCACTGATTGACACAGGCTCTGTCATTAACGGCCTATCCGAAGAGTGGTTCAACGTGAATAAGAAGGACATTGAACCATACGAAATTTTACCAATGACAAATTCCCTCATCATTAGTGTGGTTGGGAATAAATCTAAATTAATCAGAAAGCAGATACTGTGCAATATTGAAATTGACGGAATCAAGAATGAATGTGTTTTCTTGGTTATACCAGATCTCATTAAGATATGCATATTAGGAATAAGTTTTTTACAGGAAGTGGGATGTCGCATCGACATCGGAAATAAGAAGATTGAGTTAAGGAATGCAGCTGGTGAAGAGGTGCGCGCCGTACCCATCATGAACATCGAACTATTAAATAATGGAGAGGAAGAAGAGATCCTGAGGAATATCAACGACAAGATATGAAGCATGGATTGTCAAGATGAAGAGATATTGGAACGATTGAGGGAAATACTTATAAAGAATAGGAGTGTGTTCAGGGAGTGCCCGGGGAGGATCGAAGGATACGAGCATGAATTTCAAGTCACGGACAGGACGCCCTACTTTCAACGGGGTTGGCCTGTACCACTTGCATATAAGGAAAAGGTAAAGGATGAGATTGACAGGATGCTGCGGTACGGAGTGGGACATAATCGCTGAAATTCATCAGATGTTTGGACATTTAGGGACGAAAAAGTGCATGAAGATGCTCCAGGAACATTTCACGTTTGACCGGATGTTGAAGGGGGTCAAAACTTATATTCAAGCATGCGACGTTTGCCAGAAGTGTAAGGACACCAACAACAAAGAGCTGTTTGGTGGCACACGCGCAGTGATACCTACAGCAAGAGGAGATCTCGTAAGCGCGGACTATTATGGACCCCTACCGACAGGAGCAGGTGGCGTTAAATATTTACTCGTAATACTAGATAATTTTACAAAATACGTTAAGTTATTTACCCTCCGAAGAGCAACAACCACCACGACGTTGCGGAGAATAAAAGTTTATTGTGAAGAGTTCGGACAACCAAGGGCCATTTTGACGGACAGCGGGGCCCAGTTCACTTCCAAAAAGTGGATCAACGGTTTAAAGGAGTTAAACATCCAACCGAAGTTTACCGCAATATGAAACCCTTGTACTAATCTTGCCGAGAGGATTAACCTGCAACTTGGGAACTTGTTCCGAATTTTCGTGAATGACCGACATACTAAATGGTCCCAATACGTAAAGACAATCGAAGCGTGTTTGAACGAGGTGTACCACGAGACAATCGAAATTACCCCTCATAAAGCACACGTCGGTATGAGACCGACACGAGCATGGGAACAATGCTTGGACAAAGGAATCATTAACAGTGAAGGAAAGCACGAAAATAATATATTTGTAAAAATCAAGGAGAAAAGGGAGAAGCACGCGAAGCGTTGCAACGAGAGTAAGAAGATAACGAAGTTCGCATTAGGTGACAAGGTGTTGGTAAGAACATACCATCAGTCAGACGCTATGATGAAAAAAAATCGACAAGTTCTTTGAACTATTTTCAGGACCTTATAAGATCAACCGTATCATCGGCGAGGCCACGTACGAGCTCGCGGAATGCGACAGCGATAAAGTACGAGGAAGATTCAACGTGTGACAAATTAAGACATATATGAGCCGGCGAAAGAGGTACGGATTATACAAGAAAGTAATAATGACTCCGGCTGCTAGATGACTACAAAGCGGAATACATGAATCAGGTAATTGTCCCGCGAGACCAGTCCAGCTAGCCAAAGGATGATGTAAGTTTTACTATACTGTGTTTAATTCAAACTTCAATGTCAATTGTGTTTGTGATCACGATGTATTCTTTATTTACAATGTTAATTAGGTATCTAAGCATCAATGTGTATAGAGTAATTTGATAACGTGTACCATGTATCAAAGGGACATTTATGATACAATGATACAGGGCATTAAATATTTGTGAAGTAATAAATTGATAAAGATGTAGTGAATCGAGTAATTTGCTTATACAATTAATAATTTAAATACGAGACAATCGTTTTGTAACTTTAGGAATAAGCGTCTAGGTATACATCATGAGGTAGGATGAATCCTTAATTGTTTATTAATTATGCATATTTCATTTATTAATGTAATCATTTATAATATGTGTCACAAGTTAATCTTATGTATGCATTTGTTTGTTTAGCGACTATAGTTATGAGACACTAATAGTGAATTAAAAGTATTTTGTTATTATGCGATTCATCGATTTACGATCGATTGATTTAATTGCTAGCTAATCTTCAGTTAATTTATCATGTTATATATGTATAACGAAAGAATGTAGCTTAAAAACGAAACAAACTGTCTAATAAGTAGATGTAAATATTTTATTTCAATTATTAACATGAAATAATATTGTATAATCCGCATATAGATGGATAGAATGTAAAAAATGCGTTCATTTCACTCAGATGGGCGGCAATAAATTCATATAATCATGTAAGACCCCAAGATAGGGAATAACTATTAATTGCACCATATGAGAGATATAGGTCATCCAACCATGACCATTCCAAGGCAGACGTCCACGACTGGGACAGAGCGCAGAAATTGGATCAGATGTCTCCTGTTAATCCAACATCCAATCCAATTTGGGGACAATATAGTGATCAAAATTTTTAAAATTTACAATTTCATGATCAAGAGACACGCTCGCACACTCGAGTTGACAAACCCAGGCCCGAGTCATAAATAAGAACGATTAGAAACACGTCAGACCCGACGCCTGTGGGAAAACAATGAAGAAACGTCTGAGTACACGCAACAATAGAAAACAGGGAACGTCGTTGACAGCACGAAGTTAGCTACGATTTACAACACCAAACAAACCAAACAAAAAAAGGCATAGTCCAGTAGCCTGGTTACGCAGAAGTGAGATGGAACACATGCTGTGGGGTTAAGTTGTAACGAGCACACGTACGAATGCAACACTCAGTAACAAAGGGTGCAGAGAAATCTTGACAAATATGTAGACAAGAGGATGGATATTCAATGAATACTAGAGATATACACAGCCCAGCAGGAAAGCACGCCCTGACATCAAGTCAGATTTACAACTAGAAAGCGTGGGAGCTGTCCAGGGATGACGCCCAACGAAGAGTTGGTAATTGGCGGAACAAGCGAAGGGTAAATGAACAATTGACCAAGACACTGCAGACTCTTAACAAAAGCTATATCAGAGTGCCTCGACAACGTGGAAACAAAAGGTTGATAGACAGGCGGGCAATTGCTCTAGTTTCTGAGAATCAGCACAACGTTCGTCGCTGGGATATTTCGGGGATGCCCGACCACCAACCAGAGTTTGGCATCTTCCAAAGGAACTGGTGGAGAGAGTAGAGACGACTTGAACGACGAATCAGGAAACCGATGACAAAAATCTACAAGGTGGTAGGAAATTATGAACATATCAACAACAGCCGTAGGCGTAGAGATGAGAAGGTTGCATTCTGGTAGAGAATGATTGATAAAAACTGTTTGCGAGAACGCGGAGCCCAGTAGTAGTAGTAGTAGTAGAAGTAGTAGTAGTAGTGGCGGCGGTAATAACAGAAACGGTAATAGTCGACCCAGTAATTTACCAATAGTTTACTCGACTTACTCAACTTTCAACTCGGTTAATCAATCAGTGAAATTGTAACCAAGTCGCGGTCTTAATCAAACTTAGACATTCAACTAAATCGCAGTTCTACAAAACGTTATGTTCTATAGTTTATATGAGTTACCTAACTTACCATAGTAATCAACAGTGCGAATAGACATAACTATCGTTAAATACCAGTGTACACGTGACTCTAGACTACGTCCGACACGCAATATAATGCAATACGAGTGAGTAACAATCCGATAGTAAAACAGTGGGTGACGATTTCAGACACTATTCAACCATAATGATTCTCAATTTTGGGCATATGAACTAAGTGAATTAACACGAACACTAATACGCACATTGCATACATTACGTCCAAGGTAGACAAAATAGTTAGCTACCTGAACACGCACACAGCAAACTCTAAAACAAACCACTTCAATGTTGATGATTGCATCTTAACACATGAAGCCGTAAAACACTTAACACCAGCGGAGAAAGTCCAACACCGCACTATACATAACGCGAGTGGAATATTCATTGAGTGAAAGTGAAGTGTTCTTCGATCAATAGTGATTACCATGTACAAGGAACCCACCAACGGATGTAATCCTACACCGATGGAATTTGTGGATAAGCCTTTTGCGAGTTAAGTCCTTATGTTTCTTAAATGCTAGTTGATACATACTACTGCACTGTCTCTTCTTTTCAAAGAGCTACTCCCAAGAGATCTATATAAATCATAAATTTAATAATGTTAATATTAAAGTCATTCATCTGGGGCATTAATGAACGCATTTAGCTAGGAATAAAATATATTTGATTGCTTATTGTTTGTATATATATTATCATGTTGTATTTGATAGTATTGTATGTCTTGTTTTCAGGAAACAACGAATGAATATTATTGTGATTTATGTTATTATGTGTTTTGTTAAGTATTTACAGGACATAATTTCATTTGTGATTCAGTAATTTACTTAATCAATGATATAATAAGTAAGTAATTATTACATATATACATATATCTTGCGTTCATTATTGCAATTAACCTCAACAATTAATTTATCACGTTCCAAGTGATTTTATCTTGTTACTTACAAAGAGTCTCAAGAATTATGCTAATTATCAGTGGACACACCCAAATCGCCCATTGAAATGTCAGATTAACACGCTCATGTAAATCATATTGATTTGATAACTATATTGAGTCAAATCCGACAAATATAATTTACTTTTCCATATGTATATTAAATATAAATGACACCCAAGGAAAGTGGGGGCATACAAATTTAATTAGACCCATTTCATTAATATATAATTGGATAATTTAATAATTCATAATGATTAGCATAATTGCACTAAACATAAATGGCGCCCATCGCATGGCAAAAGAGAGCAGGCAGTAGTTGTAGTTAGATTAAGTAAAATAATATAATACAATAAGATATTCATAGTGTAAGGTTAGCTTGACTGGTGACTGGATGTTAACAAGGAGTAAAGCTAAAATGGCCAGCAGTAGTTCAGACAGTATGAACTTCGACATCAACAACCAGTTAGGTGTACCCGATAACGGAGAAGAAAACTCTACGGTCGAACCGAACATGATTGAGGAGACATCAGAGGTCAGAGCGCGGGGACCGGGGTCCCAACAACAACAAGAAGTCACATTACAGTCGTTGATGGACTTCATGAGCAAAAAATTTGAAGAGAACAGAATGAGAGGTTTGAAGAAAACAAAAGAGAACAGAACGAAAATATCACTGTAATTAATGAGAAATTCGACAAACTAGAAGAAAAACTAGACAGTCATAAAGAAGATGTCAAGCGACAGATGGCCGAACAGCTCGCGCAAATACAAGCGGAAATGCGTGACTACAAGACCATTTGTGACGACAAAGTAAGTGAAGTCCTGAAGAAACAGGAGGACACTGTGAAAGAATTAAAGGATGACACTACTAAAAAGTTCGAAGAAGTGTGGGAAACAAGGGAGTCAGATCGTCAAGAAGTAAAGAACCTCGCACAAAACACACAAACCAGTATTAAGAAGGTCCACAATAAATTAGAATCACACATCAACAATAACCAAAAGAAACAAGAAGAATTAAAAACCGAATTATACCACACACTTAGGCAGCAGCAACAAGAACTAGGAGAAACAAACAACACACTACAACAAAAAATTGAAGAAGTAGACGGCAGACAGAAGACGACAGAACAGAAACTGGACGAAAACGTCAAAGAGAGGACAACCCACATTCAAGAACTGAAGTGTCAATTAGAAAGATTGCGGCGACAGATAACCGAAGGGGAGTCTGGGCCAAGTAGAACTGTCAACGGACAAGTACAGGTGGAACTTAAATACGATGGAACCGACAGATTCCCGATGGAGTTCCTGAAAGAACTGTCGGAGTTCCAGGAATTGTATTACTCGAATAGTGACATTAAATGGATCGGGAAGCACCTAGAAAAGGACGCTAGTATATGGTGGCGCGTAATCAGGGACCAGATATCCATGTTTGAAGAGTTCAAGGAGGCGTTCACGTTGAAGTATTGGGGATTAGAGCGACAAGACATCATTCGTGATAACCTTGAATATGGGAAATTTGAGTGGCACGGACCGATTACGGCTATCCAGTATATCGAAAGGATCCTATTAGAAAGCCGACAATTAACTCCCACATTGACTGACAGACAGTTGATAAGAAAAATCTCTAGGCATTTTGGTCGTGACCTGCAGATCGCTGTAATCACGCGCGGGATCACCACGATACCAAACTTTGAAGCTTTAATCACTGAATACACAAGTATTCAGCCGAACAATGGAAATAACAGACAGACACATTATCGGCTAGCTAATGAAGAGGAAAGCGGAACTAACAACCGACCGAAGAGTAGCTTTGCAAATAAAAGCGAAAGTGACAAAAAACAAGTTTGGCAGGGGAGGCCACAAGGAACTCGTTTTGAGGACAAGCAGTACAATAGAATAAACACTGTTGATTTCGTTAACAGTGCACCAAGCACGAGCAGGGCGACCAACAACACCACCCCAAGGACGGATACCGACAACAATGGTAAAAAAAAAACACCCCTGCACAGCGAGCGACTTAGTTTTTGTAAACAAACACAACTTCACCAATAATGTCAACATTTTATTACCGGATTTGAGGAATGACCTGCTACAAGAATATGACGAGGAAGTTAATAAACAAATATTAAAGTGTCCCGAAATACTTATTAAATTTAACAACGGCATTACGGTGTCGGCACTGATTGACACAGGCTCTGTCATTAACGGCCTATCCGAAGAGTGGTTCAACGTGAATAAGAAGGACATTGAACCATACGAAATTTTACCAATGACAAATTCCCTCATCATTAGTGTGGTTGGGAATAAATCTAAATTAATCAGAAAGCAGATACTGTGCAATATTGAAATTGACGGAATCAAGAATGAATGTGTTTTCTTGGTTATACCAGATCTCATTAAGATATGCATATTAGGAATAAGTTTTTTACAGGAAGTGGGATGTCGCATCGACATCGGAAATAAGAAGATTGAGTTAAGGAATGCAGCTGGTGAAGAGGTGCGCGCCGTACCCATCATGAACATCGAACTATTAAATAATGGAGAGGAAGAAGAGATCCTGAGGAATATCAACGAGAAGATATGAAGCATGGATTGTCAAGATGAAGAGATATTGGAACGATTGAGGGAAATACTTATAAAGAATAGGAGTGTGTTCAGGGAGTGCCCGGGGAGGATCGAAGGATACGAGCATGAATTTCAAGTCACGGACAGGACGCCCTACTTTCAACGGGGTTGGCCTGTACCACTTGCATATAAGGAAAAGGTAAAGGATGAGATTGACAGGATGCTGCGGTACGGAGTGGGACATAATCGCTGAAATTCATCAGATGTTTGGACATTTAGGGACGAAAAAGTGCATGAAGATGCTCCAGGAACATTTCACGTTTGACCGGATGTTGAAGGGGGTCAAAACTTATATTCAAGCATGCGACGTTTGCCAGAAGTGTAAGGACACCAACAACAAAGAGCTGTTTGGTGGCACACGCGCAGTGATACCTACAGCAAGAGGAGATCTCGTAAGCGCGGACTATTATGGACCCCTACCGACAGGAGCAGGTGGCGTTAAATATTTACTCGTAATACTAGATAATTTTACAAAATACGTTAAGTTATTTACCCTCCGAAGAGCAACAACCACCACGACGTTGCAGAGAATAAAAGTTTATTGTGAAGAGTTCGGACAACCAAGGGCCATTTTGACGGACAGCGGGGCCCAGTTCACTTCCAAAAAGTGGATCAACGGTTTAAAGGAGTTAAACATCCAACCGAAGTTTACCGCAATACGAAACCCTTGTACTAATCTTGCCGAGAGGATTAACCTGCAACTTGGGAACTTGTTCCGAATTTTCGTGAATGACCGACATACTAAATGGTCCCAATACGTAAAGACAATCGAAGCGTGTTTGAACGAGGTGTACCACGAGACAATCGAAATTACCCCTCATAAAGCACACGTCGGTATGAGACCGACACGAGCATGGGAACAATGCTTGGACAAAGGAATCATTAACAGTGAAGGAAAGCACGAAAATAATATATTTGTAAAAATCAAGGAGAAAAGGGAGAAGCACGCGAAGCGTTGCAACGAGAGTAAGAAGATAACGAAGTTCGCATTAGGTGACAAGGTGTTGGTAAGAACATACCATCAGTCAGACGCTATGATGAAAAAAAATCGACAAGTTCTTTGAACTATTTTCAGGACCTTATAAGATCAACCGTATCATCGGCGAGGCCACGTACGAGCTCGCGGAATGCGACAGCGATAAAGTACGAGGAAGATTCAACGTGTGACAAATTAAGACATATATGAGCCGGCGAAAGAGGTACGGATTATACAAGAAAGTAATAATGACTCCGGCTGCTAGATGACTACAAAGCGGAATACATGAATCAGGTAATTGTCCCGCGAGACCAGTCCAGCTAGCCAAAGGATGATGTAAGTTTTACTATACTGTGTTTAATTCAAACTTCAATGTCAATTGTGTTTGTGATCACGATGTATTCTTTATTTACAATGTTAATTAGGTATCTAAGCATCAATGTGTATAGAGTAATTTGATAACGTGTACCATGTATCAAAGGGACATTTATGATACAATGATACAGGGCATTAAATATTTGTGAAGTAATAAATTGATAAAGATGTAGTGAATCGAGTAATTTGCTTATACAATTAATAATTTAAATACGAGACAATCGTTTTGTAACTTTAGGAATAAGCGTCTAGGTATACATCATGAGGTAGGATGAATCCTTAATTGTTTATTAATTATGCATATTTCATTTATTAATGTAATCATTTATAATATGTGTCACAAGTTAATCTTATGTATGCATTTGTTTGTTTAGCGACTATAGTTATGAGACACTAATAGTGAATTAAAAGTATTTTGTTGTTATGCGATTCATCGATTTACGATCGATTGATTTAATTGCTAGCTAATCTTCAGTTAATTTATCATGTTATATATGTATAACGAAAGAATGTAGCTTAAAAACGAAACAAACTGTCTAATAAGTAGATGTAAATATTTTATTTCAATTATTAACATGAAATAATATTGTATAATCCGCATATAGATGGATAGAATGTAAAAAATGCGTTCATTTCACTCAGATGGGCGGCAATAAATTCATATAATCATGTAAGACCCCAAGATAGGGAATAACTATTAATTGCACCATATGAGAGATATAGGTCATCCAACCATGACCATTCCAAGGCAGACGTCCACGACTGGGACAGAGCGCAGAAATTGGATCAGATGTCTCCTGTTAATCCAACATCCAATCCAATTTGGGGACAATATAGTGATCAAAATTTTTAAAATTTACAATTTCATGATCAAGAGACACGCTCGCACACTCGAGTTGACAAACCCAGGCCCGAGTCATAAATAAGAACGATTAGAAACACGTCAGACCCGACGCCTGTGGGAAAACAATGAAGAAACGTCTGAGTACACGCAACAATAGAAAACAGGGAACGTCGTTGACAGCACGAAGTTAGCTACGATTTACAACACCAAACAAACCAAACAAAAAAAGGCATAGTCCAGTAGCCTGGTTACGCAGAAGTGAGATGGAACACATGCTGTGGGGTTAAGTTGTAACGAGCACACGTACGAATGCAACACTCAGTAACAAAGGGTGCAGAGAAATCTTGACAAATATGTAGACAAGAGGACGGATATTCAATGAATACTAGAGATATACACAGCCCAGCAGGAAAGCACGCCCTGACATCAAGTCAGATTTACAACTAGAAAGCGTGGGAGCTGTCCAGGGATGACGCCCAACGAAGAGTTGGTAATTGGCGGAACAAGCAAAGGGTAAATGAACAATTGACCAAGACACTGCAGACTCTTAACAAAAGCTATATCAGAGTGCCTCGACAACGTGGAAACAAAAGGTTGATAGACAGGCGGGCAATTGCTCTAGTTTCTGAGAATCAGCACAACGTTCGTCGCTGGGATATTTTGGGGATGCCCGACCACCAACCAGAGTTTGGCATCTTCCAAAGGAACTGGTGGAGAGAGTAGAGACGACTTGAACGACGAATCAGGAAACCGATGACAAAAATCTACAAGGTGGTAGGAAATTATGAACATATCAACAACAGCCGTAGGCGTAGAGATGAGAAGGTTGCATTCTGGTAGAGAATGATTGATAAAAACTGTTTGCGAGAACGCGGAGCCCAGTAGTAGTAGTAGTAGTAGTAGAAGTAGTAGTAGTAGTGGCGGCGGTAATAACAGAAACGGTAATAGTCGACCCAGTAATTTACCAATAGTTTACTCGACTTACTCAACTTTCAACTCGGTTAATCAATCAGTGAAATTGTAACCAAGTCGCGGTCTTAATCGAACTTAGACATTCAACTAAATCGCAGTTCTACAAAACGTTATGTTCTATAGTTTATATGAGTTACCGAACTTACCATAGTAATCAACAGTGCGAATAGACATAACTATCGTTAAATACCAGTGTACACGTGACTCTAGACTACGTCCGACACGCAATATAATGCAATACGAGTGAGTAACAATCCGATAGTAAAACAGTGGGTGACGATTTCAGACACTATTCAACCATAATGATTCTCAATTTTGGGCATATGAACTAAGTGAATTAACACGAACACTAATACGCACATTGCATACATTACGTCCAAGGTAGACAAAATAGTTAGCTACCTGAACACGCACACAGCAAACTCTAAAACAAACCACTTCAATGTTGATGATTGCATCTTAACACATGAAGCCGTAAAACACTTAACACCAGCGGAGAAAGTCCAACACCGCACTATACATAACGCGAGTGGAATATTCATTGAGTGAAAGTGAAGTGTTCTTCGATCAATAGTGATTACCATGTACAAGGAACCCACCAACGGATGTAATCCTACACCGATGGAATTTGTGGATAAGCCTTTTGCGAGTTAAGTCCTTATGTTTCTTAAATGCTAGTTGATACATACTACTGCACTGTCTCTTCTTTTCAAAGAGCTACTCCCAAGAGATCTATATAAATCATAAATTTAATAATGTTAATATTAAAGTCATTCATCTGGGGCATTAATGAACGCATTTAGCTAGGAATAAAATATATTTGATTGCTTATTGTTTGTATATATATTATCATGTTGTATTTGATAGTATTGTATGTCTTGTTTTCAGGAAACAACGAATGAATATTATTGTGATTTATGTTATTATGTGTTTTGTTAAGTATTTACAGGACATAATTTCATTTGTGATTCAGTAATTTACTTAATCAATGATATAATAAGTAAGTAATTATTACATATATACATATATCTTGCGTTCATTATTGCAATTAACCTCAACAATTAATTTATCACGTTCCAAGTGATTTTATCTTGTTACTTACAAAGAGTCTCAAGAATTATGCTAATTATCAGTGGACACACCCAAATCGCCCATTGAAATGTCAGATTAACACGCTCATGTAAATCATATTGATTTGATAACTATATTGAGTCAAATCCGACAAATATAATTTACTTTTCCATATGTATATTAAATATAAATGACACCCAAGGAAAGTGGGGGCATACAAATTTAATTAGACCCATTTCATTAATATATAATTGGATAATTTAATAATTCATAATGATTAGCATAATTGCACTAAACATAAATGGCGCCCATCGCATGGCAAAAGAGAGCAGGCAGTAGTTGTAGTTAGATTAAGTAAAATAATATAATACAATAAGATATTCATAGTGTAAGGTTAGCTTGACTGGTGACTGGATGTTAACAAGGAGTAAAGCTAAAATGGCCAGCAGTAGTTCAGACAGTATGAACTTCGACATCAACAACCAGTTAGGTGTACCCGATAACGGAGAAGAAAACTCTACGGTCGAACCGAACATGATTGAGGAGACATCAGAGGTCAGAGCGCGGGGACCGGGGTCCCAACAACAACAAGAAGTCACATTACAGTCGTTGATGGACTTCATGAGCAAAAAATTTGAAGAGAACAGAATGAGAGGTTTGAAGAAAACAAAAGAGAACAGAACGAAAATATCACTGTAATTAATGAGAAATTCGACAAACTAGAAGAAAAACTAGACAGTCATAAAGAAGATGTCAAGCGACAGATGGCCGAACAGCTCGCGCAAATACAAGCGGAAATGCGTGACTACAAGACCATTTGTGACGACAAAGTAAGTGAAGTCCTGAAGAAACAGGAGGACACTGTGAAAGAATTAAAGGATGACACTACTAAAAAGTTCGAAGAAGTGTGGGAAACAAGGGAGTCAGATCGTCAAGAAGTAAAGAACCTCGCACAAAACACACAAACCAGTATTAAGAAGGTCCACAATAAATTAGAATCACACATCAACAATAACCAAAAGAAACAAGAAGAATTAAAAACCGAATTATACCACACACTTAGGCAGCAGCAACAAGAACTAGGAGAAACAAACAACACACTACAACAAAAAATTGAAGAAGTAGACGGCAGACAGAAGACGACAGAACAGAAACTGGACGAAAACGTCAAAGAAAGGACAACCCACATTCAAGAACTGAAGTGTCAATTAGAAAGATTGCGGCGACAGATAACCGAAGGGGAGTCTGGGCCAAGTAGAACTGTCAACGGACAAGTACAGGTGGAACTTAAATACGATGGAACCGACAGATTCCCGATGGAGTTCCTGAAAGAACTGTCGGAGTTCCAGGAATTGTATTACTCGAATAGTGACATTAAATGGATCGGGAAGCACCTAGAAAAGGACGCTAGTATATGGTGGCGCGTAATCATTGACCAGATATCCACGTTTGAAGAGTTCAAGGAGGCGTTCACGTTGAAGTATTGGGGATTAGAGCGACAAGACATCATTCGTGATAACCTTGAATATGGGAAATTTGAGTGGCACGGACCGATTACGGCTATCCAGTATATCGAAAGGATCCTATTAGAAAGCCGACAATTAACTCCCACATTGACTGACAGACAGTTGATAAGAAAAATCTCTAGGCATTTTGGTCGTGACCTGCAGATCGCTGTAATCACGCGCGGGATCACCACGATACCAAACTTTGAAGCTTTAATCACTGAATACACAAGTATTCAGCCGAACAATGGAAATAACAGACAGACACATTATCGGCTAGCTAATGAAGAGGAAAGCGGAACTAACAACCGACCGAAGAGTAGCTTTGCAAATAAAAGCGAAAGTGACAAAAAACAAGTTTGGCAGGGGAGGCCACAAGGAACTCGTTTTGAGGACAAGCAGTACAGTAGAATAAACACTGTTGATTTCGTTAACAGTGCACCAAGCACGAGCAGGGCGACCAACAACACCACCCCAAGGACGGATACCGACAACAATGGTAAAAAAAAAACACCCCTGCACAGCGAGCGACTTAGTTTTTGTAAACAAACACAACTTCACCAATAATGTCAACATTTTATTACCGGATTTGAGGAATGACCTGCTACAAGAATATGACGAGGAAGTTAATAAACAAATATTAAAGTGTCCCGAAATACTTATTAAATTTAACAACGGCATTACGGTGTCGGCACTGATTGACACAGGCTCTGTCATTAACGGCCTATCAGAAGAGTGGTTCAACGTGAATAAGAAGAACATTGAACCATACGAAATTTTACCAATGACAAATTCCCTCATCATTAGTGCGGTTGGGAATAAATCTAAATTAATCAGAAAGCAGATACTGTGCAATATTGAAATTGACGGAATCCAGAATGAATGTGTTTTCTTGGTTATACCAGATCTCATTAAGCCATGCATATTAGGAATAAGTTTTTTACAGGAAGTGGGATGTCGCATCGACATCGGAAATAAGAAGATTGAGTTAAGGAATGCAGCTGGTGAAGAGGTGCGCGCCGTACCCATCATGAACATCGAACTATTAAATAATGGAGAGGAAGAAGAGATCCTGAGGAATATCAACGAGAAGATAGGAAGCATGGATTGTCAAGATGAAGAGATATTGGAACGATTGAGGGAAATACTTATAAAGAATAGGAGTGTGTTCAGGGAGTGCCCGGGGAGGATAGAAGGATACGAGCATGAATTTCAAGTCACGGACAGGACGCCCTACTTTCAACAAGGTTGGCCTGTACCACTTGCATATAAGGAAAAGGTAAAGGATGAGATTGACAGGATGCTGCGGTACGGAGTGGGACATAATCGCTGAAATTCATCAGATGTTTGGACATTTAGGGACGAAAAAGTGCATGAAGATGCTCCAGGAACATTTCTCGTTCGACCGGATGTTGAAGAGGGTCAAAACTTATATCCAAGCATGCGACGTTTGCCAGAAGTGTAAGGACACCAACAACAAAGAGCTGTTTGGTGGCACACGCGCAGTGATACCTACAGCAAGAGGAGATCTGGTAAGCGCGGACTATTATGGACCCCTACCGACAGGAGCAGGTGGCGTTAAATATTTACTCGTAATACTAGATAATTTTACAAAATACGTTAAGTTATTTACCCTCCGAAGAGCAACAACCACCACGACGTTGCGGAGAATAAAAGTTTATTGTGAAGAGTTCGGACAACCAAGGGCCATTTTGACGGACAGCGGGACCCAGTTCACTTCCAAAAAGTGGATCAACGGTTTAAAGGAGTTAAACATCCAACCGAAGTTTACCGCAATACGAAACCCTTGTACTAATTTTGCCGAGAGGATTAACCTGCAACTTGGGAACTTGTTCCTAATTTTCGTGAATGACCGACATACTAAATGGTCCCAATACGTAAAGACAATCGAAGCGTGTTTGAACGAGGTGTACCACAAGACAATCGAAATTACCCCTCATAAAGCACACGTCGGTATGAGACCAACACGAGCATGGGAACAATGCTTGGACAAAGGAATCATTAACAATGAAGGAAAGCACGAAAATAATATATTTGTAAAAATCAAGGAGAAAAGGGAGAAGCACGCGAAGCGTTACAACGAGAGTAAGAAGATAACGAAGTTCGCATTAGGTGACAAGGTGTTGGTAAGAACATACCATCAGTCAGACGCTATGATGAAAAAAAATCGACAAGTTCTTTGAACTATTTTCAGGACCTTATAAGATCAACCGTATCATCGGCGAGGCCACGTACGAGCTCGCGGAATGCGACAGCGATAAAGTACGAGGAAGATTCAACGTGTGACAAATTAAGACATATATGAGCCGGCGAAAGAGGTACGGATTATACAAGAAAGTAATAATGACTCCGGCTGCTAGATGACTACAAAGCGGAATACATGAATCAGGTAATTGTCCCGCGAGACCAGTCCAGCTAGCCAAAGGATGATGTAAGTTTTACTATACTGTGTTTAATTCAAACTTCAATGTCAATTGTGTTTGTGATCACGATGTATTCTTTATTTACAATGTTAATTAGGTATCTAAGCATCAATGTGTATAGAGTAATTTGATAACGTGTACCATGTATCAAAGGGACATTTATGATACAATGATACAGGGCATTAAATATTTGTGAAGTAATAAATTGATAAAGATGTAGTGAATCGAGTAATTTGCTTATACAATTAATAATTTAAATACGAGACAATCGTTTTGTAACTTTAGGAATAAGCGTCTAGGTATACATCATGAGGTAGGATGAATCCTTAATTGTTTATTAATTATGCATATTTCATTTATTAATGTAATCATTTATAATATGTGTCACAAGTTAATCTTATGTATGCATTTGTTTGTTTAGCGACTATAGATATGAGACACTAATAGTGAATTAAAAGTATTTTGTTGTTATGCGATTCATCGATTTACGATCGATTGATTTAATTGCTAGCTAATCTTCAGTTAATTTATCATGTTATATATGTATAACGAAAGAATGTAGCTTAAAAACGAAACAAACTGTCTAATAAGTAGATGTAAATATTTTATTTCAATTATTAACATGAAATAATATTGTATAATCCGCATATAGATGGATAGAATGTAAAAAATGCGTTCATTTCACTCAGATGGGCGGCAATAAATTCATATAATCATGTAAGACCCCAAGATAGGGAATAACTATTAATTGCACCATATGAGAGATATAGGTCATCCAACCATGACCATTCCAAGGCAGACGTCCACGACTGGGACAGAGCGCAGAAATTGGATCAGATGTCTCCTGTTAATCCAACATCCAATCCAATTTGGGGACAATATAGTGATCAAAATTTTTAAAATTTACAATTTCATGATCAAGAGACACGCTCGCACGCTCGAGTTGACAAACCCAGGCCCGAGTCATAAATAAGAACGATTAGAAACACGTCAGACCCGACGCCTGTGGGAAAACAATGAAGAAACGTCTGAGTACACGCAACAATAGAAAACAGGGAACGTCGTTGACAGCACGAAGTTAGCTACGATTTACAACACCAAACAAACCAAACAAAAAAAGGCATAGTCCAGTAGCCTGGTTACACAGAAGTGAGATGGAACACATGCTGTGGGGTTAAGTTGTAACGAGCACACGTACGAATGCAACACTCAGTAACAAAGGGTGCAGAGAAATCTTGACAAATATGTAGACAAGAGGACGGATATTCAATGAATACTAGAGATATACACAGCCCAGCAGGAAAGCACGCACTGACGTCAAGTCAGATTTACAACTAGAAAGCGTGGGAGCTGTCCAGGGATGACGCCCAACGAAGAGTTGGTAATTGGCGGAACAAGCGAAGGGTAAATGAACAATTGACCAAGACACTGCAGACTCTTAACAAAAGCTATATCAGAGTGCCTCGACAACGCGGAAACAAAAGGTTGATAGACAGGCGGGCAATTGCTCTAGTTTCTGAGAATCAGCACAACGTTCGTCGCTGGGATATTTCGGGGATGCCCGACCACCAACCAGAGTTTGGCATCTTCCAAAGGAACTGGTGGAGAGAGTAGAGACGACTTGAACGACGAATCAGGAAACCGATGACAAAAATCTACAAGGTGGTAGGAAATTATGAACATATCAACAACAGCCGTAGGCGTAGAGATGAGAAGGTTGCATTCTGGTAGAGAATGATTGATAAAAACTGTTTGCGAGAACGCGGAGCCCAGTAGTAGTAGTAGTAGTAGTAGAAGTAGTAGTAGTAGTGGCGGCGGTAATAACAGAAACGGTAATAGTCGACCCAGTAATTTACCAATAGTTTACTCGACTTACTCAACTTTCAACTCGGTTAATCAATCAGTGAAATTGTAACCAAGTCGCGGTCTTAATCGAACTTAGACATTCAACTAAATCGCAGTTCTACAAAACGTTATGTTCTATAGTTTATATGAGTTACCGAACTTACCATAGTAATCAACAGTGCGAATAGACATAACTATCGTTAAATACCAGTGTACACGTGACTCTAGACTACGTCCGACACGCAATATAATGCAATACGAATGAGTAACAATCCGATAGTAAAACAGTGGGTGACGATTTCAGACACTATTCAACCATAATGATTCTCAATTTTGGGCATATGAACTAAGTGAATTAACACGAACACTAATACGCACATTGCATACATTACGTCCAAGGTAGACAAAATAGTTAGCTACCTGAACACGCACACAGCAAACTCTAAAACAAACCACTTCAATGTTGATGATTGCATCTTAACACATGAAGCCGTAAAACACTTAACACCAGCGGAGAAAGTCCAACACCGCACTATACATAACGCGAGTGGAATATTCATTGAGTGAAAGTGAAGTGTTCTTCGATCAATAGTGATTACCATGTACAAGGAACCCACCAACGGATGTAATCCTACACCGATGGAATTTGTGGATAAGCCTTTTGCGAGTTAAGTCCTTATGTTTCTTAAATGCTAGTTGATACATACTACTGTACTGTCTCTTCTTTTCAAAGAGCTACTCCCAAGAGATCTATATAAATCATAAATTTAATAATGTTAATATTAAAGTCATTCATCTGGGGCATTAATGAACGCATTTAGCTAGGAATAAAATATATTTGATTGCTTATTGTTTGTATATATATTATCATGTTGTATTTGATAGTATTGTATGCCTTGTTTTCAGGAAACAACGAATGAATATTATTGTGATTTATGTTATTATGTGTTTTGTTATGTATTTACAGGACATAATTTCATTTGTGATTCAGTAATTTACTTAATCAATGATATAATAAGTAAGTAATTATTACATATATACATATATCTTGCGTTCATTATTGCAATTAACCTCAACAATTAATTTATCACGTTCCAAGTGATTTTATCTTGTTACTTACAAAGAGTCTCAAGAATTATGCTAATTATCAGTGGACACACCCAAATCGCCCATTGAAATGTCAGATTAACACGCTCATGTAAATCATATTGATTTGATAACTATATTGAGTCAAATCCGACAAATATAATTTACTTTTCCATATGTATATTAAATATAAATGACACCCAAGGAAAGTGGGGGCATACAAATTTAATTAGACCCAATTCATTAATATATAATTGGATAATTTAATAATTCATAATGATTAGCATAATTGCACTAAACATAAATGGCGCCCATCGCATGGCAAAAGAGAGCAGGCAGTAGTTGTAGTTAGATTAAGTAAAATAATATAATGCAATAAGATATTCATAGTGTAAGGTTAGCTTGACTGGTGACTGGATGTTAACAAGGAGTAAAGCTAAAATGGCCAGCAGTAGTTCAGACAGTATGAACTTCGACATCAACAACCAGTTAGGTGTACCCGATAACGGAGAAGAAAACTCTACGGTCGAACCGAACATGATTGAGGAGACATCAGAGGTCAGAGCGCGGGGACCGGGGTCTCAACAACAACAAGAAGTCACATTACAGTCGTTGATGGACTTCATGAGCAAAAAATTTGAAGAGAACAGAATGAGAGGTTTGAAGAAAACAAAAGAGAACAGAACGAAAATATCACTGTAATTAATGAGAAATTCGACAAACTAGAAGAAAAACTAGACAGTCATAAAGAAGATGTCAAGCGACAGATGGCCGAACAGCTCGCGCAAATACAAGCGGAAATGCGTGACTACAAGACCATTTGTGACGACAAAGTAAGTGAAGTCCTGAAGAAACAGGAGGACACTATGAAAGAATTAAAGGATGACACTACTAAAAAGTTCGAAGAAGTGTGGGAAACAAGGGAGTCAGATCGTCAAGAAGTAAAGAACCTCGCACAAAACACACAAACCAGTATTAAGAAGGTCCACAATAAATTAGAATCACATATCAACAATAACCAAAAGAAACAAGAAGAATTAAAAACCGAATTATACCACACACTTAGGCAGCAGCAACAAGAACTAGGAGAAACAAACAACACACTACAACAAAAAATTGAAGAAGTAGACGGCAGACAGAAGACGACAGAACAGAAACTGGACGAAAACGTCAAAGAGAGGACAACCCACATTCAAGAACTGAAGTGTCAATTAGAAAGATTGCGGCGACAGATAACCGAAGGGGAGTCTGGGCCAAGTAGAACTGTCAACGGACAAGTACAGGTGGAACTTAAATACGATGGAACCGACAGATTCCCGATGGAGTTCCTGAAAGAACTGTCGGAGTTCCAGGAATTGTATTACTCGAATAGTGACATTAAATGGATCGGGAAGCACCTAGAAAAGGACGCTAGTATATGGTGGCGCGTAATCAGGGACCAGATATCCACGTTTGAAGAGTTCAAGGAGGCGTTCACGTTGAAGTATTGGGGATTAGAGCGACAAGACATCATTCGTGATAACCTTGAATATGGGAAATTTGAGTGGCACGGACCGATTACGGCTATCCAGTATATCGAAAGGATCCTATTAGAAAGCCGACAATTAACTCCCACATTGACTGACAGACAGTTGATAAGAAAAATCTCTAGGCATTTTGGTCGTGACCTGCAGATCGCTGTAATCACGCGCGGGATCACCACGATACCAAACTTTGAAGCTTTAATCACTGAATACACAAGTATTCAGCCGAACAATGGAAATAACAGACAGACACATTATCGGCTAGCTAATGAAGAGGAAAGCGGAACTAACAACCGACCGAAGAGTAGCTTTGCAAATAAAAGCGAAAGTGACAAAAAACAAGTTTGGCAGGGGAGGCCACAAGGAACTCGTTTTGAGGACAAGCAGTACAATAGAATAAACACTGTTGATTTCGTTAACAGTGCACCAAGCACGAGCAGGGCGACCAACAACACCACCCCAAGGACGGATACCGACAACAATGGTAAAAAAAAAACACCCCTGCACAGCGAGCGACTTAGTTTTTGTAAACAAACACAACTTCACCAATAATGTCAACATTTTATTACCGGATTTGAGGAATGACCTGCTACAAGAATATGACGAGGAAGTTAATAAACAAATATTAAAGTGTCCCGAAATACTTATTAAATTTAACAACTGCATTACGGTGTCGGCACTGATTGACACAGGCTCTGTCATTAACGGCCTATCAGAAGAGTGGTTCAACGTGAATAAGAAGAACATTGAACCATACGAAATTTTACCAATGACAAATTCCCTCATCATTAGTGCGGTTGGGAATAAATCTAAATTAATCAGAAAGCAGATACTGTGCAATATTGAAATTGACGGAATCCAGAATGAATGTGTTTTCTTGGTTATACCAGATCTCATTAAGCCATGCATATTAGGAATAAGTTTTTTACAGGAAGTGGGATGTCGCATCGACATCGGAAATAAGAAGATTGAGTTAAGGAATGCAGCTGGTGAAGAGGTGCGCGCCGTACCCATCATGAACATCGAACTATTAAATAATGGAGAGGAAGAAGAGATCCTGAGGAATATCAACGAGAAGATAGGAAGCATGGATTGTCAAGATGAAGAGATATTGGAACGATTGAGGGAAATACTTATAAAGAATAGGAGTGTGTTCAGGGAGTGCCCGGGGAGGATAGAAGGATACGAGCATGAATTTCAAGTCACGGACAGGACGCCCTACTTTCAACAAGGTTGGCCTGTACCACTTGCATATAAGGAAAAGGTAAAGGATGAGATTGACAGGATGCTGCGGTACGGAGTGGGACATAATCGCTGAAATTCATCAGATGTTTGGACATTTAGGGACGAAAAAGTGCATGAAGATGCTCCAGGAACATTTCTCGTTCGACCGGATGTTGAAGAGGGTCAAAACTTATATCCAAGCATGCGACGTTTGCCAGAAGTGTAAGGACACCAACAACAAAGAGCTGTTTGGTGGCACACGCGCAGTGATACCTACAGCAAGAGGAGATCTGGTAAGCGCGGACTATTATGGACCCCTACCGACAGGAGCAGGTGGCGTTAAATATTTACTCGTAATACTAGATAATTTTACAAAATACGTTAAGTTATTTACCCTCCGAAGAGCAACAACCACCACGACGTTGCGGAGAATAAAAGTTTATTGTGAAGAGTTCGGACAACCAAGGGCCATTTTGACGGACAGCGGGACCCAGTTCACTTCCAAAAAGTGGATCAACGGTTTAAAGGAGTTAAACATCCAACCGAAGTTTACCGCAATACGAAACCCTTGTACTAATCTTGCCGAGAGGATTAACCTGCAACTTGGGAACTTGTTCCTAATTTTCGTGAATGACCGACATACTAAATGGTCCCAATACGTAAAGACAATCGAAGCGTGTTTGAACGAGGTGTACCACAAGACAATCGAAATTACCCCTCATAAAGCACACGTCGGTATGAGACCGACACGAGCATGGGAACAATGCTTGGACAAAGGAATCATTAACAGTGAAGGAAAGCACGAAAATAATATATTTGTAAAAATCAAGGAGAAAAGGGAGAAGCACGCGAAGCGTTACAACGAGAGTAAGAAGATAACGAAGTTCGCATTAGGTGACAAGGTGTTGGTAAGAACATACCATCAGTCAGACGCTATGATGAAAAAAAATCGACAAGTTCTTTGAACTATTTTCAGGACCTTATAAGATCAACCGTATCATCGGCGAGGCCACGTACGAGCTCGCGGAATGCGACAGCGATAAAGTACGAGGAAGATTCAACGTGTGACAAATTAAGACATATATGAGCCGGCGAAAGAGGTACGGATTATACAAGAAAGTAATAATGACTCCGGCTGCTAGATGACTACAAAGCGGAATACATGAATCAGGTAATTGTCCCGCGAGACCAGTCCAGCTAGCCAAAGGATGATGTAAGTTTTACTATACTGTGTTTAATTCAAACTTCAATGTCAATTGTGTTTGTGATCACGATGTATTCTTTATTTACAATGTTAATTAGGTATCTAAGCATCAATGTGTATAGAGTAATTTGATAACGTGTACCATGTATCAAAGGGACATTTACGATACAATGATACAGGGCATTAAATATTTGTGAAGTAATAAATTGATAAAGATGTAGTGAATCGAGTAATTTGCTTATACAATTAATAATTTAAATACGAGACAATCGTTTTGTAACTTTAGGAATAAGCGTCTAGGTATACATCATGAGGTAGGATGAATCCTTAATTGTTTATTAATTATGCATATTTCATTTATTAATGTAATCATTTATAATATGTGTCACAAGTTAATCTTATGTATGCATTTGTTTGTTTAGCGACTATAGATATGAGACACTAATAGTGAATTAAAAGTATTTTGTTGTTATGCGATTCATCGATTTACGATCGATTGATTTAATTGCTAGCTAATCTTCAGTTAATTTATCATGTTATATATGTATAACGAAAGAATGTAGCTTAAAAACGAAACAAACTGTCTAATAAGTAGATGTAAATATTTTATTTCAATTATTAACATGAAATAATATTGTATAATCCGCATATAGATGGATAGAATGTAAAAAATGCGTTCATTTCACTCAGATGGGCGGCAATAAATTCATATAATCATGTAAGACCCCAAGATAGGGAATAACTATTAATTGCACCATATGAGAGATATAGGTCATCCAACCATGACCATTCCAAGGCAGACGTCCACGACTGGGACAGAGCGCAGAAATTGGATCAGATGTCTCCTGTTAATCCAACATCCAATCCAATTTGGGGACAATATAGTGATCAAAATTTTTAAAATTTACAATTTCATGATCAAGAGACACGCTCGCACGCTCGAGTTGACAAACCCAGGCCCGAGTCATAAATAAGAACGATTAGAAACACGTCAGACCCGACGCCTGTGGGAAAACAATGAAGAAACGTCTGAGTACACGCAACAATAGAAAACAGGGAACGTCGTTGACAGCACGAAGTTAGCTACGATTTACAACACCAAACAAACCAAACAAAAAAAGGCATAGTCCAGTAGCCTGGTTACACAGAAGTGAGATGGAACACATGCTGTGGGGTTAAGTTGTAACGAGCACACGTACGAATGCAACACTCAGTAACAAAGGGTGCAGAGAAATCTTGACAAATATGTAGACAAGAGGACGGATATTCAATGAATACTAGAGATATACACAGCCCAGCAGGAAAGCACGCACTGACGTCAAGTCAGATTTACAACTAGAAAGCGTGGGAGCTGTCCAGGGATGACGCCCAACGAAGAGTTGGTAATTGGCGGAACAAGCGAAGGGTAAATGAACAATTGACCAAGACACTGCAGACTCTTAACAAAAGCTATATCAGAGTGCCTCGACAACGCGGAAACAAAAGGTTGATAGACAGGCGGGCAATTGCTCTAGTTTCTGAGAATCAGCACAACGTTCGTCGCTGGGATATTTCGGGGATGCCCGACCACCAACCAGAGTTTGGCATCTTCCAAAGGAACTGGTGGAGAGAGTAGAGACGACTTGAACGACGAATCAGGAAACCGATGACAAAAATCTACAAGGTGGTAGGAAATTATGAACATATCAACAACAGCCGTAGGCGTAGAGATGAGAAGGTTGCATTCTGGTAGAGAATGATTGATAAAAACTGTTTGCGAGAACGCGGAGCCCAGTAGTACTAGTAGAAGTAGTAGTAGTAGTGGCGGCGGTAATAACAGAAACGGTAATAGTCGACCCAGTAATTTACCAATAGTTTACTCGACTTACTCAACTTTCAACTCGGTTAATCAATCAGTGAAATTGTAACCAAGTCGCGGTCTTAATCGAACTTAGACATTCAACTAAATCGCAGTTCTACAAAACGTTATGTTCTATAGTTTATATGAGTTACCGAACTTACCATAGTAATCAACAGTGCGAATAGACATAACTATCGTTAAATACCAGTGTACACGTGACTCTAGACTACGTCCGACACGCAATATAATGCAATACGAATGAGTAACAATCCGATAGTAAAACAGTGGGTGACGATTTCAGACACTATTCAACCATAATGATTCTCAATTTTGGGCATATGAACTAAGTGAATTAACACGAACACTAATACGCACATTGCATACATTACGTCCAAGGTAGACAAAATAGTTAGCTACCTGAACACGCACACAGCAAACTCTAAAACAAACCACTTCAATGTTGATGATTGCATCTTAACACATGAAGCCGTAAAACACTTAACACCAGCGGAGAAAGTCCAACACCGCACTATACATAACGCGAGTGGAATATTCATTGAGTGAAAGTGAAGTGTTCTTCGATCAATAGTGATTACCATGTACAAGGAACCCACCAACGGATGTAATCCTACACCGATGGAATTTGTGGATAAGCCTTTTGCGAGTTAAGTCCTTATGTTTCTTAAATGCTAGTTGATACATACTACTGTACTGTCTCTTCTTTTCAAAGAGCTACTCCCAAGAGATCTATATAAATCATAAATTTAATAATGTTAATATTAAAGTCATTCATCTGGGGCATTAATGAACGCATTTAGCTAGGAATAAAATATATTTGATTGCTTATTGTTTGTATATATATTATCATGTTGTATTTGATAGTATTGTATGCCTTGTTTTCAGGAAACAACGAATGAATATTATTGTGATTTATGTTATTATGTGTTTTGTTATGTATTTACAGGACATAATTTCATTTGTGATTCAGTAATTTACTTAATCAATGATATAATAAGTAAGTAATTATTACATATATACATATATCTTGCGTTCATTATTGCAATTAACCTCAACAATTAATTTATCACGTTCCAAGTGATTTTATCTTGTTACTTACAAAGAGTCTCAAGAATTATGCTAATTATCAGTGGACACACCCAAATCGCCCATTGAAATGTCAGATTAACACGCTCATGTAAATCATATTGATTTGATAACTATATTGAGTCAAATCCGACAAATATAATTTACTTTTCCATATGTATATTAAATATAAATGACACCCAAGGAAAGTGGGGGCATACAAATTTAATTAGACCCAATTCATTAATATATAATTGGATAATTTAATAATTCATAATGATTAGCATAATTGCACTAAACATAAATGGCGCCCATCGCATGGCAAAAGAGAGCAGGCAGTAGTTGTAGTTAGATTAAGTAAAATAATATAATGCAATAAGATATTCATAGTGTAAGGTTAGCTTGACTGGTGACTGGATGTTAACAAGGAGTAAAGCTAAAATGGCCAGCAGTAGTTCAGACAGTATGAACTTCGACATCAACAACCAGTTAGGTGTACCCGATAACGGAGAAGAAAACTCTACGGTCGAACCGAACATGATTGAGGAGACATCAGAGGTCAGAGCGCGGGGACCGGGGTCTCAACAACAACAAGAAGTCACATTACAGTCGTTGATGGACTTCATGAGCAAAAAATTTGAAGAGAACAGAATGAGAGGTTTGAAGAAAACAAAAGAGAACAGAACGAAAATATCACTGTAATTAATGAGAAATTCGACAAACTAGAAGAAAAACTAGACAGTCATAAAGAAGATGTCAAGCGACAGATGGCCGAACAGCTCGCGCAAATACAAGCGGAAATGCGTGACTACAAGACCATTTGTGACGACAAAGTAAGTGAAGTCCTGAAGAAACAGGAGGACACTATGAAAGAATTAAAGGATGACACTACTAAAAAGTTCGAAGAAGTGTGGGAAACAAGGGAGTCAGATCGTCAAGAAGTAAAGAACCTCGCACAAAACACACAAACCAGTATTAAGAAGGTCCACAATAAATTAGAATCACATATCAACAATAACCAAAAGAAACAAGAAGAATTAAAAACCGAATTATACCACACACTTAGGCAGCAGCAACAAGAACTAGGAGAAACAAACAACACACTACAACAAAAAATTGAAGAAGTAGACGGCAGACAGAAGACGACAGAACAGAAACTGGACGAAAACGTCAAAGAGAGGACAACCCACATTCAAGAACTGAAGTGTCAATTAGAAAGATTGCGGCGACAGATAACCGAAGGGGAGTCTGGGCCAAGTAGAACTGTCAACGGACAAGTACAGGTGGAACTTAAATACGATGGAACCGACAGATTCCCGATGGAGTTCCTGAAAGAACTGTCGGAGTTCCAGGAATTGTATTACTCGAATAGTGACATTAAATGGATCGGGAAGCACCTAGAAAAGGACGCTAGTATATGGTGGCGCGTAATCAGGGACCAGATATCCACGTTTGAAGAGTTCAAGGAGGCGTTCACGTTGAAGTATTGGGGATTAGAGCGACAAGACATCATTCGTGATAACCTTGAATATGGGAAATTTGAGTGGCACGGACCGATTACGGCTATCCAGTATATCGAAAGGATCCTATTAGAAAGCCGACAATTAACTCCCACATTGACTGACAGACAGTTGATAAGAAAAATCTCTAGGCATTTTGGTCGTGACCTGCAGATCGCTGTAATCACGCGCGGGATCACCACGATACCAAACTTTGAAGCTTTAATCACTGAATACACAAGTATTCAGCCGAACAATGGAAATAACAGACAGACACATTATCGGCTAGCTAATGAAGAGGAAAGCGGAACTAACAACCGACCGAAGAGTAGCTTTGCAAATAAAAGCGAAAGTGACAAAAAACAAGTTTGGCAGGGGAGGCCACAAGGAACTCGTTTTGAGGACAAGCAGTACAATAGAATAAACACTGTTGATTTCGTTAACAGTGCACCAAGCACGAGCAGGGCGACCAACAACACCACCCCAAGGACGGATACCGACAACAATGGTAAAAAAAAAACACCCCTGCACAGCGAGCGACTTAGTTTTTGTAAACAAACACAACTTCACCAATAATGTCAACATTTTATTACCGGATTTGAGGAATGACCTGCTACAAGAATATGACGAGGAAGTTAATAAACAAATATTAAAGTGTCCCGAAATACTTATTAAATTTAACAACTGCATTACGGTGTCGGCACTGATTGACACAGGCTCTGTCATTAACGGCCTATCAGAAGAGTGGTTCAACGTGAATAAGAAGAACATTGAACCATACGAAATTTTACAAATGACAAATTCCCTCATCATTAGTGCGGTTGGGAATAAATCTAAATTAATCAGAAAGCAGATACTGTGCAATATTGAAATTGACGGAATCCAGAATGAATGTGTTTTCTTGGTTATACCAGATCTCATTAAGCCATGCATATTAGGAATAAGTTTTTTACAGGAAGTGGGATGTCGCATCGACATCGGAAATAAGAAGATTGAGTTAAGGAATGCAGCTGGTGAAGAGGTGCGCGCCGTACCCATCATGAACATCGAACTATTAAATAATGGAGAGGAAGAAGAGATCCTGAGGAATATCAACGAGAAGATAGGAAGCATGGATTGTCAAGATGAACAGATATTGGAACGATTGAGGGAAATACTTATAAAGAATAGGAGTGTGTTCAGGGAGTGCCCGGGGAGGATCGAAGGATACGAGCATGAATTTCAAGTCACGGACAGGACGCCCTACTTTCAACGGGGTTGGCCTGTACCACTTGCATATAAGGAAAAGGTAAAGGATGAGATTGACAGGATGCTGCGGTACGGAGTGGGACATAATCGCTGAAATTCATCAGATGTTTGGACATTTAGGGACGAAAAAGTGCATGAAGATGCTCCAGGAACATTTCACGTTTGACCGGATGTTGAAGAGGGTCAAAACTTATATCCAAGCATGCGACGTTTGCCAGAAGTGTAAGGACACCAACAACAAAGAGCTGTTTGGTGGCACACGCGCAGTGATACCTACAGCAAGAGGAGATCTGGTAGGCGCGGACTATTATGGACCCCTACCGACAGGAGCAGGTGGCGTTAAATATTTACTCGTAATAGTAGATAATTTTACAAAATACGTTAAGTTATTTACCCTCCGAAGAGCAACAACCACCACGACGTTGCGGAGAATAAAAGTTTATTGTGAAGAGTTCGGACAACCAAGGGCCATTTTGACGGACAGCGGGACCCAGTTCACTTCCAAAAAGTGGATCAACGGTTTAAAGGAGTTAAACATTCAACCGAAGTTTACCGCAATACGAAACCCTTGTACTAATCTTGCCGAGAGGATTAACCTGCAACTTGGGAACTTGTTCCGAATTTTCGTGAATGACTGACATACTAAATGGTCCCAATACGTAAAGACAATCGAAGCGTGTTTGAACGAGGTGTACCACGAGACAATCGAAATTACCCCTCATGAAGCACACCTCGGTATGAGACCGACACGAGCATGGGAACAATGCTTGGACAAAGGAATCATTAACAGTGAAGGAAAGCACGAGAATAATATATTTGTAAAAATCAAGGAGAAAAGGGAGAAGCACGCGAAGCGTTGCAACGAGAGTTAGAAGATAACAAAGTTCGCATTAGGTGACAAGGTGTTGGTAAGAACATACCATCAGTCAGACGCTATGATGAAAAAAAATCGACAAGTTCTTTGAACTATTTTCAGGACCTTATAAGATCAACCGTATCATCGGCGAGGCCACGTACGAGCTCGCGGAATGCGACAGCGATAAAGTACGAGGAAGATTCAACGTGTGACAAATTAAGACATATATGAGCCGGCGAAAGAGGTACGGATTATACAAGAAAGTAATAATGACTCCGGCTGCTAGATGACTACAAAGCGGAATACATGAATCAGGTAATTGTCCCGCGAGACCAGTCCAGCTAGCCAAAGGATGATGTAAGTTTTACTATACTGTGTTTAATTCAAACTTCAATGTCAATTGTGTTTGTGATCACGATGTATTCTTTATTTACAATGTTAATTAGGTATCTAAGCATCAATGTGTATAGAGTAATTTGATAACGTGTACCATGTATCAAAGGGACATTTATGATACAATGATACAGGGCATTAAATATTTGTGAAGTAATAAATTGATAAAGATGTAGTGAATCGAGTAATTTGCTTATACAATTAATAATTTAAATACGAGACAATCGTTTTGTAACTTTAGGAATAAGCGTCTAGGTATACATCATGAGGTAGGATGAATCCTTAATTGTTTATTAATTATGCATATTTCATTTATTAATGTAATCATTTATAATATGTGTCACAAGTTAATCTTATGTATGCATTTGTTTGTTTAGCGACTATAGTTATGAGACACTAATAGTGAATTAAAAGTATTTTGTTGTTATGCGATTCATCGATTTACGATCGATTGATTTAATTGCTAGCTAATCTTCAGTTAATTTATCATGTTATATATGTATAACGAAAGAATGTAGCTTAAAAACGAAACAAACTGTCTAATAAGTAGATGTAAATATTTTATTTCAATTATTAACATGAAATAATATTGTATAATCCGCATATAGATGGATAGAATGTAAAAAATGCGTTCATTTCACTCAGATGGGCGGCAATAAATTCATATAATCATGTAAGACCCCAAGATAGGGAATAACTATTAATTGCACCATATGAGAGATATAGGTCATCCAACCATGACCATTCCAAGGCAGACGTCCACGACTGGGACAGAGCGCAGAAATTGGATCAGATGTCTCCTGTTAATCCAACATCCAATCCAATTTGGGGACAATATAGTGATCAAAATTTTTAAAATTTATAATTTCATGATCAAGAGACACGCTCGCACACTCGAGTTGACAAACCCAGGCCCGAGTCATAAATAAGAACGATTAGAAACACGTCAGACCCGACGCCTGTGGGAAAACAATGAAGAAACGTCTGAGTACACGCAACAATAGAAAACAGGAAACGTCGTTGACAGCACGAAGTTAGCTACGATTTACAACACCAAACAAACCAAACAAAAAAAGGCATAGTCCAGTAGCCTGGTTACGCAGAAGTGAGATGGAACACATGCTGTGGGGTTAAGTTGTAACGAGCACACGTACGAATGCAACACTCAGTAACAAAGGGTGCAGAGAAATCTTGACAAATATGTAGACAAGAGGACGGATATTCAATGAATACTAGAGATATACACAGCCCAGCAGGAAAGCACGCCCTAACGTCAAGTCAGATTTACAACTAGAAAGCGTGGGAGCTGTCCAGGGATGACGCCCAACGAAGAGTTGGTAATTGGCGGAACAAGCGAAGGGTAAATGAATAATTGACCAAGACACTGCAGACTCTTAACAAAAGCTATATCAGAGTGCCTCGACAACGTGGAAACAAAAGGTTGATAGACAGGCGGGCAATTGCTCTAGTTTCTGAGAATCAGCACAACGTTCGTCGCTGGGATATTTCGGGGATGCCCGACCACCAACCAGAGTTTGGCATCTTCCAAAGGAACTGGTGGAGAGAGTAGAGACGACTTGAACGACGAATCAGGAAACCGATGACAAAAATCTACAAGGTGGTAGGAAATTATGAACATATCAACAACAGCCGTAGGCGTAGAGATGAGAAGGTTGCATTCTGGTAGAGAATGATTGATAAAAACTGTTTGCGAGAACGCGGAGCCCAGTAGTAGTAGTAGTAGTAGAAGTAGTAGTAGTAGTGGCGGCGGTAATAACAGAAACGGTAATAGTCGACCCAGTAATTTACCAATAGTTTACTCGACTTACTCAACTTTCAACTCGGTTAATCAATCAGTGAAATTGTAACCAAGTCGCGGTCTTAATCGAACTTAGACATTCAACTAAATCGCAGTTCTACAAAACGTTATGTTCTATAGTTTATATGAGTTACCGAACTTACCATAGTAATCAACAGTGCGAATAGACATAACTATCGTTAAATACCAGTGTACACGTGACTCTAGACTACGTCCGACACGCAATATAATGCAATACGAGTGAGTAACAATCCGATAGTAAAACAGTGGGTGACGATTTCAGACACTATTCAACCATAATGATTCTCAATTTTGGGCATATGAACTAAGTGAATTAACATGAACACTAATACGCACATTGCATACATTACGTCCAAGGTAGACAAAATAGTTAGCTACCTGAACACGCACACAGCAAACTCTAAAACAAACCACTTCAATGTTGATGATTGCATCTTAACACATGAAGCCGTAAAACACTTAACACCAGCGGAGAAAGTCCAACACCGCACTATACATAACGCGAGTGGAATATTCATTGAGTGAAAGTGAAGTGTTCTTCGATCAATAGTGATTACCATGTACAAGGAACCCACCAACGGATGTAATCCTACACCGATGGAATTTGTGGATAAGCCTTTTGCGAGTTAAGTCCTTATGTTTCTTAAATGCTAGTTGATACATACTACTGCACTGTCTCTTCTTTTCAAAGAGCTACTCCCAAGAGATCTATATAAATCATAAATTTAATAATGTTAATATTAAAGTCATTCATCTGGGGCATTAATGAACGCATTTAGCTAGGAATAAAATATATTTGATTGCTTATTGTTTGTATATATATTATCATGTTGTATTTGATAGTATTGTATGCCTTGTTTTCAGGAAACAACAAATGAATATTATTGTGATTTATGTTATTATGTGTTTTGTTATGTATTTACAGGACATAATTTCATTTGTGATTCAGTAATTTACTTAATCAATGATATAATAAGTAAGTAATTATTACATATATACATATATCTTGCGTTCATTATTGCAATTACCTCAACAATTAATTTATCACGTTCCAAGTGATTTTATCTTGTTACTTACAAAGAGTCTCAAGAATTATGCTAATTATCAGTGGACACACCCAAATCGCCCATTGAAATGTCAGATTAACACGCTCATGTAAATCATATTGATTTGATAACTATATTGAGTCAAATCCGACAAATATAATTTACTTTTCCATATGTATATCAAATATAAATGACACCCAAGGAAAGTGGGGGCATACAAATTTAATTAGATCCAATTCATTAATATATAATTGGATAATTTAATAATTCATAATGATTAGCATAATTGCACTAAACATAAATGGCGCCCATCGCATGGCAAAAGAGAGCAGGCAGTAGTTGTAGTTAGATTAAGTAAAATAATATAATGCAATAAGATATTCATAGTGTAAGGTTAGCTTGACTGGTGACTGGATGTTAACAAGGAGTAAAGCTAAAATGGCCAGCAGTAGTTCAGACAGTATGAACTTCGACATCAACAACCAGTTAGGTGTACCCGATAACGGAGAAGAAAACTCTACGGTCGAACCGAACATGATTGAGGAGACATCAGAGGTCAGAGCGCGGGGACCGGGGTCCCAACAACAACAAGAAGTCACATTACAGTCGTTGATGGACTTCATGAGCAAAAAATTTGAAGAGAACAGAATGAGAGGTTTGAAGAAAACAAAAGAGAACAGAACGAAAATATCACTGTAATTAATGAGAAATTCGACAAACTAGAAGAAAAACTAGACAGTCATAAAGAAGATGTCAAGCGACAGATGGCCGAACAGCTCGCGCAAATACAAGCGGAAATGCGTGACTACAAGACCATTTGTGACGACAAAGTAAGTGAAGTCCTGAAGAAACAGGAGGACACTATGAAAGAATTAAAGGATGACACTACTAAAAAGTTCGAAGAAGTGTGGGAAACAAGGGAGTCAGATCGTCAAGAAGTAAAGAACCTCGCACAAAACACACAAACCAGTATTAAGAAGGTCCACAATAAATTAGAATCACACATCAACAATAACCAAAAGAAACAAGAAGAATTAAAAACCGAATTATACCACACACTTAGGCAGCAGCAACAAGAACTAGGAGAAACAAACAACACACTACAACAAAAAATTGAAGAAGTAGACGGCAGACAGAAGACGACAGAACAGAAACTGGACGAAAACGTCAAAGAGAGGACAACCCACATTCAAGAACTGAAGTGTCAATTAGAAAGATTGCGGCGACAGATAACCGAAGGGGAGTCTGGGCCAAGTAGAACTGTCAACGGACAAGTACAGGTGGAACTTAAATACGATGGAACCGACAGATTCCCGATGGAGTTCCTGAAAGAACTGTCGGAGTTCCAGGAATTGTATTACTCGAATAGTGACATTAAATGGATCGGGAAGCACCTAGAAAAGGACGCTAGTATATGGTGGCGCGTAATCAGGGACCAGATATCCACGTTTGAAGAGTTCAAGGAGGCGTTCACGTTGAAGTATTGGGGATTAGAGCGACAAGACATCATTCGTGATAACCTTGAATATGGGAAATTTGAGTGGCACGGACCGATTACGGCTATCCAGTATATCGAAAGGATCCTATTAGAAAGCCGACAATTAACTCCCACATTGACTGACAGACAGTTGATAAGAAAAATCTCTAGGCATTTTGGTCGTGACCTGCAGATCGCTGTAATCACGCGCGGGATCACCACGATACCAAACTTTGAAGCTTTAATCACTGAATACACAAGTATTCAGCCGAACAATGGAAATAACAGACAGACACATTATCGGCTAGCTAATGAAGAGGAAAGCGGAACTAACAACCGACCGAAGAGTAGCTTTGCAAATAAAAGCGAAAGTGACAAAAAACAAGTTTGGCAGGGGAGGCCACAAGGAACTCGTTTTGAGGACAAGCAGTACAATAGAATAAACACTGTTGATTTCGTTAACAGTGCACCAAGCACGAGCAGGGCGACCAACAACACCACCCCAAGGACGGATACCGACAACAATGGTAAAAAAAAAAACACCCCTGCACAGCGAGTGACTTAGTTTTTGTAAACAAACACAACTTCACCAATAATGTCAACATTTTATTACCGGATTTGAGGAATGACCTGCTACAAGAATATGACGAGGAAGTTAATAAACAAATATTAAAGTGTCCCGAAATACTTATTAAATTTAACAACGGCATTACGGTGTCGGCACTGATTGACACAGGCTCTGTCATTAACGGCCTATCAGAAGAGTGGTTCAACGTGAATCAGAAGGACATTGAACCATACGAAATTTTACCAATGACAAATTCCCTCATCATTAGTGCGGTTGGGAATAAATCTAAATTAATCAGAAAGCAGATACTGTGCAATATTGAAATTGACGGAATCCAGAATGAATGTGTTTTCTTGGTTATATTAGATCTCATTAAGCCATGCATATTAGGAATAAGTTTTTTACAGGAAGTGGGATGTCGCATCGACATCGGAAATAAGAAGATTGAGTTAAGGAATGCAGCTGGTGAAGAGGTGCGCGCCGTACCCATCATGAACATCGAACTATTAAATAATGGAGAGGAAGAAGAGATCCTGAGGAATATCAACGAGAAGATATGAAGCATGGATTGTCAAGATGAAGAGATATTGGAACGATTGAGGGAAATACTTATAAAGAATAAGAGTGTGTTCAGGGAGTGCCCGGGGAGGATCGAAGGATACGAGCATGAATTTCAAGTCACGGACAGGACGCCCTACTTTCAACGGGGTTGGCCTGTACCACTTGCATATAAGGAAAAGGTAAAGGATGAGATTGACAGGATGCTGCGGTACGGAGTGGGACATAATCGCTGAAATTCATCAGATGTTTGGACATTTAGGGACGAAAAAGTGCATGAAGATGCTCCAGGAACATTTCACGTTTGACCGGATGTTGAAGAGGGTCAAAACTTATATCCAAGCATGCGACGTTTGCCAGAAGTGTAAGGACACCAACAACAAAGAGCTGTTTGGTGGCACACGCGCAGTGATACCTACAGCAAGAGGAGATCTGGTAAGCCTGGACTATTATGGACCCCTACCGACAGGAGCAGGTGGCGTTAAATATTTACTCGTAATAGTAGATAATTTTACAAAATACGTTAAGTTATTTACCCTCCGAAGAGCAACAACCACCACGACGTTGCGGAGAATAAAAGTTTATTGTGAAGAGTTCGGACAACCAAGGGCCATTTTGACGGACAGCGGGACCCAGTTCACTTCCAAAAAGTGGATCAACGGTTTAAAGGAGTTAAACATCCAACCGAAGTTTACCGCAATACGAAACCCTTGTACTAATCTTGCCGAGAGGATTAACCTGCAACTTGGGAACTTGTTCCGAATTTTCGTGAATGACTGACATACTAAATGGTCCCAATACGTAAAGACAATCGAAGCGTGTTTGAACGAGGTGTACCACGAGACAATCGAAATTACCCCTCATGAAGCACACCTCGGTATGAGACCGACACGAGCATGGGAACAATGCTTGGACAAAGGAATCATTAACAGTGAAGGAAAGCACGAGAATAATATATTTGTAAAAATCAAGGAGAAAAGGGAGAAGCACGCGAAGCGTTGCAACGAGAGTTAGAAGATAACAAAGTTCGCATTAGGTGACAAGGTGTTGGTAAGAACATACCATCAGTCAGACGCTATGATGAAAAAAATCGACAAGTTCTTTGAACTATTTTCAGGACCTTATAAGATCAACCGTATCATCGGCGAGGCCACGTACGAGCTCGCGGAATGCGACAGCGATAAAGTACGAGGAAGATTCAACGTGCGACAAATTAAGACATATATGAGCCGGCGAAAGAGGTACGGATTATACAAGAAAGTAATAATGACTCCGGCTGCTAGATGACTACAAAGCGGAATACATGAATCAGGTAATTGTCCCGCGAGACCAGTCCAGCTAGCCAAAGGATGATGTAAGTTTTACTATACTGTGTTTAATTCAAACTTCAATGTCAATTGTGTTTGTGATCACGATGTATTCTTTATTTACAATGTTAATTAGGTATCTAAGCATCAATGTGTATAGAGTAATTTGATAACGTGTACCATGTATCAAAGGGACATTTATGATACAATGATACAGGGCATTAAATATTTGTGAAGTAATAAATTGATAAAGATGTAGTGAATCGAGTAATTTGCTTATACAATTAATAATTTAAATATGAGACAATCGTTTTGTAACTTTAGGAATAAGCGTCTAGGTATACATCATGAGGTAGGATGAATCCTTAATTGTTTATTAATTATGCATATTTCATTTATTAATGTAATCATTTATAATATGTGTCACAAGTTAATCTTATGTATGCATTTGTTTGTTTAGCGACTATAGTTATGAGACACTAATAGTGAATTAAAAGTATTTTGTTGTTATGTGATTCATCGATTTACGATCGATTGATTTAATTGCTAGCTAATCTTCAGTTAATTTATCATGTTATATATGTATAACGAAAGAATGTAGCTTAAAAACGAAACAAACTGTCTAATAAGTAGATGTAAATATTTTATTTCAATTATTAACATGAAATAATATTGTATAATCCGCATATAGATGGATAGAATGTAAAAAATGCGTTCATTTCACTCAGATGGGTGGCAATAAATTCATATAATCATGTAAGACCCCAAGATAGGGAATAACTATTAATTGCACCATATGAGAGATATAGGTCATCCAACCATGACCATTCCAAGGCAGACGTCCACGACTGGGACAGAGCGCAGAAATTGGATCAGATGTCTCCTGTTAATCCAACATCCAATCCAATTTGGGGACAATATAGTGATCAAAATTTTTAAAATTTATAATTTCATGATCAAGAGACACGCTCGCACACTCGAGTTGACAAACCCAGGCCCGAGTCATAAATAAGAACGATTAGAAACACGTCAGACCCCGACGCCTGTGGGAAAACAATGAAGAAACGTCTGAGTACACGCAACAATAGAAAACAGGGAACGTCGTTGACAGCACGAAGTTAGCTACGATTTACAACACCAAACAAACCAAACAAAAAAAGGCATAGTCCAGTAGCCTGGTTACGCAGAAGTGAGATGGAACACATGCTGTGGGGTTAAGTTGTAACGAGCACACGTACGAATGCAACACTCAGTAACAAAGGGTGCAGAGAAATCTTGACAAATATGTAGACAAGAGGACGGATATTCAATGAATACTAGAGATATACACAGCCCAGCAGGAAAGCACGCCCTGACGTCAAGTCAGATTTACAACTAGAAAGCGTGGGAGCTGTCCAGGGATGACGCCCAACGAAGAGTTGGTAATTGGTGGAACAAGCGAAGGGTAAATGAATAATTGACCAAGACACTGCAGACTCTTAACAAAAGCTATATCAGAGTGCCTCGACAACGTGGAAACAAAAGGTTGATAGACAGGCGGGCAATTGCTCTAGTTTCTGAGAATCAGCACAACGTTCGTCGCTGGGATATTTCGGGGATGCCCGACCACCAACCAGAGTTTGGCATCTTCCAAAGGAACTGGTGGAGAGAGTAGTGACGACTTGAACGACGAATCAGGAAACCGATGACAAAAATCTACAAGGTGGTAGGAAATTATGAACCTATCAACAACAGCCGTAGGTGTAGAGATGAGAAGGTTGCATTCTGGTAGAGAATGATTGATAAAAACTGTTTGCGAGAACGCGGAGCCCAGTAGTAGTAGTAGTAGTAGTAGTAGAAGTAGTAGTAGTAGTAGTGGCGGCGGTAATAACAGAAACGGTAATAGTCGACCCAGTAATTTACCAATAGTTTACTCGGCTTACTCAACTTTCAACTCGGTTAATCAATCAGTGAAATTGTAACCAAGTCGCGGTCTTAATCGAACTTAGACATTCAACTAAATCGCAGTTCTACAAAACGTTATGTTCTATAGTTTATATGAGTTACCGAACTTACCATAGTAATCAACAGTGTGAATAGACATAACTATCGTTAAATACCAGTGTACACGTGACTCTAGACTACGTCCGACACGCAATATAATGCAATACGAGTGAGTAACAATCCGATAGTAAAACAGTGGGTGACGATTTCAGACACTATTCAACCATAATGATTCTCAATTTTGGGCATATGAACTAAGTGAATTAACACGAACACTAATACGCACATTGCATACATTACGTCCAAGGTAGACAAAATAGTTAGCTACCTGAACACGCACACAGCAAACTCTAAAACAAACCACTTCAATGTTGATGACTGCATCTTAACACATGAAGCCGTAAAACACTTAACACCAGCGGAGAAAGTCCAACACCGCACTATACATAACGCGAGTGGAATATTCATTGAGTGAAAGTGAAGTGTTCTTCGATCAATAGTGATTACCATGTACAAGGAACCCACCAACGGATGTAATCCTACACCGATGGAATTTGTGGATAAGCCTTTTGCGAGTTAAGTCCTTATGTTTCTTAAATGCTAGTTGATACATACTACTGCACTGTCTCTTCTTTTCAAAGAGCTACTCCCAAGAGATCTATATAAATCATAAATTTAATAATGTTAATATTAAAGTCATTCATCTGGGGCATTAATGAACGCATTTAGCTGGGAATAAAATATATTTGATTGCTTATTGTTTGTATATATATTATCATGTTGTATTTGATAGTATTGTATGCCTTGTTTTCAGGAAACAACGAATGAATATTATTGTGATTTATGTTATTATGTGTTTTGTTATGTATTTACAGGACATAATTTCATTTGTGATTCAGTAATTTACTTAATCAATGATATAATAAGTAAGTAATTATTACATATATACATATATCTTGCGTTCATTATTGCAATTAACCTCAACAATTAATTTATCACGTTCCAAGTGATTTTATCTTGTTACTTACAAAGAGTCTCAAGAATTATGCTAATTATCAGTGGACACACCCAAATCGCCCATTGAAATGTCAGATTAACACGCTCATGTAAATCATATTGATTTGATAACTATATTGAGTCAAATCCGACAAATATAATTTACTTTTCCATATGTATATTAAATATAAATGACACCCAAGGAAAGTGGGGGCATTCAAATTTAATTAGACCCAATTCATTAATATATAATTGGATAATTTAATAATTCATAATGATTAGCATAATTGCACTAAACATAAATGGCGCCCATCGCATGGCAAAAGAGAGCAGGCAGTAGTTGTAGTTAGATTAAGTAAAATAATATAATGCAATAAGATATTCATAGTGTAAGGTTAGCTTGACTGGTGACTGGATGTTAACAAGGAGTAAAGCTAAAATGGCCAGCAGTAGTTCAGACAGTATGAACTTCGACATCAACAACCAGTTAGGTGTACCCGATAACGGAGAAGAAAACTCTACGGTCGAACCGAACATGATTGAGGAGACATCAGAGGTCAGAGCGCGGGGACCGGGGTCCCAACAACAACAAGAAGTCACATTACAGTCGTTGATGGACTTCATGAGCAAAAAATTTGAAGAGAACAGAATGAGAGGTTTGAAGAAAACAAAAGAGAACAGAACGAAAATATCACTGTAATTAATGAGAAATTCGACAAACTAGAAGAAAAACTAGACAGTCATAAAGAAGATGTCAAGCGACAGATGGCCGAACAGCTCGCGCAAATACAAGCGGAAATGCGTGACTACAAGACCATTTGTGACGACAAAGTAAGTGAAGTCCTGAAGAAACAGGAGGACACTATGAAAGAATTAAAGGATGACACTACTAAAAAGTTCGAAGAAGTGTGGGAAACAAGGGAGTCAGATCGTCAAGAAGTAAAGAACCTCGCACAAAACACACAAACCAGTATTAAGAAGGTCCACAATAAATTAGAATCACACATCAACAATAACCAAAAGAAACAAGAAGAATTAAAAACCGAATTATACCACACACTTAGGCAGCAGCAACAAGAACTAGGAGAAACAAACAACACACTACAACAAAAAATTGAAGAAGTAGACGGCAGACAGAAGACGACAGAACAGAAACTGGACGAAAACGTCAAAGAGAGGACAACCCACATTCAAGAACTGAAGTGTCAATTAGAAAGATTGCGGCGACAGATAACCGAAGGGGAGTCTGGGCCAAGTAGAACTGTCAACGGACAAGTACAGGTGGAACTTAAATACGATGGAACCGACAGATTCCCGATGGAGTTCCTGAAAGAACTGTCGGAGTTCCAGGAATTGTATTACTCGAATAGTGACATTAAATGGATCGGGAAGCACCTAGAAAAGGACGCTAGTATATGGTGGCGCGTAATCAGGGACCAGATATCCACGTTTGAAGAGTTCAAGGAGGCGTTCACGTTGAAGTATTGGGGATTAGAGCGACAAGACATCATTCGTGATAACCTTGAATATGGGAAATTTGAGTGGCACGGACCGATTACGGCTATCCAGTATATCGAAAGGATCCTATTAGAAAGCCGACAATTAACTCCCACATTGACTGACAGACAGTTGATAAGAAAAATCTCTAGGCATTTTGGTCGTGACCTGCAGATCGCTGTAATCACGCGCGGGATCACCACGATACCAAACTTTGAAGCTTTAATCACTGAATACACAAGTATTCAGCCGAACAATGGAAATAACAGACAGACACATTATCGGCTAGCTAATGAAGAGGAAAGCGGAACTAACAACCGACCGAAGAGTAGCTTTGCAAATAAAAGCGAAAGTGACAAAAAACAAGTTTGGCAGGGGAGGCCACAAGGAACTCGTTTTGAGGACAAGCAGTACAATAGAATAAACACTGTTGATTTCGTTAACAGTGCACCAAGCACGAGCAGGGCGACCAACAACACCACCCCAAGGACGGATACCGACAACAATGGTAAAAAAAAAAACACCCCTGCACAGCGAGCGACTTAGTTTTTGTAAACAAACCCAACTTCACCAATAATGTCAACATTTTATTACCGGATTTGAGGAATGACCTGCTACAAGAATATGACGAGGAAGTTAATAAACAAATATTAAAGTGTCCCGAAATACTTATTAAATTTAACAACGGCATTACGGTGTCGGCACTGATTGACACAGGCTCTGTCATTAACGGCCTATCAGAAGAGTGGTTCAACGTGAATCAGAAGGACATTGAACCATACGAAATTTTACCAATGACAAATTCCCTCATCATTAGTGCGGTTGGGAATAAATCTAAATTAATCAGAAAGCAGATACTGTGCAATATTGAAATTGACGGAATCCAGAATGAATGTGTTTTCTTGGTTATACCAGATCTCATTAAGCCATGCATATTAGGAATAAGTTTTTTACAGGAAGTGGGATGTCGCATCGACATCGGAAATAAGAAGATTGAGTTAAGGAATGCAGCTGGTGAAGAGGTGCGCGCCGTACCCATCATGAACATCGAACTATTAAATAATGGAGAGGAAGAAGAGATCCTGAGGAATATCAACGAGAAGATATGAAGCATGGATTGTCAAGATGAAGAGATATTGGAACGATTGAGGGAAATACTTATAAAGAATAGGAGTGTGTTCAGGGAGTGCCCGGGGAGGATCGAAGGATACGAGCATGAATTTCAAGTCACGGACAGGACGCCCTACTTTCAACGGGGTTGGCCTGTACCACTTGCATATAAGGAAAAGGTAAAGGATGAGATTGACAGGATGCTGCGGTACGGAGTGGGACATAATCGCTGAAATTCATCAGATGTTTGGACATTTAGGGACGAAAAAGTGCATGAAGATGCTCCAGGAACATTTCACGTTCGACCGGATGTTGAAGGGGGACAAAACTTATATTCAAGCATGCGACGTTTGCCAGAAGTGTAAGGACACCAACAACAAAGAGCTGTTTGGTGGCACACGCGCAGTGATACCTACAGCAAGAGGAGATCTCGTAAGCGCGGACTATTATGGACCCCTACCGACAGGAGCAGGTGGCGTTAAATATTTACTCGTAATACTAGATAATTTTACAAAATACGTTAAGTTATTTACCCTCCGAAGAGCAACAACCACCACGACGTTGCGGAGAATAAAAGTTTATTGTGAAGAGTTCGGACAACCAAGGGCCATTTTGACGGACAGCGGGACCCAGTTCACTACCAAAAAGTGGATCAACGGTTTAAAGGAGTTAAACATCCAACCGAAGTTTACCGCAATACGAAACCCTTGTACTAATCTTGCCGAGAGGATTAACCTGCAACTTGGGAACTTGTTCCGAATTTTCGTGAATGACTGACATACTAAATGGTCCCAATACGTAAAGACAATCGAAGCGTGTTTGAACGACGTGTACCACGAGACAATCGAAATTACCCCTCATGAAGCACACCTCGGTATGAGACCGACACGAGCATGGGAACAATGCTTGGACAAAGGAATCATTAACAGTGAAGGAAAGCACGAGAATAATATATTTGTAAAAATCAAGGAGAAAAGGGAGAAGCACGCGAAGCGTTGCAACGAGAGTTAGAAGATAACAAAGTTCGCATTAGGTGACAAGGTGTTGGTAAGAACATACCATCAGTCAGACGCTATGATGAAAAAAAATCGACAAGTTCTTTGAACTATTTTCAGGACCTTATAAGATCAACCGTATCATCGGCGAGGCCACGTACGAGCTCGCGGAATGCGACAGCGATAAAGTACGAGGAAGATTCAACGTGCGACAAATTAAGACATATATGAGCCGGCGAAAGAGGTACGGATTATACAAGAAAGTAATAATGACTCCGGCTGCTAGATGACTACAAAGCGGAATACATGTATCAGGTAATTGTCCCGCGAGACCAGTCCAGCTAGCCAAAGGATGATGTAAGTTTTACTATACTGTGTTTAATTCAAACTTCAATGTCAATTGTGTTTGTGATCACAATGTATTCTTTATTTACAATGTTAATTAGGTATCTAAGCAACAATGTGTATAGAGTAATTTGATAACGTGTACCATGTATCAAAGGGACATTTATGATACAATGATACAGGGCATTAAATATTTGTGAAGTAATAAATTGATAAAGATGTAGTGAATCGAGTAATTTGCTTATACAATTAATAATTTAAATACGAGACAATCGTTTTGTAACTTTAGGAATAAGCGTCTAGGTATACATCATGAGGTAGGATGAATCCTTAATTGTTTATTAATTATGCATATTTCATTTATTAATGTAATCATTTATAATATGTGTCACAAGTTAATCTTATGTATGCATTTGTTTGTTTAGCGACTATAGTTATGAGACACTAATAGTGAATTAAAAGTATTTTGTTGTTATGCGATTCATCGATTTACGATCGATTGATTTAATTGCTAGCTAATCTTCAGTTAATTTATCATGTTATATATGTATAACGAAAGAATGTAGCTTAAAAACGAAACAAACTGTCTAATAAGTAGATGTAAATATTTTATTTCAATTATTAACATGAAATAATATTGTATAATCCGCATATAGATGGATAGAATGTAAAAAATGCGTTCATTTCACTCAGATGGGCGGCAATAAATTCATATAATCATGTAAGACCCCAAGATAGGGAATAACTATTAATTGCACCATATGAGAGATATAGGTCATCCAACCATGACCATTCCAAGGCAGACGTCCACGACTGGGACAGAGCGCAGAAATTGGATCAGATGTCTCCTGTTAATCCAACATCCAATCCAATTTGGGGACAATATAGTGATCAAAATTTTTAAAATTTATAATTTCATGATCAAGAGACACGCTCGCACACTCGAGTTGACAAACCCAGGCCCGAGTCATAAATAAGAACGATTAGAAACACGTCAGACCCGACGCCTGTGGGAAAACAATGAAGAAACGTCTGAGTACACGCAACAATAGAAAACAGGGAACGTCGTTGACAGCACGAAGTTAGCTACGATTTACAACACCAAACAAACCAAACAAAAAAAGGCATAGTCCAGTAGCCTGGTTACGCAGAAGTGAGATGGAACACATGCTGTGGGGTTAAGTTGTAACGAGCACACGTACGAATGCAACACTCAGTAACAAAGGGTGCAGAGAAATCTTGACAAATATGTAGACAAGAGGACGGATATTCAATGAATACTAGAGATATACACAGCCCAGCAGGAAAGCACGCCCTGACGTCAAGTCAGATTTACAACTAGAAAGCGTGGGAGCTGTCCAGGGATGACGCCCAACGAAGAGTTGGTAATTGGCGGAACAAGCGAAGGGTAAATGAATAATTGACCAAGACACTGCAGACTCTTAACAAAAGCTATATCAGAGTGCCTCGACAACGTGGAAACAAAAGGTTGATAGACAGGCGGGCAATTGCTCTAGTTTCTGAGAATCAGCACAACGTTCGTCGCTGGGATATTTCGGGGATGCCCGACCACCAACCAGAGTTTGGCATCTTCCAAAGGAACTGGTGGAGAGAGTAGAGACGACTTGAACGACGAATCAGGAAACCGATGACAAAAATCTACAAGGTGGTAGGAAATTATGAACATATCAACAACAGCCGTAGGCGTAGAGATGAGAAGGTTGCATTCTGGTAGAGAATGATTGATAAAAACTGTTTGCGAGAACGCGGAGCCCAGTAGTAGTAGTAGTAGTAGAAGTAGTAGTAGTAGTGGCGGCGGTAATAACAGAAACGGTAATAGTCGACCCAGTAATTTACCAATAGTTTACTCGACTTACTCAACTTTCAACTCGGTTAATCAATCAGTGAAATTGTAACCAAGTCGCGGTCTTAATCGAACTTAGACATTCAACTAAATCGCAGTTCTACAAAACGTTATGTTCTATAGTTTATATGAGTTACCGAACTTACCATAGTAATCAACAGTGCGAATAGACATAACTATCGTTAAATACCAGTGTACACGTGACTCTAGACTACGTCCGACACGCAATATAATGCAATACGAGTGAGTAACAATCCGATAGTAAAACAGTGGGTGACGATTTCAGACACTATTCAACCATAATGATTCTCAATTTTGGGCATATGAACTAAGTGAATTAACACGAACACTAATACGCACATTGCATACATTACGTCCAAGGTAGACAAAATAGTTAGCTACCTGAACACGCACACAGCAAACTCTAAAACAAACCACTTCAATGTCGATGATTGCATCTTAACACATGAAGCCGTAAAACACTTAACACCAGCGGAGAAAGTCCAACACCGCACTATACATAACGCGAGTGGAATATTCATTGAGTGAAAGTGAAGTGTTCTTCGATCAATAGTGATTACCATGTACAAGGAACCCACCAACGGATGTAATCCTACACCGATGGAATTTGTGGATAAGCCTTTTGCGAGTTAAGTCCTTATGTTTCTTAAATGCTAGTTGATACATACTACTGCACTGTCTCTTCTTTTCAAAGAGCTACTCCCAAGAGATCTATAGAAATCATAAATTTAATAATGTTAATATTAAAGTCATTCATCTGGGGCATTAATGAACGCATTTAGCTGGGAATAAAATATATTTGATTGCTTATTGTTTGTATATATATTATCATGTTGTATTTGATAGTATTGTATGCCTTGTTTTCAGGAAACAACGAATGAATATTATTGTGATTTATGTTATTATGTGTTTTGTTATGTATTTACAGGACATAATTTCATTTGTGATTCAGTAATTTACTTAATCAATGATATAATAAGTAAGTAATTATTACATATATACATATATCTTGCGTTCATTATTGCAATTAACCTCAACAATTAATTTATCACGTTCCAAGTGATTTTATCTTGTTACTTACAAAGAGTCTCAAGAATTATGCTAATTATCAGTGGACACACCCAAATCGCCCATTGAAATGTCAGATTAACACGCTCATGTAAATCATATTGATTTGATAACTATATTGAGTCAAATCCGACAAATATAATTTACTTTTCCATATGTATATCAAATATAAATGACACCCAAGGAAAGTGGGGGCATACAAATTTAATTAGATCCAATTCATTAATATATAATTGGATAATTTAATAATTCATAATGATTAGCATAATTGCACTAAACATAAATGGCGCCCATCGCATGGCAAAAGAGAGCAGGCAGTAGTTGTAGTTAGATTAAGTAAAATAATATAATGCAATAAGATATTCATAGTGTAAGGTTAGCTTGACTGGTGACTGGATGTTAACAAGGAGTAAAGCTAAAATGGCCAGCAGTAGTTCAGACAGTATGAACTTCGACATCAACAACCAGTTAGGTGTACCCGATAACGGAGAAGAAAACTCTACGGTCGAACCGAACATGATTGAGGAGACATCAGAGGTCAGAGCGCGGGGACCGGGGTCCCAACAACAACAAGAAGTCACATTACAGTCGTTGATGGACTTCATGAGCAAAAAATTTGAAGAGAACAGAATGAGAGGTTTGAAGAAAACAAAAGAGAACAGAACGAAAATATCACTGTAATTAATGAGAAATTCGACAAACTAGAAGAAAAACTAGACAGTCATAAAGAAGATGTCAAGCGACAGATGGCCGAACAGCTCGCGCAAATACAAGCGGAAATGCGTGACTACAAGACCATTTGTGACGACAAAGTAAGTGAAGTCCTGAAGAAACAGGAGGACACTATGAAAGAATTAAAGGATGACACTACTAAAAAGTTCGAAGAAGTGTGGGAAACAAGGGAGTCAGATCGTCAAGAAGTAAAGAACCTCGCACAAAACACACAAACCAGTATTAAGAAGGTCCACAATAAATTAGAATCACACATCAACAATAACCAAAAGAAACAAGAAGAATTAAAAACCGAATTATACCACACACTTAGGCAGCAGCAACAAGAACTAGGAGAAACAAACAACACACTACAACAAAAAATTGAAGAAGTAGACGGCAGACAGAAGACGACAGAACAGAAACTGGACGAAAACGTCAAAGAGAGGACAACCCACATTCAAGAACTGAAGTGTCAATTAGAAAGATTGCGGCGACAGATAACCGAAGGGGAGTCTGGGCCAAGTAGAACTGTCAACGGACAAGTACAGGTGGAACTTAAATACGATGGAACCGACAGATTCCCGATGGAGTTCCTGAAAGAACTGTCGGAGTTCCAGGAATTGTATTACTCGAATAGTGACATTAAATGGATCGGGAAGCACCTAGAAAAGGACGCTAGTATATGGTGGCGCGTAATCAGGGACCAGATATCCACGTTTGAAGAGTTCAAGGAGGCGTTCACGTTGAAGTATTGGGGATTAGAGCGACAAGACATCATTCGTGATAACCTTGAATATGGGAAATTTGAGTGGCACGGACCGATTACGGCTATCCAGTATATCGAAAGGATCCTATTAGAAAGCCGATAATTAACTCCCACATTGACTGACAGACAGTTGATAAGAAAAATCTCTAGGCATTTTGGTCGTGACCTGCAGATCGCTGTAATCACGCGCGGGATCACCACGATACCAAACTTTGAAGCTTTAATCACTGAATACACAAGTATTCAGCCGAACAATGGAAATAACAGACAGACACATTATCGGCTAGCTAATGAAGAGGAAAGCGGAACTAACAACCGACCGAAGAGTAGCTTTGCAAATAAAAGCGAAAGTGACAAAAAACAAGTTTGGCAGGGGAGGCCACAAGGAACTCGTTTTGAGGACAAGCAGTACAATAGAATAAACACTGTTGATTTCGTTAACAGTGCACCAAGCACGAGCAGGGCGACCAACAACACCACCCCAAGGATGGATACCGACAACAATGGTAAAAAAAAAAACACCCCTGCACAGCGAGCGACTTAGTTTTTGTAAACAAACACAACTTCACCAATAATGTCAACATTTTATTACCGGATTTGAGGAATGACCTGCTACAAGAATATGACGAGGAAGTTAATAAACAAATATTAAAGTGTCCCGAAATACTTATTAAATTTAACAACGGCATTACGGTGTCGGCACTGATTGACACAGGCTCTGTCATTAACGGCCTATCAGAAGAGTGGTTCAACGTGAATCAGAAGGACATTGAACCATACGAAATTTTACCAATGACAAATTCCCTCATCATTAGTGCGGTTGGGAATAAATCTAAATTAATCAGAAAGCAGATACTGTGCAATATTGAAATTGACGGAATCCAGAATGAATGTGTTTTCTTGGTTATACCAGATCTCATTAAGCCATGCATATTAGGAATAAGTTTTTTACAGGAAGTGGGATGTCGCATCGACATCGGAAATAAGAAGATTGAGTTAAGGAATGCAGCTGGTGAAGAGGTGCGCGCCATACCCATCATGAACATCGAACTATTAAATAATGGAGAGGAAGAAGAGATCCTGAGGAATATCAACGAGAAGATATGAAGCATGGATTGTCAAGATGAAGAGATATTGGAACGATTGAGGGAAATACTTATAAAGAATAAGAGTGTGTTCAGGGAGTGCCCGGGGAGGATCGAAGGATACGAGCGTGAATTTCAAGTCACGGACAGGACGCCCTACTTTCAATGGGGTTGGCCTGTACCACTTGCATATAAGGAAAAGGTAAAGGATGAGATTGACAGGATGCTGCGGTACGGAGTGGGACATAATCGCTGAAATTCATCAGATGTTTGGACATTTAGGGACGAAAAAGTGCATGAAGATGCTCCAGGAACATTTCACGTTTGACCGGATGTTGAAGAGGGTCAAAACTTATATCCAAGCATGCGACGTTTGCCAGAAGTGTAAGGACACCAACAACAAAGAGCTGTTTGGTGGCACACGCGCAGTGATACCTACAGCAAGAGAAGATCTGGTAAGCGCGGACTATTATGGACCCCTACCGACAGGAGCAGGTGGCGTTAAATATTTACTCGTAATAGTAGATAATTTTACAAAATACGTTAAGTTATTTACCCTCCGAAGAGCAACAACCACCACGACGTTGCGGAGAATAAAAGTTTATTGTGAAGAGTTCGGACAACCAAGGGCCATTTTGACGGACAGCGGGACCCAGTTCACTTCCAAAAAGTGGATCAACGGTTTAAAGGAGTTAAACATCCAACCGAAGTTTACCGCAATACGAAACCCTTGTACTAATCTTGCCGAGAGGATTAACCTGCAACTTGGGAACTTGTTCCGAATTTTCGTGAATGACTGACATACTAAATGGTCCCAATACGTAAAGACAATCGAAGCGTGTTTGAACGACGTGTACCACGAGACAATCGAAATTACCCCTCATGAAGCACACCTCGGTATGAGACCGACACGAGCATGGGAACAATGCTTGGACAAAGGAATCATTAACAGTGAAGGAAAGCACGAGAATAATATATTTGTAAAAATCAAGGAGAAAAGGGAGAAGCACGCGAAGCGTTGCAACGAGAGTTAGAAGATAACAAAGTTCGCATTAGGTGACAAGGTGTTGGTAAGAACATACCATCAGTCAGACGCTATGATGAAAAAAAATCGACAAGTTCTTTGAACTATTTTCAGGACCTTATAAGATCAACCGTATCATCGGCGAGGCCACGTACGAGCTCGCGGAATGCGACAGCGATAAAGTACGAGGAAGATTCAACGTGCGACAAATTAAGACATATATGAGCCGGCGAAAGAGGTACGGATTATACAAGAAAGTAATAATGACTCCGGCTGCTAGATGACTACAAAGCGGAATACATGAATCAGGTAATTGTCCCGCGAGACCAGTCCAGCTAGCCAAAGGATGATGTAAGTTTTACTATACTGTGTTTAATTCAAACTTCAATGTCAATTGTGTTTGTGATCACGATGTATTCTTTATTTACAATGTTAATTAGGTATCTAAGCATCAATGTGTATAGAGTAATTTGATAACGTGTACCATGTATCAAAGGGACATTTATGATACAATGATACAGGGCATTAAATATTTGTGAAGTAATAAATTGATAAAGATGTAGTGAATCGAGTAATTTGCTTATACAATTAATAATTTAAATATGAGACAATCGTTTTGTAACTTTAGGAATAAGCGTCTAGGTATACATCATGAGGTAGGATGAATCCTTAATTGTTTATTAATTATGCATATTTCATTTATTAATGTAATCATTTATAATATGTGTCACAAGTTAATCTTATGTATGTATTTGTTTGTTTAGCGACTATAGTTATGAGACACTAATAGTGAATTAAAAGTATTTTGTTGTTATGTGATTCATCGATTTACGATCGATTGATTTAATTGCTAGCTAATCTTCAGTTAATTTATCATGTTATATATGTATAACGAAAGAATGTAGCTTAAAAACGAAACAAACTGTCTAATAAGTAGATGTAAATATTTTATTTCAATTATTAACATGAAATAATATTGTATAATCCGCATATAGATGGATAGAATGTAAAAAATGCGTTCATTTCACTCAGATGGGCGGCAATAAATTCATATAATCATGTAAGACCCCAAGATAGGGAATAACTATTAATTGCACCATATGAGAGATATAGGTCATCCAACCATGACCATTCCAAGGCAGACGTCCACGACTGGGACAGAGCGCAGAAATTGGATCAGATGTCTCCTGTTAATCCAACATCCAATCCAATTTGGGGACAATATAGTGATCAAAATTTTTAAAATTTATAATTTCATGATCAAGAGACACGCTCGCACACTCGAGTTGACAAACCCAGGCCCGAGTCATAAATAAGAACGATTAGAAACACGTCAGACCCCGACGCCTGTGGGAAAACAATGAAGAAACGTCTGAGTACACGCAACAATAGAAAACAGGAAACGTCGTTGACAGCACGAAGTTAGCTACGATTTACAACACCAAACAAACCAAACAAAAAAAGGCATAGTCCAGTAGCCTGGTTACGCAGAAGTGAGATGGAACACATGCTGTGGGGTTAAGTTGTAACGAGCACACGTACGAATGCAACACTCAGTAACAAAGGGTGCAGAGAAATCTTGACAAATATGTAGACAAGAGGACGGATATTCAATGAATACTAGAGATATACACAGCCCAGCAGGAAAGCACGCCCTGACGTCAAGTCAGATTTACAACTAGAAAGCGTGGGAGCTGTCCAGGGATGACGCCCAACGAAGAGTTGGTAATTGGCGGAACAAGCGAAGGGTAAATGAATAATTGACCAAGACACTGCAGACTCTTAACAAAAGCTATATCAGAGTGCCTCGACAACGTGGAAACAAAAGGTTGATAGACAGGCGGGCAATTGCTCTAGTTTCTGAGAATCAGCACAACGTTCGTCGCTGGGATATTTCGGGGATGCCCGACCACCAACCAGAGTTTGGCATCTTCCAAAGGAACTGGTGGAGAGAGTAGTGACGACTTGAACGACGAATCAGGAAACCGATGACAAAAATCTACAAGGTGGTAGGAAATTATGAACCTATCAACAACAGCCGTAGGTGTAGAGATGAGAAGGTTGCATTCTGGTAGAGAATGATTGATAAAAACTGTTTGCGAGAACGCGGAGCCCAGTAGTAGTAGTAGTAGTAGTAGAAGTAGTAGTAGTAGTAGTGGCGGCGGTAATAACAGAAACGGTAATAGTCGACCCAGTAATTTACCAATAGTTTACTCGGCTTACTCAACTTTCAACTCGGTTAATCAATCAGTGAAATTGTAACCAAGTCGCGGTCTTAATCGAACTTAGACATTCAACTAAATCGCAGTTCTACAAAACGTTATGTTCTATAGTTTATATGAGTTACCGAACTTACCATAGTAATCAACAGTGCGAATAGACATAACTATCGTTAAATACCAGTGTACACGTGACTCTAGACTACGTCCGACACGCAATATAATGCAATACGAGTGAGTAACAATCCGATAGTAAAACAGTGGGTGACGATTTCAGACACTATTCAACCATAATGATTCTCAATTTTGGGCATATGAACTAAGTGAATTAACACGAACACTAATACGCACATTGCATACATTACGTCCAAGGTAGACAAAATAGTTAGCTACCTGAACACGCACACAGCAAACTCTAAAACAAACCACTTCAATGTCGATGATTGCATCTTAACACATGAAGCCATAAAACACTTAACACCAGCGGAGAAAGTCCAACACCGCACTATACATAACGCGAGTGGAATATTCATTGAGTGAAAGTGAAGTGTTCTTCGATCAATAGTGATTACCATGTACAAGGAACCCACCAACGGATGTAATCCTACACCGATGGAATTTGTGGATAAGCCTTTTGCGAGTTAAGTCCTTATGTTTCTTAAATGCTAGTTGATACATACTACTGCACTGTCTCTTCTTTTCAAAGAGCTACTCCCAAGAGATCTATAGAAATCATAAATTTAATAATGTTAATATTAAAGTCATTCATCTGGGGCATTAATGAACGCATTTAGCTGGGAATAAAATATATTTGATTGCTTATTGTTTGTATATATATTATCATGTTGTATTTGATAGTATTGTATGCCTTGTTTTCAGGAAACAACGAATGAATATTATTGTGATTTATGTTATTATGTGTTTTGTTATGTATTTACAGGACATAATTTCATTTGTGATTCAGTAATTTACTTAATCAATGATATAATAAGTAAGTAATTATTACATATATACATATATCTTGCGTTCATTATTGCAATTAACCTCAACAATTAATTTATCACGTTCCAAGTGATTTTATCTTGTTACTTACAAAGAGTCTCAAGAATTATGCTAATTATCAGTGGACACACCCAAATCGCCCATTGAAATGTCAGATTAACACGCTCATGTAAATCATATTGATTTGATAACTATATTGAGTCAAATCCGACAAATATAATTTACTTTTCCATATGTATATTAAATATAAATGACACCCAAGGAAAGTGGGGGCATTCAAATTTAATTAGACCCAATTCATTAATATATAATTGGATAATTTAATAATTCATAATGATTAGCATAATTGCACTAAACATAAATGGCGCCCATCGCATGGCAAAAGAGAGCAGGCAGTAGTTGTAGTTAGATTAAGTAAAATAATATAATGCAATAAGATATTCATAGTGTAAGGTTAGCTTGACTGGTGACTGGATGTTAACAAGGAGTAAAGCTAAAATGGCCAGCAGTAGTTCAGACAGTATGAACTTCGACATCAACAACCAGTTAGGTGTACCCGATAACGGAGAAGAAAACTCTACGGTCGAACCGAACATGATTGAGGAGACATCAGAGGTCAGAGCGCGGGGACCGGGGTCCCAACAACAACAAGAAGTCACATTACAGTCGTTGATGGACTTCATGAGCAAAAAATTTGAAGAGAACAGAATGAGAGGTTTGAAGAAAACAAAAGAGAACAGAACGAAAATATCACTGTAATTAATGAGAAATTCGACAAACTAGAAGAAAAACTAGACAGTCATAAAGAAGATGTCAAGCGACAGATGGCCGAACAGCTCGCGCAAATACAAGCGGAAATGCGTGACTACAAGACCATTTGTGACGACAAAGTAAGTGAAGTCCTGAAGAAACAGGAGGACACTATGAAAGAATTAAAGGATGACACTACTAAAAAGTTCGAAGAAGTGTGGGAAACAAGGGAGTCAGATCGTCAAGAAGTAAAGAACCTCGCACAAAACACACAAACCAGTATTAAGAAGGTCCACAATAAATTAGAATCACACATCAACAATAACCAAAAGAAACAAGAAGAATTAAAAACCGAATTATACCACACACTTAGGCAGCAGCAACAAGAACTAGGAGAAACAAACAACACACTACAACAAAAAATTGAAGAAGTAGACGGCAGACAGAAGACGACAGAACAGAAACTGGACGAAAACGTCAAAGAGAGGACAACCCACATTCAAGAACTGAAGTGTCAATTAGAAAGATTGCGGCGACAGATAACCGAAGGGGAGTCTGGGCCAAGTAGAACTGTCAACGGACAAGTACAGGTGGAACTTAAATACGATGGAACCGACAGATTCCCGATGGAGTTCCTGAAAGAACTGTCGGAGTTCCAGGAATTGTATTACTCGAATAGTGACATTAAATGGATCGGGAAGCACCTAGAAAAGGACGCTAGTATATGGTGGCGCGTAATCAGGGACCAGATATCCACGTTTGAAGAGTTCAAGGAGGCGTTCACGTTGAAGTATTGGGGATTAGAGCGACAAGACATCATTCATGATAACCTTGAATATGGGAAATTTGAGTGGCACGGACCGATTACGGCTATCCAGTATACCGAAAGGATCCTATTAGAAAGCTGACAATTAACTCCCACACTGACTGAGACAGTTGATAAGAAAAATCTCTAGGCATTTTGGTCGTGACCTGCAGATCGCTGTAATCACGCGCGGGATCACCACGATACCAAACTTTGAAGCTTTAATCACTGAATACACAAGTATTCAGCCGAACAATGGAAATAACAGACAGACACATTATCGGCTAGCTAATGAAGAGGAAAGCGGAACTAACAACCGACCGAAGAGTAGCTTTGCAAATAAAAGCGAAAGTGACAAAAAACAAGTTTGGCAGGGGAGGCCACAAGGAACTCGTTTTGAGGACAAGCAGTACAATAGAATAAACACTGTTGATTTCGTTAACAGTGCACCAAGCACGAGCAGGGCGACCAACAACACCACCCCAAGGATGGATACCGACAACAATGGTAAAAAAAAAAACACCCCTGCACAGCGAGCGTCTTAGTTTTTGTAAACAAACACAACTTCACCAATAATGTCAACATTTTATTACCGGATTTGAGGAATGACCTGCTACAAGAATATGACGAGGAAGTTAATAAACAAATATTAAAGTGTCCCGAAATACTTATTAAATTTAACAACGGCATTACGGTGTCGGCACTGATTGACACAGGCTCTGTCATTAACGGCCTATCAGAAGAGTGGTTCAACGTGAATCAGAAGGACATTGAACCATACGAAATTTTACCAATGACAAATTCCCTCATCATTAGTGCGGTTGGGAATAAATCTAAATTAATCAGAAAGCAGATACTGTGCAATATTGAAATTGACGGAATCCAGAATGAATGTGTTTACTTGGTTATACCAGATCTCATTAAGCCATGCATATTAGGAATAAGTTTTTTACAGGAAGTGGGATGTCGCATCGACATCGGAAATAAGAAGATTGAGTTAAGGAATGCAGCTGGTGAAGAGGTGCGCGCCGTACCCATCATGAACATCGAACTATTAAATAATGGAGAGGAAGAAGAGATCCTGAGGAATATCAACGAGAAGATATGAAGCATGGATTGTCAAGATGAAGAGATATTGGAACGATTGAGGGAAATACTTATAAAGAATAGGAGTGTGTTCAGGGAGTGCCCGGGGAGGATCGAAGGATACGAGCATGAATTTCAAGTCACGGACAGGACGCCATACTTTCAACGGGATTGGCCTGTACCACTTGCATATAAGGAAAAGGTAAAGGATGAGATTGACAGGATGCTGCGGTACGGAGTGGGACATAATCGCTGAAATTCATCAGATGTTTGGACATTTAGGGACGAAAAAGTGCATGAAGATGCTCCAGGAACATTTCACGTTTGACCGGATGTTGAAGAGGGTCAAAACTTATATCCAAGCATGCGACGTTTGCCAGAAGTGTAGGGACACCAACAACAAAGAGCTGTTTGGTGGCACACGCGCAGTGATACCTACAGCAAGAGGAGATCTGGTAAGCGCGGACTATTATGGACCCCTACCGACAGGAGCAGGTGGCGTTAAATATTTACTCGTAATAGTAGATAATTTTACAAAATACGTTAAGTTATTTGCCCTCCGAAGAGCAACAACCACCACGACGTTGCGGAGAATAAAAGTTTATTGTGAAGAGTTCGGACAACCAAGGGCCATTTTGACGGACAGCGGGACCCAGTTCACTTCCAAAAAGTGGATCAACGGTTTAAAGGAGTTAAACATCCAACCGAAGTTTACCGCAATACGAAACCCTTGTACTAATCTTGCCGAGAGGATTAACCTGCAACTTGGGAACTTGTTCCGAATTTTCGTGAATGACTGACATACTAAGTGGTCCCAATACGTAAAGACAATCGAAGCGTGTTTGAACGAGGTGTACCACGAGACAATCGAAATTACCCCTCATGAAGCACACCTCGGTATGAGACCGACACGAGCATGGGAACAATGCTTGGACAAAGGAATCATTAACAGTGAAGGAAAGCACGAGAATAATATATTTGTAAAAATCAAGGAGAAAAGGGAGAAGCACGCGAAGCGTTGCAACGAGAGTTAGAAGATAACAAAGTTCGCATTAGGTGACAAGGTGTTGGTAAGAACATACCATCAGTCAGACGCTATGATGAAAAAAAATCGACAAGTTCTTTGAACTATTTTCAGGACCTTATAAGATCAACCGTATCATCGGCGAGGCCACGTACGAGCTCGCGGAATGCGACAGCGATAAAGTACGAGGAAGATTCAACGTGCGACAAATTAAGACATATATGAGCCGGCGAAAGAGGTACGGATTATACAAGAAAGTAATAATGACTCCGGCTGCTAGATGACTACAAAGCGGAATACATGAATCAGGTAATAGTCCCGCGAGACCAGTCCAGCTAGCCAAAGGATGATGTAAGTTTTACTATACTGTGTTTAATTCAAACTTCAATGTCAATTGTGTTTGTGATCACGATGTATTCTTTATTTACAATGTTAATTAGGTATCTAAGCATCAATGTGTATAGAGTAATTTGATAACGTGTACCATGTATCAAAGGGACATTTATGATACAATGATACAGGGCATTAAATATTTGTGAAGTAATAAATTGATAAAGATGTAGTGAATCGAGTAATTTGCTTATACAATTAATAATTTAAATATGAGACACTCGTTTTGTAACTTTAGGAATAAGCGTCTAGGTATACATCATGAGGTAGGATGAATCCTTAATTGTTTATTAATTATGCATATTTCATTTATTAATGTAATCATTTATAATATGTGTCACAAGTTAATCTTATGTATGTATTTGTTTGTTTAGTGACTATAGTTATGAGACACTAATAGTGAATTAAAAGTATTTTGTTGTTATGTGATTCATCGATTTACGATCGATTGATTTAATTGCTAGCTAATCTTCAGTTAATTTATCATGTTATATATGTATAACGAAAGAATGTAGCTTAAAAACGAAACAAACTGTCTAATAAGTAGATGTAAATATTTTATTTTAATTATTAACATGAAATAATATTGTATAATCCGCATATAGATGGATAGAATGTAAAAAATGCGTTCATTTCACTCAGATGGGCGGCAATAAATTCATATAATCATGTAAGACCCCAAGATAGGGAATAACTATTAATTGCACCATATGAGAGATATAGGTCATCCAACCATGACCATTCCAAGGCAGACGTCCACGACTGGGACAGAGCGCAGAAATTGGATCAGATGTCTCCTGTTAATCCAACATCCAATCCAATTTGGGGACAATATAGTGATCAAAATTTTTAAAATTTATAATTTCATGATCAAGAGACACGCTCGCACACTCGAGTTGACAAACCCAGGCCCGAGTCATAAATAAGAACGATTAGAAACACGTCAGACCCCGACGCCTGTGGGAAAACAATGAAGAAACGTCTGAGTACACGCAACAATAGAAAACAGGGAACGTCGTTGACAGCACGAAGTTAGCTACGATTTACAACACCAAACAAACCAAACAAAAAAAGGCATAGTCCAGTAGCCTGGTTACGCAGAAGTGAGATGGAACACATGCTGTGGGGTTAAGTTGTAACGAGCACATGTACGAATGCAACACTCAGTAACAAAGGGTGCAGAGAAATCTTGACAAATATGTAGACAAGAGGACGGATATTCAATGAATACTAGAGATATACACAGCCCAGCAGGAAAGCACGCCCTGACGTCAAGTCAGATTTACAACTAGAAAGCGTGGGAGCTGTCCAGGGATGACGCCCAACGAAGAGTTGGTAATTGGCGGAACAAGCGAAGGGTAAATGAATAATTGACCAAGACACTGCAGACTCTTAACAAAAGCTATTATATCAGAGTGCCTCGACAACGTGGAAACAAAAGGTTGATAGACAGGCGGGCAATTGCTCTAGTTTCTGAGAATCAGCACAACGTTCGTCGCTGGGATATTTCGGGGATGCCCGACCACCAACCAGAGTTTGGCATCTTCCAAAGGAACTGGTGGAGAGAGTAGTGACGACTTGAACGACGAATCAGGAAACCGATGACAAAAATCTACAAGGTGGTAGGAAATTATGAACCTATCAACAACAGCCGTAGGTGTAGAGATGAGAAGGTTGCATTCTGGTAGAGAATGATTGATAAAAACTGTTTGCGAGAACGCGGAGCCCAGTAGTAGTAGTAGTAGTAGTAGAAGTAGTAGTAGTAGTAGTGGCGGCGGTAATAACAGAAACGGTAATAGTCGACCCAGTAATTTACCAATAGTTTACTCGGCTTACTCAACTTTCAACTCGGTTAATCAATCAGTGAAATTGTAACCAAGTCGCGGTCTTAATCGAACTTAGACATTCAACTAAATCGCAGTTCTACAAAACGTTATGTTCTATAGTTTATATGAGTTACCGAACTTACCATAGTAATCAACAGTGCGAATAGACATAACTATCGTTAAATACCAGTGTACATGTGACTCTAGACTACGTCCGACACGCAATATAATGCAATACGAGTGAGTAACAATCCGATAGTAAAACAGTGGGTGACGATTTCAGACACTATTCAACCATAATGATTCTCAATTTTGGGCATATGAACTAAGTGAATTAACACGAACACTAATACGCACATTGCATACATTACGTCCAAGGTAGACAAAATAGTTAGCTACCTGAACACGCACACAGCAAACTCTAAAACAAACCACTTCAATGTCGATGATTGCATCTTAACACATGAAGCCGTAAAACACTTAACACCAGCGGAGAAAGTCCAACACCGCACTATACATAACGCGAGTGGAATATTCATTGAGTGAAAGTGAAGTGTTCTTCGATCAATAGTGATTACCATGTACAAGGAACCCACCAACGGATGTAATCCTACACCGATGGAATTTGTGGATAAGCCTTTTGCGAGTTAAGTCCTTATGTTTCTTAAATGCTAGTTGATACATACTACTGCACTGTCTCTTCTTTTCAAAGAGCTACTCCCAAGAGATCTATATAAATCATAAATTTAATAATGTTAATATTAAAGTCATTCATCTGGGGCATTAATGAACGCATTTAGCTGGGAATAAAATATATTTGATTGCTTATTGTTTGTATATATATTATCATGTTGTATTTGATAGTATTGTATGTCTTGTTTTCAGGAAACAACGAATGAATATTATTGTGATTTATGTTATTATGTGTTTTGTTATGTATTTACAGGACATAATTTCATTTGTGATTCAGTAATTTACTTAATCAATGATATAATAAGTAAGTAATTATTACATATATACATATATCTTGCGTTCATTATTGCAATTAACCTCAACAATTAATTTATCACGGTCCAAGTGATTTTATCTTGTTACTTTCAAAGAGTCTCAAGAATTATGCTAATTATCAGTGGACACACCCAAATCGCCCATTGAAATGTCAGATTAACACGCTCATGTAAATCATATTGATTTGATAACTATATTTAGTCAAATCCAACAAATATAATTTACTTTTCCATATGTATATTAAATATAAATGACACCCAAGGAAAGTGGGGGCATACAAATTTAATTAGACCCAATTCATTAATATATAATTGGATAATTTAATAATTCATAATGATTAGCATAATTGCACTAAACATAAATGGCGCCCATCGCATGGCAAAAGAGAGCAGGCAGTAGTTGTAGGTAGATTAAGTAAAATAATATAATACAATAAGATATTCATAGTGTAAGGTTAGCTTGACTGGTGACTGGATGTTAACAAGGAGTAAAGCTAAAATGGCCAGCAGTAGTTCAGACAGTATGAACTTCGACATCAACAACCAGTTAGGTGTACCCGATAACGGAGAAGAAAACTCTACGGTCGAACCGAACATGACTGAGGAGACATCAGAGGTCAGAGCGTGGGGACCGGGGTCCCAAAAACAACAAGAAGTTACATTACAGTCGTTGATGGACTTCATGAGGAAAAAATTTGAAGAGAACAGAATGAGAGGTTTGAAGAAAACAAAAGAGAACAGAACGAAAATATCACTGTAATTAATGAGAAATTCGACAAACTAGAAGAAAAACTAGACAGTCATAAAGAAGATGTCAAGCGACAGATGGCCGAACAGCTCGCGCAAATACAAGCGGAAATGCGTGACTACAAGACCATTTGTGACGACAAAGTAAGTGAAGTCCTGAAGAAACAGGAGGACACTATGAAAGAATTAAAGGATGACACTACTAAAAAGTTCGAAGAAGTGTGGGAAACAAGGGAGTCAGATCGTCAAGAAGTAAAGAACCTCACACAAAACACACAAACCAGTATTAAGAAGGTCCACAATAAACTAGAATCACAAATCAACAATAACCAAAAGAAACAAGAAGAATTAAAAACCGAATTATACCACACACTTAGGCAGCAGCAACAAGAACTAGGAGAAACAAACAACACACTACAACAAAAAATTGAAGAAGTAGACGGCAGACAGAAGACGACAGAACAGAAACTGGACGAAAACGTCAAAGAGGACAATCCACATTCAAGAACTAAAGTGTCAATTAGAAAGATTGCAGCGACAGATAACCGAAGGGGAGTCTGGGCCAAGTAGAATGTCAACGGACAAGTACAGATGGAACTTAAATACGATGGAACCGACAGATTCCCGATGGAGTTCCTGAAAGAACTGTCGGAGTTCCAGGAATTGTATTACTCGAATAGTGACATTAAATGGATCGGGAAGCACCTAGAAAAGGACGCTAGTATATGGTGGCGCGTAATCAGGGACCAGATATCCACGTTTGAAGAGTTCAAGGAGGCGTTCACGTTGAAGTATTGGGGATTAGAGCGACAAGACATCATTCGTGATAACCTTGAATATGGGAAATTTGAGTGGCACGGACCGATTACGGCTATCCAGTATATCGAAAGGATCCTATTAGAAAGCCGACAATTAACTCCCACATTGACTGACAGACAGTTGATAAGAAAAATCTCTAGGCATTTTGGTCGTGACCTGCAGATCGCTGTAATCACGCGCGGGATCACCACGATACCAAACTTTGAAGCTTTAATCACTGAATACACAAGTATTCAGCCGAACAATGGAAATAACAGACAGACACATTATCGGCTAGCTAATGAAGAGGAAAGCGGAACTAACAACCGACCGAAGAGTAGCTTTGCAAATAAAAGCGAAAGTGACAAAAAACAAGTTTGGCAGGGGAGGCCACAAGGAACTCGTTTTGAGGACAAGCAGTACAATAGAATAAACACTGTTGATTTCGTTAACAGTGCACCAAGCACGAGCAGGGCGACCAACAACACCACCCCAAGGATGGATACCGACAACAATGGTAAAAAAAAAAACACCCCTGCACAGCGAGCGACTTAGTTTTTGTAAACAAACACAACTTCACCAATAATGTCAACATTTTATTACCGGATTTGAGGAATGACCTGCTACAAGAATATGACGAGGAAGTTAATAAACAAATATTAAAGTGTCCCAAAATACTTATTAAATTTAACAACGGCATTACGGTGTCGGCACTGATTGACACAGGCTCTGTCATTAACGGCCTATCAGAAGAGTGGTTCAACGTGAATCAGAAGGACATTGAACCATACGAAATTTTACCAATGACAAATTCCCTCATCATTAGTGCGGTTGGGAATAAATCTAAATTAATCAGAAAGCAGATACTGTGCAATATTGAAATTGACGGAATCCAGAATGAATGTGTTTTCTTGGTTATACCAGATCTCATTAAGCCATGCATATTAGGAATAAGTTTTTTACAGGAAGTGGGATGTCGCATCGACATCGGAAATAAGAAGATTGAGTTAAGGAATGCAGCTGGTGAAGAGGTGCGCGCCGTACCCATCATGAACATCGAACTATTAAATAATGGAGAGGAAGAAGAGATCCTGAGGAATATCAACGAGAAGATATGAAGCATGGATTGTCAAGATGAAGAGATATTGGAACGATTGAGGGAAATACTTATAAAGAATAAGAGTGTGTTCAGGGAGTGCCCGGGGAGGATCGAAGGATACGAGCGTGAATTTCAAGTCACGGACAGGACGCCCTACTTTCAACGGGGTTGGCCTGTACCACTTGCATATAAGGAAAAGGTAAAGGATGAGATTGACAGGATGCTGCGGTACGGAGTGGGACATAATCGCTGAAATTCATCAGATGTTTGGACATTTAGGGACGAAAAAGTGCATGAAGATGCTCCAGGAACATTTCACGTTTGACCGGATGTTGAAGAGGGTCAAAACTTATATCCAAGCATGCGACGTTTGCCAGAAGTGTAAGGACACCAACAACAAAGAGCTGTTTGGTGGCACACGCGCAGTGATACCTACAGCAAGAGGAGATCTGGTAAGCGCGGACTATTATGGACCCCTACCGACAGGAGCAGGTGCCGTTAAATATTTACTCGTAATAGTAGATAATTTTACAAAATACGTTAAGTTATTTACCCTCCGAAGAGCAACAACCACCACGACGTTGCGGAGAATAAAAGTTTATTGTGAAGAGTTCGGACAACCAAGGGCCATTTTGACGGACAGCGGGACCCAGTTCACTTCCAAAAAGTGGATCAACGGTTTAAAGGAGTTAAACATCCAACCGAAGTTTACCGCAATACGAAACCCTTGTACTAATCTTGCCGAGAGGATTAACCTGCAACTTGGGAACTTGTTCCGAATTTTCGTGAATGACTGACATACTAAATGGTCCCAATACGTAAAGACAATCGAAGCGTGTTTGAACGACGTGTACCACGAGACAATCGAAATTACCCCTCATGAAGCACACCTCGGTATGAGACCGACACGAGCATGGGAACAATGCTTGGACAAAGGAATCATTAACAGTGAAGGAAAGCACGAGAATAATATATTTGTAAAAATCAAGGAGAGAAGGGAGAAGCACGCGAAGCGTTGCAACGAGAGTTAGAAGATAACAAAGTTCGCATTAGGTGACAAGGTGTTGGTAAGAACATACCATCAGTCAGACGCTATGATGAAAAAAAATCGACAAGTTCTTTGAACTATTTTCAGGACCTTATAAGATCAACCGTATCATCGGCGAGGCCACGTACGAGCTCGCGGAATGCGACAGCGATAAAGTACGAGGAAGATTCAACGTGCGACAAATTAAGACATATATGAGCCGGCGAAAGAGGTACGGATTATACAAGAAAGTAATAATGACTCCGGCTGCTAGATGACTACAAAGCGGAATACATGAATCAGGTAATTGTCCCGCGAGACCAGTCCAGCTAGCCAAAGGATGATGTAAGTTTTACTATACTGTGTTTAATTCAAACTTCAATGTCAATTGTGTTTGTGATCACGATGTATTCTTTATTTACAATGTTAATTAGGTATCTAAGCATCAATGTGTATAGAGTAATTTGATAACGTGTACCATGTATCAAAGGGACATTTATGATACAATGATACAGGGCATTAAATATTTGTGAAGTAATAAATTGATAAAGATGTAGTGAATCGAGTAATTTGCTTATACAATTAATAATTTAAATATGAGACAATCGTTTTGTAACTTTAGGAATAAGCGTCTAGGTATACATCATGAGGTAGGATGAATCCTTAATTGTTTATTAATTATGCATATTTCATTTATTAATGTAATCATTTATAATATGTGTCACAAGTTAATCTTATGTATGTATTTGTTTGTTTAGCGACTATAGTTATGAGACACTAATAGTGAATTAAAAGTATTTTGTTGTTATGTGATTCATCGATTTACGATCGATTGATTTAATTGCTAGCTAATCTTCAGTTAATTTATCATGTTATATATGTATAACGAAAGAATGTAGCTTAAAAACGAAACAAACTGTCTAATAAGTAGATGTAAATATTTTATTTCAATTATTAACATGAAATAATATTGTATAATCCGCATATAGATGGATAGAATGTAAAAAATGCGTTCATTTCACTCAGATGGGCGGCAATAAATTCATATAATCATGTAAGACCCCAAGATAGGGAATAACTATTAATTGCACCATATGAGAGATATAGGTCATCCAACCATGACCATTCCAAGGCAGACGTCCACGACTGGGACAGAGCGCAGAAATTGGATCAGATGTCTCCTGTTAATCCAACATCCAATCCAATTTGGGGACAATATAGTGATCAAAATTTTTAAAATTTATAATTTCATGATCAAGAGACACGCTCGCACACTCGAGTTGACAAACCCAGGCCCGAGTCATAAATAAGAACGATTAGAAACACGTCAGACCCCGACGCCTGTGGGAAAACAATGAAGAAACGTCTGAGTACACGCAACAATAGAAAACAGGGAACGTCGTTGACAGCACGAAGTTAGCTACGATTTACAACACCAAACAAACCAAACAAAAAAAGGCATAGTCCAGTAGCCTGGTTACGCAGAAGTGAGATGGAACACATGCTGTGGGGTTAAGTTGTAACGAGCACACGTACGAATGCAACACTCAGTAACAAAGGGTGCAGAGAAATCTTGACAAATATGTAGACAAGAGGACGGATATTCAATGAATACTAGAGATATACACAGCCCAGCAGGAAAGCACGCCCTGACGTCAAGTCAGATTTACAACTAGAAAGCGTGGGAGCTGTCCAGGGATGACGCCCAACGAAGAGTTGGTAATTGGCGGAACAAGCGAAGGGTAAATGAATAATTGACCAAGACACTGCAGACTCTTAACAAAAGCTATATCAGAGTGCCTCGACAACGTGGAAACAAAAGGTTGATAGACAGGCGGGCAATTGCTCTAGTTTCTGAGAATCAGCACAACGTTCGTCGCTGGGATATTTCGGGGATGCCCGGCCACCAACCAGAGTTTGGCATCTTCCAAAGAAACTGGTGGAGAGAGTAGTGACGACTTGAACGACGAATCAGGAAACCGATGACAAAAATCTACAAGGTGGTAGGAAATTATGAACCTATCAACAACAGCCGTAGGTGTAGAGATGAGAAGGTTGCATTCTGGTAGAGAATGATTGATAAAAACTGTTTGCGAGAACGCGGAGCCCAGTAGTAGTAGTAGTAGTAGTAGAAGTAGTAGTAGTAGTAGTGGCGGCGGTAATAACAGAAACGGTAATAGTCGACCCAGTAATTTACCAATAGTTTACTCGGCTTACTCAACTTTCAACTCGGTTAATCAATCAGTGAAATTGTAACCAAGTCGCGGTCTTAATCGAACTTAGACATTCAACTAAATCGCAGTTCTACAAAACGTTATGTTCTATAGTTTATATGAGTTACCGAACTTACCATAGTAATCAACAGTGCGAATAGACATAACTATCGTTAAATACCAGTGTACACGTGACTCTAGACTACGTCCGACACGCAATATAATGCAATACGAGTGAGTAACAATCCGATAGTAAAACAGTGGGTGACGATTTCAGACACTATTCAACCATAATGATTCTCAATTTTGGGCATATGAACTAAGTGAATTAACACGAACACTAATACGCACATTGCATACATTACGTCCAAGGTAGACAAAATAGTTAGCTACCTGAACACGCACACAGCAAACTCTAAAACAAACCACTTCAATGTCGATGATTGCATCTTAACACATGAAGCCATAAAACACTTAACACCAGCGGAGAAAGTCCAACACCGCACTATACATAACGCGAGTGGAATATTCATTGAGTGAAAGTGAAGTGTTCTTCGATCAATAGTGATTACCATGTACAAGGAACCCACCAACGGATGTAATCCTACACCGATGGAATTTGTGGATAAGCCTTTTGCGAGTTAAGTCCTTATGTTTCTTAAATGCTAGTTGATACATACTACTGCACTGTCTCTTCTTTTCAAAGAGCTACTCCCAAGAGATCTATAGAAATCATAAATTTAATAATGTTAATATTAAAGTCATTCATCTGGGGCATTAATGAACGCATTTAGCTGGGAATAAAATATATTTGATTGCTTATTGTTTGTATATATATTATCATGTTGTATTTGATAGTATTGTATGCCTTGTTTTCAGGAAACAACGAATGAATATTATTGTGATTTATGTTATTATGTGTTTTGTTATGTATTTACAGGACATAATTTCATTTGTGATTCAGTAATTTACTTAATCAATGATATAATAAGTAAGTAATTATTACATATATACATATATCTTGCGTTCATTATTGCAATTAACCTCAACAATTAATTTATCACGTTCCAAGTGATTTTATCTTGTTACTTACAAAGAGTCTCAAGAATTATGCTAATTATCAGTGGACACACCCAAATCGCCCATTGAAATGTCAGATTAACACGCTCATGTAAATCATATTGATTTGATAACTATATTGAGTCAAATCCGACAAATATAATTTACTTTTCCATATGTATATTAAATATAAATGACACCCAAGGAAAGTGGGGGCATTCAAATTTAATTAGACCCAATTCATTAATATATAATTGGATAATTTAATAATTCATAATGATTACCATAATTGCACTAAACATAAATGGCGCCCATCGCATGGCAAAAGAGAGCAGGCAGTAGTTGTAGTTAGATTAAGTAAAATAATATAATGCAATAAGATATTCATAGTGTAAGGTTAGCTTGACTGGTGACTGGATGTTAACAAGGAGTAAAGCTAAAATGGCCAGCAGTAGTTCAGACAGTATGAACTTCGACATCAACAACCAGTTAGGTGTACCCGATAACGGAGAAGAAAACTCTACGGTCGAACCGAACATGATTGAGGAGACATCAGAGGTCAGAGCGCGGGGACCGGGGTCCCAACAACAACAAGAAGTCACATTACAGTCGTTGATGGACTTCATGAGCAAAAAATTTGAAGAGAACAGAATGAGAGGTTTGAAGAAAACAAAAGAGAACAGAACGAAAATATCACTGTAATTAATGAGAAATTCGACAAACTAGAAGAAAAACTAGACAGTCATAAAGAAGATGTCAAGCGACAGATGGCCGAACAGCTCGCGCAAATACAAGCGGAAATGCGTGACTACAAGACCATTTGTGACGACAAAGTAAGTGAAGTCCTGAAGAAACAGGAGGACACTATGAAAGAATTAAAGGATGACACTACTAAAAAGTTCGAAGAAGTGTGGGAAACAAGGGAGTCAGATCGTCAAGAAGTAAAGAACCTCGCACAAAACACACAAACCAGTATTAAGAAGGTCCACAATAAATTAGAATCACACATCAACAATAACCAAAAGAAACAAGAAGAATTAAAAACCGAATTATACCACACACTTAGGCAGCAGCAACAAGAACTAGGAGAAACAAACAACACACTACAACAAAAAATTGAAGAAGTAGACGGCAGACAGAAGACGACAGAACAGAAACTGGACGAAAACGTCAAAGAGAGGACAACCCACATTCAAGAACTGAAGTGTCAATTAGAAAGATTGCGGCGACAGATAACCGAAGGGGAGTCTGGGCCAAGTAGAACTGTCAACGGACAAGTACAGGTGGAACTTAAATACGATGGAACCGACAGATTCCCGATGGAGTTCCTGAAAGAACTGTCGGAGTTCCAGGAATTGTATTACTCGAATAGTGACATTAAATGGATCGGGAAGCACCTAGAAAAGGACGCTAGTATATGGTGGCGCGTAATCAGGGACCAGATATCCACGTTTGAAGAGTTCAAGGAGGCGTTCACGTTGAAGTATTGGGGATTAGAGCGACAAGACATCATTCATGATAACCTTGAATATGGGAAATTTGAGTGGCACGGACCGATTACGGCTATCCAGTATACCGAAAGGATCCTATTAGAAAGCTGACAATTAACTCCCACATTGACTGAGACAGTTGATAAGAAAAATCTCTAGGCATTTTGGTCGTGACCTGCAGATCGCTGTAATCACGCGCGGGATCACCACGATACCAAACTTTGAAGCTTTAATCACTGAATACACAAGTATTCAGCCGAACAATGGAAATAACAGACAGACACATTATCGGCTAGCTAATGAAGAGGAAAGCGGAACTAACAACCGACCGAAGAGTAGCTTTGCAAATAAAAGCGAAAGTGACAAAAAACAAGTTTGGCAGGGGAGGCCACAAGGAACTCGTTTTGAGGACAAGCAGTACAATAGAATAAACACTGTTGATTTCGTTAACAGTGCACCAAGCACGAGCAGGGCGACCAACAACACCACCCCAAGGATGGATACCGACAACAATGGTAAAAAAAAAAACACCCCTGCACAGCGAGCGACTTAGTTTTTGTAAACAAACACAACTTCACCAATAATGTCAACATTTTATTACCGGATTTGAGGAATGACCTGCTACAAGAATATGACGAGGAAGTTAATAAACAAATATTAAAGTGTCCCGAAATACTTATTAAATTTAACAACGGCATTACGGTGTCGGCACTGATTGACACAGGCTCTGTCATTAACGGCCTATCAGAAGAGTGGTTCAACGTGAATCAGAAGGACATTGAACCATACGAAATTTTACCAATGACAAATTCCCTCATCATTAGTGCGGTTGGGAATAAATCTAAATTAATCAGAAAGCAGATACTGTGCAATATTGAAATTGACGGAATCCAGAATGAATGTGTTTACTTGGTTATACCAGATCTCATTAAGCCATGCATATTAGGAATAAGTTTTTTACAGGAAGTGGGATGTCGCATCGACATCGGAAATAAGAAGATTGAGTTAAGGAATGCAGCTGGTGAAGAGGTGCGCGCCGTACCCATCATGAACATCGAACTATTAAATAATGGAGAGGAAGAAGAGATCCTGAGGAATATCAACGAGAAGATATGAAGCATGGATTGTCAAGATGAAGAGATATTGGAACGATTGAGGGAAATACTTATAAAGAATAGGAGTGTGTTCAGGGAGTGCCCGGGGAGGATCGAAGGATACGAGCATGAATTTCAAGTCACGGACAGGACGCCATACTTTCAACGGGGTTGGCCTGTACCACTTGCATATAAGGAAAAGGTAAAGGATGAGATTGACAGGATGCTGCGGTACGGAGTGGGACATAATCGCTGAAAGTCATCAGATGTTTGGACATTTAGGGACGAAAAAGTGCATGAAGATGCTCCAGGAACATTTCACGTTTGACCGGATGTTGAAGAGGGTCAAAACTTATATCCAAGCATGCGACGTTTGCCAGAAGTGTAGGGACACCAACAACAAAGAGCTGTTTGGTGGCACACGCGCAGTGATACCTACAGCAAGAGGAGATCTGGTAAGCGCGGACTATTATGGACCCCTACCGACAGGAGCAGGTGGCGTTAAATATTTACTCGTAATAGTAGATAATTTTACAAAATACGTTAAGTTATTTGCCCTCCGAAGAGCAACAACCACCACGACGTTGCGGAGAATAAAAGTTTATTGTGAAGAGTTCGGACAACCAAGGGCCATTTTGACGGACAGCGGGAACCAGTTCACTTCCAAAAAGTGGATCAACGGTTTAAAGGAGTTAAACATCCAACCGAAGTTTACCGCAATACGAAACCCTTGTACTAATCTTGCCGAGAGGATTAACCTGCAACTTGGGAACTTGTTCCGAATTTTCGTGAATGACTGACATACTAAGTGGTCCCAATACGTAAAGACAATCGAAGCGTGTTTGAACGAGGTGTACCACGAGACAATCGAAATTACCCCTCATGAAGCACACCTCGGTATGAGACCGACACGAGCATGGGAACAATGCTTGGACAAAGGAATCATTAACAGTGAAGGAAAGCACGAGAATAATATATTTGTAAAAATCAAGGAGAAAAGGGAGAAGCACGCGAAGCGTTGCAACGAGAGTTAGAAGATAACAAAGTTCGCATTAGGTGACAAGGTGTTGGTAAGAACATACCATCAGTCAGACGCTATGATGAAAAAAAATCGACAAGTTCTTTGAACTATTTTCAGGACCTTATAAGATCAACCGTATCATCGGCGAGGCCACGTACGAGCTCGCGGAATGCGACAGCGATAAAGTACGAGGAAGATTCAACGTGCGACAAATTAAGACATATATGAGCCGGCGAAAGAGGTACGGATTATACAAGAAAGTAATAATGACTCCGGCTGCTAGATGACTACAAAGCGGAATACATGAATCAGGTAATAGTCCCGCGAGACCAGTCCAGCTAGCCAAAGGATGATGTAAGTTTTACTATACTGTGTTTAATTCAAACTTCAATGTCAATTGTGTTTGTGATCACGATGTATTCTTTATTTACAATGTTAATTAGGTATCTAAGCATCAATGTGTATAGAGTAATTTGATAACGTGTACCATGTATCAAAGGGACATTTATGATACAATGATACAGGGCATTAAATATTTGTGAAGTAATAAATTGATAAAGATGTAGTGAATCGAGTAATTTGCTTATACAATTAATAATTTAAATATGAGACACTCGTTTTGTAACTTTAGGAATAAGCGTCTAGGTATACATCATGAGGTAGGATGAATCCTTAATTGTTTATTAATTATGCATATTTCATTTATTAATGTAATCATTTATAATATGTGTCACAAGTTAATCTTATGTATGTATTTGTTTGTTTAGTGACTATAGTTATGAGACACTAATAGTGAATTAAAAGTATTTTGTTGTTATGTGATTCATCGATTTACGATCGATTGATTTAATTGCTAGCTAATCTTCAGTTAATTTATCATGTTATATATGTATAACGAAAGAATGTAGCTTAAAAACGAAACAAACTGTCTAATAAGTAGATGTAAATATTTTATTTTAATTATTAACATGAAATAATATTGTATAATCCGCATATAGATGGATAGAATGTAAAAAATGCGTTCATTTCACTCAGATGGGCGGCAAATAATTCATATAATCATGTAAGACCCCAAGATAGGGAATAACTATTAATTGCACCATATGAGAGATATAGGTCATCCAACCATGACCATTCCAAGGCAGACGTCCACGACTGGGACAGAGCGCAGAAATTGGATCAGATGTCTCCTGTTAATCCAACATCCAATCCAATTTGGGGACAATATAGTGATCAAAATTTTTAAAATTTATAATTTCATGATCAAGAGACACGCTCGCACACTCGAGTTGACAAACCCAGGCCCGAGTCATAAATAAGAACGATTAGAAACACGTCAGACCCCGACGCCTGTGGGAAAACAATGAAGAAACGTCTGAGTACACGCAACAATAGAAAACAGGGAACGTCGTTGACAGCACGAAGTTAGCTACGATTTACAACACCAAACAAACCAAACAAAAAAAGGCATAGTCCAGTAGCCTGGTTACGCAGAAGTGAGATGGAACACATGCTGTGGGGTTAAGTTGTAACGAGCACACGTACGAATGCAACACTCAGTAACAAAGGGTGCAGAGAAATCTTGACAAATATGTAGACAAGAGGACGGATATTCAATGAATACTAGAGATATACACAGCCCAGCAGGAAAGCACGCCCTGACGTCAAGTCAGATTTACAACTAGAAAGCGTGGGAGCTGTCCAGGGATGACGCCCAACGAAGAGTTGGTAATTGGCGGAACAAGCGAAGGGTAAATGAATAATTGACCAAGACACTGCAGACTCTTAACAAAAGCTATTATATCAGAGTGCCTCGACAACGTGGAAACAAAAGGTTGATAGACAGGCGGGCAATTGCTCTAGTTTCTGAGAATCAGCACAACGTTCGTCGCTGGGATATTTCGGGGATGCCCGACCACCAACCAGAGTTTGGCATCTTCCAAAGGAACTGGTGGAGAGAGTAGTGACGACTTGAACGACGAATCAGGAAACCGATGACAAAAATCTACAAGGTGGTAGGAAATTATGAACCTATCAACAACAGCCGTAGGTGTAGAGATGAGAAGGTTGCATTCTGGTAGAGAATGATTGATAAAAACTGTTTGCGAGAACGCGGAGCCCAGTAGTAGTAGTAGTAGTAGTAGAAGTAGTAGTAGTAGTAGTGGCGGCGGTAATAACAGAAACGGTAATAGTCAACCCAGTAATTTACCAATAGTTTACTCGGCTTACTCAACTTTCAACTCGGTTAATCAATCAGTGAAATTGTAACCAAGTCGCGGTCTTAATCGAACTTAGACATTCAACTAAATCGCAGTTCTACAAAACGTTATGTTCTATAGTTTATATGAGTTACCGAACTTACCATAGTAATCAACAGTGCGAATAGACATAACTATCGTTAAATACCAGTGTACATGTGACTCTAGACTACGTCCGACACGCAATATAATGCAATACGAGTGAGTAACAATCCGATAGTAAAACAGTGGGTGACGATTTCAGACACTATTCAACCATAATGATTCTCAATTTTGGGCATATGAACTAAGTGAATTAACACGAACACTAATACGCACATTGCATACATTACGTCCAAGGTAGACAAAATAGTTAGCTACCTGAACACGCACACAGCAAACTCTAAAACAAACCACTTCAATGTCGATGATTGCATCTTAACACATGAAGCCGTAAAACACTTAACACCAGCGGAGAAAGTCCAACACCGCACTATACATAACGCGAGTGGAATATTCATTGAGTGAAAGTGAAGTGTTCTTCGATCAATAGTGATTACCATGTACAAGGAACCCACCAACGGATGTAATCCTACACCGATGGAATTTGTGGATAAGCCTTTTGCGAGTTAAGTCCTTATGTTTCTTAAATGCTAGTTGATACATACTACTGCACTGTCTCTTCTTTTCAAAGAGCTACTCCCAAGAGATCTATATAAATCATAAATTTAATAATGTTAATATTAAAGTCATTCATCTGGGGCATTAATGAACGCATTTAGCTGGGAATAAAATATATTTGATTGCTTATTGTTTGTATATATATTATCATGTTGTATTTGATAGTATTGTATGTCTTGTTTTCAGGAAACAACTAATGAATATTATTGTGATTTATGTTATTATGTGTTTTGTTATGTATTTACAGGACATAATTTCATTTGTGATTCAGTAATTTACTTAATCAATGATATAATAAGTAAGTAATTATTACATATATACATATATCTTGCGTTCATTATTGCAATTAACCTCAACAATTAATTTATCACGGTCCAAGTGATTTTATCTTGTTACTTTCAAAGAGTCTCAAGAATTATGCTAATTATCAGTGGACACACCCAAATCGCCCATTGAAATGTCAGATTAACACGCTCATGTAAATCATATTGATTTGATAACTATATTTAGTCAAATCCAACAAATATAATTTACTTTTCCATATGTATATTAAATATAAATGACACCCAAGGAAAGTGGGGGCATACAAATTTAATTAGACCCAATTCATTAATATATAATTGGATAATTTAATAATTCATAATGATTAGCATAATTGCACTAAACATAAATGGCGCCCATCGCATGGCAAAAGAGAGCAGGCAGTAGTTGTAGGTAGATTAAGTAAAATAATATAATACAATAAGATATTCATAGTGTAAGGTTAGCTTGACTGGTGACTGGATGTTAACAAGGAGTAAAGCTAAAATGGCCAGCAGTAGTTCAGACAGTATGAACTTCGACATCAACAACCAGTTAGGTGTACCCGATAACGGAGAAGAAAACTCTACGGTCGAACCGAACATGACTGAGGAGACATCAGAGGTCAGAGCGTGGGGACCGGGGTCCCAAAAACAACAAGAAGTTACATTACAGTCGTTGATGGACTTCATGAGGAAAAAATTTGAAGAGAACAGAATGAGAGGTTTGAAGAAAACAAAAGAGAACAGAACGAAAATATCACTGTAATTAATGAGAAATTCGACAAACTAGAAGAAAAACTAGACAGTCATAAAGAAGATGTCAAGCGACAGATGGCCGAACAGCTCGCGCAAATACAAGCGGAAATGCGTGACTACAAGACCATTTGTGACGACAAAGTAAGTGAAGTCCTGAAGAAACAGGAGGACACTATGAAAGAATTAAAGGATGACACTACTAAAAAGTTCGAAGAAGTGTGGGAAACAAGGGAGTCAGATCGTCAAGAAGTAAAGAACCTCACACAAAACACACAAACCAGTATTAAGAAGGTCCACAATAAATTAGAATCACAAATCAACAATAACCAAAAGAAACAAGAAGAATTAAAAACCGAATTATACCACACACTTAGGCAGCAGCAACAAGAACTAGGAGAAACAAACAACACACTACAACAAAAAATTGAAGAAGTAGACGGCAGACAGAAGACGACAGAACAGAAACTGGACGAAAACGTCAAAGAGGACAATCCACATTCAAGAACTAAAGTGTCAATTAGAAAGATTGCAGCGACAGATAACCGAAGGGGAGTCTGGGCCAAGTAGAATGTCAACGGACAAGTACAGATGGAACTTAAATACGATGGAACCGACAGATTCCCGATGGAGTTCCTGAAAGAACTGTCGGAGTTCCAGGAATTGTATTACTCGAATAGTGACATTAAATGGATCGGGAAGCACCTAGAAAAGGACGCTAGTATATGGTGGCGCGTAATCAGGGACCAGATATCCACGTTTGAAGAGTTCAAGGAGGCGTTCACGTTGAAGTATTGGGGATTAGAGCGACAAGACATCATTCGTGATAACCTTGAATATGGGAAATTTGAGTGGCACGGACCGATTACGGCTATCCAGTATATCGAAAGGATCCTATTAGAAAGCCGACAATTAACTCCCACATTGACTGACAGACAGTTGATAAGAAAAATCTCTAGGCATTTTGGTCGTGACCTGCAGATCGCTGTAATCACGCGCGGGATCACCACGATACCAAACTTTGAAGCTTTAATCACTGAATTCACAAGTATTCAGCCGAACAATGGAAATAACAGACGGACACATTATCGGCTAGCTAATGAAGAGGAAAGCGGAACTAACAACCGACCGAAGAGTAGCTTTGCAAATAAAAGCGAAAGTGACAAAAAACAAGTTTGGCATGGGAGGCCACAAGGAACTCGTTTTGGGGACAAGCAGTACAATAGAATAAACACTGTTGATTTCGTTAACAGTGCACCAAGCACGAGCAGGGTGACCGACAACACCACCCCAAGGACGGATACCGACAACAATGGTAAAAAAAAAAACACCCCTACACAGCGAGCGACTTAGTTTTTGTAAACAAACACAACTTCACCAATAATATCAACATTTTATTACCGGATTTGAAGAATGACCTGCTACAAGAATATGACGAGGAAGTTAATAAACAAATATTAAAGTGTCCCGAAATACTTATTAAATTTAACAACAGCATTACGGTGTCGGCACTGATTGACACAGGCTCTGTCATTAACAGCCTATCAGAAGAGTGGTTCAACGTGAATAAGAGGGACATTGAACCATACGAAATTTTACCAATGACAAATTCCCTCATCATTAGTGCGGTTGGGAATAAATCTAAATTAATCAGAAAGCAGATACTGTGCGATATTGAAATTGATGGAATCAAGAATGACTGTATTTTCTTGGTTATACCAGATCTCATTAAGCCATGCATATTAGGAATAAGTTTTTTACAGGAAGTGGGATGTCGCATCGACATCGGAAATAAGAAGATTGAGTTAAGGAATGCAGCTGGTGAAGAGGTGCGCGCCGTACCCATCATGAACATCGAACTATTAAATAATGGAGAGGAAGAAGAGATCCTGAGGAATATCAACGAGAAGATATGAAGCATGGATTGTCAAGATGAAGAGATATTGGAACGATTGAGGGAAATACTTATAAAGAATAGGAGTGTGTTCAGGGAGTGCCCGGGGAGGATAGAAGGATACGAGCATGAATTTCAAGTCACGGACAGGACGCCCTACTTTCAACGGGGTTGGCCTGTACCACTTGCATATAAGGAAAAGGTAAAGGATGAGATTGACAGGATGCTGCGGTACGGAGTGGGACATAATCGCTGAAATTCATCAGATGTTTGGCCATTTAGGGACGAAAAAGTGCATGAAGATGCTCCAGGAACATTTCACGTTCGACCGGATGTTGAAGAGGGTCAAAACTTATATCCAAGCATGCGATGTTTGCCAGAGGTGTATGGACACCAACAACAAAGAGCTGTTTGGTGGCACACGCGCAGTGATACCTACAGCAAGAGGAGATCTGGTAAGCGTGGACTATTACGGACCCCTACCGACAGGAGCAGGTGGCGTTAAATATTTACTCTTAATAGTAGATAAGTTTACAAAATACGTTAAGTTATTTACCCTCCGAAGAGCAACAACCACCACGACGTTGCGGAGAATAAAAGTTTATTGTGAAGAGTTCGGACAACCAAGGGCCATTTTGACGGACAGTGGGACCCAGTTCACTTCCAAAAAGTGGATCAACGGTTTAAAGGAGTTAAACATCCAACCGAAGTTTACCGCAATACGAAACCCTTGTACTAATCTTGCCGAGAGGATTAACCTGCAACTTGGGAACTTGTTCCTAATTTTCGTGAATGACCGACATACTAAATGGTCCCAATACGTAAAGACAATCGAAGCGTGTTTGAACGAGGTGTACCACGAGACAATCGAAATTACCCCTCATGAAGCACACCTCGGTATGAGACCGACACGAGCATGGGAACAATGCTTGGACAAAGGAATCATTAACAGTGAAGGAAAGCACGAAAATAATATATTTGTAAAAATCAAGGAGAAAAGGGAGAAGCACGCGAAGCGTTGCAACGAGAGTAAGAAGATAACGAAGTTCGCATTAGGTGACAAGGTGTTGGTAAGAACATACCATCAGTCAGACGCTATGATGAAAAAAAATCGACAAGTTCTTTGAACTATTTTCAGGACCTTATAAGATCAACCGTATCATCGGCGAGGCCATGTACGAGCTCGCGGAATGCGACAGCGATAAAGTACGAGGAAGATTCAACGTGCGACAAATTAAGACATATATGAGCCGGCGAAAGAGGTACGGATTATACAAGAAAGTAATAATGACTCCGGCTGCTAGATGACTACAAAGCGGAATACATGAATCAGGTAATTGTCCCGCAAGACCAGTCCAGCTAGCCAAAGGATGATGTAAGTTTTACTATACTGTGTTTAATTCAAACTTCAATGTCAATAGTGTTTGTGATCACGATGTATTCTTTATTTACAATGTTAATTAGGTATCTAAGCATCAATGTGTATAGAGTAATTTGATAACGTGTACCATGTATCAAAGGGACATTTATGATACAATGATACAGGGCATTAAATATTTGTGAAGTAATAAATTGATAAAGATGTAGTGAATCGAGTAATTTGCTTATACAATTAATAATTTAAATATGAGACAATCGTTTTGTAACTTTAGGAATAAGCGTCTAGGTATACATCATGAGGTAGGATGAATCCTTAATTGTTTATTAATTATGCATATTTCATTTATTAATGTAATCATTTATAATATGTGTCACAAGTTAATCTTATGTATGCATTTGTTTGTTTAGCGACTATAGTTATGAGACACTAATAGTGAATTAAAAGTATTTTGTTGTTATGCGATTCATCGATTTACGATCGATTGATTTAATTGCTAGCTAATCTTCAGTTAATTTATCATGTTATATATGTATAACGAAAGAATGTAGCTTAAAAACGAAACAAACTGTCTAATAAGTAGATGTAAATATTTTATTTCAATTATTAACATGAAATAATATTGTATAATCCGCATATAGATGGATAGAATGTAAAAAATGCGTTCATTTCACTCAGATGGGCGGCAATAAATTCATATAATCATGTAAGACCCCAAGATAGGGAATAACTATTAATTGCACCATATGAGAGATATAGGTCATCCAACCATGACCATTCCAAGGCAGACGTCCACGACTGGGACAGAGCGCAGAAATTGGATCAGATGTCTCCTGTTAATCCAACATCCAATCCAATTTGGGGACAATATAGTGATCAAAATTTTTAAAATTTATAATTTCATGATCAAGAGACACGCTCGCACACTCGAGTTGACAAACCCAGGCCCGAGTCATAAATAAGAACGATTAGACACACGTCAGACCCGACGCCTGTGGGAAAACAATGAAGAAACGTCTGAGTACACGCAACAATAGAAAACAGGGAACGTCGTTGACAGCACGAAGTTAGCTACGATTTACAACACCAAACAAACCAAACAAAAAAAGGCATAGTCCAGTAGCCTGGTTACGCAGAAGTGAGATGGAACACATGCTGTGGGGTTAAGTTGTAACGAGCACACGTATGAATGCAACACTCAGTAACAAAGGGTGCAGAGAAATCTTGACAAATATGTAGACAAGAGGACGGATATTCAATGAATACTAGAGATATACACAGCCCAGCAGGAAAGCACACCCTGACGTCAAGTCAGATTTACAACTAGAAAGCGTGGGAGCTGTCCAGGGATGACGCCCAACGAAGAGTTGGTAATTGGCGGAACAAGCGAAGGGTAAATGAACAATTGACCAAGACAATGCAGACTCTTATCAAAAGCTATATCAGAGTGCCTCGACAACGTGGAAACAAAAGGTTGATAGACAGGCGGGCAATTGCTCTAGTTTCTGAGAATCAGCACAACGTTCGTCGCTGGGATATTTCGGGGATGCCCGACCACCAACCAGAGTTTGGCATCTTCCAAAGTAACTGGTGGAGAGAGTAGTGACGACTTGAATGACGAATCAGGAAACCGATGACAAAAATCTACAAGGTGGTAGGAAATTATGAACCTATCAACAACAGCCGTAGGCGTAGAGATGAGAAGGTTGCATTCTGGTAGAGAATGATTGATAAAAACTGTTTGCGAGAACGCGGAGCCCAGTAGTAGTAGTAGTAGTAGAAGTAGTAGTAGTAGTAGTGGCGGCGGTAATAACAGAAACGGTAATAGTCGACCCAGTAATTTACCAATAGTTTACTCGACTTACTCAACTTTCAACTCGGTTAATCAATCAGTGAAATTGTAACCAAGTCGCGGTCTTAATCGAACTTAGACATTCAACTCAATCGCAGTTCTACAAAACGTTATGTTCTATAGTTTATATGAGTTACCGAACTTACCATAGTAATCAACAGTGCGAATAGACATAACTATCGTTAAATACCAGTGTACACGTGACTCTAGACTACGTCCGACACGCAATATAATGCAATACGAGTGAGTAACAATCCGACAGTAAAACAGTGGGTGACGATTTCAGACACTATTCAACCATAATGATTCTCAATTTTGGGCATATGAACTAAGTGAATTAACACGAACACTAATACGCACATTGCATACATTACGTCCAAGGTAGACAAAATAGTTAGCTACCTGAACACGCACACAGCAAACTCTAAAACAAACCACTTCAATGTCGATGATTGCATCTTAACACATGAAGCCGTAAAACACTTAACACCAGCGGAGAAAGTCCAACACCGCACTATACATAACGCGAGTGGAATATTCATTGAGTGAAAGTGAAGTGTTCTTCGATCAATAGTGATTACCATGTACAAGGAACCCACCAACGGATGTAATCCTACACCGATGGAATTTGTGGATAAGCCTTTTGCGAGTTAAGTCCTTATGTTTCTTAAATGCTAGTTGATACATACTACTGCACTGTCTCTTCTTTTCAAAGAGCTACTCCCAAGAGATCTATATAAATCATAAATTTAATAATGTTAATATTAAAGTCATTCATCTGGGGCATTAATGAACGCATTTAGCTAGGAATAAAATATATTTGATTGCTTATTGTTTGTATATATATTATCGTGTTGTATTTGATAGTATTGTATGTCTTGTTTTCAGGAAACAACGAACGAATATTATTGTGATTTATGTTATTATGTGTTTTGTTATGTATTTACAGGACATAATTTCATTTGTGATTCAGTAATTTACTTAATCAATGATATAATAAGTAAGTAATTATTACATATATACATATATCTTGCGTTCATTATTGCAATTAACCTCAACAATTAATTTATCACGTTCCAAGTGATTTTATCTTGTTACTTACAAAGAGTCTCAAGAATTATGCTAATTATCAGTGGACACACCCAAATCGCCCATTGAAATGTCAGATTAACACGCTCATGTAAATCATATTGATTTGATAACTATATTGAGTCAAATCCGACAAATATAATTTACTTTTCCATATGTATATTAAATATAAATGACACCCAAGGAAAGTGGGGGCATACAAATTTAATTAGACCCAATTCATTAATATATAATTGGATAATTTAATAATTCATAATGATTAGCATAATTGCACTAAACATAAATGGCGCCCATCGCATGGCAAAAGAGAGCAGGCAGTAGTTGTAGGTAGATTAAGTAAAATAATATAATACAATAAGATATTCATAGTGTAAGGTTAGCTTGACTGGTGACTGGATGTTAACAAGGGGTAAAGCTAAAATGGCCAGCAGTAGTTCAGACAGTATGAACTTCAACATCAACAACCAGTTAGGTGTACCCGATAACGGAGAAGAAAACTCTACGGTCGAACCGAACATGACTGAGGAGACATCAGAGGTCAGAGCGCGGGGACCGGGGTCCCAACAACAACAAGAAGTCACATTACAGTCGTTGATGGACTTCATGAGGAAAAAATTTGAAGAGAACAGAATGAGAGGTTTGAAGAAAACAAAAGAGAACAGAACGAAAATATCACTGTAATTAATGAGAAATTCGACAAACTAGAAGAAAAACTAGACAGTCATAAAGAAGATGTCAAGCGACAGATGGCCGAACAGCTCGCGCAAATACAAGCGGAAATGCGTGACTACAAGACCATTTGTGACGACAAAGTAAGTGAAGTCCTGAAGAAACAGGAGGACACTATGAAAGAATTAAAGGATGACACTACTAAAAAGTTCGAAGAAGTGTGGGAAACAAGGGAGTCAGATCGTCAAGAAGTAAAGAACCTCACACAAAACACACAAACCAGTATTAAGAAGGTCCACAATAAATTAGAATCACACATCAACAATAACCAAAAGAAACAAGAAGAATTAAAAACCGAATTATACCACACACTTAGGCAGCAGCAACAAGAACTAGGAGAAACAAACAACACACTACAACAAAAAATTGAAGAAGTAGACGGCAGACAGAAGACGACAGAACAGAAACTGGACGAAAACGTCAAAGAGAGGACAATCCACATTCAAGAACTAAAGTGTCAATTAGAAAGATTGCGCCGACAGATAACCGAAGGGGAGTCTGGTCCAAGTAGAATGTCAACGGACAAGTACAGGTGGAACTTAAATACGATGGAACCGACAGATTCCCGATGGAGTTCCTGAAAGAACTGTCGGAGTTCCAGGAATTGTATTACTCGAATAGTGACATTAAATGGATCGGGAAGCACCTAGAAAAGGACGCTAGTATATGGTGGCGCGTAATCAGGGACCAGATATCCACGTTTGAAGAGTTCAAGGAGGCGTTCACGTTGAAGTATTGGGGATTAGAGCGACAAGACATCATTCGTGATAACCTTGAATATGGGAAATTTGAGTGGCACGGACCGATTACGGCTATCCAGTATATCGAAAGGATCCTATTAGAAAGCCGACAATTAACTCCCACATTGACTGACAGACAGTTGATAAGAAAAATCTCTAGGCATTTTGGTCGTGACCTGCAGATCGCTGTAATCACGCGCGGGATCACCACGATACCAAACTTTGAAGCTTTAATCACTGAATACACAAGTATTCAGCCGAACAATGGAAATAACAGACGGACACATTATCGGCTAGCTAATAAAGAGGAAAGCGGAACTAACAACCGACCGAAGAGTAGCTTTGCAAATAAAAGCGAAAGTGACAAAAAACAAGTTTGGCAGGGGAGGCCACAAGGAACTCGTTTTGGGGACAAGCAGTACAATAGAATAAACACTGTTGATTTCGTTAACAGTGCACCAAGCACGAGCAGGGCGACCGACAACACCACCCCAAGGACGGATACCGACAACAATGGTAAAAAAAAAACACCCCTGCACAGCGAGTGACTTAGTTTTTGTAAACAAACACAACTTCGCCAATAATGTCAACATTTTATTACCGGATTTGAGGAATGACCTGCTACAAGAATATGACGAGGAAGTTAATAAACAAATATTAAAGTGTCCCGAAATACTTATTAAATTTAACAACGGCATTACGGTTTCAGCACTGATTGACACAGGCTCTGTCATTAACGGCCTATCAGAAGAGTGGTTCAACGTGAATAAGAAGGACATTGAACCATACGAAATTTTACCAATGACAAATTCCCTCATCATTAGTGCGGTTGGGAATAAATCTAAATTAATCAGAAAGCAGATAATGTGCGATATTGAAATTGACGGAATCAAGAATGACTGTGTTTTCTTGGTTATACCAGATCTCATTAAGCCATGCATATTAGGAATAAGTTTTTTACAGGAAGTGGGATGTCGCATCGACATCGGAAATAAGAAGATTGAGTTAAGGAATGCAGCTGGTGAAGAGGTGCGCGCCGTACCCATCATGAACATCGAACTATTAAATAATGGAGAGGAAGAAGAGATCCTGAGGAATATCAACGAGAAGATATGAAGCATGGATTGTCAAAATGAAGAGATATTGGAACGATTGAGGGAAATACTTATAAAGAATAGGAGTGTGTTCAGGGAGTGCCCGGGGAGGATAGAAGGATACGAGCATGAATTTCAAGTCACGGACAGGACGCCCTACTTTCAACGGGGTTGGCCTGTACCACTTGCATATAAGGAAAAGGTAAAGGGTGAGATTGACAGGATGCTGCGGTACGGAGTGGGACATAATCGCTGAAATTCATCAGATGTTTGGACATTTAGGGACGAAAAAGTGCATGAAGATGCTCCAGGAACATTTCACGTTCGACCGGATGTTGAAGAGGGTCAAAACTTATATCAAAGCATGCGACGTTTGCCAGAGGTGTAAGGACACCAACAACAAAGAGCTGTTTGGGTGCACACGCGCAGTGATACCTACAGCAAGAGATCTGGTAAGCGCGGACTATTATGGACCCCTACCGACAGGAGCAGGTGGCGTTAAATATTTACTCGTAATACTAGATAATTTTACAAAATACGTTAAGTTATTTACCCTCCGAAGAGCAACAACCACCACGACGTTGCAGAGAATAAAAGTTTATTGTGAAGAGTTCGGACAACCAAGGGCCATTTTGACGGACAGCGGGACCCAGTTCACTTCCAAAAAGTGGATCAACGGTTTAAAGGAGTTAAACATCCAACCGAAGTTTACCGCAATACGAAACCCTTGTACTAATCTTGCCGAGAGGATTAACCTGCAACTTGGGAACTTGTTCCTAATTTTCGTGAATGACCGACATACTAAATGGTCCCAATACGTAAAGACAATCGAAGCGTGTTTGAACGAGGTGTACCACGAGACAATCGAAATTACCCCTCATGAAGCACACCTCGGTATGAGACCGACACGAGCATGGGAACAATGCTTGGACAAAGGAATCATTAACAGTGAAGGAAAGCACGAAAATAATATATTTGTAAAAATCAAGGAGAAAAGGGAGAGGCACGCGAAGCGTTGCAACGAGAGTAAGAAGATAACGAAGTTCGCATTAGGTGACAAGGTGTTGGTAAGAACATACCATCAGTCAGACGCTATGATGAAAAAAATCGACAAGTTCTTTGAACTATTTTCAGGACCTTATAAGATCAACCGTATCATCGGCGAGGCCACGTACGAGCTCGCAGAATGCGACAGCGATAAAGTACGAGGAAGATTCAACGTGCGACAAATTAAGACATATATGAGCCGGCGAAAGAGGTACGGATTATACAAGAAAGTAATAATGACTCCGGCTGCTAGATGACTACAAAGCGGAATACATGAATCAGGTAATTGTCCCGCGAGACCAGTCCAGCTAGCCAAAGGATGATGTAAGTTTTACTATACTGTGTTTAATTCAAACTTCAATGTCAATTGTGTTTGTGATCACGATGTATTCTTTATTTACAATGTTAATTAGGTATCTAAGCATCAATGTGTATAGAGTAATTTGATAACGTGTACCATGTATCAAAGGGACATTTATGATACAATGATACAGGGCATTAAATATTTGTGAAGTAATAAATTGATAAAGATGTAGTGAATCAAGTAATTTGCTTATACAATTAATAATTTACATATGAGACAATCGTTTTGTAACTTTAGGAATAAGCGTCTAGGTATACATCATGAGGTAGGATGAATCCTTAATTGTTTATTAATTATGCATATTTCATTTATTAATGTAATCATTTATAATATGTGTCACAAGTTAATCTTATGTATGTATTTGTTTGTTTAGCGACTATAGTTATGAGACACTAATAGTGAATTAAAAGTATTTTGTTGTTATGTGATTCATCGATGTACGATCGATTGATTTAATTGCTAGCTAATCTTCAGTTAATTTATCATGTTATATATGTATAACGAAAGAATGTAGCTTAAAAACGAAACAAACTGTCTAATAAGTAGATGTAAATATTTTATTTCAATTATTAACATGAAATAATATTGTATAATCCGCATATAGATGGATAGAATGTAAAAAATGCGTTCATTTCACTCAGATGGGCGGCAATAAATTCATATAATCATGTAAGACCCCCAGATAGGGAATAACTATTAATTGCACCATATGAGAGATATAGGTCATCCAACCATGACCATTCCAAGGCAGACGTCCACGACTGGGACAGAGAGCAGAAATTGGATCAGATGTCTCCTGTTAATCCAACATCCAATCCAATTTGGGGACAATATAGTGATCAAAATTTTAAAAATTTATAATTTCATGATCAAGAGACACGCTCGCACACTCGAGTTGACAAACCCAGGCCCGAGTCATAAATAAGAATGATTAGACACACGTCAGACCCGACGCCTGTGGGAAAACAATGAAGAAACGTCTGAGTACACGCAACAATAGAAAACAGGGAACGTCGTTGACAGCACGAAGTTAGCTACGATTTACAACACCAAACAAACCAAACAAAAAAAGGCATAGTCCAGTAGCCTGGTTACGCAGAAGTGAGATGGAACACATGCTGTGGGGTTAAGTTGTAACGAGCACACGTATGAATGCAACACTCAGTAACAAAGGGTGCAGAGAAATCTTGACAAATATGTAGACAAGAGGACGGATATTCAATGAATACTAGAGATATACACAGCCCAGCAGGAAAGCACGCCCTGACGTCAAGTCAGATTTACAACTAGAAAGCGTGGGAGCTGTCCAGGGATGACGCCCAACGAAGAGTTGGTAATTGGCGGAACAAGCGAAGGGTAAATGAACAATTGACCAAGACACTGCAGACTCTTAACAAAAGCTATATCAGAGTGCCTCGACAACGTGGAAACAAAAGGTTGATAGACAGGCGGGCAATTGCTCTAGTTTCTGAGAATCAGCACAGCGTTCGTCGCTGGGATATTTCGGGGATGCCCAACCACCAACCAGAGTTTGGCATCTTCCAAAGGAACTGGTGGAGAGAGTAGTGACGACTTGAACGACGAATCAGGAAACCGATGACAAAAATCTACAAGGTGGTAGGAAATTATGAACCTATCAACAACAGCCGTAGGCGTAGAGATGAGAAGGTTGCATTCTGGTAGAGAATGATTGATAAAAACTGTTTGCGAGAACGCGGAGCCCAGTAGTAGTAGTAGTAGTAGAAGTAGTAGTAGTAGTAGTAGTGGCGGCGGTAATAACAGAAACGGTAATAGTCAACCCAGTAATTTACCAATAGTTTACTCGACTTACTCAACTTTCAACTCGGTTAATCAATCAGTGAAATTGTAACCAAGTCGCGGTCTTAATCGAACTTAGACATTCAACTCAATCGCAGTTCTACAAAACGTTATGTTCTATAGTTTATATGAGTTACCGAACTTACCATAGTAATCAACAGTGCGAATAGACATAACTATCGTTAAATACCAGTGTACACGTGACTCTAGACTACATCCGACACGCAATATAATGCAATACGAGTGAGTAACAATCCGACAGTAAAACAGTGGGTGACGATTTCAGACACTATTCAACCATAATGATTCTCAATTTTGGGCATATGAACTAAGTGAATTAACACGAACACTAATACGCACATTGCATACATTACGTCCAAGGTAGACAAAATAGTTAGCTACCTGAACACGCACACAGCAAACTCTAAAACAAACCACTTCAATGTCGATGATTGCATCTTAACACATGAAGCCGTAAAACACTTAACACCAGCGGAGAAAGTCCAACACCGCACTATACATAACGCGAGTGGAATATTCATTGAGTGAAAGTGAAGTGTTCTTCGATCAATAGTGATTACCATGTACAAGGAACCCACCAACGGATGTAATCCTACACCGATGGAATTTGTGGATAAGCCTTTTGCGAGTTAAGTCCTTATGTTTCTTAAATGCTAGTTGATACATACTACTGCACTGTCTCTTCTTTTCAAAGAGCTACTCCCAAGAGATCTATATAAATCATAAATTTAATAATGTTAATATTAAAGTCATTCATCTGGGGCATTAATGAACGCATTTAGCTAGGAATAAAATATATTTGATTGCTTATTGTTTGTATGTATATTATCGTGTTGTATTTGATAGTATTGTATGTCTTGTTTTCAGGAAACAACGAACGAATATTATTGTGATTTATGTTATTATGTGTTTTGTTATGTATTTACAGGACATAATTTCATTTGTGATTCAGTAATTTACTTAATCAATGATATAATAAGTAAGTAATTATTACATATATACATATATCTTGCGTTCATTATTGCAATTAACCTCAACAATTAATTTATCACGTTCCAAGTGATTTTATCTTGTTACTTACAAAGAGTCTCAAGAATTATGCTAATTATCAGTGGACACACCCAAATCGCCCATTGAAATGTCAGATTAACACGCTCATGTAAATCATATTGATTTGATAACTATATTGAGACAAATCCGACAAATATAATTTACTTTTCCATATGTATATTAAATATAAATGACACCCAAGGAAAGTGGGGGCATACAAATTTAATTAGACCCAATTCATTAATATATAATTGGATAATTTAATAATTCATAATGATTAGCATAATTGCACTAAACATAAATGGCGCCCATCGCATGGCAAAAGAGAGCAGGCAGTAGTTGTAGGTAGATTAAGTAAAATAATATAATACAATAAGATATTCATAGTGTAAGGTTAGCTTGACTGGTGACTGGATGTTAACAAGGAGTAAAGCTAAAATGGCCAGCAGTAGTTCAGACAGTATGAACTTCGACATCAACAACCAGTTAGGTGTACCCGATAACGGAGAAGAAAACTCTACGGTCGAACCGAACATGACTGAGGAGACATCAGAGGTCAGAGTGCGGGGACCGGGGTCCCAACAACAACAAGAAGTCACATTACAGTCGTTGATGGACTTCATGAGGAAAAAATTTGAAGAGAACAGAATGAGAGGTTTGAAGAAAACAAAAGAGAACAGAACGAAAATATCACTGTAATTAATGAGAAATTCGACAAACTAGAAGAAAAACTAGACAGTCATAAAGAAGATGTCAAGCGACAGATGGCCGAACAGCTCGCGCAAATACAAGCGGAAATGCGTGACTACAAGACCATTTGTGACGACAAAGTAAGTGAAGTCCTGAAGAAACAGGAGGACACTATGAAAGAATTAAAGGATGACACTACTAAAAAGTTCGAAGAAGTGTGGGAAACAAGGGAGTCAGATCATCAAGAAGTAAAGAACCTCACACAAAACACACAAACCAGTATTAAGAAGGTCCACAATAAATTAGAATCACACATCAACAATAACCAAAAGAAACAAGAAGAATTAAAAACCGAATTATACCACACACTTAGGCAGCAGCAACAAGAACTAGGAGAAACAAACAACACACTACAACAAAAAATTGAAGAAGTAGACGGCAGACAGAAGACGACAGAACAGAAACTGGACGAAAACGTCAAAGAGAGGACAATCCACATTCAAGAACTAAAGTGTCAATTAGAAAGATTGCGGCGACAGATAACCGAAGGGGAGTCTGGGCCAAGTAGAATGTCAACGGACAAGTACAGGTGGAACTTAAATACGATGGAACCGACAGATTTCCGATGGAGTTCCTGAAAGAACTGTCGGAGTTCCAGGAATTGTATTACTCGAATAGTGACATTAAATGGATCGGGAAGCACCTAGAAAAGGACGCTAGTATATGGTGGCGCGTAATCAGGGACCAGATATCCACGTTTGAAGAGTTCAAGGAGGCGTTCACGTTGAAGTATTGGGGATTAGAGCGACAAGACATCATTCGTGATAACCTTGAATATGGGAAATTTGAGTGGCACGGACCGATTACGGCTATCCAGTATATCGAAAGGATCCTATTAGAAAGCCGACAATTAACTCCCACATTGACTGACAGACAGTTGATAAGAAAAATCTCTAGGCATTTTGGTCGTGACCTGCAGATCGCTGTAATCACGCGCGGGATCACCACGATACCAAACTTTGAAGCTTTAATCACTGAATACACAAGTATTCAGCCGAACAATGGAAATAACAGACGGACACATTATCGGCTAGCTAATAAAGAGGAAAGCGGAACTAACAACCGACCGAAGAGTAGCTTTGCAAATAAAAGCGAAAGTGACAAAAAAACAAGTTTGGCAGGGGAGGCCACAAGGAACTCGTTTTGGGGACAAGCAGTACAATAGAATAAACACTGTTGATTTCGTTAACAGTGCACCAAGCACGAGCAGGGCGACCGACAACACCACCCCAAGGACGGATACCGACAACAATGGTAAAAAAAAAACACCCCTGCACAGCGAGTGACTTAGTTTTTGTAAACAAACACAACTTCACCAATAATGTCAACATTTTATTACCGGATTTGAGGAATGACCTGCTACAAGAATATGACGAGGAAGTTAATAAACAAATATTAAAGTGTCCCGAAATACTTATTAAATTTAACAACGGCATTACGGTGTCAGCACTGATTGACACAGGCTCTGTCATTAACGGCCTATCAGAAGAGTGGTTCAACGTGAATAAGAAGGACATTGAACCATACGAAATTTTACCAATGACATATTCCCTCATCATTAGTGCGGTTGGGAATAAATCTAAATTAATCAGAAAGCAGATAATGTGCGATATTGAAATTGACGGAATCAAGAATGACTGTGTTTTCTTGGTTATACCAGATCTCATTAAGCCATGCATATTAGGAATAAGTTTTTTACAGGAAGTGGGATGTCGCATCGACATCGGAAATAAGAAGATTGAGTTAAGGAATGCAGCTGGTGAAGAGGTGCGTGCCGTACCCATCATGAACATCGAACTATTAAATAATGGAGAGGAAGAAGAGATCCTGAGGAATATCAACGAGAAGATATGAAGCATGGATTGTCAAAATGAAGAGATATTGGAACGATTGAGGGAAATACTTATAAAGAATAGGAGTGTGTTCAGGGAGTGCCCGGGGAGGATAGAAGGATACGAGCATGAACTTCAAGTCACGGACAGGACGCCCTACTTTCAACGGGGTTGGCCTGTACCACTTGCATATAAGGAAAAGGTAAAGGGTGAGACTGACAGGATGCTGCGGTACGGAGTGGGACATAATCGCTGAAATTCATCAGATGTTTGGACATTTAGGGACGAAAAAGTGCATGAAGATGCTCCAGGAACATTTCACGTTCGACCGGATGTTGAAGAGGGTCAAAACTTATATCCCAGCATGCGACGTTTGCCAGAGGTGTAAGGACACCAACAACAAAGAGCTGTTTGGGTACACACGCGCAGTGATACCTACAGCAAGAGGAGATCTGGTAAGCGCGGACTATTATGGACCCCTACCGACAGGAGCAGGTGGCGTTAAATATTTACTCGTAATAGTAGATAATTTTACAAAATACGTTAAGTTATTTACCCTCCGAAGAGCAACAACCACCACGACGTTGCGGAGAATAAAAGTTTATTGTGAAGAGTTCGGACAACCAAGGGCCATTTTGACGGACAGCGGGACCCAGTTCACTTCAAAAAAGTGGATCAATGGTTTAAAGGAGTTAAACATCCAACCGAAGTTTACCGCAATATGAAACCCTTGTACTAATCTTGCCGAGAGGATTAACCTGCAACTTGGGAACTTGTTCCTAATTTTCGTGAATGACCGACATACTAAATGGTCCCAATACGTAAAGACAATCGAAGCGTGTTTGAACGAGGTGTACCACGAGACAATCGAAATTACCCCTCATGAAGCACACCTCGGTATGAGACCGACACGAGCATGGGAACAATGCTTGGACAAAGGAATCATTAACAGTGAAGGAAAGCACGAGAATAATATATTTGTAAAAATCAAGGAGAAAAGGGAGAAGCACGCGAAGCGTTGCAACGAGAGTTAGAAGATAACAAAGTTCGCATTAGGTGACAAGGTGTTGGTAAGAACATACCATCAGTCAGACGCTATGATGAAAAAAAATCGACAAGTTCTTTGAACTATTTTCAGGACCTTATAAGATCAACCGTATCATCGGCGAGGCCACGTACGAGCTCGCGGAATGCGACAGCGATAAAGTACGAGGAAGATTCAACGTGCGACAAATTAAGACATATATGAGCCGGCGAAAGAGGTACGGATTATACAAGAAAGTAATAATGACTCCGGCTGCTAGATGACTACAAAGCGGAATACATGAATCAGGTAATTGTCCCGCGAGACCAGTCCAGCTAGCCAAAGGATGATGTAAGTTTTACTATACTGTGTTTAATTCAAACTTCAATGTCAATTGTGTTTGTGATCACGATGTATTCTTTATTTACAATGTTAATTAGGTATCTAAGCAACAATGTGTATAGAGTAATTTGATAACGTGTACCATGTATCAAAGGGACATTTATGATACAGTGATACAGGGCATTAAATATTTGTGAAGTAATAAATTGATAAAGATGTAGTGAATCGAGTAATTTGCTTATACAATTAATAATTTAAATACGAGACAATCGTTTTGTAACTTTAGGAATAAGCGTCTAGGTATACATCATGAGGTAGGATGAATCCTTAATTGTTTATTAATTATGCATATTTCATTTATTAATGTAATCATTTATAATATGTGTCACAAGTTAATCTTATGTATGTATTTGTTTGTTTAGCGACTATAGTTATGAGACACTAATAGTGAATTAAAAGTATTTTGTTGTTATGTGATTCATCGATGTACGATCGATTGATTTAATTGCTAGCTAATCTTCAGTTAATTTATCATGTTATATATGTATAACGAAAGAATGTAGCTTAAAAACGAAACAAACTGTCTAATAAGTAGATGTAAATATTTTATTTCAATTATTAACATGAAATAATATTGTATAATCCGCATATAGATGGATAGAATGTAAAAAATGCGTTCATTTCACTCAGATGGGCGGCAATAAATTCATATAATCATGTAAGACCCCAAGATAGGGAATAACTATTAATTGCACCATATGAGAGATATAGGTCATCCAACCATGACCATTCCAAGGCAGACGTCCACGACTGGGACAGAGCGCAGAAATTGAATCAGATGTCTCCTGTTATCCAACATCCAATCCAATTTGGGGACAATATAGTGATCAAAATTTTTAAAATTTATAATTTCATGATCAAGAGACACGCTCGCACACTCGAGTTGACAAACCCAGGCCCGAGTCATAAATAAGAACGATTAGACACACGTCAGACCCGACACCTGTGGGAAAACAATGAAGAAACATCTGAGTACACGCAACAATAGAAAACAGGGAACGTCGTTGACAGCACGAAGTTAGCTACGATTTACAACACCAAACAAACCAAACAAAAAAAGGCATAGTCCAGTAGCCTGGTTACGCAGAAGTGAGATGGAACACATGCTGTGGGGTTAAGTTGTAACGAGCACACGTATGAATGCAACACTCAGTAACAAAGGGTGCAGAGAAATCTTGACAAATATGTAGACAAGAGGACGGATATTCAATGAATACTAGAGATATACACAGCCCAGCAGGAAAGCACGCCCTGACGTCAAGTCAGATTTACAACTAGAAAGCGTGGGAGCTGTCCAGGGATGACGCCCAACGAAGAGTTGGTAATTGGCGGAACAAGCGAAGGGTAAATGAACAATTGACCAAGACACTGCAGACTCTTAACAAAAGCTATATCAGAGTGCCTCGACAACGTGGAAACAAAAGGTTGATAGACAGGCGGGCAATTGCTCTAGTTTCTGAGAATCAGCACAGCGTTCGTCGCTGGGATATTTCGGGGATGCCCGACCACCAACCAGAGTTTGGCATCTTCCAAAGGAACTGGTGGAGAGAGTAGTGACGACTTGAACGACGAATCAGGAAACCGATGACAAAAATCTACAAGGTGGTAGGAAATTATGAACCTATCAACAACAGCCGTAGGCGTAGAGATGAGAAGGTTGCATTCTGGTAGAGAATGATTGATAAAAACTGTTTGCGAGAACGCGGAGCCCAGTAGTAGTAGTAGTAGTAGAAGTAGTAGTAGTAGTAGTGGCGGCGGTAATAACAGAAACGGTAATAGTCGACCCAGTAATTTACCAATAGTTTACTCGACTTACTCAACTTTCAACTCGGTTAATCAATCAGTGAAATTGTAACCAAGTCGCGGTCTTAATCGAACTTAGACATTCAACTCAATCGCAGTTCTACAAAACGTTATGTTCTATAGTTTATATGAGTTACCGAACTTACCATAGTAATCAACAGTGCGAATAGACATAACTATCGTTAAATACCAGTGTACACGCGACTCTAGACTACGTCCGACACGCAATATAATGCAATACGAGTGAGTAACAATCCGACAGTAAAACAGTGGGTGACGATTTCAGACACTATTCAACCATAATGATTCTCAATTTTGGGCATATGAACTAAGTGAATTAACACGAACACTAATACGCACATTGCATACATTACGTCCAAGGTAGACAAAATAGTTAGCTACCTGAACACGCACACAGCAAACTCTAAAACAAACCACTTCAATGTCGATGATTGCATCTTAACACATGAAGCCGTAAAACACTTAACACCAGCGGAGAAAGTCCAACACCGCACTATACATAACGCGAGTGGAATATTCATTGAGTGAAAGTGAAGTGTTCTTCGATCAATAGTGATTACCATGTACAAGGAACCCACCAACGGATGTAATCCTACACCGATGGAATTTGTGGATACGCCTTTTGCGAGTTAAGTCCTTATGTTTCTTAAATGCTAGTTGATACATACTACTGCACTGTCTCTTCTTTTCAAAGAGCTACTCCCAAGAGATCTATATAAATCATAAATTTAATAATGTTAATATTAAAGTCATTCATCTGGGGCATTAATGAACGCATTTAGCTAGGAATAAAATATATTTGATTGCTTATTGTTTGTATATATATTATCGTGTTGTATTTGATAGTATTGTATGTCTTGTTTTCAGGAAACAACGAACGAATATTATTGTGATTTATGTTATTATGTGTTTTGTTATGTATTTACAGGACATAATTTCATTTGTGATTCAGTAATTTACTTAATCAATGATATAATAAATAAGTAATTATTGCATATATACATATATCTTGTGTTCATTATTGCAATTAACCTCAACAATTAATTTATCACGTTCCAAGTGATTTTATCTTGTTACTTACAAAGAGTCTCAAGAATTATGCTAATCATTAGTGGACACACCCTAATCGCCCATTGAAATGTCAGATTAACATGCTCATGTAAATCATATTGATTTGATAACTATATTGAGTCAAATCCGACAAATATAATTTACTTTTCCATATGTATATTAAATATAAATGACACCCAAGGAAAGTGGGGGCATACAAATTTAATTAGACCCAATTCATTAATATATAATTGGATAATTTAATAATTCATAATGATTAGCATAATTGCACTAAAATTTTTTGTTAGTTTGAGTTTTCAAACAAATTAGTTTTCAGTAAAAACCAGCTTAAACTAAACCTTTCCTAAACATATTCATTAAATATATCCTGAGATGTTTTAACAAAAAGTAATACTCCTACTAAATACATATGAAATGCTACTAATACTCAGAAATTGAATACAAAAGTGAACAATAATATTTTCTATAACTGTTTCACCAGTCTGCTTGAATGAATCCCCATGAACTTTGATTTGCCCAATCTGACAAAAGCATTAAAACCAGAAGTAACATGAAGCAAGCCTATACTAATGGCATGTTGGGAGCTTTATTAAAATCGTAGGGCCTCCCCTCCCACTGGGCAATCAAAATTGAAGTCCCAGACAAAAAATATTCAATGAAACCTCATACATATTTATCAGTACAACAATAATCACCTCCATAAATATAAAACTTTCTAGTCCACGCATTATTCCATTAAGTTATTATCAAAACAATGATAATCTCAAAAATAATAAATGCTAAATCTCAATGATAAATCTCCCTAATATAATTGTTTTCCAGTTCTTATTAATGTACATTACTGAAAGTACTATAATACAAAATTTGAAAGAATCAGGAACACCTGTCATTTGAACAGCTCAAGCCCATTGGACCTGTCAGTGTTGTAAATACAGCTTTTACTCCCTTCACAGCTTCCTTTGCACCTGCCAGGCAGCCCTGAGAGTTTAGGAGGGAAGAGTTTAGTTACTGTTACCAAATTGCAATAAATCTTCCCTGCAGGTCAGAAGGATTTAAAGAATAACAACAGTACAATACACAAACTGCTGTTTCAACAAAAACAGCCTATTTGTAGTAAATAGCAACTCAGAAGGCACAGTCATCAGTGATGAGTGCTATTACCCTTTTACACATGTCGTCCAAAAAGTTCTGAAAACATAGATGAGATTGCTGCTTCCACAGCTCAGTTTCTGTAGGAGTTCCATGTAGTAAGCCTGATTGACTGTTTGGCCCTACCCATTTGATGAAGATAACACCTTTAATAAAAAAAAAAAAACAATGAGCATTACCTTCACTTTTCATTTGTTCATCCTGGCTTTCCTGTATTTCAGTGTTAAAGGAGACTTCTATGCACATATTGCTCCTTAATTTCTGGATCATAGTAGAATATACACATTTTGTCAGATAGCTCTTTATTCAACTCCCCGAGGATGTATAAGTTAATTTATTGATGCATGTCTTTTTGCTCTTGGGTCAGGTTCTTCACAGAGACCTATTGGATTAGATTTTTTCAGACTTTCGTCATGTTCAACTTGATAAACAGAATTTGTTAAACTGTTTTCTGTCAATATTTACCATTTCTACAAGCATTCTCATACTCAGATGTAAATCTTTCCTATGATTTCAGTTGTTTTCAACACATTTTCATTGGTTTCTGATGAGCTAGGACATCCCTCACATTCATCATTTGACACCTTTCTGACCCTCAGAAAAACCTCTTATGGCATGTTAAAACCACTTACACAAGTCATACAACCATCCCCATAAACACCTTTCAACAGTTGAAGGCATTTACTCAGAGTTTTCTTCAATTTCACAAGAAACTTCAAGATAATATACTTAAATTTTTTGTTCACCATAAATCTGGCATGTTGCTATACAGGAAGTGCTTCTAACGACTGCCTATGAAGACTGTGTAAGTTAGATGATTCTGCTCTTTTTTGATCAGGGAAACTTTAAATCAACAACTATTTCAAGTAAATCATAATGGTAGGGGAAACAAGCTCTTATGGCAACCAGTCTTATGACTTAATTGTCAACCTTGTAAAGCAAACAAGCATTGATGTAAAGCAACCTGTGTGATGACATATGCAAGCTAGCAACGAGTGAAACCAGAGGCTGTAAGAAACTAGGAACAACTTAAGCAACTGAGGAACAAATTAACTTAAATGACTTTGAAGATGAGAAGGGCACGGAATAACATATGGTGCTCTTTCAAATTACAGTGAACTGCCTGGTGAGACTTTTCTAACAGAAAAGCATGTGACTGTTAATGACAAGATCCTTGTTTTTCTTAACTTATGGAATAAACTATTCTGGAAGAAATTCAACACCGCCATGTTGATGATGATAGTCGCATTAATGGTGACAAAAGGTATTGCAGAGTGCTCCAGAATTTTCTTTCTAGTCTGCTTGTATTCCAGAGAATCATTTGGGACCTCTCAGTGCACTAAAAGCTTGGTTTTCCCTTTGTGTAAAAAATGTAAGATCTACTGGCATAAAGAATGTCATATCTGGCTTTTATTGAATAGAGTAGTGTGTGTTTTATAGTGCTAACATCAACACATTCTAATGGTATGAATATTGTGAATGTCTGAACATTGCCTAATTTGTAAAATGTGTCTGATTGAACAAACCCAAAAGTCAAGAACATTTTATTATAGATAACAGTGTACGTACGGACATCTTGTCTTTACTAAAATTAAATGTAATGAACTGTGAAGTAATTAATGTAGTTAAATTACCAGATGTTTATTTTGCACCTCATAGTAGAATAAATTATTTCAGTTTATTCTAAATTCTCAATATATAATAAAAAATATTGTTATTGTTATACATTACAATTTACTATTATTGTAAATTCTGTCCATCACAATTTTTTTTCGTCCAAACAGTGTCATAATAAGATTTCACTGTATTCCAAATTGAGATTTCACTGTATTGGTTTGTGACTTTTACAGATTATTATTGGTACTCAGCTTAAGTAAACCAAAGTATGCTTACAATAGCCACTAGCATCTGAATGACACAAAAGAAACGTGTAAAACTACAATCAATGGAAATGATTCTTTTAAAATATTGCTGGTCCATCCCTGTAAAAGAAAAAAATTAAAATGGACTAAACATTTACTTAGTGATGAAAAATAAAGAAATGGCATGAACATCTTCGCCACAGTTAAAACATGTAGTATCATATTAGAATATATACTAACAGAGAAATGAGACGGTACAGACTGAGGAACAGAAGAACAGTAGACGAACTGTGAAATGTACATCTTTTGTCTACAGAAAAACAGAGCAGAGTGTGCAAAATTGTCCAATGAACAGCGCACGCCTATAATTCTGTAAAGTTCTTAAATAATCTGGTATTTATATGCTGTTTCTACAGGTTTAGTAGCAAAATATTTTCTGTTTCATACTTAATTTTGCTTTTGAATAAATCCATATAAAATGTTTAATACATATTACAGGAGTGACACATTGGTTTAATTATGAAATGTCAAGTATTTTACTACTACTGTAAATAACTTAAAAATGTAAACAAATACATTGTGCTGGATTTTTCTGAGAATGAAATTAAAAAGAAACATGACAAAAGTATTTTTTAAGATACAGGCTTCTTAATATGGAATAGTCCAAGAAACAGTTTTAACAAAACATCAGACTAGACAAAATGACAAAAAGATTAAGGAAGATGATGTCCCCTCACTTTAACATGAACACAACTGAGATGAAATTAATAACATGATAAGTTCAGTTTCCAGCACCTCTGCACCAAGTTGCACTGAATGCCATCAATGTCTCATATATACCCCAACACATTACTTTACAACAGTCTGTAGACTCCACTGTAAACGTCACTCATTTCATAATAATTTTCCATTCAACTATAAAGTAACATAGCTGTTAATATTTGTATTATTTTTTTCAAAGTAACAAAGAATATTTAGGGATTATTTTTCATTTTCATTTGTACATTAATTATAAAAAATTTCATTAAAATGACTGTGGCATGAACCCACTATTCAGTTTTATGGTTGATTTTCTCCAAAATTATTCGATACTGAAATAAAATTCTTTTTTACTACCCTGTACAATTACATACCAAAACCTTTAACAGGTAATTTTCATGTTTTAACATTTATCACTTTAACATTAAAACATCAAATGTTTATTAATTAATTCACATACTTCATCAGACAAAAATTATGGGGGTAAAGTGGATTAACAGTAGAACATCTTAAGCATTCATTGTTATTTATAGGTATGTGTAATTAAAACAGTCAAAAGCCTCAAATTTTCTTACCACTACTTTACAAAAATCTATTGTTATATATCAGACAATATAATTAACACTTACACTATACTAATCATTGACCTCCTCCACAGTCTAGTGACTTAATGTTCTTGCCTCCAGTTCAAAACATCGCACGTTCCACACAAGATCTGTAAGATGTAACTCAATATTCAAAGGCCAAGCCAGTAGGTACTTAACGTGGTGTTTCCTGGCAGAGAAGGTTAAAATTATGATTGGGGACAAGCAGTGTCCTTGCTCTTTCATCCCCCCCCCTCCTATAAAAAGCTATCTGAAAAGGAACCTTGCAATGGGATGTCATCTCTAGAGGTTATACAATACTAACACAATATATATGTATTTATTATTATCCTCTTTGTCATCTTTGTTATCATCATATGATATTATGCCATCTGGTAAGTCCTATCCTTCACTGCTGTCTCCAATTGCTCCTAACACTATGTGGTCTTGTCACTCAAACTATTAATTAAGCCCTGTAATATTACAGCTGTAGCCAATTGTATATGTTTAACTCACTTCATCGGATGACATTTTTTTTCATATAGTAGGACCATGGTACCCAAGCATAAATGAATTTCTGGTGACACCTGTCAATTAAAATTTCTTACAAAATTGTAGAGAGAATATTTTTCAATAGCCCATGACATTCTGACAGCCAAGTCAATCAATTAAAATGATACAGCCAAGTGAGTGAATGTAGACAACTTGATCGGATAGATGACACAGTAGAGGCAATTGATTAGAATAATAACAATGATGAGAACAAAAATGAGGTTAGTAAAAAAATATTGCTTGGTTTGACTGCAATGTTAGAAGAAAACTGAATTTAGATTCGTCAAAGTCAACTACGATGGTACTTATAGGGCCTGCTTGTATCTTAGTGAAAAATCGAGAATCAGGAGAAAGCAAAGTTTCTTAAAGGTTTGCATCATCATTTTACTATCCAATTTTACAAACCAAATGATTTATATGTGGCAACTGAGACTCTTTTGAAGAGGGCTGAGCCAACAACAGTGACTGGAAACACGTACCACTCACTAAAGAACAGATGGAACCAACTTTACTTCTAGGAAAAAAAACAGTAAAATCTTATACATTAAAACAAAGATCTGCTTTAGGAAAGTACACGATCTGTTAACTCAGAAGAATTTTATTGTTTACACATATTTATATGATATTGATTTCTACCCCACATTAGTTTGTTTAAAGACTTTTTGTGGAAAAATTAATTTGCAGAAAATTTATTTTGACATTTTTATATTTCATTTTTAATATTTTGTACTAATTGAAAACTTTTCCCATACACTTTAAATGTCTCCATTGATCAACGTTTTTCGTTGCTCTGTTATTGGATCGATGCATCAGGTAGGTCTTAAATGATTTTATAAATAGATCACTGCATTAAGTAATATGATGATACTAGTTTTAACTAAACAGAGGCTTCTAAATGAAAATTAATTACTATTAGAAAGTCGTTAAGCATTATTACGAAATATGCAGAGATTCTAAGTTAAATTAATTATAATCATGTTGAACAATTAACATGGACTATTATCCCTAAAAATTATTTTCATGTTAATCCAACTTTTCTCCATCATCAAAATTGGTATACCTCTCAATAATATACTGAAGAATAACGAATTCTTTTTTTTTATCAGAGGGTGTTTCTGAGATTTTAAAAATGAAAATTTTGAAAAGGGTTTTTTTTTTGGTAACTGGGTTGAGTTCAATTTCAAATTAAAGCTCTTCAGAAGAGCTTTGAAACTAGCTACAGTTGAGTTATCTAGCACCACTGGTTGCAATACTAGGTGTATTTTTGTAATCTGCATCAGACAAAACTTTGGGATTTTTATAATTTTTAAAAGTTTTAAAAAACTACTGCCACCAAAAATCTAAAATTTTGAATTTGTAGTACTTTTATAGATATACTTTATAAACCAAAAAGAATTAAAATATAGACACGAAGATTGAAAAAATTCTTTACTGGGTGATCTGATATGCAATAACCCTTTGTAAACTTATCTTTGTAGTGACGAAATTACGAACATGTAAGTAACTGGTCCTCCTTATAATATAACAACATATTTGATTCACTTTATCAGGTACTCCATGTGGAATGTTAAATCTAGCAACATTTTTCTTATACGAGATGAAGTTTGGCTCATTATTTATGCGTTGTTAATAAATATTTATTAAGCTAAAATCTGTACCCCAATGAATAAAAATAATTAGATTCATACAGTATTTTTAAGTACCTGCATTGTGACAAGTATATTCATCTGTCAGTTAATACCCAGTTACCGCATTAAAAAATAACATTTTATATCTTTGACATCTATTCAAATGATACAAGTGTCTCATAGCCTTTCTTCTGCACAAATCAATACAATCTATGGTGTCACTACTAATTAACATTGTCATCCAAGTGGTGCTGCTGAATAAAAAGTACCATGAGAAAAAACAGCTATATTTAACAATCTGCTAAAATGACAGTTACATTTTCAGAGAATATATGAAAATGAATCCTTTTATTTATAATTAAATAGGTAATTTAATTCACTCTTTAATTTCTGAATTCGTATCATACTTGTAAACAAGTGCAACAGTGACAAAAAATTAAATAACATACAATTGGACATACTAAACATACAAAAATGTACAAAAATATTAAGTAACTGATATGATACAAGTAATTTACGAATATATTAATACATAGCTACATAAAGTTATGATAAAAGAATGAGCTACTAACTCTAATTTTTGCAGTAGTTACACTAATGTGTAACATTATGTATTACACACTCTTAAGAACATTTATAAAAAAATTTCAATAATGAGAACTACCTAGACTCCACTAACAAAACTATTGTTCTGATAACAAGTTTTTTAAAACTGGATACCTTTAAAGTTATATTGTTACTGTCAAGGGTTGAAACAACACTTTTCAGTTTTTTTGTTAAAACTGTTTATGTGTCTCCAGTTCTTTAAAAATTTTCGTATGTGGTGTTACTGCTGCTTCAAGCTCTTTTTGAAACTGAGTGCTACATGACTTTGATGGATCTAACTGTGAAAATTTAGTAGACAACTCCTCTGCTAAATGTAAAATATCATTTAATGATTGTACAGTGAAATTATGTTTGTGTTCCTCAATAATAAGACTACCGTCAACTACTGCACTGGAATTGGTCTCTGTTATTAATTCTTCTAAGTCTGATTCTGTAAGCTCATCACGACACTCAGTGATCTGTGCAATATCATAAGTCTCAAGTTTTTCGAAGTCTTTAATTTTGTGAGCAGCAGGCAGAATTCCAATTATAGTTTCATCAACTGTCGGAATCATATCATCTTCACAAGCAGCTTCTTGCCATAACTTATACCAGCATGCCTTAACAGCTGATGACTTTATTTATTCAATAGAGGTCTTAATGTTGAAAATATAGTCAGAAGTGTTATAACTTTTTAACCATTCACTGACTAATAATGACTTATTATTTTTTACTGCATGAGGTAACCTTTGAAATGTTTGCCTACGGTAACAGGCCTTGAAGACTGTGATGATGCAACTGGTTGCAACTAGGGTGCTATATTTGGGGGCAGGAATAAAACTTCCACACTTATGTAAAAGTTTAATTTGTTCAGGACGTCCAGGTTTACTATCAATTATAAGAAGAGCTTTAAATGGTAAATTCTTTGATTTCATGTAATGCTCAACTTCTTTTACAAAACAATCCTGGAACCAATCCAGAAAAAGATCTGCTGTTACACATACTTTACTATTAGATTTCAATAACACTGGTAAGTGGTCACTGTCGATCCCGTTTAGGGTCTCTGAGTGCAGAGACTTGTGCACAACAGTTGGTTTCAACATATGACCACTGGCACTGCAACAAAAAAGGATGGTTAAATGATCTTTCATATCTTTAATTATCAGAACGGGTCTTTCTTCATTTGCTGGAAATGTCTGAGATGGTATCCTTTTCCAGAATAATCTTGTTTCATCTGCATTGAAAACTTGTTCTGATGTGTATCTATTTTCTGAGATTAAATTTCTTAATTCTGAGGTAAAATGTCATGCTACCACATTATCTGCCAAAGCTGCTTCTTCCATTCTTTGTCTGTTGTGTAGGCAAAATCGTTTTTTAAACCTCTCAAACCATCCTTTACTGGCAGAGAAACATGCTTATTTGTGCTGCTACTTGCACCCTCCTTTCTGACAAAATGCTCATACAAATGTTTTGCCTTCTCTCGAATAATAAAGGAATTCAATGTAACTTTTTTCTGAGACTCATCTTCAATCCACAAAAACGCCTTTTCCATTTTTTCAATTTTTGGATCATGACATATGGAAGTTGTTAATGCGGACTGCAATGCACCGTCTTTTACACTCCTGCATATTTTATCTTCACATTTTTTAATAAAATGTACTGTTGACTCATTTACATTAAAAGATCTTGCTACTGAAGCAATAGTTTCACCATTTTTCATTATATCTAATACTTCAATTTTTTAAATTAACGGTACCACTTGTTTATTTCTTTTTTTTGTCACTGCACTTAGGCATTTTGATCTGGACAATTCAAAACAACTCACGGTAACACAGAATCCCGCACTACAAAAAAGATAAAAACACTACACCTGCAAGTCTAAGACCAGTATTTAGCCATCACGCAGTTAAATACTTGTAAACATTCAAACAGATTTTAACAAAAGTTGCATAATGAAATTTATAAACAACATTCTTCAAAGAGTTATTTAAGCAAACATGTATCACAAAATATATTAGAGATACTTGATGATACATTCAACTTTTAGAATACTTATACTACCTTCCCTTCTAAACTTGTGAATGACGTAATAGATATTATAAGTCACAATTCCCATTACACACACAGTTTATTAACCTATAATACCAATGGAAAAAATCACTGAAAACTTTATTAGAAATTGTAGTCACTGAAAATAAACACAGCTATATTAAAAATATATTTGGTTTCACTATTTATATTTTCAATGTTCATTATTAAAAAAGAAAAAAAGCAATTGTGATTTATTGAAACTAAAACTACCAAGTAGTTTCCTGACCTTACTTTTGTGATAATAACACAAGATACTTTTTAAGAAAACAATATTTAATTCTTTGAAACAGAAACCACTAATACAAGTGCATTCACAAGTAGTGCATTTATGAATTGCTAACTTGCTGAAACAAGGTATTTAACACCATGAATGTTTCATGTACAAACATTTTTTGAGTGTTCCTCAGCCTCTCCTGTGTGCGTTTCTTTCTGATCACCAGTGCTTTCATCTTCACACAAAAATTCGACTGGTCTAGTGTCCTGTTAAAGAAATACAATTTATATTAGGAAATTAAACAAACTAAATAACCATTCTATATATTTTTTTCATTATGCATGTACTGTACACTACATCAAATACGAGGGCAGTCCAGAAAGTAACTTACGTTTCAGTGTGGGCAGCGATGGGGCGGGGCTAGCGCCGGCATCTTGGTGAGACTGGGTGGCGTGACTCAGTACGCATTCAGCTGGGGCCGGTATAGGTTTGTCTTGTGTTTCTGTGCTTTACTAATAATTTTTCAAATGAGTGCTGCGATTGAAAATCTCGCGAGCTGTGAAGTGCACTCAGCAATACGATTTCTGCAAGCAGAAAACTGCAGACCGGTGGACATTCATCGGCGACTGTGTGAGGTGTACGGGAAGAATGTTATGAGTGAGGGAGGAGTAAGGCAGTGGTGTCTTATGTTTAAAAATGGCCGCACCAACGTGCACAATGATGAGCGAAGTGGCCAGCCAAGTGTTCTTACTGACAAACTGGTGGAGAAAATCAATAAAAAAATCCGTGAAAATCGCCACTTTACGATTACTGAGCTACCACATGAGTTTCCTCAAATTTCACATAGTTTGCTTCATGAAGTTGTCACAATAAAGCTTGGTTACCATAAGTTTTGTGTGCGATGGGTCCCAAAAATGCTTACAGAAATGCACAAAAACCAGCAGATGGCATCAGCATTGTCATTTCTTGATGCCTATGACAAGGATGGTGATTCTCTACTGGACTGTATTGTAACGGGGGATGAAACCTGAGTTAGGCACGTTAATTGTGAAACAAAAAATCAATCCATGGAATGGGGCCATACTTGCTCACCCAAAAAACCGAGGAAGTGTTTGCAGACCTTGTCAGCAAGGAAAATGATGGTGACAGTTTTTGGGACAGAAAAGGGGTTCTCCTGGTAGAGTTTATGGAACGGGGTACCACAATCAACTCCGAAGTTTACTGTGAAACCTTAAGAAAGCTGTGGAGAGCAATCCAAAACAAGCTACGCGGTAAGTTGAGCTCCGGGGTATTGTTCTTCCACGACAACGCCCGACCACATACAGCAGCACGAACGCAAGAACTTCTGGGAAAATTTGGATGGGAGATTTTCAATCATCCCCCATACAGCCCTGATCTGGCACCGAGCGATTATCACCTGTTCATGCGTACGAAAAAGTGGCTGGCAATACAGCGCTTTGAAGACGACGAAGAGCTGAAGACAGGCGTTAATGAATGGCTGAAATCGCAGATTTTTACGATGAGGGCTTTCAAAAACTCGTAATTCGTTACGATAAGTGTTTGAACTTGAATGGAGACTATGTGGAAAAATAGTCTAAGAATGTAGTTTTCAAGTGTGTAAATAAAAAATTTTTCTTTCATTTTTTTTATTACTTATTCTAAAACATAAGTTACTTTCTGGACAGCCCTCATACTAACAAATTAATCATTCTTCTTATACTTATATATAAATGAGAGATGAAAACCAGAAATTCTTGAATAGGCGTTTTTAAAATATGATAAAAATCATAAGGTTTTTCAACAAATCTACTATACATCCTATATTTCAATAACCAGATAAATTCACTGTAATACAAAACAATATTTTACATATTCTGAAAGTCTAATTATGATATAGTTATGGAAACACTAAGCATATGTGATAAATATTCAAAGTTATCTACTGCTACTTTCATATGCAAAGTTACATGCTATCTGCTGCAGTTAGTATCCTATTTACATAGTAATTACTATCACTGCATAATACTACGGTACTTCGAAAAGTTCTGGGCCTGACAACAGAGATAGCACCAGGAATATCGAATGGCTATGATCGTTTGCAAGTTCATCTGTCAGACAGCATACCATAATATTTAAAACAGCTGTAATTTACTAGTCTGACTGTTGTGATCAAACACAGCACACAAGCTTGGTGATGTTGTTTGAAAAATTTAATAAACAGTTTAATGGCAATATAAATTAAAAAATGAGTTGAATTCCACTTTGGGGGGACTCTTCACCATCATTTACAACAGTGAAGAATTGGGCTGCTGAATTCAAGGATGGTTGTTTGTCCATTTGTGATGATGAATGTTCCAGGTCACCCAAAAACCACTACCATTGACAAACACATTTAAAAAATCTAGAATACCATGTTAAATGATGGAACCATGAAAATACATGAGCTTGATGACATTACAAATAACTCAATAGATCATCTCAACTTATTTCATGAACATTTAACACATGAATAGCTTTCAGCATGATGGGCCCTACATTTTTTAACAGTCAATCAGAAACGCATTCGAACGAACATTTCTCAGCAATGCTTGCACATGTTAAAGCACAACCCAATCGAATTTGTGTGATGATTTATCACTGTTGATGAAATATGGATTAATCAATACACGTTAGAGACAAAATCACTACATGCTGTACAGACAATGGGTAGAAGCAGGCAGAAGTGTCCAAAGAACCCGAAACCTGTTTCATCAGCTAGAAAAATAGAAGTGTCTTATTTATTTTTGGGATTCACAGAGTGCTCATAGACTGTTTAGGAAAAAACAAAACAAGCGTACTTGTCAAGAGTACTATGCATCATTACTGGATTAAGGCAAAACATCTGCACTTAGCACAGAAAAAAGTGCTTTCCAAACAATGCAATGCATCCCACTCACACTTCGTCAACTGCAGCCACAAAGCTTCATGAACTGTGTTACAAATGACTGCCACACAAAATTTATTTACCAGATTTAGCCCTCAGTGATATTTCCTATTTCCAAATTTAAAACAGTGGTTCACTTCAAATATAGAGGTTGTCACTGTGACTAACTCATATGTACTTTATTTGTCACAACAATCAAGTTGGTGAACACACAGCTGTTTTCAACATTATACTATTCTGATAGATTGAACTTATGACCAATCAAAGCCATTTGATGCTCCTACTGCTACCTCAATCAAGCTAATGATGGTAGTTTCAAACTACCCTCATAAAACTTCTGCAACAAATATTTAAAAATGTAATTGAAAAATTAAGCTTCATCCAGCTTTTTCAAATAAAATTTTGAATCTTCAAAATGGCTGTCCTGAATGAAGTGATGATAAAAATTATCAATAATTATTTATGTATTTATAATATACTAGCGAGTACCCGGCATGCGTTGCAATGCCACTCAAAGAAAGAAAGTGTTTGTATATATATATATAATATATAAAGACTTCGTCCGCGTGGTCTTCAATTTAATGCGATAATATATTTAGAACAGAATCTATTCCATTGGGTTGCCATAGTAACCAGATCTAATAAGTTAGTTTTTTAAGACTCCAAAGGACCCCCCAGAGGATCGTATCGAAAAAAAAACACCTGTCCTATGTTGGTTCTCCCGTTGCGTAAAATATTTGTGCCAAGTTTGGTTGAAATCGGTCCAGTGGTTTAGGAGGAGATGTGGATGACCCCAAAGAACCCCCAAAAGAACCCCATCGAAAAAACACCTATCCTATGTTGGTTCTCCCTTTGCGTAAAATATTTGTGCCAAGTTTGGTTGAAATCGGTCCAGTGGTTTAGGAGGAGATGTGGAAGACCCCAAAGGACCCCCGAAGTATCATATCGAAAAAACACATATCCTATGTTGGTTCTCCCGTTGCGTAAAATATTTGTGCCAAGTTTGGTTGAAATCGGTCCAGTGGTTTAGGAGGAGATGTGGAAGACCCCAAAGAGCCCCCAAAAGAACCCCATTGAAAAAACACCTATCCTATGTTGGTTCTCCCTTTGCGTAAAATATTTGTGCCAAGTTTGGTTGAAATCGGTCCAGTGGTTTAGGAGGAGATTGAAAGACCCCAAAGAACCCCCAAAAGGACCCCCGAAGGATCATATCGAAAAAACACATATCCTATGTTGGTTCTCCCGTTGCGTAAAATATTTATGCCAAGTTTGGTTGAAATCGGTCCAGTGGTTTAGGAGGCGATGTGGAAGACCCCAAAGGACCCCCCCAATGGATCCCGTCGAAAAAAACACCTATCCTATGTTGGTTCTCCCGTTGCGTAAAATATTTGTGCCAAGTTTGGTTGAAATCGGTCCAGTGGTGTACGAGGAGATGTGGAAGACCCCAAAGGACCCCATCGAAAAAACACCTACCCTGTGTTGGTTCTCCCGTTGCATAAAATATTTGTGCCACGTTTGGTTGAAATCGGTCCAGTGGTGTAGGAGGAGATGTGGAAGACCCCAAAGGACCCCCCAAAGTATCATATCGAAAAAACACATATCCTATGTTGGTTCTCCCGTTGCGTAAAATATTTGTGCCAAGTTTGGTTGAAATCGGTCCAGTGGTTTAGGAGGAGATGTGGAAGACCCCAAAGAACCCCCAAAAGAACCCTATTGAAAAAACACCTATCCTACGTTGGTTCTCCCTTTGCGTAAAATATTTGTGCCAAGTTTGGTTGAAATCGGTCCAGTGGTTTAGGAGGAGATGTGGAAGGCCCCAAAGGACCCCCCAATGGACTCCGTCGAAAAAAACACCTATCCTATGTTGGTTCTCCCGTTGCGTAAAATATTTGTGCCAAGTTTGGTTGAAATCGGTCCAGTGGTTTAGGAGGAGATGTGGAAGGCCCCAAAGGACCCCCCAATGGACCCCGTCGAAAAAAACACCTATCCTATGTTGGTTCTCCCGTTGCGTAAGATATTTGTGCCAAGTTTGGTTGAAATCGGTCCAGTGGTTTAGGAGGAGATGTGGAAGACCCCAAAGGACCCCCCAAAGGACCCCATCGAAAAAACACCCACCCTATTTTGGTTCTCCCGTTGCATAAAATATTTGTGCCAAGTTTGGTTGAAATCGGTCCAGTGGTTTAGGAGGAGATGTGGAAGACCCCAAGAACCCCCCAAAGGACCCCATCGAAAAAAATTCATAAACCTTCGCGGGCGTGCGCACAACAACTCACCCAAGTTTCATCGCAATCGGATGAATGGTATAGGAACGCATACGGGACAAAGAAAGAAAGAAACAAACATTCATTTTTATAGATATAGATTTATATTACTGTAAATTTATTTATAGAATAATCTGTAAAACTGATACATCAGGTGAAACCAAGTTTAAATAATTTTTAAATGTGATAAATCAGTAAAATAGCTCAAATATCGTTATACAATTTTTAAATTTCATTTTTATGACTTCAAAATGTAATGTAAGAATTTTTAGAGGCTTACTTCAAAAACTGGTGAACGAGAAAAACTTGAAAAACATTGTTTTCATTACAACTTATGAAGAATATACACAAATGAACTTTCATGTGTCAAAAAAATTGTCTTCTTTTCACTGAAAATCTTCCTTTTTTCCATTAATGTGGTAACAAGTAACACACACACACACACACGCACACACACCACAGACACACACACACATTATAAATATAAGAAATATAAAACTTCATAACTGCATTTAACTTAATACTACAAGCTTAATATTATAATTTAGTACATACTCAATTATAATTGGTTTTCATAAATATACGTTTTTCTACATTGTTGTTAGTACAAGCAATGAGTATACAGGAACTTTTTAGCACTCAAAATGGGAATGTTTTGTGGAATTTCAAAGAATTGTTTAAAATAAGTGAAGTTCTTATACTTGAGGTTACATAGATATTGTTAAAATTTCTTTAAAGTTTGAGTTTTAAAACATGGCACTACCTTAAACACTTGTGTCTAATATAAAAAAACAAACTCATATGAAATCTCTTACGAGGTTCTAAAAAATAATATGTAAAAAAAAGATTAAAAACTTTTAGCCCCGCATCAAATGAAATGCCATGGTAACTTTCAAAAAGTTTTAGATTATCTTGGTTTTACCCATCTAGCTGTGAAACTAGAGCTGGAGAGTGATTACAAATTATATTGTTATAACGGTCTACTAGATCGTCGTAGGTACAGTGGAAAACAACAAAATACAAGATACCAATTAAGTCACTAATTACCAGCTTTAATTTCCACAGTTAACAGTTCGTAATTAACAACACAGTCTCTACAACAAATCAAATAAAAATTGTTCACACTCAATAAAATGTCCACTAAAATTAAACACAATTGTATTACAATTACCGTCCGATTATAAAACACAACACTTAACTAATAACCACTTGAACGCGCACAGTAATTTTGCCCAACAATAACTCTCAAACCGCGCTGTCAATATATCGCACTAATCTGAAATTAAGGCCGCTGCCGCCATGTATTTATACCTGCGCTCACATACCAGAATGTTCCTAATTGCGTCTTAGCGCTTGTGTGAACTACATAATTAACTGCAGCCTTGACACAGTCCCCTGGCTGGCGCCTTCGAGAAAACTCTTGCGAATGCGTCTACAGTCACGTAGGCCACACACATTACAGCGAGATTCTTCTGGCACATTCGACAAACACGTAGATTGTTCTGTGATGTCGTAACGCTGCCTTTTCCTTAAGCCTGTTCGTCCTGAACAGGCAAACCATGTCTGAAGTAATACTTGACCAGCCAATCTAGGTGGACGTCCTTGCGAAAGATAATTCTCCGGTTCTTCGAATTCAGTCTCGTGTGATCCGAACATCACGTTCCCAAGGAATGCGAGTCTTCCGCTCAACCGAGTGGAATGCGAGTGATTCCACTAGTTTTGCTGGAATCACTCCCGTTGCATCATGTACTGATGACCTAAACACCACTGGCTGATCCAAGTTTGTTTGGTTCTCATCAACAACCTCTTGCGTAACCTCATCTTCAGCCACTTTGCCCTCGGGCGCTTCTATCAGCTCAGGAACAAACAAGGGCTTTTCCTCGACACCCATAGTTGGCTTTCCAATCACTTCTTTTGTCATTACATATATTTGTACTTTCTCTGCTAGTTCTTCTCCCATTTCTGCTTGCAATAGGAAGGGTTCCTCTTGACCAGACCTGTTGACTTTTTCTTCGACTAATGCCACTCGCTTAATCGAATGGTTGGTAGACCCTGTCATTTTAGTCATGCAAAGCTTTCTTCTCTTGGCCAACTTTCAGGACATTCTCTCTTAAGTCTACAATGAATCCGTAGGCATTCATAATGTCCGTGCCAAGAATCACTTCATCGACAATGTCTGCAACGAGCATTTGGCGGCTAAACTCGAGAAGACCCAGGCGTACATGTAAGTCTACCTTTCCTAGCACCTTGACGGGGCTTCCAGTCACAGTCTGTATTATACACGAGTTAATTAGAGGCTGGCGGTTGCTAAGTCAGGGCGCACAATGGACACTGTTGCACCCGTGTCAACTGTAAATGATGTTGGTTTACCTTCCGCAAATCCATTAACAATCAAGTTTCCACTGGTCTTATGCAGCGTGGAATCTGTGTGCTGTTCTGGGGCTTTACTTCTCCAATTGGTGCGATCACTCTCTTCTCTCGGTATCTTCTTCTCCCAACAGTCATCTGTAGATGACCACATTTTCCACAGTTGTAACATTTCGGTCTTCTGTCTTTTTCAAATCGTTGCAACTCTCTTGAACATTTGAATTGTTTGTCCGACAACATTGTTTTTCTGCACCCGTCGTAACGGCAATGTGATACAGGGATCTTCTGACTGCAACGTGATGGCACAAACCCATTAATGTAGCGGAACGCTGACTTGGCAGCTTCAAACTCTAGGGTGTGAACAAGAGCTTCTGAGCTATTTCGGTGTCTTGCCATTCGTAACACTTGCTGAAGTTCACAATCTCCGATGCCATCAATAAATGTCTGCACCGCAAACCTTATTCGGAAGTCTTCTGGTGCTTCAGGATAGGCCAATCTAATCAGTCTGTCAATACTTGCTTCAAACTCTTGAAGACTCTCCCCGGAACGTTGTCGTCTTGTTCTCAACTGAGCGTAGTACACATCTCGAAAATGTTTATCACCATACCGTAATTCCAGAGCTTTTATCAATTTGGCATAGGTGTTTTGGCTGTCAGGTGGCACTTTCTGTAGTAATTCTGCCGCAGGTCTTTTTAATGCAAGAACGAGTGAAACAGCCTTGTCTTTCTCTGTCCAATTATTTGCGCATGCAGCAGCTTCAAATTGGCGGAGGTACGGTGCCCAGTGACTGTTTCCGTCAAAGGTTAGAGCTTTGACATGAACTATCCCTACTGCAGGCAAAGTTACTTTCTCTATTGACTTATTTTCTGTGTTTTCTCTGTCTTTATCATTGGTACAGTCTGTTCAGAAATTTGTTTTGGTTGTACTTTCATGAACTGTTCAACTTCATTTTTAATTTGCTCTTTCATATTTGCCATTGAGTTTTCTACTGCAGATATTTTTGTTGACATAGCTTCTTCCACAGTCAAGACAGATTTGTCTACTTCAGCTATTTTATTTGACATGGATTCTTCTACGTCAGATATTCTGGTATTCTGATTATTAACCTCACCTCGTAATTCACCTACGTCACCATGTAGAAGACCCAATTCTGTGGTAGTATGTTCTTGCATCTGCTTTTGCTCATGAATTAACGCTTTGATGTCACCTGCTTCACGTTTACATTCCTCTGCTTCCTGCTTACGTCGTTCCTCTGTTTCTTCCCTTTCTTGTCTTCGTTCTTCTTTTTGTCGCCTTTCTGCATCTTCTGCCTCCTGCCTGCGTTTCTCATCCTGTTGTTTCTCCATTTGTAACAGCAGCGCCTGTAAATTTTCCATCATCTGACTGGCATCCATTTTTTCCGATTAATTACGAGTTATACTCGTCTTGTAAAAAGTGTCCACTGTTTCCACTGTTAACCGTTCTATCCCACTTCTGACACCACTGTTATGATGGTCTACTCGCTCGTCGTAGGTACAGTGGAAACAAAATACAAGACACCAATTAAGTCACTAATTACCAGCTTTAATTTCCACAGTTAACAGTTCGTAATTAACAACACAGTCTCTACAACAAATCAAATAAAAATTGTTAACACTCAATAAAATGTCCACTAAAATTAAACACAATTGTATTACAATTACCGTCCGATTATAAAACACAACACTTAACTAATAACCACTAGAACGCGCACAGTAATTTCGCCCGATAATAACTCTCGAACCGCGCTGTCAATATATCGCACTAATCTGAAACTTAAGGCCGCTGCCGCCATGTATTTATACCTGCGCTCACAGACCAGAATGTTCCTACTTGCATCTTAGCGCTCGTGTGAACTACGTAATTAACTGCGGCCTTGACACAATCCGCGCGGCTGGCGCCTTCGAGAAAACTCTCGCGAATGCATCTACAGTCACGTAGGCCACACACATTAGAGCAAGATTCTTCTGGCACATTCGACAAACACGTAGATTGTTCTGTGATGTCGTAACAATATTTTATGTTGATTATCAGGGGTCCACATCTTGTAGATACTGTTTTGGCAATCCTGATGTGCCCTAGCTGGAGTCTCACTTTGCTTCAACTTGTCTTGGGTGAGATCCCTTCTTTTAATCTTTCCTATCTAGTCTCTCTTGACAGAGTCTTGTTCTTTCTGACCCCAACGCTATTAGAGTATTCAAGGCTATAGTGTTTTTCATTCTAATTTCTTAATTTTAAATGGCTTAAGATCTCAGAGTGCTCACTGATGCTGATACATGAGCACTGGAAATACTAAGAAACGTTCACTATCAGAATAACTGATACAAAGCCACCAAATCCTATCTCAGAAAGAGAAGGGCGAAGGGTCCAAAACAGGGGCCTTTCAGCTAAGGTACGGTAACCCTGTCAGAAGAGTCTCTGGTCCTCCTGATAGGGGATTGTGCAACAGGCCAGTAACCTACTCATGTAAGACTTTATAGTACTTATAGTACCCAAAGCAGACTCGGAATAAGAATTTGAAACTGTGGCAGTAGGACCCTGGCAAAGGATAAGGATTTGAATAAATGGATTGTGGAAAAATTAAAGATAGCTACATGGAATGTTAGAGGGATCAGTGGCAAAGAAATAGCAAAAGTATTTGAAGAAAAAATGTTATTGGTTACACACAACACATCAAACCACCCAACACAACATAAATATGCGGCCTTCAACCATATGCTCCATAGACTAACTAAAATACCCTTAAATAAACAAGATTACACCGACGAACTCAACACAATAAAATACATAGCAATAAAAAACGGTTATAACCCCAATTTAATAAACATACTACACAAACGCATCAAAAACAAAAACAACAAAACACTAAATACCATCAACACACAACACAATAAGTACATCACACTCACATACCACAACTCATACACACACAAAATCGCCAATACATTCAGAAAACACAAATACAAAATAGCATTCAGAACAACCAATACCATCAAAAAACACATCAGTAATACAAACACAGACATAGACAAATATAACAAAACAGGTGTTTACAAATTAAATTGTAATGACTGCAATAGTTTCTACATAGGCCAGACGGGAAGATCTTTTCATCCCGTTATTCTGAACACTTAAAAGCTTTAACCAACAACAATATACACTCTGCATTTGCCACACACATACACACAGAAAACCACAGTTACACCAACATAGACACTAATCTTGAAATTCTACATTACATACCCAAAGGTCAAAAACTCAACACAACTGAACAATACGAAATATATAAACACCACACAACACAACCAAACAACATACTCAACGATCAATTACAATATAATTCACATACACTTTTTGACACAATTATACAGAAAACAAACAGTAAATTGAATCCCCGCGCCAATCCCCTTCTGCCACACACCACCCCCACTTCACCTTCCACACAACCGTTACAAAATGCTGGCAGTCTGTTACCGAAGCTGAAGAAGGCGGATACTAAGCCGAAACGCGTCCGATAAAATAGTAAGTTTTTCACATGAAAAAAGTTCATTTTTAGTTAAGTGTTAGTGCTGTGAAAGAAGAGATGAATAATCAAGACAACTAAAAAATGTTAATATAGCAGTATTAACTGAAAGAAAAAAGAAGTTAAGAGGTTCTGCGTATGCAGGGAATTATGTAATGTTTTATAGTGGTATGGGCGAAAGATTCAGAGCAAGTAAAGACTTGGCTACATATGGGGAAAAAAGGGTTAAAGAGTATGATTTTGTAAGTGAAAGAATAATAACCCTGAAGCTTAAGTATGAAAGAGTCATTATCATAATAGATGTTTATGCTCCAGAAGAAGGGAAAGAAGAGGAATCAACTTTATTCTATCAAACACTACAAAAAATAATTGACAAGTACAATAAGAACTACAGTGTAATACTGCTGGTGACTTAAATGCTAAGGGTTGGCAGTAATCCCATTCCAAAACTTATAGGACCACATGGAGAGTCAACATTAAACAGAAACCGTGAAAAACTGACAGAATTTGTGACATACAATGATCTAAAGATAACAAATGGATTTTTTAGGAAAAATGATATTCATAAATATATCTGGTCGGCGAGAGGTACTAGATCAATTATACATTACATAATAGTTAGTAAGAAGGTAGTATTACAAGTTGAAGGTACAAGAGCCTGGAGGAGGTTGACATTTTTCAGATTATTTTCTTCTGACATCAAATATACAATTACATAAACAATGGAAAAAACAAAATAATTTTGTTCAACAACAACAAAATAATGAACGAATCTTTAAAGTTTATGGATTGGATGATGAAAGTACCAGAAAACTTTATCAGAACAGAGTAAATCAGTGCATTACAGTAATACCTACTAATGAAGACATAGAGGTGGAATGGAGTAATATCAAGAAAATAATAACATAAGCAGCTAAGGAAGCAGTAGGCTGCAAAAAGAAGTATTTTTTTTCAGACGAAGGAGGGGTCTGAGAATTTGGACAGAAGAAATAGATACTACGAAAAAGAGGAAAAATTATAGTTTTAGAAGATATATATAACATCCAACAGAAGAGTCAAGAGAATACGAAATAAACAGAGAATAAGAAATGAACAGAGGGAATTGTTAAACAAGTCCATCAAGATGCACTGGTACCCTGCTCTTTATCTTCATATAAATATATTTAGAAGAAGAAATAACAAGCAACATACATCTGGTTTTGTTTACCTCATTTACTTCAGACACGTATGTCCCACACACCATAATTATGGTACTTACCATACTTTGAAAAGCCTGTTGGTTCAATCTTATTATTATTATTATCTAGGGTCCACGGTTTCGACTCAGCGTGATTGCTGACTGAGATAGGCATTGAAATAAAGATACGTTCATTTAAAAACATCAAATATCAATATTGGTTTATTCTCTTTTCATGTGTACACCGGAATGTTTCTTTACTGACAATGGCCAATTGCCCCAAACAAGAAATCAAAATGGCGGCCTTTACTTACATTAACTCTCTTTTATTACAAAATTCTTTTATAGCTTCTTAAACGTCATGTTACCAAAATTTATATATTAACTATCCAGCTGCTTTATTATTAAATGATTTTAATTATATTTTCTTAATCGAAACGCAAACCAACACCCCGTTTGGCTGTCGACATTTACCATACACTCCCCACTTCCTCACTCTCACTCATACTTACAATATCAATTTACTTTTTGGGTATACATATATCTGTTATTTGGGTAAAAGAGCTCTTTAAATTGAATTTGGTTTTGCACTTTCCTGTTTTTGTAGACTAGAAGTTCTGGAAGCGGATTCCCATGTTGCTTTCTCAAAAGTGTCGTGGTTACATTTTTGCTATAGTCACTGACTCTACGTTTTAATTTTGAAACAATTACTGTACACTGTCTTAGTTTCTCTTCTAGCTAGTATATAACTACATATTTAGATTACATTTTGAACTGTTAAAAAACAACTAGGCCGGTATAAACTGCCGGCTGCCTTTAGCAAGGTGTTACCGCTGCTGCGGAGTTGTGTACACTGGGGCGAACAATACGCAATTTTTACATATGTATGTGTGTGCATACGTCATTGTTCTTTGTCTTTCGTTACATAAACGCCCTGCTTGTTACGTATTTTATGCACGTCATTCTTTTGTTAATGACGTTTGGCGTTGTCGGCCAATGAAACAGACGTATCTAGAGCCGGTATTTGTTGGTGTAACCATTTTAAGTGTTCTTATTCGCACGTACACTGCTGGCCTTGAAATTATTTTGTTGTCTCGAAACTGCGTCGTTGCCGGCAAAACCAGGGAAATTGTATTACCCATAAAAATGAGTGTAAAAAACATCGAAATACAATAATTTGCTACCTTGTATACCATAAATTTGATATCAGGTTTTTCGTACTGTCACAAAACCCCCTCAATGAAAGGTTTTGTGTCGAGACTCATTCACACCCTTCTAAAAGGATCAGCCCAGATATGGAGCCACAACCCCCTGTAGTGTTACTATAAAAAAAATTCAATCACTTACCCTTGGTCCAATGATGAGGTTCGCACCTTCTGACCTTACTGGACTTCTCCGGAGAGATCCCTACACCATAAGGCCATGAGGCACTTTATGTTCCTGTTCTGACGCACCGGCCAGCTCAGGACCGCGGTCACCACACCACCAAACTCTGAAACATGCAATATAAAATTTTAAAATAATGGTCTTCTCTCTATCCATATCCACAACTGATATGTTTCCTCTTAGTGCGTTGGTTTGCGTTTTTTGGGGCATTGGTTTGCTTAATGCTACAAGTTTCAAACAATGTATTACAAGAGTTAAGATAGAAAATTCCTTCTCCTTTTAATAACCCGGTATTTAGTACACCTTTCTGACTCCAGTCAATTATATTTACTCTCTTTATCACATGAAAACATTTGTTCTTAACCTAAACAGAAAATACATTTTACTTCTCTAGCAACAACCATTAACTCTATTATTTTACTTCATATAACATTACAATATCTATATATCATGGCAAACAACCTCAAAGCTCTCTAAATTCTTTACGATCTTTTCTTTACGTTTAATTTTCTTTATAACAGAATCATTACTACAGAATTGACAACCCTCATAAAATTTAACATTATTATCGTTACTATCCTGGTAGTAACCTCCTGACCTATTGTACCATCAACATAATAAAACCTAATAGAACATTGTACATTAAACATTAAACACTAACATTGAACAATTCACATTACTTAATTCATATTTACATAACTTGTAGCAAAACTTTAGTAAGACATTACGGTTTCAACTTTCTATTAACTTTTATTATTTAACATTCATTTAGATTCTATACAAAAAATTTCAAATTTATCATCAATCCCTCTGTTACATTACCTTCCTACCATGAATTTTCTTTTTTCTAACCCTTTTATCCTTATTAGTTTGGGTGACTCTCTATTATTCACTATTTTCTATCTCTTATTTTGGCATTTGTCAACCTAACCTTACTACCCCTTTTTTTTCTCTACTAACAACCGCTTCTAACCATTAACATATTATGACACCAATATCTCTATAATAACCCCCTTCACTAATCCCATTTAAAAACCTCTGGCACCGCTCATTTTTTGTACAAGGATGTACGTTCCCTACCTATGCTCATTCCCTTATGTTGGTTCCTGGATTCTACCTAAGGCAACCCTTTCCGGCACACAACGGTCCCTTCCTGTCCCAACACCTTTCGTTGCGGACTCCCTACACCGGATCCTTATTACAAAATATCATCAACAACAACTATAAAATTACCATTCACATTACTCACCTTTACATATAATCACTAACTACTGTGCCCCTAAAATATCTAACACCTCTTTATATATTATCAACATCTCAACATTCTTATTTTCGCTAACTCCCATTAACTCTATTTAACTAACTCCAATGCCCTTATTTATCACTATTACCCAAACTCTTTACAACATTTCACCTTAATATACCACTAGAAAATTCATCACTTACCTACTAACAACAATACCTCTCAATATCCAAATACATCACCTGCTTCATCATTTATTATTCATTATACTCTGAATTCCATAATTGTTTAAATTCCTTATCACTTGTTTAAAATTCCACAGTACATAGTTTACACAAAAAAATACATAAAATACACAACAGCAAAGTACACAAATACATTGACATTAATATACACAAAAATATACAATCCACATAATCATTAAATCATTTACCAAAACTCAGTCATAAACAGTCCATCTTAAAAAACACTGTTCACATAATTAAATGTTCATAAACACAATAAGAACAACTAACCTCCATCGTCAAATAATAATCGAATCTTAAAATTATACAAATCATTTATTATTGAATCTCTTATATTCATATCATCAATGTACATACTATTCAAATTTTTATAATTTTCCACAATCTCATATAACTCCTGATCGGGTATGTTTCTGTCACCTTCAGTAAAATCAGTCATAATTAGGTATTTCGCAAGTCATTATTCTCATTATCTCCTGCTACTTCAGTTTTATTATAAGGTAAGTACTTGTTATTATTTTCACTTCTCTCTCCACCTAACCTTTCCATAAACTCTTCATAATTTCTACATATCTTAAAAATTTCTACTTCTCTGTTTCTCTCAATATATCTCTCACTATCATACCATCTCTCTCTCTTAAAACGTCTCTCTCTTTCCACATTTGCATCGGGCACTACTACTCCATAAAACCACCCCCTGGCCTCACCAGGTACACTAACACAAAAAACTAAGGGATCATTTGGAGACCACACGTCTCCCACATAAACTCTAGAGGAACCTTCCTCCTCAAATAACAATTTCGGAGTCTTTACTCCAACTATACTACTGGGAAAATTTGCCCTCTGCTCACTATACTCACTTAAACTCTCCTTACCCCCACTTTCACTCTCACCTACAACTGTCACCTCACCATTAACCTCTATTCTCATTAAAATCTCACTATTACTACCAACATCCACACTATTATCTCCTATTACCATATTTTCATCTATTTTATCGTCATTTCCACTACTGCTTACCTTGTCCTCTTTGTTTATCTCTAACTTGTCTACTTTGGCAATACTACAATTTTGTCTTTGTATTTCATTTTTTAATTCTTCTAATTTTACGTTAAAATTATTTTGTACTTCTCTAATTTCACTTTTCTGTTCGTTAAATTTTTCGTCAAGTTTACTAAATTTCTCATCAAACTTATTGTTCTGTGTATTAAAAAGCATTTGCATCATTTTCATAATTTCGTTATTTTCAGCCCTGTTAGTCAGGACTGGCGTTGAGTGAATAATTCCTTCACTCATGACTAGTGATTCTGTCATGCTTATCTGACTGTTATTCGTACTGTCAGTTATGCTGACATTTTCTTTATTTTCTGCCATTATAAAAAATTTTAATGATTTGTTGCTTTATATTAGCGTTACCACCTAACCTACAATCGCACTCTTAGTTTCAATGCCCACTCTGCCATCATTCAGGCTTATTATATAAAATACAACAGGATATATTTTTATATAGTCCCAGTTCGGGCGCCATTTGCACTGGTACCCTGCTCTTTATCTTCATATAAATATATTTAGAAGAAGAAATAACAAGCAACATACATCTGGTTTTGTTTACCTTATTTACTTCAAACACGTATGTCCCACACACCATAATTATGGTACTTGCCATACTTTGAAAAGCCTGTTGTTTCAATCTTATTATTATTATTATCTAGGGTCCAGGGTTTCGACTCAGCGTGATTGCTGACTGAGATAGGCATTGAAATAAAGATACGTTCATTTGAAAACATCAAATATCAATATTGGTTTATTCTCTTTTCATATGTACACCAGAATGTTTCTTTACTGACAATGGCCAATTGCCCCAAACAAGAAATCAAAATGGCGGCCTTTACTTACATTAACTCTCTTTTATTACAAAATTCTTTTATAGCTTCTTAAACGTCATGTTATCAAAATTTATATATTAACTATGCAGCTGCGTTATTATCAAATGATTTTAATTATATTTTCTTAATCGAAACGCAAACCAACACCCCGTTTGGCTGTCGACATTTACCATACACTCCCCACTTCCTCACTCTCACTCATACTTACAATATCAATTTACTTTTTGGGTATACATATATCTGTTATTTGGGTAAAAGAGCTCTTTAAATTGAATTTGGTTTTGCACTTTCCTGTTTTTGTAGACTAGAAGTTCTGGAAGCGGATTCCCATGTTGCTTTCTCAAAAGTGTCGTGGTTACATTTTTGCTATAGTCACTGACTCTACGTTTTAATTTTGAAACAATTACTGTACACTGTCTTAGTTTCTCTTCTAGCTAGTATATAACTACATATTTAGATTACATTTTGAACTGTTAAAAAACAACTAGGCCGGTATAAACTGCCGGCTGCCTTTAGCAAGGTGTTACCGCTGCTGCGGAGTTGTGTACACTGGGGCGAACAATACGCAATTTTTACGTATGTATGTGTGTGCATACGTCATTGTTCTTTGTCTTTCGTTACATAAACGCCCTGCTTGTTACGTATTTTATGCACGTCATTCTTTTGTTAATGACGTTTGGCGTTGTCGGCCAATGAAACAGACGTATCTAGAGCCGGTATTTGTTGGTGTAACCATTTTAAGTGTTCTTATTCGCACGTACACTGCTGGCCTTGAAATTATTTCGTTGTCTTGAAACTGCGTCGTTGCCGGCAAAACCAGGGAAATTGTATTACCCATAAAAATGAGTATAAAAAACATCGAAATACAATAATTTGCTACCTTGTATACCATAAATTTGATATCAGGTTTTTCGTACTGTCACAAAGACTCATACCAACACTTCATAGCCACTATGGAACACGATTGTATGGTAGAAAGACTATGGCATATAAAGTGATGAAAACATTGAATAGCTCTGAAAGAGAAAAGATTCGTGTTAATATGATTGAGGAAAATTAACGGACAAACCATTATAGGAAGTTATATTTTGACTGCTCAATAGAAAATGATAGTGAATACATAAGTAATCCAGTGGAAGACATCTAGATAAGTTAACAATAGAAGAACTCCAACAAGAAATGAATGGAATTAAAACTAGAAAAGCACTAGGACTTAACGGAATAAATCCTAAGTTAATAAAATATGTTGGCACATTATTGCATTTATGAAATCTTCATTTTCTAAATAACATTTGGATAGAAAACAAAATTCTGAAAGAATGGGAGGCGGACAAAAGTGATTTTGTTATATAAAAAAGGAGACAGAGCAGATGCAAATAATTACAGAGGAATAAGCTTGCTGGACTCAACATACAAAATATATACAAGCATTCTCAATCACAGATTAAGAGTCATTACAGATGCATTACTTCTTGAAGAGTAAGTGGGTTTTAGAAAGGGTAGGTCAACTGTGGATGCAGTGTTTGTATCATGACAGCTAATACAGAAAAAGCGAGAGTATAACCAAGACACACATATCGCTTTTGTTGATCTGGAAAAGCATTTGATAACGTAGATCATCAAAAGTTATGGAATATTATGGGTAGAAGAGGATATCCAAAGCATTTAATAAATTCAGTTAAGACTCTTTACAAAAGTACATCAGACTACAGATTCTGTAGTGCTGGATCTGAATGGTAGGTTCTCAGGTGATATTCCAATAAATAAGGGAGTTAGGCAGGGATGCTGTATTTATGTAACCTTGTTTAAAATAGTATACTGACGACATGTTGAGAGCATGTAAATCCAGAGTGACTTCGGGAATACAGCTTAACAAATCAATTTGTACAGGTTCCCTGCTATTTGCAGATGACGTTATTCAAGAAAATGAGAATGAATACAAAGAGCTGTTTCAATTAAAAGAAGCAGCAAGAGAGTATTCGCTGACAATTTCAGTGAAAAAGACTAAAACCATGGCCCTGAAAGGTAAATATAGTTATGAACAACAGCACTTTAGAACAAGTGAGCTGTTTTAAATATATTGGATGTATAGTAAGCTATAAGTCTGAATATGATATAAAAAGAAGATAAATAAATTTAGGAATATTTGTGGAACAATTCATAGAAATCTTAGAAATAGAACAAGACACAGCACAAGGATTAAATTTTAAAAGATATTTGCAATACCCACATTGACATATGCAAATGAGGCGTGGGTCATGTGAAAAAAAAGGAATGTGGCAAGAATCAGAGTGCTGAAATGCAGTTTCTTCGAAGTACTTCAAACTAACATTGCAAGATAGAATAAGGAATGAAGATATCAGAGCAGAACTCAAAGTAGAGGATATAAGAAAAATTAATTCAGCTCATGAAGACAAAGGTGGGATCATTTGCAAAGGATGACAGAAGATCGATTGTCGAAAGTGGCACTGAACTATAAAGCCATTGGTAGAGACGTGGGTCGTCCAAGGATAAGATGGGTGCCAGAACAGGTTTATATAACATAATCCTTGAAGTGAAGAAGAAGAAGTGATTATACACATTGATTAATTTCAACGAATGATTCTTATTTACAAAAGTGTCACTTACATAAAAGACTGGCCTCATATCACCAGCAATGCAAATTCAGTGCATTACACAAAAGAATTTTAACCTTATGCCACAATACCACTTCTCTCCATTATGGATTTATGACCATATTTCTTTTGTATCTGAAGCATAAATTTCTTAGTATTCTATATAGAATCTAAACCTTCATACGAAAGATGGGTTTTCAAAGCTAGAGTACAGTAGAACCCCATTAATATGTTCGTCAAGGGACTGTGGTTTAAACGCTTAATAAGCGACACAGCGCTATAGACGGGAAATGATGGGAAAACAATTTGGACACCACTTCATAGGAAACAATTACAGTACTGTTTTATTATTACTGTATTTTATTTTACTATATTATTATTACTGTATTACAGTATTATTATTATTATTATTATTATTATTATTATTATTATTATTACAGTACTGTATTTATAATTACAGTATTGTTCATTAGTTACAATGCAAAATGCAAATTCTAGCTCATTTCCTATTAAAAAAGTCTTTGATTGATGTTTGTCGAGTGTGTGTACTACTGTTATGAATGATTACATTTTCTATGCGGTTTAAGTAGCTATTCACGTCACTTGATACGCCGCCAGGAGTAACAGTGATATTGTATTTTCGGAGCAGATTTATTGCTCCGAGAGCTTTATTTTGTGTAGCGACATTTTCCTCCGCAGATTCAATTTTCTCATCACTGTCTTCATCTTGGACAGTAGCGGCAGCATGATCCGCAATCATGTCGTCGACTTCGCAGATTTCTGATGTCACTAGACCATTGTCAACTGATTCAAAATCTTCCAAGTTAACATATCCTAACTTCTCCCGTACAGCAGCCCAATCCTCGTCTTCACCGGGTGTTACACCATGTCCCTAAGAAATTAAATAAAGAAAATTAACCCCCTGCCTAAACAAAAAAAGTTTTATACAGAAGCTCGATAATAGCCTAATCTAACAACATTTAGAATCTTACCTTAAAAAAGCCTGCTTTATTGAAGCAATTGGCGATGGTCTGCGCATCAATCCCTTCCCATGCAGCGGAGATGAAATTCATTGCGTCCAATAAGGTGATGCGGTTTTCGGCTCCACTGTCGATGCACTGCAGACATCATAGAACAACACGCTTTCGATAAAAATGCTTGAGCACTTTTATGATCCCCTGGTCCATTGGTTGGAGTTTACTGGTTGTGTTGGGAGGCAGGAATGCTAGTTCTACATTTTTCAGATTCACATTTTTCGGGTGAGCTGGACAGTTATCGACAAAAAGCAGGATTTTGCGATTGGTTTTTACCATTTTTTGGTCTAAGTCTTTGAGCCAAATGACAAACAAGTCACCAGTCATCCAGGCACGTGCTTGATTTATGTATTCACAAGGCAGTCATTTAATGTTTTTAAAACATCGGGGTCTAGGTGACTTCCTCAACATTAACAGTGGTAATTTTTCAGATCCATCGGCATTTGCAGCAACAAGCACAGTTACCCTTTCTTTGCGTAATTTGCCACCGTGACATTTCTCCCCTTTGAACACATATGACTTGTCGGGCATTAGCTTAAAGAATAAGCCACATTCATCCGCGTTAAACACATCGCACGGCACATAATTAATTATTAATGAGCCTAGGTAGCACTTCACTTTGCCAGTCATTTACATCACTGTCACTAACTGACTCTGATTCACCATTGATTTGCCGATACACTATGCCATGCCTTAGCTTGAATCTATCAAGCCAACCATTCGAAGCAGAAAAGTCTTGTGTTCAATTTGCCTGCTATTTCTCGTGCTTTCTCTTGTATGATTGGGCCACTTAATGGAATTGAAGCATCACGGGATTGGTGAATCCATTCAATAACAATTTCCTCGACGTCTTCATATTTCCCGGATCTCACTTTCTTACGTTTGCAACCACCCTTTGCTGCATCGGTAATAGCATCTCTATTTTTTATTATTGTTCTTAAGCTGGATGAAGGGATTCCCACAGATTCAGAAAAATCCTTTTGATTCAGCGTAGAATTTTCATCGTACTTACGGAGGATTTGTAATTTTTCACTTATAGAAAGAGATTTCTGCTTTGCCATTTTTGCACTAATCACAACTGTACTGCCAAGAATTCAAAGAACGACTAATAAGAAAGGACAGAAATATACTGTATTGACAGGGAAACTTTTGAGTGTTAAATTCCTTTCATGCAAAGGAAAGTACAGTTAGGTACAATTCCCGACACTGCTGGCCGGAGGGTTTCCTCAGGTAGAGGGTGGAATTCCTTTTGTCTACTCGGGGTGTAATGACCTTCAGTACAGTCAGAGCAACAATTTCTTCACCACGCTTTTAAAACATCTCAAATACAGTACTGTTTCACAATTTATACGGAATTTTTCCTCATTTTCGACCAGGAAAAAAGCGCTATAAGTGGGACTTGGAAGCGTTATAAGAGGTTAAAATGTAAGGGGTATGTATATGAAACGTCCAGGGACCGTATAAAAAGAGCATAATGGACGGGATAGTGTTATAAGCAGGAGCTTAAATACAAGGTTTTACTGTAATTTTTTGCACGACTGGTAATTCACCTGTATTGTAAAATTCAAAAAAGTATGTCCTTGTTAAAGTTGTTGTTGGTAATCCTATTTGTAGATACAAAGTGCAGAAAATGCTGCATTTTAATTTAATACTAAAAACATAATATTATAATTTATAACTTACTAAATTATAACTGGCTGACATTAATATAGCAGTACCAGTTGTATACAAGACAGAAGTACTGGAACACTACTGGAACCTGACTTCGTGGCCTCATGTAGTTAACGTATCAATGTGATGGGGTGATTTTACGCACTCCATAAGCTTCTGCTATGAAGCTTTAATAATTACCAAGTTAACAGTTTCCTTTATTGAATGGTTTTAAAAAGAAAATATACATTAAAAACACCCCACGCATGACTTTGTATGAGGACACATCACTGTGCTTGCCTGTGCCTGAATTACTTGATGACATCTTGAAAACCCAAAGTCAAACACATAGATATTCTAAATAGTCTGTTCAATACCACAAAAAATCAGACATTGACAGGTATAGGAGAAGAAATAAACTGTTTAGTTTATACAATGCACTGCTGTCACATCACTGTTAAGAGGACAATAAGAAAGCTTTAGTACAACTGGCTATCCATTTGTAAAGGTCCTCGCCTTTAACCCTTTTAATAATAAATTACACTCACCATAAAATAATACTTACCGCTGCCAGAATTTTACTTACCGTCATGGTCCCCGTAAAACTTACCTTTTGAAACTGCCCAGGTCGCCACGATATTTTTATTAGAGGTTAAATATCGAAACCTCCTACACTCTTGCCCTTATAAAAATCCCGCTATCTGACTGTAATAAAATTTCAGAAAACCCCCGATTTACGTTAGACGAGTTGTCAGCACAGAAAACTAGGAAGTGGTTATGGCGTAATAACTAGACTAACACATTGTTTTACCATGACTTAAATGGTTTTACTTAATATAAGACAGACTAAAATCATTAGAACAAAACACAAAAAAAACAAATTCTGAAATAGATAGATATATCTTACATTTAAATATACTTCTTACCCTATACAAAACAGCCCAGCTTGCTCACACGCACAGTCACACCATTTAAAACCCCTTTTTTTTATTAAAATGAAATTATAGTTTGTTTTTACGTATTACCCCACCGGCGTCCCTACTTCCATGTCCACATTTTAAGTCTGAAAACAGTCCGGTCACTCCTCCACTTTTCCGTTAACTTCAACGACTCACTACCCCGGTCCGCTTCACCTCTATAAGCCCGACAACACTTCTACATAACTTGATTTATGATTTTAAATTTCGTTTGGGTCCACCAACCTTAGCGAGCGTCAGGCTGACGCCGCCCCGGTGAGTTGACTGCCTTATTCCATGCGGACGGACATCAATGCCTTGCCGGCGAACAAATTTCGTCGCCGCACCCAGCCTGAGTTGTCAGTTTTGTGGCTGTACACATGACACATCGGAGTTTTTTAGTGCGGTACGTCGACGATATTTAGATGCTTACTGGTCGACGTCACAAAAGAGGCCGGGCTTAGACTCACATCCTCCAGCCTGGACAAGGAAGCGAACAGAGATTCTTCTCTAAGCCATTTTGAGTTTTACAATTCTGCGTCGGTCTGCGCACCTGCTTGTATGGTGCATGCGGGCGTAACTGCCACACACCCGCAAAGTTCTAGGAAATGACGCTTGGTACATTCTTTCGTAAAGGTCACACAACAACCATTGCGTATTGTTCCTTTGTCCGCACAATGTTTCATTTCAACACGTGGCCTTACCCAGTTGGAAAATGAATTTATGAATATTTTTAATAAATCCCCAAAAATTAATAAAAATAAAATCCCTCAGGATTCGTCACGTCACAATACCCCCCCCCCCAATGAGATATCTTCTGCCGAAACAGAAGAAATCTCATTGCTAAAACCCCTAAGAGGACCGGTGAGGATATGGTGCCAACAACCCCCCCCATTGCTTCTTATATATCATGGGTAAACAACCCCCCTGGCTCGGCGACTATGGCCGCAGCTGAACGAGATCACTGGACTTCTTTTTACGAGATCCCAACACCATAAAATCGAACAGATACGCACCAAGGCGCACCTCACCTTCTAACATGCCGCCCCAAAAATCCAAACCCCTGGCTTATATCATGCCAGATCCTCAACCGATATGTTCCCCCTTATCATGCACACTGGGCTGCCTTTAGCAGTACTGGTCTTGCACACACACTTATTGCTACATCCTATCAAAATTATTGACAATTAGAAAACAAATAAATTGAACATTTATTAAAAAACATGAACTTCCTTATCCTAACATGTGGTTATACATATACCCTAAACAATACAATTCAATAAAAAAAACCCTATTAACACACACCAACAATAATATAATCAGAGTTCGAAACATCAATTAGATGGCAGGCATAAAATCAAATTTTTTTTTTCAAATTCAAAAAAATTTAAATTTATTAAAATATATTTTTTTTCTCAATATTAAATTATTTAAATTTATTCAAATCAATTAAAAGCAAAAACGGCATTACTTACTTGCCAAAACGGGTCTAGTATAGAACATCACCCATCAGCTGATCAAACTGGGTCAAGTCAAGAACCTTGACCTACATAAGTTATACATAAGTTACATTAGAAAATACATTGAACATCTTTAAAATTCTATCTTTAAACACAAAAACATAATAAAATAAGACATTTAGAAATAACAAAATATTATTATAATTAACAATAAAATTGATATTTAAATTACTCAAAATTATACCTTTTACAACTTTACATTTTCAAATTCTATTAAAATTGTCACTTGTTTCAATCAAAATTTTACATTTTTACTATAACTCTCTTTATTTAATAATCTCATTCTCCATTAGTTTGGGTGATTTAATTATTCATACTACTTGATTTACAACTTGATATGTATACATGTATAATCTTCACCTCTTTGACTCTAATATCACTAACAGCTTTAACTAACACCTAATCAACATAATACATTCATAATTAACACTGCGATTATTACATTCAAATAACCGAATCACATTTAACTTTGGTCAAAATCCACACCCCTACATCTTTATAAAATTATAAACCTTACATTTTAATTTCAATTGAACTTTTATTAATTCACCATCAATTATTTACCATTTAATTCTATAAAATTCGAATTTATTATTAACCTTCATGTTACATTATATTTCATCTCTGATTACCTTTCTATTATGAATTTCTACTTAACCCTTCACATTTTGATTATTGATTAGTCTGGGTGACACCTGTATTCTCTATGCTTTCAATTGAATAGACATTTATAATCTTACTCCCTTTTTCCTACTAACAACCACTATTAACAAACTATGACACCAATCTCTCAATTATAAACACCTTCACTAATTCCACTTACCTCTGGCACCGCTCGTCTTTGTACTAGGATGTGTGTTCCCAACCTGGCTATACACATACCTAACCCTTTGCCCCTCCAAAATATCGGCAAACACTCCCTTAAACTACTCTATCACTTGCCACAACGCCGCACGCTGGTCTCTCGCTACGCCGCACGCTGATCACTCCTTACCACCTCATCCTTACTACAAAATATCATCATCAACAAATATATTTACCATTCATTTTACTCATCTCTCTACATATAATTGCTAACCACTGTGTCTCTAAACATCTAACACTATTTTTGTGTGTTACCAGTATTTCAAAATTCTTATTCTCTTTAACTCCCATTAACTTTAATTCTGCTTAACTCATCTGCCTTATTTCATTATCACCCAAACCCTTTTTTCAACATTTTACCTTGATATAACACTAGAAAATTCATCACTTTCTACAATTAGACTCCTTAAAATTTTCAAATTTATTATTTACATTTATGTTACATCATATTTCAGTTATTGTTACCTTTTAAATTATTATCTCAAGTTATTTTCATTATTGAAGTTAAAATTCTTTCATTTGAGTTAAACATCTGTAAACCTTTTATTATCTCTGACTTGTATCATAAAATTTTATACTTACAGTCCATTATTCACATACTGACATACACAAAATATATACACCATACACACCAATACCTCCAAGTAACCTCTGAAACATTTAATCACAGTGTTATTTCATATCAACCATTTCACATTTATTTATTAATTAATTATCAAATTCACATCTCCTGAAATAATTGAAATCCATTAGAAAATTCAATTCTATAACATTTAAGTCAATCAAAAATATTTAAAACATCTCAAATTATTCCCATTAAATCAATCATTGAAAACACAACATTTTTAACTACTTTCACCCATTACAATAACTACAATTCATTTATTATCTTCTTCCAAAATTAATTTTGTTATTTATTTGGATTGTAAAATATCAATCTTATTATTACCATAATTACCTACATACCCATTGTTTACCTAATTTTTTACAATACACACAATTAAATTCACTAAACATTTATTTACACTTCTTCATCATTAATTATTCAATTACATCACATTTCAATGTCCAAGGTTCGAGGTCTAAGCCATAAAACAAAGTATTTAAAATTGTCCATTGATTGTTTTATAGTTTACCCTCCATTGTAAAAAATTAATCTCTGTTTCAAATAACAATTTTCAATTTCAGTTACACACCTATGGCTATCTTGTGTGTCATAACCATAAAATTTCAGTGTATTCGTTTTATCATAATATTCATATACCAAGTCAGCATTATGTATTTCTGTCAAGTCTCCATTAATAATCATATTCAATATCGGGTCATAAATTAAATTATTATTGTTCACACACGCTTCTAACATTTCTTTCAACTCGTCATAATCTCTCTTTAATTTATACAATTCTGTCTCTCTCTCAACACCCAGCTCTCTATCTAAATCTCTCTTATCATAACACCATCTCATACTTTTAACATCATTCCACCCAGAGGGTATTAACTTATACAAAAAGGGGATATAACTCAAATCTTCCATGAAATAGGGTCTCTTGCCCTCCAATAATAACACTTGTGAACACTCTGGTTCCTCACAAATAAGGGGAAAATTTACCCTCTGCCCCCATTCTACCACTATATTATCTTTCCACTTTCTCTCTGACTCATAAACACACATTAACGTTCCATTATCAACTTCTATTCTCTCTAAAATTTCGTTATCACTATCAACATCTACACAATCATTTTCTAACACCATATTTTTACTTCTGTTATCATTGTTATTACTTGTAAACCCATTATTTAAATCATCATTTCCACTACTACTTACCCTGTCATCTTTGTTCAATTTTAATTTGTCTATTCCTTTCTTATTTTCTAATTCTATTTCGCCCAACCGCGTCTCTATTTCACTCAATCTCTTATCATAAATACAGCCTTGTTCTTTAATTTCTTTCTTCACTTCATCGAATTTTACGTTAAGATTATTTTGGACTTCTCTAATTTCATTTTTCTGTTCGTTAAAAAGTGTTTGCATCATTTTCATTATTTCGTTATTTCGTACTTCACCCATATTTATAATTTTATTTATATAACACTTTTATGTATAAAAACCACTATTATTATAACACCAAAACACCTAACACAACTGTAAACCACAATAACCCCAAACATAACCTATTCACACATACGTAATTATATACGATAAATTTTACATAAATACGTCATTACCAAATCCTATTTTCTGTGCTTTAAAACAGGTCTAGTTCCTATAATTTTTATACGAACATCCTGGCAGGGTCGTCGCTTGTAAAGGTCCTCGCCTTTAACCCTTTTAATAATAAATTACACTCACCATAAAATAATACTTACCGCTGCCAGAATTTTACTTACCGTCATGGTCCCCGTAAAACTTACCTTTTGAAACTGCCCCGGTCGCCACGATATTTTTATTAGAGGTTAAATATCGAAACCTCCTGCACTCTTGCCCTTATAAAAATCCCGCTATCTGACTGTAATAAAATTTCAGAAACCCCCCGATTTATGTTAGACGAGTTGTCAGCACAGAAAACTAGGAAGTGGTTATGGCGTAATAACTAGACTAACACATTGTTTTACCATGACTTAAATGGTTTTACTTAATATAAGACAGACTAAAATCATTAGAACAAAACACAAAAAAAACAAATTCTGAAATAGATAGATATATCTTACATTTAAATATACTTCTTACCCTATACAAAACAGCCCAGCTTGCTCACACGCACAGTCACACCATTTAAAACCCCTTTTTTTTATTAAAATGAAATTATAGTTTGTTTTTACGTATTACCCCACCGGCGTCCCTACTTCCATGTCCACATTTTAAGTCTGAAAACAGTCCGGTCACTCCTCCACTTTTCCGTTAACTTCAACGACTCACTACCCCGGTCCGCTTCACCTCTATAAGCCCGACAACACTTCTACATAACTTGATTTATGATTTTAAATTTCGTTTGGGTCCACCAACCTTAGCGAGCGTCAGGCTGACGCCGCCCCGGTGAGTTGACTGCCTTATTCCATGCGGACGGACATCACTGCCTTGCCGGCGAACAAATTTCGTCGCCGCACCCAGCCTGAGTTGTCACAGTTTTGTGGCTGTACACATGACACATCGGAGTCTTTTAGTGTGGTACGTCGACGATATTTAGATGCTTACTGGTCGACGTCACAAAAGAGGCCGGGCTTAGACTCACATCCTCCAGCCTGGACAAGGAAGCGAACAGAGATTCTTCTCTAAGCCATTTTGAGTTTTACAATTCCGCGTCGGTCTGCGCACCTGCTTGTATGGTGCGTGCGGGCGTAACTGCCACACACCCGCAAAGTTCTAGGAAATGACGCTTGGTACATTCTTTCGTAAAGGTCACACAACAACCATTGCGTATTGTTCCTTTGTCCGCACAATGTTTCATTTCAACACGTGGCCTTACCCAGTTGGAAAATGAATTTATGAATATTTTTAATAAATCCCCAAAAATTAATAAAAATAAAATCCCTCAGGATTCGTCACGTCGCACATTTTGTACTTTGCTTCTATCTACAAAAAGTATGGAATGCAATAATCGCATTCCTACTACAGACACTTATTATATATATTGAGATCGCCGCAAAATTGCCGGTGGTATTTATACTGGACGGCGATCTGACAAGTCCAGGACTGTTTTCGACCTGTTAGATATTGTCACTTCGTGCAAAGCGTCCTTTTAATTACAAATCACTTTTTGGTTCATTTTTGTGATTTCATAAACATATTCGTAGAACGAGCGATATCATCGTTTGCGTAATTTTTTCTGGTCACTCACATATAACACACTTATTAATTACTATTTAGTTACACTAGTAATTAACATTAAATTACCTCGCATCTTTATTATTGCACATTTCTGCAATACTTTTACATCACTATATTTGTTAAAAATTCCTTAATGTAATGGTGTTTTTATAATTGGGGCAAGTCTTTGTTCACAGGTTTAAAATGTATTAATTAGTTTATTTTTATCCGGTTAAAACCTGATTACAGACAAACCAACAATTCGTACGCATCACCCCATCATACACTTTGCCTGTCATAGCTTCTGTTCACACACACAAACACACAAGCGCTGTATTCACTCGCGGGGCAGGTGTACGCTTTCTGACAATTCTTAGCCTGCATAATATTGTTAAAAACTGTTCATCATATATTTTCTATGCTAAATATTTACAAACATACCGCCCTGGGCAAATATGCAAATATATGTATTGTTGCAATATATACTGTAAAAAATCATAAATTTCACTTTACTTATAATACATTTTAAAGTATGTACTGCGTAAAGGCTTATCCCCAAACATTTTTGAAACCATGGCTTATGCAATTCATACATAAGCAAGAAATAAAATAGAATGAAAGAACACGTTTTTTTGAAAAATGAATGATCTGGTCAGTGGCATATCCCTGTGTATATTCCAGCAGTATGACACATTTATCTACAAAATTTGGGATCATTTACCAAAATCAGTGGAAGCATAGTAAACAGCCAATCTATAGGAAAGTATGTGAATTGCCAGGTTGGACACCGCTAATGACACATATAAATAATAACATCTGTCTGTTGTTTTTGTCAGTCATCTTGTTATTTTGTGTTGCCTTCTTTAGTTGAAATAAAAACAAACAAAGTGTAAATACTGTATAACTGAAAATGATCAATACAAATACACATATATTTCACTTATTATTTCTCTTATTTTCAAATAAAAATGACATCAATCTTCAACTACAGCTTACCTCTTGAAAAACATAATTTATGTTAATTTGTGCACTTTCATTTTTCACTGGCTCATCATTTCTCCACTCTACAAATTCCTAAAAACAAATTACTATTATTACACATAGATAATAAACAAACAAAAATTGTTGTCATCAGCATTATGCATTTGTTATAAAACAGGTTGATCCCTTTTCTTTGCTTACTTTTTAAACTTGTCTGGCAAGGAGAGTAGTAATAATCTAAGAGAATCTTGGCTTCCTGGTTTTCAGCTAAAATGTGTATTTTACAATTCTCACAATGCAAATAACATTTTTTTTATGACGCCTGTATGTCAGATGTGCTCATTCAGCACAATCACTGCAAAACAGTGGTTACCCATATCCAATGGTTTTGAATTCTTTCAACCAGCCAGAAACAACAGCTTACTAAAGCCTTCACTTTACATGAACTGACTACTTTTTTAACTTACTTGTTATACAGAAGGTACATGCAACAGCAACATAAGCTCACACTTATGTGGTCAATACATTTATACAAGGTTTGTTTATTAGGTATATGGCCAAGGTAAAACCACACAATTATTTTTGAACATGCAAAAGTTTATATACAATTTTTAACATAGCATCAATATAATACAGCCTATAATTGTAACTACTTCATGTAATTAGCCTAATTCATGTGTTCATTAAGCCTTTGATGAGCACAATTTTGAACTAGGAGCTTGGTTCTGGGACAACGTATTGTTTGTCAACCTAACTAATATAGCATAATTTTACATCTTTCAGAAAATAATTACTTTAATTTTACTCATATTATTAATTTAAATAGAGCCTCCAGGTGGTCTAGTGGCTAACGCGGGCGATTGATGCGCTCGTGGTCCCGGGTTCAATTCCCGGCGGAGGTTCCGTACGGCGTGCACTCAGCGTCGTGAGGCAAACTGAGTAGGCGCTGAGATAACAGCGCCACCTCCTGGCTGTGAATACCGCAACTAGCGGCTGGTGGCGCGTAGTACTAGCCATACACCGTCACACTAACACAAAAAGCCGCGCGGTACGCCTTGGTCTTTAACGGACTGTTGAGCGGAGGATTTTTATTAATTTAAATATACGTTTAAATAACTTATAGTTAATTTAAATAAATAACAATCGGTTTGACTTTCCATACTACAAAAGTCGTATTCACTCTCTACAAAATCAGAGTCTCATACTAATAATTATTTCCATACTACTACAAGCTGGACTCTTTTATCTTTTTAAGGATAATATCTCAGGGTAATAAATAATTTAATTAACACAAAATATATAATAAATTGTTACTTTAATAACTCACTTTCAGTTACTTATTACAATAACATAATATTGATGATAACAAAATTTAATCTTTTCTTTTGATAGTGGGTTCTTTCAGATCTGATTGAGTTGCAAATAGTGAATAAAGTATCTTTTAAATGTTCAATATAAATTACTTGATGGTTGAATTCCTATTCTGGGAAGAGGCGCACCCACTTTAACGTCGTCTGAAGTATGTCTCTGCGGACAGCTGCTGGTTAATGTAGGTCCTAGTTGGCTGCACTTGATTGATTATCACAGATTGATTTACACACTGGCATCACATTCACAATAACACATCTCAAATATCTTCGTTATGTGCCGGGGTTTGGATGACCCGGCGTCGGTATAAAAAACAAAATTCAATATTTTGTCGTAGTAATTAATGTATACGCGAAAATGTAAGCGATGCTGGTCGGTTAGCGTTTTGGTCTCAGCTTTCTGGCACCGCCTGGTGAGGGGACTCGTAATTAGCTTGACCAGTGAGATACGCGGCCGGCTTGCGGTGTTAGTTCACCTCCCGCATTGCTGCATAACATAACTTCAGCAGTCTACCTTCCCTTCGAGTCGGCAGAGCGTTTTTATTGTGGTTTTTTTTTTGCATCTTTAATGGCTAAGTAACAGCTTAAGACCTACCGGTAAGTACCTTATATATATAATAATGGTTTGGTGGCGAAAGTTTTAAATTTAAATTATAATTAATCGAGATGCGAATGGATTTTCTGTCTGTGAATGCAACGTCTGACCAGATAGGTATTGCTTATTATGAAATATTTAATTAAATTTAACTGTAATACCGCCTAGTACAGTAGAACCTCGTTAACCCGGACCTCTTTAACCCGGACGTCCAGATAACCCAGACCAGTTTTGGAAAAAAAAAATTATGTTGTTTAGCGTAGTAAATGAAGACTTGTTTTACAGACGATAAATTGCTATTCTCAGTAGGTACATTACTCGAATTCACTTGCCAGCGGGCGAGTTCATTGCACTCACCCCACCTGCCAACCCTCTCCTTCCCCTCCCCACGCTTCCAGCGGGCGAGTTCATTGCACTCACCCCACCTGCTGTTGCTACGCAGCAAACTGGTGACTCAACCGTCTCCTTCCCCTCCCCATGCCTCGCACTTGACATTGACCTACAAACAACATTCCTCAGTTGCGCTGCAATCTCGGTAGTGTTCGCGTGTTGTCCTAGTGTCACTGTCGAGGTACAGTATCGTTGTGCTGTTTCGTTAGCGCGTTGTTCGCGATGGCGACAAAACGTAAAAACATTGTTGTGACTATGAAAAAAAGGATGGAAGCATTGACAAGAATTGATAAGGGAGAATCGTTAAAGAACATTGCTGCTGAGTTTGGAGTAGGAACATCGACCGTATCTGATTGGAAAAAGAACAGAAAACGCATTGAAGACTTTTGTTTCAAAATGATTTCTAAGGACAGTTTGGATAATCGGTGTAAAGCAAAAACTGCTAAACTAGAAACTCTGGATGAAGCATTGTTTGTCTGGTTTTGTGCTGAAAGAGAACGTGGTTTGCCGATTTCTGGACCCATCATCCAACAGAAAGCATTGAGTTTGAACAAACAGTTGCCCCATGGAAACCCGAGTTTTACAGCTAGCCAGGGGTGGTTGGACAGATGGAAAAAACGGCATGGAGTGCGTCAACTTACAATCACTGGAGAAAGCTTGTCAGGTGATGTTGAAGCGGCAGAAAAATTTAAAAAAGAGTTTGAAGACTTTATTAAAAAGGAAGAACTGACTGCAGATTAAGTTTACAATGCCGATGAATCCAGTTTATTTTACCAGATGTTGCCGAGTAAAACGCTAGCCCCAAAATTAGGAGATTCAGCGAAAGGGTATAAAAAAGGGAAAGACCGCCTCACCATAATGGCTTGCAGTAATGCGTCAGGAAAGCACAAAATTCCTCTCCTTATAAAAGGGAAGTCTAAAAACCCCCGTGCATTGAAAAATGTGAAACGAGGCTCATTGCCTGTCATTTACAGCTTACAAAAAAGTGCTTGGATGGTTAGTGACATTTTCAAACAATGGTTTTTCGAGAATTTTGTGCCGTCAGTAAAAAAATATTTGAAGAACTGTGGCCTTCCCAACAAGGCGGTTTTGCTGATTGACAATGCGCCTTCGCATCCGTCTGTCAATGAACTAGTCAAAGATGATATTTCAGTGAAGTTTTTACCACCTAATGTAACTTCTCTTGTTCAACCGATGGACCAAGGAGTTCTAGAAAAAATAAAAAAAGTGTACAAAAGGCAAATGCTAAGTCAACTGGTAGAGGACGAAGGAGAGCATTGTGTGGTAGAGATGCTGAAATCTTTTAACGTAAAGACTGTTATTTATATGATTGCGGAAGCTTGGGACCAGGTTGGAAGAGAAACTTTGATAAAGTCATGGAAAAAGTTGTGGCCTGGTGTGTGTGACTTGCCAGAAAACAATACAATTGGAGAAGAAGAAAAAACAAGTGTGGAAGAAGATTTTATAGACATTTTTAAAAATATCGATGGCTGTTCCGATGTTGATGAAGAAGACATTGACAATTGGTTGCAAATTGACAATGACGGAGGTTATAAAGCGATCACAGAGGAAGAAATTATTGCATCATGCAGTGTTACAGAAAATGAAAATGAAGAGGATTCAGCCAGTGTTGATGAACCAGCTGTGGTTATGACCCACGCAGAAGCAGTAGCAAACATAGATACATTGATGGTTTATTTCGAGAGTCAAGCCGAAACATTGCCAAACGAGCTTCTAATGCTAAAGCGGATGCGAGATCATGCTGCTCGTAAGCGATACACAAAACTTAGGCAGCAAAAGCTCACTGCCTTTTTTACTAACGACTAGTTTGTACCTATATTGTGTACAGTGTAAATACATATTATGTGTTTTTAGGTGAAAGTGTGTCGATAATAATTTTTAAACTCCATTAAAAATACTTTTAGTAAGTACATGTTCTTTTTTATCGTTTTTCCCTCATTCTCTGGATAACCCGGATTTTCGTTAACTCGGATCGGCCCGGCCCCAGTTGATCCGGGTTAACGAGGTTCTACTGTAATTGTATTTAGTAACTGATTATTCAGTATTGAAAAGACATATAAGAAAATTATGTAATTTGGTGAAACCAGGGACTTTGTTAAACTATCTATAAAAGCACGTGGTGACCGGAAGTATAACCATTTTTTAAGTAATTTATTCATTTGTAATATTATAAGACCGCCTACATGTAGTACTGTATAATTGTCAATTGTCCATAGCTAATGGGCGTTAAAAGAATTCGATATTTTGTGAGATTTTGGTAATTGAATGTGACACCACGTGGCGAATGAACTGGTTGCCTGTCGGGATATGTTACGGATGGACATGGCTGTGAGTGTGCCTCATAATTGAGCCAGGTCATGAGTGAGTTATAATAATTTATTTAACACATAAAAGGGAGAATGTGTCACCTGGATTCTCGTGCACTGTATTGAATTGGTCAGGCGTGTCTAAGTATTGTGTTTGTCACACATGCTTTGTAGGTGGCACACGTGTGTTAAACTTTTGTATTCTGTACATTAATCATTACGAATCTGCAGGGTTCCCGAAAGGAGTTGGAGACGTGACCGACGCATGATGTACTGTCATCATGCTCTGAACCGCTGAAACTTCATTCTGCTCGGAGGGAGGCATCGCTGCTGGATACAACCATGTGACCGCCTGCATCATATGAGGTGATATTTACTCATTTTCTTTATTCAAACCTGGCCGGCAGAAAACACTATGTGAGGTGAATGTAACACTATCAGATTAACTTTATAACGTGACACAATTTAATCGGGTGTATGTGTCGGTGAGACAGTTTCAATGTAACATTAATGTAATGATACCGTTCACACAAGTATAATTGTAAACTGGCCTGTGGGAGGGTTCCAGGGTGCTTTCTTTTATTCTGTATAATGGGTGCAAAAGTTGGGAGAGAGGCAGTTTTTCAATTAAGTATTGGGGTAGTGTTTTCATGATGTGCCGAACCGGCGGGTTTGGATTCATTTCATTTTTGTTACTGGGTTTTCGCACTTAATTACCTGTTCTGCATACAAGGGCTGGGGTTTTTTCTAATTCTGTTTAAGGGTTGTTACTTTTCTAAATTTTCACAAATCAAAGGTAGGCATCTGTAGGTGCCATCTCATGCAGGATTTGGACAGGTCACTCTTTGTCAAGTCAAGCATGTGCTGGTACACTCCTGCGGCCAGGTGCATTCAGCATTTCTTTAGATATATGTATATATTGATAAAAATAAAAATTTTAATTTTGTTTGAGTAATTGTACAGGCGGTATTTACATTTTAACTTGTGGTTGCCTATTTTGCTGTTATGTTTAAATTGGTTCTTTTAAAAAGGTTATATCTTAATAAAATTGAAGCTCCTATTTTTCTATGAAACTTATACAGGTTGTTCATTGGTATGTGTATTTTGTAACTTGTATTTTCTGGCCATTATGTGTCATACCTGACTTTCTCAGATTTATCCATTTTTCATTTTTGTAACATTTATGCAGGCTGTATGCCGCCTTAATTTACAATTATGTTTTCTTTTATTACGATCAAGTCATTATAATTTAACCTTTTAAATATTATTAAACTCTTATGGTCAATTTTGTAAATGATCTGTATTGTATAGAAATCAAGAAGCTTTACATCTTTGCAGAATTAGACAAATGGGAGTAATACTGTAACTTGTAATTATATTTTGCTATTATGGGCCATTCCAATTGCCTTTCAAATTTATAAATGTATATTTGAAATTAATATAAAATTGTTACAGTTCTTTGGTAATTATCTTGGTGATTTTCTGAGGAAGCTATATGCTAGCTGTAGACATTATAAAAATGCATACTGGGTTTTCTTAATAGATGACATCAGTTCTCAATTAATAGATACTAGCGGGTTACAGGCATCTGATATTCCTATATGATGGGGCGATAAAGGGAAATATAATACATAAGCGGGCCGCAGGGCTTTCATGGGTATGATGTGATAGTGAATTATAATCGTGATTTGTTAAATTTTCTGTGATTTATGTTCGGTTATGTGTGTTAGGTGGATGAGTGATATAGATACATGTATATATACTGTATATACATTTTTGTAATGTCAACATTTACTATACTTATACTACAAAAGGGATTGTTGAATTAGTATGATTGATTTGAACGGAAGTTAAGATATAGATCTATATACATGTGTACTTATGTTAAATTATGGGGGTCTTTATGTAAAGCGTTACAAAGGGGATTTAAACAATTTATATGATGTTAATCGTTTGGATATTATGTGCTATTTTAATATGTATGTATGCAAGGATAATTTCAGATATAATAAAAGCTGTTATTGTTGGTTAACAGAGAGTTTAATTGCAAGTTCCGTCTCACTGGACCCAGCGCAGTTTATGCTTCTTCTAGGCCTTTTGCCTAGTTCTAAATATCTAGTGGCCCCTCTTAAAAAACAAATTATAAAGTACAAAAAATAAAGAGGCGTTACAGTTACAGTACAAACATACCGTTATAATCAATATATCTTCTTAACACAAACTTTTATATATATTTTAAAGCCATTGTATTGGTATCTGCATCACGGTTATTATTAAATATAAATTTACCTTGACCGTCTTTGTGACTGCTTATTTCTTTCTCCTTGTACTAACGCATTTCGGATTATTTCAATCCATCATCAGAGTGTAATAAAATCAGTCGATTATGACTTCGGTGCAAATATTAAAAGTAACACAGAAATATTCATACACGTCCCACAAGTATGACTAACGTACGCGGATGTGAGTGCGCACTCGACACTTGTTGACAACGTGCTGCACAGTTTACTTGATCGTTCTCGATTGTTATGTTGAGGCGTGTAATCTATGTTTGTGTTATCTATAATTTTCATACAGTATGTGTGATTTAAACTCTTAATTGTTCATTTAATATATTGTTAGGATCTTTTTTGAAGGCCCGGTAGATTTCAAATTCTTCTATTGCATTCATATATCGTCCTTTTTTGCACATATGTAGGGGTATGCAATTTGTTGTAAAGTTTGTATAATTGTGATTTGATGAAATGAGGTGTTTAGCATAAGTTGATTTAATTATATTTGAATTACTTCTGGGTAGGTGTTCTTTATATCGCTCGAAAAAACCTCTGCCAGTCTGACCTATGTAGTGCTTATCGCAGTCGTCGCACACCATTTTGTATATGCCCGTACTTTTTTCAATTGGTCTTCGTGTGGCATTGTTTAGTATTTTCTGGATATTATTATTTGTTCTAAACGTAATTTGGATGTTTTGCTTTTTAAACGCATTTTTAATGATCATTGAAAAATTGTTAGTGTAATCAATTGCCATATATGTAGCGTTTTTCTGGATGCGGTGAGCGTTATTGGTTCTATATTTGTGTTTATGTATCAAATGTTCAATCAATGAGCTGCGGTAACCATTTGTGACTGCAATATGTTTAATTATGTTTAATTCTTCTTTGTGGTTCATTGGGTCCAATGGTACACTGTGTAGTCTGTGTATCAGACTGTTAAACGCGGCCATTTTTTGCGAGTGTGGGTGGAAGGAATCGGCATGTATGACACTATCAGTTGTAGTGGGTTTTCTGTATATCTTGTAGTGAAATCTATTATTATGTTTTTTAAAAGTTAAATCCAAGAAATTTATGGCGTTGTCAGATTCCATTTCGAGTGTGAACTGTATATTTGTGGTAATGTTGTTCATATCTGCTTGTCTCGCAGTTCCGTTGAAGATAACAAATGTGTCGTCTACATATCTTTTATAAAACGCAATGTTATGATGCCATTTATTATGTGACGATAGCAAATACATATTTTCAAACTTATTCAGAAATATGTCTGCTAACAAACTGGACAAAGGTGAACCCATTGCAAGGCCCTCCTCTTGGATAAAAATTTTGTCGTTGAATGTGAAGTAATTCTGTTTCAATACTACGTCCAGTATGAGCAGCAGTTCTGTTATTTCCTGTAAATTTAACTTTCCTGTTTTTATTAAATTAGTTTTTAGGAAGTCCAAGGTTGTCTGCACTGGGACACTTGTGTAAAGGTTGATTATGTCGAAGGAAATTAACTTATGTCGATTGTCAATGTCGAAGCCTTTAGTTAGTTCTATTAGCTCAATGCTGTTTTTTACAGAATGATTGTTGTCAAGGGTTATGTTATTTTTTATTAAATGAACTATTTTCTTGGAAATTTTATAACCCGGTGCTGTTGTGTAGTTTACGATAGGTCTTTTCGGTATACCTGGTTTATGGATTTTAGGTAAACCGTTAAACTGAGGTGCATGTGTGGTTATAGGTTTCAATCGGCAGCACATAGTTTCATCGAAAAGATGTGTGCACTTGTTAATCGTTTGATTGATGCATTTGACATACTTCATTGTAGGGTCCGGATCTATGGATCTTGTGTTGTTACTATGGATAAAATCATATACTTTTTGTTGATCTGTGTCTTTTGGTAAGATAACCGTAGTGGTGCCCTTGTCAGATTTAATGGCTACGGCCTTATGTTCGTTCAGCTTATTTTTAATTTGTTTAACAGTTTTTATTTCGCTTATGTATTTCTTTTTTAATCTGTCAGATAACGGTTTAATGCTGTTGTTATGTGTTCGTATATGTATATCTACTTTACTGTTGATTGTGACTCTCAAGTCGTTCTGCGTCTGTAAATCTGGTACACTTTTTACAGCAGCTTCGGTCAGAATCAATTCTTTAATTAAGTGGTTTCTATTTAAATCTGGCAAATTATACTTGAACCCTTTATTTTAAGCACATTCATCTCATGTGAGTCGAATTTAATATCAGTTAGATTGGAGACTCGATTACAGAATGTATGTTTACAGCCAGCGAATTTATGGTTGTGTTGTCTTTCGGTTAAAGTACTTATTTTCTTATCGTGTTTGTGTACAGTCGGCAAAGTGAACTTCATAATCTGTTGATTAATATATTGTAATACACTGGGTAAAAGTGCAGGGTGTATCTCTTTCAATAATGTTAAATGTGCTTTATACAGTAATAGCTTTAATCTAGTCTTTTTAATATATAATTGTTTGATTCCTTCTTTTATCCATGCTACCTCTGCTATATGTTTAACTTTTATGGTGGCTTTCGTTGTGCTATTAACGAGTACTGTGCAGTATTTAGGTATAATATTTAACCTCAAACAGTTTTTATTAAACTTGATGTGTAAGTTGGTTCTTGATAATTTACTCTTAATATTTACAAACCTGTATACCATGGTTGCTTGACAAACATCTAATTTTAAAGCCATTGTATTGGTATCCGCATCACGGTTATTAAATATAAATTTACCTTGACCGTCTTTGTGACTGCTTATTTCTTTCTCCTTGTACTAACGTGTTTCGGATTATTTCAATCCATCATCAGAGTGTAATAAAATCAGTCGATTATGACTTCGTTGCAAATATTAAAAGTAACACAGAAATATTCATACACATGTCCCACAAGTATGACTAACGTACGCAGATGTGAGTGCGCACTCGACACTTGTTGACAACGTACTGCACAGTTTACTTGATCTTTCTCGATTGTTATGTTGAGGCATGTAATCTATGTTCGTGTTATCTATAATTTTATCATACAGTATGTGTGATTTAAACTCTAATTGTTCATTTAATATATTGTTAGGATCTTTTTTGAAGGCCCGGTAGATTTCAAATACTTCTATTGCATTCATGTATCGTCCTTTTTTGCACATATGTAGGGGTATGCAATTTGTTGTAAAGTTTGTATAATTGTGATTTGATGAAATGAGGTGTTTAGCGTAAGTTGATTTAATTATATTTGAATTACTTCTGGGTAGGTGTTCTTTATATCGCTCGAAAAAACCTCTGCCAGTCTGACCTATGTAGTGCTTATCGCAGTCGTCGCACACCATTTTGTATATGCCCGTACTTTTTTCAATTGGTCTTCGTGTGGCATTGTTTAGTATTTTCTGGATATTATTATTTGTTCTAAACGTAATTTGGATGTTTTGCTTTTTAAACGCATTTTTAATGATCATTGAAAAATTGTTAGTGTAATCAATTGCCATATATGTAGCATTTTTCTGGATGCGGTGAGCGTTATTGGTTCTATATTTGTGTTTATGTATCAAATGTTCAATCAATGAGCTGCGGTAACCGTTTGTGACTGCAATATGTTTAATTATGTCTAATTCCTAAAATATATTATCTAAACCTTGAACATCCTAAAAACTAATTTAATAAAAACGGGAAAGTTAAATTTACAGGAAATAACAGAACTGCTGCTCATACTGGACGTAGTATTGAAACAGAATTACTTCACATTCAACGACAAAATTTTTATCCAAGAGGAGGGCCTTGCAATGGGTTCACCTTTGTCCGGTTTGTTAGCAGACATATTTCTGAATAAGTTTGAAAATATGTATTTGCTATCGTCACATAATAAATTGCATCATAACATTGCGTTTTATAAAAGATATGTAGACGACACATTTGTTATCTTCAACGGAACTGCGAGACAAGCAGATATGAACAACATTACCACAAATATACAGTTCACACTCGAAATGGAATCTGACAATGCCATAAATTTCTTGGATTTAACTTTTAAAAAACATAATAATAGATTTCACTACAAGATATACAGAAAACCCACTACAACTGACAGTGTCATACATGCCGATTCCTTCCACCCACACTCGCAAAAAATGGCCGCGTTTAACAGTCTGATACACAGACTACACAGTGTACCATTGGACCCAACGAACCACAAAGAAGAATTAGACATAATTAAACATATTGCAGTCACAAATGGTTACCGCAGCTCATTGATTGAACATTTGATACATAAACACAAATATAGAACCAATAACGCTCACCGCATCCAGAAAAACGCTACATATATGGCAATTGATTACACTAACAATTTTTCAATGATCATTAAAAATGCGTTTAAAAAGCAAAACATCCAAATTACGTTTAGAACAAATAATAATATCCAGAAAATACTAAACAATGCCACACGAAGATCAATTGAAAAAAGTACGGGCATATACAAAATGGTGTGCGACGACTGCGATAAGCACTACATAGGTCAGACTGGCAGAGGTTTTTTCGAGCGATATAAAGAACACCTACTCAGAAGTATTCAAATATAATTAAATCAACTTATGCTAAACACCTCATTTCATCAAATCACAATTATACAAACTTTACAACAAATTGGTACCCCTACATATGTGCAAAAAAGGACGATATATGAATGCAATAGAAGAATTTGAAATCTACCGGGCCTTCAAAAAAGATCCTAACAATATATTAAATGAACAATTAAGAGTTTAAATCACACATACTGTATGATAAAATTATAGATAACACAAACATAGATTACACGCCTCAACATAACAATCGAGAACGATCAAGTAAACTGTGCAGTACGTTGTCAACAAGTGTCGAGTGCGCACTCACATCCGCGTACGTTAGTCATACTTGTGGGACGTGTATGAATATTTCTGTGTTACTTTTAATATTTGCACCGAAGTCATAATCGACTGATTTTATTACACTCTGATGATGGATTGAAATAATCCGAAACGCGTTCATACAAGGAGAAAGAAATAAGCAGTCACAAAGACGGTCAAGGTAAATTTATATTTTATATATAGTTAACAAAATTTTACTCAGCAATACTATGATTCGTCTAAGTTCATAGATGTAATTTAAGCTAGGTACTTATAACAAGGATTGTACTGATTGATAATGTCAGACTATTTAATCACGATTCTTTGTGTGAATTCCACGGATTATGTGTAACTTTTCGGTTAACTTTAGAAAAACTACGACTGATTTGTCACGCCTAATTCAACGGTAACTTTCAACTGAATAAATCTGTTTAACCTTCTGATGACTGACTACTTGATTAAAACTGACTTCTTTAACTGAACGGTCACTTTCGGATGACGGTAAACTGAGTCACTGTTTTTACCTTCCGACGAATTAAATAACTTAATTTACGAGTCTTTACTGTTATAACTTCTCCAATTACTTAATTGAAGAGTCTTTACTGTTGTACTACACCGATGACTTAATTAACGAGTCTTTACTGTTGTACTACACCGATGACTTAATTAACGAGTCTTTACTGTTGTAATACACCGATGACTTAATTAACGAGTCTTTACTGTTGTACTACACCGATGACTTAATTAACGAGTCTTTACTGTTGTACTACACCGATGACTGCCTTAAACTTCTCGGTCCTGTTTTTTATACGCAAACTGGGCCTACCCTCGCCTAATTTTGAATCTAAACGTTCCCATTGGACTTAGGTGCCGCGATATTCAATTTTACCCAACGTAGTTTTAGAATTTTACTGCTAAAAAACTGACGCGTTTTCTTACTTGCTGGCTAACAGTGCGCTCCCTGCGTTCGTCCGTGTGGTGGGAAAAGATGCTTCAGTTGATTTCTCTGTCTAAATGTCTCACTTTAACATAACGGGATCCTTTGTTAAAAGCACTTAACTTTCACGACGTTTTCCCTATTTTTTGTTAATTTTTAGCATAATAGAATTGTATTGCTGTCCGTCCGCTACATGCCTTTTTTGGTATTTTGTGCTGACTTTCTGTCGCCAGACACAAGGGTGTGTTCTTTAGAAAAAATACCACTTTGACATTTTATAACAGTAGTTTCCTTTTACCTTATATCTGTTTTTGACATATTTTAATATTGACTATTAATAGTAAATTTGCACAGCATGCAAATTTGGCGTTATATATGTCCCCCAATAGAATTATGTTAATTTTAGATCGAAAATTAAGAATGACTCTATTGTCTCATCCCTATGAATAGTTTGATTAAAATTGTATGCAATTCTTTACTATAAGTATTAGATTCTTATACATGTATCATATATATATATATATATATATATATTGTTACATGATATTTTGCCACTCATCTTGTTGATAGTAATATACTTTACTAATCCTACAAAAGAACCAGGAAACATGATGTTCTTGTTTCAAGAACTACTTATTTAAATACTATCTATTTAACTATTATTTAATTAATGTTAAATAATGTTCTAATAGTTATGTTTCAACTATTAAAGTTAGTAAGTAAGGAGGACAATGTTTTAGAAATACTTACTATGATAATACTAATCCTACTGTGTGTGTGAGAGTGGAAATTAATTAATAAGTTTATTAAGAGTTGTGGTATGTTGATGAGGGACGTAATTAATAATAAACAAAGTTCTAATAGTTACGTTTAAACTATTAAAGTTAGTAAGTAAGGAGGACAATGTTTTGGGAACTACTTACAGTGTTTTATTATGTTTATAAAAACTGGATTGTATACAGAAGTTTAATAAGAATTGTCATATGTTTACTAATAGTTATTAGTAATTAATTTTTCTATATTGATTAATATTATATGTTGTAATATTAATAATACAAATGTTAATGTTAATAGAAGAGTACCAAAATAATAATAATAGAGATTTGTAAAACTAGGCATGTTACGCCTAGATAGTTAAGGAATTTGAAAAAAGAATTTATATTAAAATTAGAATAATCAATGTCAGGTCAAACTATGTTATTACTGATAGTATACAATAGTTTTAGTAAAGTGAAGAGTACAAGAAGAACTAATAATAAATAAATTTGGTACAAATAGTTAAAAGTGTAAAATGGTAATTCAGGAAATATGTAATGGAAGATAATCAAAAGTGGTGTCAAAATAATCAGTGTTCCATCAGAAACTCAAAGATACTAGTATATTGAAGATCAAAGATCTTATAAAAAAGTTATAACAATTTAAAGAAAATGGAAAGTAAAATATTAGAAGTTTGTTTATGTTGAGGCTCAGAGAGAACCATAATAACACCAAATGATACAATTCACACCAATGAAAGCTAAGATAGGCCTTAGCAACTGAGATGTTATAAATTGAATAAAAAAGGGAGTCCATTATTAGATCTAAACGAGAAAGGTTGATAAAAAATAAGAGAGCCCAATCCAACATATTGTGAATTTCATATCAGTGAACCTAAATTAAAGTTAAATTATATTACTGAACTAAATAATTAGAAGAAAGAAGTACAACATTATTCAAAAGAAGGAAACCAAGTCACATATGAAGAAATAAAATCAACCTATCCAGGAAGGAAGTATTTTTGATAAATAACTAAACTGAAGAAATTACCTTAATGGCCTAAGTTACACTTTTCAAAGACACTGTTTACACTTTTGATTAAAACTATTTTGAACCTTCACTGTGAAAATAATTAACGAATTATCTTATTTTCAGTGTAAAAAACTATTAATATATGGTAATATAAACATTTAAAGTATATTAGACATTAAAAACACATAAATCAATATAACATAGACACTGAACATCGTAAAATTATTAATATACTCTTGTTAAGACACTCTGTAATTTATTATAATACCATGTATTTTGGTACTTTCCCTAAGATATTTGTCGTTTATACCGTAGTCAAAAGGATCTAACTTAAAAACATTCTATTTGTATTTTATTTAGCAATTATAAAAAATGCAAATATGTTTGCCTTGAGACATAAGAGCTACTGCTGCCATTCTGAGCATATTTAAAGAACAGCCAGTCAGACTTTGTTAAAAATTATAATTGTCTTTTAAAAGAATGTAAAAAGGATAGTAAAGGATTTGAGTTCAATAACAACAGATAAAAGGTTTTCTTTTCTTTATTTAATGGATAAGTAAATGTATATGATATTATATACACCATATTAATGAATGTTAATTTTTTCATCAACTAGTATAGGTTGGTAACACTCTCAACAAGGAAAGTATGGCACCCGATTTGAATCTGCCTTGCTGAGCTTTAGTAGTCACAATCTTCTGTTAAATAAAAGATTAAAAGAGATAGAATTATAGCAGAAAAAGAAACCCTTATGGTATTTAAAATATCACTTACCAATTTACCAATACATTTTATTTGCAACATTTGATTGCAAATTGGCGCTCAACTAACATTACCCTGACAACATACTCATCCTTAAAAAAAATAACCAAGTATACTTTATATAGTACGAATTAACTTAACGTTACTGAATTGAAGCCAACCATTTGGGGATTAAATAAACACAACCAGAAATACATAAGGTAACAAAATATATATATATATATATTTGTTTAATTTTATTTTATTTATATACGATACTGTATATCTATATTTTCTTTTGACCCATTTTTATCCCTTAAAAAAAAACAGTTGTTTACCATCAGCCCAACTGATGTTTACAAACAAACCCCTCTGGCTACCTGCTGTCAAGAGTACTGACCTAGTAACGGCTCTTTACACTTTCTCCCTCCTTTCGTACAGCATGTTATTCACAAAATATTTCTACCACTACAGTTCTAGTATACATTATTACTTTCCCTCTCTATCTTTTTTTTTCATAACTTCTTAAATACACAATTTAATCAACAGCTAATCCTATACATTTTTAATTAATTTTTTTTTCTATCTATAAACTATTATATACAAATTTAGTGTCTTACAATTTGTTTTGATGATGTTTTGTTTTCGAATTTGTTGTCTGTGTCGTGTGAAGTGTTAAGTCTCGTAATACGGTTTCAGTTGTCTTGTGTTGAAGTTTCCTCGGATTCGTCCCAGTTGTAGTATATCTTCCAGCTGGTACGTAGCCGTTCCTAACTCCTTACATATTTTATATGGTCCTTCAAACATATGACAAAATTTTCCTATTATCTTTTTATTTAGGTCGGATGATAATTTATTTCCTTGCGGAATAATTGTGATTTGTTGAAATTTACTGTGAGATTGGCTTGCTTTAAGTCACGGAACAATAGTTTCAAATGTTGCAAATGTTCCTCTACACTAATGGAAATACAGACAATCATCTACATCGGGATAGTAACATTTTTTAACTTCTTCCAACAATACACGATCCAGTCCGCACGTCAGGCTAGCTAGACTTGTTTTTAATCCGAACGGAATCATGGTGTATCGATAACATTTACCCTCATAAATAAATCCGGTGTAATCCCTGTAATCCTGGTGCAAAAGAATTTGCCAAAAGGAACTTTGCAGATCGATAGTTGACATAACTTTGATGGTACCACATTTGGTCAAAACCTCGTTGATCGGGATTGCACCTTCATAATCAGGTATTGTTACCGAGTTGAGTTTACGAGCGTCCAGACATAGTCGAACCGTTTGATCCCTTTTAATTACCGTAACCATTGGGTTTATGTAAGGACTTTGCGCTCTCTCTATAATTCCATGCCTTTCCATCATCTTAATTCTTCTTTTACAGCTTCTCGATACTTCATTGGTACTGGCCAACCCTTTTGACAATAAGGTGTTTTGTAGGTTACCTCGAACTTGTGGCAGTAAGTTGTAATCCTTCAAGGTGTATCGCGAAACACGATCTTATTGTTTAACAATATTCTCCGCAGCTCATTCTTCTCAGAATCCATTATTTCTTCGATGTCTCGGATTTTCTGGTTAATGACTTCCTCGATACCCCCTTCTTCCGATGAAATGTTTACCTGTAGGATTTCTGCTGTTGTTGCTTCTTCGTGGGTGTGATTTCCCTTAATTATTAGCTGTTTTTGCTAAGGTCGATCATGCAGCCACTTTCTGCTAACATTTCAACTCCCAGGATACATTCCCTTATCAGGTTGGGCACTACGATGAAGACACTGTCAAAACTTAAATTTTTAATCTGCACTGTCAGCAACACCTGTTGTGTTATTCTTTTTGATTTGTTTCCAGTAGTTCCCTTGATTATTGTGTTCGACAACTTTAAAATTTCTAACCTGCCCAAATCCTTTTTATTCTCGTTAAACCAGCGCTCCGATATAGCATTAATTTGACTGCCAGTGTCCACTAATGCATTAACTGGCACACCGTTTAACGTAATTTGTATTTCCAGACATTTATTGTTTTTTATTTTTATATCGATACTTCTTCTTTTGTCAAATCATCTCTTAAATCTACAAATGCAGTGTTAATATACTTAATACTCTTAACAAACCTAACATATATTTACAGTGATTACTCAGTTTTTTGGCAGGGCAATGGCCTCTTGATATTACCTGCTCCACTTGTTGAAGGGACCGCGTTCATTTCGGTCTCAAACTGGCTTGTCGTTTGGGGTTGTTCGCACGAGAGTAATATTGCCTTCCGTCGTTATTCCTATTTTTGTTGGGTTCTTGTTCAGAAGTCCTCTCTCTCTCTCTCGTCATCTGCATGTGCCCAATGTTTATTTTCCCGCCTGTTGTCGAATTGTCCGCGGTTCACTGACCTGGTACCGCCCCGTAGATTCATGAATTCTAGTAATACTTGCTCAAATTCTGCTATGGTATCTATGCCATGTGTAATAATTGCAACTTCTATTTCATGTGGATAGTGTCTTGCAATTTTCCTTATTAGATGTCTATCCGATATTGGAGGAATTAATTGTCTATTTTCTAATAATTTTCTTTCCAAGTACTGTATCATGTTCATCCCCGCTTCTTGACAGTATCGCCCCTACTCTAGTTGATCCCGCACGCGTTCTTGTATTACGGCGTTCCAGTATTTGTTTACAAAAGCGTCGGTGAATCCAGCGAATGTTTGCACACTATCTTTAATTAATCTCCACCAGATGGCGGCCTCTCCCTCGAGATATCTTGCTATCCACGTGATATTATTAATGTCTTGGTAATATTCTTGATACAATTCCGTTAATTCTTTAATAAATTCTATGGGAATATCGCTTGTCCCGTTAAATTTAATGTCCCTTATCTGCTCATTAGTAACGATTCGGTTTATGGGTGAAGCGTTGACTAATGCAAATTTTGTTCTGACGTCACTTTGTAATTGTTGGAATTTCAGGTTGGTCTCGCCCGAATTACTATCTATTTTATCTTCTAACTCTTTTAACTTTTCTACTTCTAACTTATGTGCCGCGAAACTCTCGTCACATCGTTTGCTATTCACTATCAGTTTCTTGTTTATAAGTTTAATTTAATTACTATGTTTATTATCATTTTCTTTGATTTGTTTTTCTGTGTCGTTAAATCTGTTATTAATTTCAGTGCTAGCGTTATTAATTTCCTCATTTATAATTGCCTTAGTCCTATTCTAAATTGTTTAAGAGTTTCTTGGTTTTCTCTTTTTAGTTCATTAATTTGTGTGGGTAGTTCGTCTCTTAGTAGTTTATTATTTTGTTCTAATTCTTCTTTCAATTGTTTGGTAATGTTAATTTCCATTTGTTTATTTTGTTGAGTAATTTGTTGTGACACTTGTGACATCTGTTGTTGCATTTGTTGTAACACTGGGTATATATCAATTTCTTTGAATGCTTCTGGTACTGTCTGTTGTGTCGGTCTTGCGCTGATTATTTTCTGTGTTTCCGGTGTTGTCTGATGTGTTTCTGATTCTTCATTGTCTTGTCCCCTCATCCCTGAATCTTGATTATTAATTGTAATTTCGTCAAGTGTATTAGGGTCTCCTAATTGGTTGTTAATGTCGAACTCTATTTCGCTATTGTGACATTCTGTTGTTTCCGTCTCGGCATTCATTTTGTTGTTTAGATTGTTCATGTTGTTGTGTACGTGTTTTGTTAGCCTACTTCTACTTCTAGTGATCATACAATTTTCTTGCTTATAATCTATACTTCTTATTCTACACTTTTCTTATTTTATCTATTCTATTTCGCAACTCAATTCTGTCTACCAGGCTTATAAATCAAGCCACGCGATTGGGCACCAATACTACTCGCTGGACTCTTTTATCTTTTTAAGGATAATATCTCAGGGTAATAAATAATTTAATTAACACAAAATATATCATAAATTGTTACTATAATAACTCACTTTCAGTTACTTATTACAACAACATAATATTGATGATAACAAAATTTAATCTTTTCTTTTGATAGTGGGTTCTTTTAGATCTGATTGAATTGCAAATAGTGTATAAAGTATCTTTTAAATGTTCAATATAAATTACTTGATGGTTGAATTCCTATTCTGCGAAGAGGCGCACCCACTTTAACGTCGTCTAAAGTATATCTCTGCGGACAGCTGCTGGTTAATGTAGGTCCTAGTTGGCTGCACTTGATTGATTATCACAGATTGATTTACACACTGGCATCACATTCACAATAACACATCTCAAATATCTTTGTTACAGTACAAACATACCGTTATAATCAATACATCATCTTAACACAAACTTTTATATATAGTTAACAAAATTTTACTCAGCAATACTATGATTCGTCTAAGTTCATAGATGTAATTTAAGCTAGGTGCTTATAACAAGGATGGTATTGATTGATAACGTCAGACTATTTAATCACGATTCTTTGTGTGAGTTCCGCGGATTATGCGTGACTTTTCGGTTGACTTTAGAAAAACTGCGACTGAATTGTCACTCCTAATTCAACAGTAACTTTCAACTGAGTAAAGTTGTTTAACCTTCTGATGACTGACTACTTGATTAAAACTGACTTCTTTAACTGAACGGTCACTTTCGGATGATGGTAAACTGAGTTACTGTTTTTACCTTCCGACGAATTAAATAACTTAATTTACGAGTCTTTACTGTTATGACTTCTCCAATGACTTAATTGAAGAGTCTTTACTGTTGTACTACACCGATGACTTAATTAACGAGTCTTTACTGTTGTACTACACCGATGACTTAATTAACGAGTCTTTACTGTTGTACTACACCAATGACTTAATTAACGAGTCTTTACTGTTGTACTACACCGATGACTGCCTTAAACTTCTCGATCTTGGGTTTTATATGCAAACTGGGCCTACCCTCGCCTAATTTTGAATCTAAACGTTCCCATTGGACTTAGGTGCCGCGATATTCAATTTTACCCAATGTAGTATTAGAATTTTACCACTAAAAAACTGACGTGTTTTCTTACTTGCTGGCTAACAGTGTGCTCCCTGGGTTCGTCCGCGTGGTGGGAAACGACCCTTCAGTTGATTTCTCTGTCTAAATGTCTCACTCTAACATAACGGGATCCTTTGTTAAAAGCACTTAACTTTCACAACATTTTACCTATTTTTTGTTAATTTTTAGCATAATAGAATTTTATTGCTGTCCGTCAGGTACATGCCTTTTTTGGTATTTTGTGCCGACTTTCTGATGCCAGACACAAGGGTGTGTTCTTTACAAAAATACCGCTTTGACATTTTATAATGATAGTTTCCTTTTACCTTATATCTGTATATCTGTTTTGACATATTTTAATATTGACTATTAATAATCAGAATGATCACAGTTGCACACCACTATATAAAAATTATTCCAATTAGCGCTTTCAAGCTTCACAGCCCATCGTCAGATTGGAATAGACAGGAAATATGTGAAAATAAACCCTCCATCCCTCTCCCCCACCCCGCTCACACACAACAAGCTATAATATAAATGACCCTTCCCCACCCCCTAAACCCTGTCCCACCATCTGTAGAGTTACATATTTTTTCTAGCAAATTCCTTGTGTTTCAGTGTTGTGTGTGTGTGTGTGTGTGTGTGTGTGTGTGTGTGTGTGTGTGTGTGTGTGTGTGTGTGTGTGTGTGTGTGTGTGTGTGTGTGTGTGTGTGTGTGTGTGTGTGTATGTGTGTGTGTGTGTGCATCCTTTTAAACTTACCCTCTTCCTCTCCACACATGTGGGTCAGTCATACACCCTTATTTTAAAAACATCCAATTAGTACTAAGCAATATAATTCTTAATCTTATCTATCTGTCCTCTATCATTTACTTCTTAATCATGTTATAAAATATTTCTTCATTATCAAATTTAATTTTAGTATTAATTAAACTGTCTAACCCTTTTTCTCTTTCTTTCAATATTTCTAACTCCTCTCTAAGCTTCTTTCAACTGTGTTATTTACTACTTTTACAATTTCGTATTCTTCCAAAGGATTAACAAACTTATGGTTGTCTTCTATGAAATGTCTTGCATATAACGAATTGGTCTATTACCTTCTCCACGTCTGTGGTCAGACAACCTGCATACGAATTTTCGTCCTGTCTCTCCTAGGTACACTTTGTTGCAGTCTTTACATTTTAATTTATAAATTCCGCTTTTCTGTAATACTGGAATTTTTTCTATATTCTTATTCCTTATCTTATCAAATACCGTTTCACATTTTTTAATAGCTATATCTACTCCATATTTATTAAAACATTTTATAATTTTTCTAGTATGTGAACCTATGTATGTCAATGACCCTGCATAATTCTTTTGTTCTGGTTCTATTTTAGCTTTTTGTATGTTAACCCTTTTCATGACTTTATCCACTATGTTGGTGTTATAATTATTATTCCTTACAATTCCCTTTATCGTTTTTAACTCCCTATCTTTTGATTCGGTCTCTTTTAAACACTTCTGAGCTCTGTAACAAAATGAATTGATTGCCGCCATTTTATATCTATATGGGTGGTAAGACTCTCTTGGTATAATTATATCAGAATACGACTCTTTCCTAAATATCCCAAACTGTAGTTTCTCATTATCTTTAATTTCTATGTTTAAATCTAAGTAATTTATTTTCTTACCTCCTATCTCTTATTTAAATTGTATGTGGATAAAGTTATGAATTTATCATTAAATGTAACTTTATTATACCAAAAAACACTTACAACAACACTGAAAAACCACAGAATATGTTATGAACTTAATATAACTGTAAACACATAGACAGTGATGACTATTACCAATGTGAACACATGGTTAGTATGTCTAATGCAAATGATAAAAACAGCGGTTAAGTATTTTTCAAGCAGTTAAGACCATTGCCAACAGATTGTAGTACATTACAGACAGCATAGGAAATAAAAGAACATTTTAAAACATTCACGCTGACTGGAACACTGCATGCCCATTCTGAAACTTGCATGCTCACTAAAGGCAGCCGGCTACCACGTTTTTAAATGTTCATGCTCCTCAAAGGGTTAAATAGGACCTGGTGGATTTTTCAATCATTTCATAAACTGTCACTTCATTTTACTGCCCACTTCAAATGCTTTTATGACCACATTCAACTTCAGCAATCCAATTTTTTTATTATTGATACTGAAGGCACAGGAGTCTCCATAAATGGTACATGGACTCTAAGGCAACTTTCTTCTCACCATTACTTTTCAATTTTAATAAAGCAATTGATCCTTGATACTCACTTTCTAAAATTAATTGTCATAAACTATATTATAAGACTATCTTTATATAGTTTGGCCAGTTAACGAAAGTGGCTGGACTACCAGCATAGGCTCTCTAACACAAACATGCAGCTGGCCCCACCTCACCATCACTTGGTGATTCACTAACTTGGTCTTGGTGCCAGTTCCAAGCTATTGTGTGGTAGCCTGTGCCTGTGCACTGGCACAGGGTCTGCTAATCCTTCAGCCACCCTCCTTGTCCAGCCACAGTTCCAAAATGTAATTAATTCAAGTATTTGACTCACCATTTTAATGGTAATCATTTGACAGTTATAAATTTGTAATTAAGTAGTACCCTTTTTTATCTAGGCTACACTTATTAAACAACCCTTGTATACAGTGCAAATTGTCTACTTCCAATAGAAACATGTTTAAAATTATTAATACTTACAGTGGGTAGAACTGCATTTACACTAATTTCCTCTCTTAGTATTTTATCAGCCTTTTCAACTTGCAATTTAAATTGATGACTTAATTCTAGCTGAGCAAAACATGAAGGGCAAATAACACTTGGAAGTCCATCCCCTTCAATGACCTGCAAGTACAATCAAACTATCAGTTACTTCAGGACTTTTAAATTGCATGCACATGTGATTAATATACTGCCACTTGTGATACCACTGTTAACTACATATTTAACCATTTCCCTGGTAGAAACCTGACGATAGAAATTGAACAGTGGCTTAGAGATGCACAGTGTACAAACACCTCGTTGCGAGGCTACCAAAATTTTAATTTATTCGCACATGCACACAACAGTCATCTACAGTGTTTCATAGTGTGAATATCGGCTGCAACAAGACTGGTGAGAACAACAGAAGCATATGTGTGACAGAGAAGGAGTTAATATGGTAGTGAGACAGTGAACCATTATCGCATCGTCTCCCCTCACTTCTCTCTAGATAACTTAGCTGTACTTGTAAGTGGGGGTAATACTTGCATTGAGTTGACGCAGCTTACTGTTCATGAATGAATTAAAGAATACTTTAACACTTTAATTCATACTAAAGTTTATTCACTCATAGAATGGATTCTGGTATAAACAAAACCATGTGTTTGTACTTGAACCTCATTGGTTAGATGAGTAGCTACATCACTAAATCCTTCACTGGAGGGAGGGAGAGAGAGAGAGAGAGAGAGAGAGAGAGAGAGAGAGAGAGAGAGAGAGAGAGAGAGAGAGAGAGAGAGAGAGAGAGAGAGAGAGAGAGAGAGAGAGAGAGAGATCCCATCTAAAAAATAGAATAAATCAATTTTTATCCTTTAAAATCTGGATTTAAAAATCTAAAACCACTAAGGATAATATTTTCCATAGAAATAAAACTGGATTACTTTTATGTAATTGTTTGTGTAAGTTTCTTTCTTATGTGCAATCCAATTCTGGTATGTTACATACTGTTTTTTATAACAAAATATATACTAGAGACCAGTCCTTCCATTCTGAGTTCCTTTGTAGTAGTGTCCTGTCCTCAGTGTTTAGCACTCCTTGAATCTCTGCTGCCACCATCTATCAGAATGAATGCCTTTCAAATATTTACCATTTTAATTTCTTCCCATCCTTCTCCAATACCTTTGTGAAAACTCCAGACATAGTTAAGTACCTAGGAAAAAAGTCAGCAGTGCTGGGTCCAGCATCACTGCAGCAGAAACTCTTATTACCTTCTGCTCTGTGATCACTTTCACTGCTGTCAAAAAAGAAGTTGTTTCACCTTCAGCAGAGAAGGTCAATGTTATGGATTTTCTCATGACTAGAGGAGGCTATGACTCTTATACTGGCTACTCAATATGTCAGGAGTAGCCTGGTTAACCACAACATGAATGTGGGGCAATGACCATCTGAATGTTTCTTTCATACACTGTTACTCAAAGACAACTGCCTCATCTAAATAAAAGCCCTCTTTAATCACAGTGAGTCTACTCTCTTCAACTTCGTGTTGTCTGACTCATAATTTCACTGGTATTCCATCCAGGTTACTCGGTGTAATAAACCCTCTGCATGACAAGTTTGCAATAGGGAAGTTACGTGTTCTTCTGCCCAACTGCCACTGTGGTAGTACCCTCACCAGTAGCACATGACAACCCACTACTTAGTGAGTGCATTACTAGTTTTCTTTAGTAATTTGTCTTCACAGCAAAACTATAATTGTGAACTGAACAACGAAAGTCCTATGTTTTATTGTTAGTGTACTGACCTGAAAACATCATATTTGGTCGCTTACTTTCAGTTGCATATCATTTGTAGTTTATACCATGAAAGTGTCAATTACTATACTATTATTAAAACTTGTTTGGTATTGACAGATGGAACTGTTGATTAAACAACTGACTGCTACAAAATTAACCTCTTAACCAATCACCGTACTCAAAACTGTAAACAGTAACCGTAGCAACGCACACTGTTGCCAATATGTCCCACACATGCTGTTATGAAAACCAGCGATGAATGTCGCGCCACAGAGTGAACTGTTAGTGTAGGTTCTATGTAACGAAGTCTGTTTGTTAAGAGTGCTGTGTTTTCGGTTACACTTATTTGATTATTCGTGGGTGTACGTTAGTTTAATACTTAAATAGTTGTGTTGCAGATACAAGCTTATTGCTAACTAATTTCTAATTACTTAACTAATTTCTGACTAATTAACTAAGTGTAGTGAAAACGTGTGAATCTATTATTAACTAAATAAGCATGAGCCTGTTTAAATAACATGTTTACCTAAGTATAAATTTACTTTATTTTGTCATTTTACGGAACTTTGTGCGTGCGATTTTTATTTTAAAACAATTTGTATAAATATCTACATTCTTAAATTTTGAATTCTTTAAAATACGTTAACAGCTTTAACCTATACATGTTTACTTTCAAACAGAAGGTATGTCTGAAAGTGAGGATATTGGGAAAAAGCGTGGTCAACCGCGAATACACACGGTAAAAGAGAAAACACGTATTTCCGGTCGCAGAGTACCAAGTAGGCAGTCCAGAGAATTCGTTTGTTCTCTACGAGATTATTTCGAGAAAGAGAAGGAACATGGTGGGGCTCTGATTTCAGTTAGTCAAGTTGTCGATAGAACAGCAGCTGCACTCTATAAGTAAAAATACGATCGTAGCGATAGGTAAGGAGAAGTTTAAACAAAGCGAGGAAGTTTAAACTGGAAACACCAGGTAAAAAAAGATGGATAGAAAAACGTGTTAATAATCTGGATGCTTTTGCAGAAGATGGGATCCGTCGCCACGTATATGAGTATTACAGTCGTAAAGAGTATCCTACAATAAAAAAGCTACTAGTTACTCTTCATGATGCAGAGCTTTTCACTGGTAGCCACTCGTCTTTACTGTCCGTAATTAAAAATTTGGGATTTAAATTTACTACCGTTTCGGGTAGAAAAGTATTAATGGAGCAACAACACGTAGTTGCTTCTCGCTGTAGATTTCTTTGGGGTGTAATAAATGAAAATTTTAATAACGTCATCTGGGTTGACGAAACATGGGTGAACGCAGGACATTCTTTAAAAAAGTGTTGGTCAGGTGATTCTATGGCGGGAACTATGCCAGTGCGAATTGGAAAAGGTGGAAGACTTATAATTACCCACGCCGGAAATTCTCAGGGGTTTATTCCCAATTGCCTCTATGTATTTAAATCGAAAAAGACTTCTGACTATCACGAAGAAATGAATCACAACAAATTTAAAACATGGTTTGAAGAATTCCTGTTAAAGAATAAATAAATAAAATAAATAAAATAAACCTCCGCTCAACAGTCCCGTTAAGGACCAAGGCGTACCGCGCGGCTTCTGTGTTAGTGTGACGGTGTATGGCTAGTACTACGCGCCACCAGCCGCTAGTTGCGGTATTCACAGCCAGGAGGCGGCGCTGTTATCTCAGCGCCTACTCAGTTTGCCTCACGACGCTGAGTGCACGCCGTACGGAACCTCCGCCGGGAATTGAACCCGGGACCACGAGCGCATCAATCGCCCGCGTTAGCCACTAGACCACCTGGAGGCTCCCTGTTAAAGAATATTCCTCCCAATTCAGTGATCGTGATGGACACTGCCCCATCATATCATTCAGTGATTAAAGACAAGGCTCCAACAATGGCTTCAAAAAAAAAAGAAGAGATGGTTGAATGGTTAAAACGTCGAAACATTCTATTGACAGAGGATATGAAAAAGGCTGAGTTGATGGAATTAGTCCTATTTAATAAACCAAAGTTTCCTGTGTATATTGTTGACGAGTTGGCTGAAAGTTACGGTCATAAAGTCTTCCGGTTGCCTCCATATCATTGTCACTTTAACGCCATAGAACTAATATGGGCCAGGGTTAAAAAATACGTTGCCATAAATAATACAAAATTCACGATGACTGAAGTTAAAAAATTAACAAATGAAGCCATACAAATGATTACTGGAGAAGGTTGGAAGAAGGTAGTCGAACACACCAAGTCAGTTATTGAAGACGCTTGGAAAAATGAAGGTATAGTAGAACAGCAGGTAGAAAATTTTATCATTTCTGTGAATTGTTCGAGTGACAGTGAATCAGTTGAATCTGAAGATAGTAATTCTACATTAAGCGGATTTCACCCATTATAAACGTTAAGTTTTTATTTTGTTTCATGTTAGAAGTAATGTTAAATATAAAATTGCAATACAAAAGTAACTTATTTAATTTTAACTAAACAAAAATTAACAAATGAAATATTATAGTCCAATATTACAATTTCTGTCAATTATAAATTAATATTTCACTGGTTATAGGCAGTTTCATTTATGAAGAATTCGCAAATATTTATGCTTGCTTAATACCAAATTATCTGTATTTATTAAGTTCATGATACAATAATAGAGTAATTATTTATCACGTTATTCGAGTAAATTATTATGATATTAAATCCATACCAAAATATTAAGTAAGATCTCAAATTACCAGAGTTGGACTTAACTAGAATTTGCGTAACACGGTTCATGTCATTTCACAAAATAAAAGATTTTTTACGCAATTGTGAACAGATTAGTGTGCACTATGATTAAGGTAATGTACAGTATAATACGTATATGTTATTGCAACCATACATTAAATAATCGTATTCTCTACGATATAAGCTACGCGACTTCACTACAAAAGCATCTCTGGATGTCTTACTATAATTAAAAGTACATTAAGAGATATCATATCATGTTTTAAAAGTAAACTGTTTTGTCTTGAAAAGCCGTATTAAATGACCTTGAGCGTGAATGTGTTGTAAGCTGTTTGTATGTGAATCATTGTTTCGGTGTATGTGAATCGTTGTTTCGTGTTTATCAACTTGTAGAAGTCACGTGGTCAGAGTGTGGCAACGTTGTTTCCCTTTCAGTACAAACGTCAATACCAAAGAAGTTTTAATAACAGTATACATTACTTATTAGTGTCAACTGTTTTATTCATAGATCCAGGTAATTTAGCAGACCAGTGGGTATGGGCCTAACTATATACAGATCCCACATTCAATTCTCAGGTGCTACATAAAATCAAGGTATGTTTACCAGCCCCTAGTCAACACAGACTGTGGAAATGGATACCTGGGATGGCATTCAGGTGTAATAACGGGCAGTTGAAGTGTAGTGCTGACCACACGACCTTTGTTGTATGCTGAATGCTTCAAATAAAGCAGGCCACCCTGCCTAACTCCTGGATTGCTAAGGCAATACAAAAGGAGTCACTACTACATAGGTCCAGTTAATGACCACTGTTACATTATACTATTTCACTATACAAAACATGAAACATATTACCAGTTAACCTTATAGGCAAGTTTTATAAGTACAATAACTTATTTTTAGGTTCCCTTAACAACATTCAATAAATGCAATTCCAACAATGTATTTAAAGAAATACCTCAAACCCATAAAATTTATTTGAAACATGTTTTTCTTCTTGACTGCATTTTGTGCTCATTTACTTACAAAATATCGGTTGTAACATTTAGGTCAACTTCGCATTACCGTTGCATGAAATCTTGGTAGTTAAACAAACACATTCAAATAATAAGCCAGTGACTCTAAGAGACACACCATGAGCAGTTTGATAGAACGTCACTACAATATCTACAAACATAATTTGGCTGTGCAATCACATATGTCATGGAATATATTATACCAAACTAAACCCAACCTAACATTTCCTCGACTTAATCATACACGAATGAAATAACTATACAAGCTATAACCAACCTAACCTTTCCGATTTTAATAGAAACAATGTCATTGTCACAGACTGTCTCTAACTGTTAGTGGTCAGTAACGACTTCGGTAGAGACACTAATACGCCTCAACAGTGTAAAGCGACTAGCTGTTCTGCAACCCTCTACAACACGTTGGAATAACAGACCGCTAACAAAACAAATTTAATTGAAATTCCTCTGAAAATAAGATACTTGTATTAATAACCGCGTTCACTGTACCACAAACAGCAACAACAGTTTTACCATAAATAACATTATTCTAGTAATTAATCTATGGTTTCTGTACCAGATAATGTATTTTCGGGTCGTCTACCATAGTTTTGTTCCTACAATATTTTTGCAATCTAGGGCAACGTACTGAATACTGTATAAAGACTATTGCAAGTTTGGTAATATCTTAACAGAGCAAAAGGTGTCGTTTTACTAATGTCAGTAGACAAACGATTACCGTTCACTGGTGGTAACCACCGTACCTGAACATCGGCGACTTCCATAATCTTCTTGGGAAGACTTAACGCGTTCTCATCATGAAAGAGAGGTACGTTTTCGTTATCAACTAGAATCAAACAAAATCTACAAGTGTTGGACGAAACGAGCATTTCTGCACACGATAAAGTATTTTGGTCCAAGATTAATTCTGCAACTTTACTTGTCTCAAAACTGTTCACAGGATGTTAGACGTCAGTCTTAAAAAACTAATATGAAGATAAAAATACGAATCCATCGTACAAATAACGTACATATCACACAAGGTGTGTTACACTAAACACTGAAATTATCAGTAATCTAAGACATTGACTATAACGTATAAAAACAAATTGATTGTTTAAGGTTAAACCCGTTAAACCGAAGTCAGAGTTGCCACCACTTCGAATCGAATCAACAACCAACAAACAACGATTTCTATGGTTAGATAGTCAGAAATTATAACGACTTTAAATTCGTTACAGCTATTCATTTAGAACGTGAGTTGTCGTTTAATAGTATTATTGAAAATATTATATATTATGAATATAATATACTATAAAATATTATGGAAAGTTGAGCTCAAGGTAAGCGGGGAGGAGATGGTTGAACTCTGTTACAGACTCTACAGCGCCAAACAGGGATCTTGAGGGCCACGGGACGCAATTTCAATTCTGTGTATATTGAGTTGTCCTGGTTTTAATAAGTACCAAGCGCATGCCCACTGTCTTCCTACCCCTTCCAACCTACATACAACTTGAGTCTGCAGACTGACGAGCGTGAAGCCACTCGGGACTCGGGCATAGGGATAAACGATACCTATCGATATAAGTATGGTATCGATACTTTTTTTCGATACCAAGTATTTTGGTATCGATACCAGGTTTTCGATACGAGTACTGGTATCGATACCAGAGGTCCGGTATCGGAAAAAATACTCAAACGAAATTTTTTTTTATTTTAATAATTAAAAAGAATGTACCTTGCTAAAAACAGGGGGAAATGTGATAATAATTTAAGTTTTAACTTCTTAAGTGTTAAGTGGCCCAAGAGTTTATGTTGGCAACGGCTGACGAATTCCGGAATTTGCATAACCTTCCTATGCTGTTAGTGCTACGCTTTTGTTGTTTTGTTTCTTGGCTTCAGGTTTATTCAGAGTTCAGACTTCAGTTTCTACTCTTTATTTTTACCACTGAGAATTGCGACTACTGTTTTAGTGTTTGTTTTGTTGAGTTTTAAATAATGTCACCTTCTAAGAGCAAGGTGTGGGGGTATTTTGCTAAAGTGAACGGAACTATCGCAGAATGCAAGACTTGCGGAAAGAAGATAAAGTATAGTGGAAACACATCCAACCTCTTCAAACATCTAAAGGTAAATCATGCCCGCATACATTCAGAATTAGAAGATCGAGTAAAGCAACCAACTTTGCCTGAGAAGCGGCCGAAATTAGGCGAATGCTCAAGTTTACCTTCTACTTCTAGTTCTACCGAATCTCGTAGTCATGATGATGATCAACAAATTATTAAGCCTATAGTAAAGCTTTCCAAAAGGCCTCATCGTTTCAAGACGGTGGTGCTAAATACCATGCGATTATACAGGCAATTTTATACTTTATCTGTAGAGATATGATGCCATTCGCTATAGTAGATGGCTGTGGGTTTAGGAAATTAATGAAGGTGGTCTCTCCTTTGTATGTTGTTCCGTCAGGAACAACTCTAAAAAGAAAAATGAATAAAAAATATGAAATGTGCGCTCTCCGAGTGAAAGTGGGTCACACAAAGATAAGTCATTTCTGTTTAACCACCGATATTTGGACAGACACCATGAACGAACGTGCCTACTTAGGGGTTAGTCTTCACTATTTCGATGATGGAAGTATAAATCTTAAGACTACTAATTTAGGTGTCGTTCCATTACAAAAAACACATACCGTACAGGAGAGAACATTTCAGATGTTTTGACTAATCTAATGAGTGAATGGGATATACCAAAAGAAAAAAATTCAAATGTTGTGACCGATAATGGCGCAAATATGGTATCTGCCATCAACTTGTTTATTGGAAAAAATAGGCACATTGCCTGCTTCGCCCACATGATTAATTTAGTGGTTGAGTCTTCTCTGAAAAACATTAATGCTCTTCCATCCATTCAAAAAGTTAGGGCCATCGTGAAATGAGTGAAGAATAGCATGAAGGTTTCTGATAAATTTCGTCAGCTTCAATCGACGCATGAAATTTCTGAAGGAGAACATAAAAAAACTTATCCTGGATGTAGCAACGAGGTGGAACTCAACATATTATATGTTGCAACGGTTTTTAGAAATGGTTTCGACCATTAGTCAACTTGCTATTGAGGACATGTCTGCTCCAGAAATGCCACAACTAATCGGGAGTTAATCGACATCAAAAATATTTTATTACTTCTCCAGCCATTTGAATACGTGACAAGGGAGGCATCAGGGGAAAAATACACGACGTTGTCAACAATTATTCCAATGGTAAATATATTGATCAAACAGCTGGAAAAGATTACAATTTCCGAATCCGATTCAGCATCAAGAATCGAAGAGGCCAAGAAAGCAGTGATCCGAGAGGTTAAAAAAAGGTTTGAACATATACAGAATAATTTGAATATGGCAGTTGCTACTGTCTTGGATCCAAGATTCAAAAACCTTCACTTTAAGGATGCACAAGCTTGTGCTAAAGTAATCAGTTTTTTGCGCAAGAAGGTAAAAGCAGCTACCATAGATGCTGCACACTCAGCCAGTTCGTCAGACGAAGAAAAAACATCTGATTTCGACTTTTGGGAGATCCACAAGGAGTTGGTCCATGGAAAACGAAGCCAGCGCAAAGACGAGTCCAATGACGAACTTTCTCGTTATCTGAATAATCCTACATCCCCACTGAAAACAGACCCATTAAAGGAGTGGGATGATATGAAGAACATATTCCCTGGTTTATACAAAAATGCCAGAGTTGTTTTAATGTTTGTGGTGACGTCGGTGCCATGTGAACGCCTCTTTTCAAAAACTGGTTTCATATTGAACCAGTCGAGAAATAGGTTGTCTCCCAAACATTTAGGGCGTTTGTCATTTTTAAGTGGCCTTGATGAAGAAGAGTGGGGCCTTTAGTGTTTCTTTTTTTTTAGTTTCGTTGTTTAGTTTTTCTTTTATGTACAACTAAAAACATAATTTTAATTTTTTATTTAATGTTGTTTAATGTTTTTTTTATTTATTGTTAAAGTTTTTTTAAAAATTATTTCTTTATAGTAATAGTAGTAGTAATTTTTATTATTATAATTACCATGTTTTTTAATTCTTTTATTTAATAATGTGTAAATTGTTTAATTGTGTATTTTCTTATTTTTGTATTTCTTTATGAGGGAAATAAATTTAAAAAAAATTTATAAAAATGTTAATTGTAATATATTATTGGGTTTAGTGTAAGTCCAGTTTGAGTAGTTTTGAGATATTGTTTTTTTTTGTTTATAACACTATAAAAAAATAAAGGTATAAAATGTGAATTTTTTACTTATGTTTGAGATATTACTGTATAAAAGTGAATTTATTGTTGATATCAAAAGTTTCCCCTGAAACTTACCTTTAAAAAAAAAAAAAATGTAACTTATACGCCATGTCATTCTCAGCACATCGTAGGTATGGGTAATAAAATGTATTAATCTATTACATCTGTCCAAACATTAATTTTAAACTTTAAATTTATTCACAACACTTTTTCAAAATACAGAAATATGAAACTAAACATAAGGCATAAACACTGAACTTGTTTTAAAATGTTATTCAAGAAAAGTTATTTTTTAATTTGTAAAACTTTAATTTTCAAGTAATAAGAAATGAATTTTTGCCCGTTTCTTACACTTCATAAAACGGTTAAACACACTCAGACTCTTCATTGTTTTCAACAATTTGTGGTTCTTCATAAGCCAATGGTCCAATGTCCTCTTTTGAATTTCCAGTTGTTTTTAAGTTACTGAAAAAGTCATGGTAAACTGGAGGTATAAAAGCCAAGAGATCCAACATGTCTTGCTTTTTCAACATACTCACTGTCTCTTGCTTGTGTACAGTTTTTCCACAGGTGCATTACTCAAAGATGCTGTTGGTCTACCCATCCTTTTGCTTGGAGTTATGTGTGAGGCTTCAAAATCTATAATATCTTGTAAAGTTTCTTTGTACTTTACTACAAAAGGATAACTTTTCTCAACTCTGATCCACTGCATTTTCAACCAGTTCACAGGAGAATTGTCTACATTTTTTTTTCTTTTGGTTATTTTTTCTAAAAGTTTGGTGGAAAAGAACTCTTCACTCTTCATTTCAGAAATCATGAAGTTTTTCTTGCGTCGACAAGAGGACAATTTCACACCATTGATGTGGGAGATATATTGATTTGCCTTTAGCTGCTAACTCTACAGATCCAAAATCGGAGTCATTAGGCAAGAATGAGTGGCCAGACACCAAAAATTTTTGATCGATTACCTCAATGCTTGTTTCATTACTCTGGCCAAATCTCATCAATGCTAATGTCATGTTGATATTCCAGTTTTGCCCGGTGCAGGTGTTACTGTAAATCGTAACTTTTTTTGTCGCTAGCGTGTACTTTAAAATGTTTTATGACACATGATGATATTTCTTGAGCTCCCCTAGAGGCTACTGTTTCATCCCATACATAAAAATAACCAGTATCTTTTTCAAGATTGTGTACTCCAAAGTTGTAACAATATAAGTTTCGTTTGTAATATGTATCTGGTACGGTTAAAACTGGAAAAGGGAGAGCCTTCTGTAAATCCACACTGCAAGCATAACCATCAGGATTGTTTTTAACAAATTCAGCATCTTTTTTCGTACACTCTCTTGCTAACCTCTGCCTTCCTCAAATGAAGTTCATGGTCAATTTGTAATTTCGACTTTTCTTCTTGGCTTAGATCAGGATTGCTAATTTGTATTTAAAAAATGTCACACTTTTTGCAAGTTTCCTTCTTGGAAATGTAAAAATGTAAGTTAAATTTTGTATTAAATATATACCTATAATAATGCTCCTTCTTCGGCGATCTTCCTTCTGCTAAACATTTTTCGTGGTACAATAAAAACATTTTCTTTAAATTAAGGGGGACTCACACAGGTACCGTCTGTTTTCATTATGCTTTCTCGTGTAATGGCTCTGAGAAGATGGGAATGAGGCGATGTGTTCAATGATATACTTTGTATTGTTTTCCGATATTTTTCTAGAAAAAACAACCTTTAATACCTCGAAGATCTTCACCTGGCAACTTACCGTCCACAAGTTTACACAGAGCTCTATTAACTCGTTCCTGTACTGTTGAGAATGTACTGTTCCTGTAATGTCTTCAATGGAATATCTTCTAAACTGCATAATAGATGATGCTGACTTCTTTCATGATGAGCTGGAAAAAAAAACTCAAAATGAATAGGGAAGATCAACACTTCTGTCAGAGTATAACATTCAGAAAGAAAATATGGAACCATCTCTTACAATCAAAGAGGTGCCGCTACACAGTGAGAAAAAAATAGAATGTATCACCAAAGGTAAACGAATTTTCATGTTGAGCCTAGCGAATGAAAAACATCTCCACCTAGAGTAGTATAAAAAAAAGTATGTAATTTAAAATTGAATTGGAAAAACAGAATTTTATCATAATAGAGATTTGTTAGATTGTAATTTTTCTGTACCTGATAGTATAGACGCCTTTGGAATATTTTAAACTTCTTTTACAGATGATACTGTAAACAAGATAATAGAAAAGACGTCATTCTCAACAGTATAGGGTTTTTGCTAAGAGTAAAGAGTATGTGGCAGATATTTGCAGTAGGGACTTCCATCACTTTCATTCTAAACTAAACAGTTGTTAGGGGAAATGAAACTGCACTTACCTCATTTTTTGTAATTTGTGGATGTACACCACTTTCATTCCAACCGGCTCAACTGATTGTATAATGAGATAGTCAAACCAGAGTGTACAGTGCACTACGTTGCCTCTACTGGGTGTGTCTAATATCTGAGCTTACAGTGTAGTACGTTGCTACTTCCAGACATAGAGACACGTCTGAGATTACAGTGGAATATGTTGCGTCTTCTGGATGTGTCTTAACATCTGACTGTACAGTGTAGTACGTTGCTACTTCCAGACATAGAGACACGTCTGAGTTTACAGTGGAATATGTTGCGTCTTCTGGATGTGTCTTAACTGTGACGATTTTAAATGTATCAAAAAATCGCACAGATTAAAATTTTTTAATTTTAATAAGTAAGAGTATCATACACCCTTACCTATACCCAGATTCCTGTATCAACTTGAAACCTTCCAGTACCAACACGCCAAGAAAAGTATTAAGTAGTGAGTAATAATAATAATTACTTAAATAATTAAAAATGCGACTAGAGAAATAAAGAAATCCCTAAGTCATAATAAAATAAACATAAAGTATTTATCTTCTAATTAATGAATAAATAATAATAGGAAAAGTACGAACTATTTTCTTAGCGCGTAAATACGCACTAGTTGACTGAGCCTTCTCCCCTAAACCGTACGCGCATTCGGCCGTAGAACGTCGCAATGAGTAGACGTGAGTTTTGGTGTTGTACACATACACGTATGTGTAAGTTCTCTAGAAGTATATCCAGCGTGAAATCTTGTTATTGTGAATAATGTAGTGTCTAGAGTTTGTGAGAAAATATATAAATAAAATAGAAAAAGGTAGCCAACACATCTCTTAAAAACAAAATCAAATGTAAGTGTAACATAGTTAACTACTAGACTGTAGTACTGCAAAGTGAGAACTATAACTGTAATTAAAATAAAGAAAATGTGAACTACAAGAATCTGCACTAAGAAAAGTGAAATTACAACATTTAGAACTTCAAGTAAACAACCTATCTTCGAGAGCTTCAAGTAAACTAAAAATCAACCCGATGTAGATACACCAAGAACAACGTACTCAACCCGTAGAAGACGACTGGAGATGTCCCAACAACAACCTCAGGTGATATCAAACCACAACTTTTGTAAATTTCCCCTTAATAAGAAGTAACAAAGAACTTTAAAGAACTTTCGCAATGTAATGAACAAATTATCAGATTTGTATATTTTGTAATTTTGTAAGAAGTACTAGTAACCGTAATGTATATATTGATAAATTAATAATTTTGAGAAAATTGAGACCCGGATCCGTGGTATTAAAAGCAACAGTTATATGAATAAATTTTGATATAACAAGAATAATATAATTAAGATCTTTGAAGCAGTAAAAGCACTATTTACAAAAATAACTTTCTTTAAAATCAGTAATAATGTTTGATTAATATTTCAATAGCAATAAAGAGATGTTTTAGCTAATACCTAGTGAGTGAATAAGTTTATGCAAACCTTGTCAGTTTCCTATACCATACTTGTTTGTAATTTGTTAGTAAGAGTTTTACTAACAACGGCAGCTGGTTTAGTTTACTGGTAAATAATTAAACTAGTTCCCGACGTTTGTAATGTCGTACCAAGCTTTTACAGTACCAAAAATTGCGCCACTGCTGAATTTAAAATTGTGTAATTTACTGGGAAAAAAAAAAATATTGCTTACAGAGTGTCACGTACAGAAAATTGCAACATAATTATGTAATTGTTGTTGTGTAAGTTTATAAGTCGTTAACGATAAAAAGGACAAACATAAATTTATTCACTCATAAATAAACAAAAAAATAAATGAGTAAAATTTTAAATTATATAATAATAATATTAGTATCGCGACTTTTGGGGTATTACGCAAGTCATAGCTGGTAACTATTCAATTCCAAGCCAGTCGGTTCATGTTAAATACGTGTTGTGGAATGTAAACTCTCCCCTTTGTAAACACCCCATCTCATTCATAACCCCTCCTCCCCATAAGAAAACAAAACCACGTTAGACAAGCTCTTTCCTGTTTTTGTATTGTCCTGAATTACTACCCTATGCAACTAGACGACACCCCAAAACAGCTGACCCTTTGTGCTATTGTTAAAGCAATGAACTTTCCGTATATGAAATTTCTCTCTACTAAAATAGTATTATCGTTTTGTTTTGATTAATTATATATGTCAATACTGAGAATTTAATTCTTGTGAAATAAGTTATGTTGATTAATTAAGATAAGATTACATCCCAAAGCTTAATATGAAATAAGATATATGTGTATGTGTTTAAATGAATTAATGTTATCTATTTTTAAACATTGAGAAAACGAAGTAAAGTAAGTGACATAAGATTTGTCGTACGTAATACGTCGTGTGTTTGAAGTGGTTATTATAAAAAATGACTCAATTTAACCCCGATTTCTTGTTGAAAGACGAATTAACCTATGAAGCATTATGGCGTGGTCTCCCCTACTCTAATGTAACTGTCGAGGAACTTCGCAAGACGTTACGCGAAAATAAACCGGACAAACCTTCATTATTAAGTCGTTTGAGTGTTTTAGATTTCAATAGCGAAAAAGAAACGTGTTATCGTAAGTATACAGAACTAACTTCGTACGCACAAACCCTGCGTGATGAAAAATCCCCCGCAGTAATATTACGCACCACCCAAAGAATTGAGCATCTATACCGTCGTATCACCAATCTGTTGACCTGGCCCGGTGATAAAGATATCCCTCCTGATGTAAAAAAATTCGCCGAGGAAGCATTAAAACAATTACCTGAGATAATACGCGAATTACGTAGACGATCCGAATTGTTTAGATTAGACGAAATCGAAGAAGCAATGACGAAATTAAATATTTCACCTACCCAATCGCCGACTCAAGAACAACCAAACGGTACTGCAAAAATTCAGATTCTGCAGGAATCCAATATAGATCCATTCAAGGAACGGTTAAGTGGTAGTCAAGTAAATATTCAAGCAGTAAACGTTACGTCACTCCCTAATGAACTAGAAAATATGACCCATACCTACGAATTACCTTCTCATTCGCGGACTAATCGACCTGCGGAAAATCCTAGAATGATGAGCCAAATAAATTTAACTCCCGAGCTCTATGGAAAAATAACCCACCCTGTAGAAAGTATTTTGTCCAATATACAAATCACTGATGGGCTGAATATTACAAAGCTCCTTAATTTTATCAAACATATCTTAGAATTAAAGGAACTGCAACAACTAAGAGATAACCAGATTTTGCAAGTTATTTTACCTAAGTGTAGATCTCCATTAAAAGATAGAGTGTTAGAATCCCTAAGGTATAATCAATCGGTAGAAGAACTTCATACCACACTAATAAGACATTTCATTCCCACCGGTATCTACGAAGAATTGAAGCGAAACTTAGTACTTCGTGCACAAGGTACATACGAGAGACTAGCTCATTATATTTCTGAAGTAAGAGAATCTGCTTTATTGTTACAAGTTAAATGGAGCGAACAACAGTTAGTAGACAATATCATAGTAAGACTATCCCCCGAGGAGCGATCTCGACTAGCACTCGTGAAGCCACCTACAACTTTTACGGAACTAGAACTATGTTGTATACATTCGTCCGACGTCTGGTATTCTGACCAGAATAGAAGTGTTTCTATGTCCCAGAGTCAACAAAGAAATTCATTCCAAACTAGACCTATTGGAAATGATACCCGAAACTACCGCGATAAGCGATTCGTAAGTACACATAAAACCCAAAACTATCCCCATGTTTCATACTCTAAACCAAAATCCCGACAACCTACGAGCGAAGTAAGTGAGGAAAGAAGATGTTATAACTGTGGAAAGGCCGGACATATTAGCAAGTTATGTAAACAAAAGCGTTATATACAGAAAACCGACCAATCAAAAAACATGTGAAGCTGGAAGACCGAAAATCCTACGTCTTCCGAAGCATCAGAAGGAAAGGTAACAACAATACTAAGTGTCAAATAAAGATGAGTAAAAATAAACGCAGAGATCCTTATTTAACAAAATTTATCGAGAAGTGCAACTCTATTGGTGCATGTAAAACAAGTATATGCCAACTACCCTATGTACAGATAGACCTTGGAGCAACGAAAACCCTTGGTTTAATTGATTCAGGATCTACCCGTAGTATAATTAGTAAACAGTTAGCCACCTTATTAGCTAATCATAAACTGATTAAACGTAGCCAAATGGTGAACATAAAGTGTACCACCGCAAATAAACAAAACCTAAAGATATCTCACAGTATTACGGTGAAATTAAAAATTCAGAATTTTACTTGGTACATTCCCCTACTAGTAGCTGAAGAGTTAGGACAGAACTTAATATTAGGCGCGGATTTTATAAGAAAAACTGCTTTAATCCTTGATATATATGCAAAACAATATTTTTTCAGATTTGATCGTACTCAAAAATATCAGTTCGACTCCGAATTAAGTAACGACACTGTTAGTGAAACCGCAAATATTCATTCAGAGCCTAATGAATCGAGTCTAAGTCATTTAAAAGGAAATGAGAGACTAAGAATCCAAAAGTTAATAAAAGATTTTTCTGCTGTACTCACCCCCAAGTTAGGATTAACTCATTTAATTGAATATAAAATAAATCTTAGTGACAACAAAGTAATACGACTCCACCCATACAAACTATCTCCGCCCAAGATGGAAATCATGAGAAACCACATTAACAAACTCCTTGATCAGCACGTCATTGAACCATCAACGTCTCCATATTCATCGCCTGCATTCCTAGTACCAAAAGGAACTGACAAACATAGACTAGTCGTGGATTATAGACAACTAAATAAGAGTATAGAATTTGAATCGATACCACTGCCAGACATACACAGTGCGTTTCACTATTTTACAAAAGCGAAAATCTTCACCATAATGGATCTTAACCAAGCATTCCATCAAATTCCACTAGCTGAGGAATCAAAACATTTAACTGCTTTTGCTGTCCCATTTAATCTATATCAATTTACGAGAGTACCATTCGGTATATCACAAGGAAGTTCAGTATGCAGTCGACTGTTAGAAAAAATTTTCCATGATGTTAAATTTAAATTTGTATATCATTATCTCGACGATATAGTAGTATATAGTGAGTCAATGGATCAACATATTGAGCACTTGCGTGAAGTATTATCCCGGTTAAAGAAAGCCGGACTGACCGTAAACCCTAGTAAAGTTAATTTCGCAGTGAAACAATTCTCATTTTTAGGTCACATAGTATCAGCCGAAGGTAAGGTTACCATCGATCCCGAACGTACACGCGCAATCCGAGAATTTTTACCTCCCAGAGAAGTCAAAGGTATAGCTAGATTTTTAGGTATGATTAATTATTTTCATAAGTATATACCCCACTTAGCAGATATAGCAGCCCCATTGAATGCCTTAAGAAAGAAAGGAACGAAATTCGAGTGGACTACTCAACATCAAGAAGCGTTTGAAACACTTAAAGAAAGTATTATATCCCCACCTGTATTGCAGTTAGCGGATTTCAGTAAACCATTTATCGTACAGACCGATAGTTCAAGTGTAGCATTAGGAGCCGTAATATACCAGGAAATAAATAATACTAGACTCCCGATCAGTTATGCATCCCGGACACTGACCGAGCAAGAAAGGAAGTTCTCAGCCTATGAACTAGAATGTTTAGCCGTAGTGTTTGCTTTTGATAAATTCAAACCATTTTTGGAACACAAAGAATTTCTACTAGAAACCGATAATCAAGCTTTATCATGGTTATTAAATCACCCAAAGCAATTAGGTCGTATCGGACGATGGGTGTTAAGATTAAATTGCTACAAGTTCAAAGTGCAACATATTCGTGGAACTCAAAATGTAGTAGCCGATACTCTATCCCGCATGTTCCAACTACCCAATACAAGATCTGGAGAAGACAATATTGAAACCACTATCGTTAATACACTAATTACTAATTTTCCCCTTGCATTTAAGGATATAGCATATCACCAACAACAAGATCCGAAATTGTGTAAAATAATCGAACAAATAGAAAAAGGAAATAACTCTGACAAATATATCTTGAGTAAAAGAGTACTTTGTTTTAAGAAGGCAAACGGAAAATTACTAAGAATAATCGCCCCGGAAATAATCAAACCCATGTTAATGGAGTACTATCATTCATCTACAATTGGAGCTCATATGGGAATTAGGAAAACGATACATCGTATTCGCAAGGAATACCACTGGGAAAACATGAATAGTGAAATAAAAAAGTTCGTGAAAGAATGCGAAATTTGTGCGCTGAGCAAACCAGCAAGAACCAGTCAAGTCGGAAAACTAATCTCCGAAATACCTACCACTCCCTTCTCGAAAATATACATCGACTATTCTGGACCTTATCCCCGCTCTAAATCCGGAAATACTATGCTGTTAATTTGTGTAGACTCATTCACTAAATTCGTGTGGATGTATCCTATGCGTCGTGCATTAGCATCTACGACAATTAAAATTCTACAAGAACAACTATTTAAAAACTATGGCACTCCTTTAAGCTTAATATCTGACAATGGACCCCAGTTTAAATCGAAAGAATTTAATGACATGTGTTTTAAATTAGGTATAAATCATATTACCGTGACCGAGTACAGACCGCAAGGAAATATAGCAGAAAGATACTTGCGTAACTTAAAATCAGCACTAATATCTTATCATGCTAAAGACCAGACAACCTGGGATCAAAATATTTCGTGGATACAATTTGCATTCAATTCAGCGTATCACGAAGGTCATAAATCAACACCATTTGATTTACTGTACAAGTACAAACCCAACCATCCTTTAACCACAAAGTGGAAAATCAATGAGTTATTACCCCGCGACGTGAATGGGAATAACATACGAAAAATATGGAACGAAGCTCGTGCAAATCTGAGAGCTAATTTACAGAAATCAAGGAAGTATCATGAGAATAATAATAAGCTAATAAAGTATAAAATAGGTGATTTAGTCATGTATAAAACTCATCCTATGAGTAAAGCAGTTGATAGGATCACTTCGAAACTATCTTATCGATGGTGTGGCCCCTACCAAATTCATAAGTTCATCACCCCCGTTACTGTAGCTCTGTATGAACCCAATACAGAAAAAATTACGTTCGCAGAAGTCATTAGTCTCAAATAAAAAAATGTTTTTCGTGTCAAGATATAATGAAGATGAAGAGAAAGAAAGAAAGAAAAATAATCTTTAGCGCTGTAAACTAAAAGTAATTCTATTGTTCTTACAATACGGTATTATTATTAGTAAAATACTCATGAGTATAACTCCGTAAAACGAGTGAGCAATTCAAGAAAAAACCTGTAGTAGATATAACAATTAAAATAAGGTAGATTTACGTTTTGTGTATTTTATATAGTAGATGTAGTAGAATTTAGATGTGACATAAGTATAAGATAATCGATTGATGAATAGAAATAAGCTGAGAGACAGAAATTTCAGTATGAAATATAATTGTGTTTATTAGATTTTATATTATTCCACCCCCCCCCCCCGTTTTTCATAGTTAAGTGCAGGAGGATGTGACGATTTTAAATGTATCAAAAAATCGCACAGATTAAAATTTTTTAATTTTAATAAGTAAGAGTATCATACACCCTTACCTATACCCAGATTCCTGTATCAACTTGAAACCTTCCAGTACCAACACGCCAAGAAAAGTATTAAGTAGTGAGTAATAATAATAATTACTTAAATAATTAAAAATGCGACTAGAGAAATAAAGAAATCCCTAAGTCATAATAAAATAAACATAAAGTATTTATCTTCTAATTAATGAATAAATAATAATAGGAAAAGTACGAACTATTTTCTTAGCGCGTAAATACGCACTAGTTGACTGAGCCTTCTCCCCTAAACCGTACGCGCATTCGGCCGTAGAACGTCGCAATGAGTAGACGTGAGTTTTGGTGTTGTACACATATACGTATGTGTAAGTTCTCTAGAAGTATATCCAGCGTGAAATCTTGTTATTGTGAATAATGTAGTGTCTAGAGTTTGTGAGAAAATATATAAATAAAATAGAAAAAGGTAGCCAACACATCTCTTAAAAACAAAATCAAATGTAAGTGTAGCATAGTTAACTACTAGACTGTAGTACTGCAAAGTGAGAACTATAACTGTAATTAAAATAAAGAAAATGTGAACTACAAGAATCTGCACTAAGAAAAGGGAAATTACAACATTTAGAACTTCAAGTAAACAACCTATCTTCGAGAGCTTCAAGTAAACTAAAAATCAACCCGATGTAGATACACCAAGAACAACGTACTCAACCCGTAGAAGACGACTGGAGATGTCCCAACAACAACCTCAGGTGATATCAAACCACAACTTTTGTAAATTTCCCCTTAATAAGAAGTAACAAAGAACTTTAAAGAACTTTCGCAAAGTAATGAACAAATTATCAGATTTGTATATTTTGTAATTTTGTAAGAAGTAATAGTAACCGTAATGTATATATTGATAAATTAATAATTTTGAGAAAATTGAGACCCGGATCCGTGGTATTAAAAGCAACAGTTATATAAATAAATTTTGATATAACAAGAATAATATAATTAAGATCTTTGAAGCAGTAAAAGCACTATTTACAAAAATAACTTTCTTTAAAATCAGTAATAATGTTTGATTAATATTTCAATAGCAATAAAGAGATGTTTTAGCTAATACCTAGTGAGTGAATAAGTTTATGCAAACCTTGTCAGTTTCCTATACCATACTTGTTTGTAATTTGTTAGTAAGAGTTTTACTAACAACGGCAGCTGGTTTAGTTTACTGGTAAATAATTAAACTAGTTCCCGATTTTTGTGTTGTCTTGCCAAGGGGCGGCACAAAATTGCGTTTTTTTTTTTTGTTTTTTTGTTTTTTTTTTTTTAACATCTGACTGTACAGTGTAGTAAGTTGCTACTTTCACACATAGAGACACGTCTGAGTTTACAGTGGAATATGTTGCGTCTTCTGGATGTGTCTTAACATCTGACTGTACAGTGTGGTACGTTGCTACTTCCAGACATAGAGACACGTCTGAGTTTACAGTGGAATATGTTGCGTCTTCTGGATGTGTCTTAACATCTGACTGTACAGTGTAGTACGTTGCTACTTCCAGACATTGAGACACGTCTGAGTTTACAGTGGAATATGTTGCGTCTTCTGGATGTGTCTTAACATCTGACTGTACAGTGTAGTACGTTGCTACTTCCAGACATAGAGACACGTCTGCGTTTACAGTGGAATATGTTGCGTCTTCTGGATGTGTCTTAACATCTGACTGTACAGTGTGGTACGTTGCTACTTCCAGACATAGAGACACGTCTGCGTTTACAGTGGAATATGTTGCGTCTTCTGGATGTGTCTTAACATCTGACTGTACAGTGTGGTACGTTGCTACTTCCAGACATAGAGACACGTCTGAGTTTACAGTGGAATATGTTGCGTCTTCTGGATGTGTCTTAACATCTGACTGTACAGTGTGGTACGTTGCTACTTCCAGACATAGAGACACGTCTGAGTTTAGAATGGACTATGTTGCGTCTTCTGGATGTGTCTTAACATCTGACTGTACAGTGTGGTACGTTGCTACTTCCAGACATAGAGACACGTCTGAGTTTACAGTGGAATATGTTGCGTCTTCTGGATGTGTCTTAACATCTGACTGTACAGTGTGGTACGTTGCTACTTCCAGACATAGAGACACGTCTGAGTTTACAGTGGAATATGTTGCGTCTTCTGGATGTGTCTTAACATCTGACTGTACAGTGTGGTACGTTGCTACTTCCAGACATAGAGACACGTCTGAGTTTACAGTGGAATATGTTGCGTCTTCTGGATGTGTCTTAACATATGACTGTACAGTGTGGTACGTTGCTACTTCCTGACATAGAGACATGTCTGAGTTTACAGTGGAATATGTTGCGTCTTCTGGATGTGTCTTAACATCTGACTGTACAGTGTGGTACGTTGCTACTTCCAGACATAGAGACACGTCTGAGTTTACAGTGGAATATGTTGCGTCTTCTGGATGTGTCTTAACATCTGACTGTACAGTGTGGTACGTTGCTACTTCCAGACATAGAGACACGTCTGCGTTTACAGTGGAATATGTTGCGTCTTCTGGATGTGTCTTAACATCTGACTGTACAGTGTAGTACGTTGCTACTTCCAGACATAGAGACACGTCTGAGTTTAGAGTGGAATATGTTGCGTCTTCTGGATGTGTCTTAACATCTGACTGTACAGTGTTGTACGTTGCTACTTACAGACATAGAGACACGTCTGAGTTTACAGTGGATTATGTTGCGTCTTCTGGATGTGTCTTAACATCTGACTGTACAGTGTAATACGTTGCTACTTCCAGACATAGAGACACGTCTGAGTTTACAGTGGAATATGTTGCGTCTTCTGGATGTGTCTTAACATCTGACTGTACAGTGTGGTACGTTGCTACTTCCAGACATAGAGACACGTCTGAGTTTACAGTGGAATATGTTGCGTCTTCTGGATGTGTCTTAACATCTGACTGTACAGTGTGGTGCGTTGCTACTTCCAGACATAGAGACACGTCTGAGTTTACAGTGGAATATGTTGCGTCTTCTGGATGTGTCTTAACATCTGACTGTACAGTGTGGTACGTTGCTACTTCCAGACATAGAGACACGTCTGGGTTTACAGTGGAATATGTTGCGTCTTCTGGATGTGTCTTAACATCTGACTGTACAGTGTGGTACGTTGCTACTTCCAGACATAGAGACACGTCTGCGTTTACAGTGGAATATGTTGCGTCTTCTGGATGTGTCTTAACATCTGACTGTACAGTGTGGTACGTTGCTACTTCCAGACATAGAGACACGTCTGAGTTTAAAGTGGAATATGTTGCGTCTTCTGGATGTGTCTTAACATCTGACTGTACAGTGTGGTACGTTGCTACTTCCAGACATAGAGACACGTCTGAGTTTCGAGTGGACTATGTTGCGTCTTCTGGATGTGTCTTAACATCTGACTGTACAGTGTGGTACGTTGCTACTTCCAGACATAGAGACACGTCTGAGTTTACAGTGGAATATGTTGCGTCTTCTGGATGTGTCTTAACATCTGACTGTACAGTGTGGTACGTTGCTACTTCCAGACATAGAGACACGTCTGAGTTTACAGTGGAATATGTTGCGTCTTCTGGATGTGTCTTAACATCTGACTGTACAGTGTGGTACGTTGCTACTTCCAGACATAGAGACACGTCTGCTTTTACAGTGGAATATGTTGCGTCTTCTGGATGTGTCTTAACATCTGACTGTACAGTGTAGTACGTTGCTACTTCCAGACATAGAGACACGTCTGAGTTTAGAGTGGAATATGTTGCGTCTTCTGGATGTGTCTTAACATCTGACTGTACAGTGTAGTACGTTGCTACTTCCAGACATAGAGACACGTCTGAGTTTACAGTGGAATATGTTGCGTCTTCTGGATGTGTCTTAACATCTGACTGTACAGTGTAATACGTTGCTACTGCCAGACATAGAGACACGTCTGAGTTTACAGTGGAATATGTTGCGTCTTCTGGATGTGTCCTAACATCTGACTGTACAGTGTGGTAAGTTGCTACTTCCAGACATAGAGACACGTCTGAGTTTACAGTGGAATATGTTGCGTATTCTGGATGTGTCTTAACATCTGACTGTACAGTGTGGTACGTTGCTACTTCCAGACATAGAGACACGTCTGAGTTTACAGTGGAATATGTTGCGTCTTCTGGATGTATCTTAACATCTGACTGTACAGTGTGGTACGTTGCTACTTCCAGACATAGAGACACGTCTGAGTTTACAGTGGAATATGTTGCGTCTTCTGGATGTGTCTTAACATCTGACTGTACAGTGTAGTACGTTGCTACTTCCAGACATAGAGACACGTCTGAGTTTACAGTGGAATATGTTGCGTCTTCTGGATGTGTCTTAACATCTGACTGTACAGTGTATTACGTTGCTACTTCCAGACATAGAGACACGTCTGAGTTTACAGTGGAATATGTTGCGTCTTCTGGATGTGTCTTAACATCTGACTGTACAGTGTAGTACGTTGCTACTTCCACACATAGAGACACGTCTGAGTTTACAGTGGAATATGTTGCGTCTTCTGGATGTGTCTTAACATCTGACTGTACAGTGTAGTACGTTGCTACTTCCAGACATAGAGACACGTCTGAGTTTACAGTGGAATATGTTGCGTCTTCTGGATGTGTCTTAACATCTGACTGTACAGTGTAGTACGTTGCTACTCCCAGACATAGAGACACGTCTGAGTTTACAGAGGAATATGTTCCGTCTTCTGGATGTGTCTTAACATCTGACTGTACAGTGTAGTACGTTGCTACTCCCAGACATAGAGACACGTCTGAGTTTACAGTGGAATATGTTGCGTCTTCTGGATGTGTCTTAACATCTGACTGTACAGTGTGGTACGTTGCTACTTCCAGACATAGAGACACGTCTGAGTTTACAGTGGAATATGTTGCGTCTTCTGGATGTGTCTTAACATCTGACTGTACAGTGCAGTATATTGCGAACTACAGATGTGGAGACAACTGAGGGTACAGTGCAGTACAGTACTACTTTCAGATGTACAGACACGTCTTAGTTTACAGTGCACTATGTTGCTACTTCCATATATATAGACATGTTGTCTGAGTGTACAGTAAAATATGTTGCTGCTTCCGGATGTGTAGACATAACTGAGTGTATAGTGGGATAGTCACGTCTGAGTTTACATTGCAATATGGTGGTACTTCCAGATGTATAGACACGTCTAAGTATACTGTGCAATATGTTGCTTCTTCTGGATGTATAGACATACGTAATATGATTTTTGTCAAACCCTTTTACTACTGCGACTGTATTCATTAGAAACAACCTGGGGAAACTGCCACATCCCTTCTTTTCCAAAGCCTTGTCATCCAAAGTTGTTTTTCAGAGCCTGCAATTTATTTGGTCATATAGTAAATTGCATATTTGGTCATTTCTGCGAAGCCACGTATCTGGTGCTTGGTTGTGTGACGATTTAAAAAAATATTTAAATCGCACAAATAAAAAATTTTTGCTTTCTAACAAGTAAGAGTATTATCCATCCCTTACCTATACCTAGATTCCTGCATCAACTTGAAATTATCCGTACCAACACGCAAAGAACGGTGTTAGTAAAATAATAATAATAATTACGTTAATTATTTAAAATACGACTATATAAATAAGGAAATTTCTAAATCGTAACAAAGTTAACATAAAGTATAATTAACAATTTAATTAATGAATAATTAATACTAAATAAAATAACGAACTATTTTCTCAGTGCGTAAATACGCGCCAGCTTACTGACCCCTCGCCGCTAAACTATGCACACAGTCGCTAGTGGAACTTCGACATGTAAAGATGTCAGTTTTGTGTTGTCCACATACACGTAGGTGTATGCCGTTAAAAAACAGTATATCCAGTTTGTGATGATATTATTTTAAAAGAAATGTAGCGTGGAAAAATATATAACAAAAATATATAATGTAATGTGTGAAGAGTTATATAAAAAAAAAGAAAGGAAAACTTAGCCGACACATCTCTTAAAAAATAAAACTGTAAGTGGTAAAATATGTTACTTACCAGACTTTAGTACTGCAAAATATGAACTGTAATTAAGGTGTAAAATGTGGAACTACTTTTATGGTGAAGCGTAAACGACGCGAAGTTACTTTATCTGCCCCAATAAACAAAACCCCACTTGCAATGGAGCGCTCACGCCGTAAGCTGCGCACAGCGTTGGATCGCGACGCAGCGATAAATATGTTGAAAGTTCGTAAAAGAATATCTAAATAACTAAATTGTGCGCCGATGACATCTCTACCAAATCTTAAATAAGAAAATTGTGTAATTAATACAGTACTAGGACCATAAGGTGAAATTCAACTAATAAATAATCATGTAAAGTGAATACCAGTGAAACAAACTTTTGCATTAATTATTCTAACAACGAAATATTACTACCAGTCATCTAAGAGGAGAATACCACACCCAGAATGATCTAACACACGTCAGGAACTTCACCGTCACCGGATACTAAGGTAACGACAGACCTTCAGGAAACACACCGAGGACCGAAGAGCCAAATCTGCACCAACTACAGGAAACCACAGGTGACATGGAGGCTTGTCTTCCATGGTTATGAGATACTAAAATTATAACCAACAAAAGACAATTTAACTAACACTTTAAGACTTTTAAAAACAGACATTATATGTAAGATGTAGTCTGTAATCTAATAAAACTATTTGTAGTAAAAGAGTAAAAGTTTAAACTGTAAAGCATTATTGTTTTAAAAGATAAATAAAGTCCATTCTTCAAATGGCACAATTTCAAGATTGTATATGGGGAGGTGACCATTATTAACATACTATATTCAATCCCGGATCCGTGGAAAAAATTAAACCGATGTACATCTTTATTTTGAGGGCCCTTCTGAAAGAATAAAATATATAATCATCTTTTAAACTGTAAGCTGTTGAACCATATATGTTGAGAACTTTAAGTAGAGCAACTAATGTTATTATGAAATAAAGAGATGTCATCTTTAGTACAGACTAAATTGAGTGCATAAATCAGCAGTCTCCCCTCCCCAGTTTCCTTTTATATTAATTGTTTTGGTGATTTGATTAATTTTCAGCTCGCTACAACGAAGGCAGCCTGTATAATTGGCCAGAGTCAATTAATACGGGTTCCCAGTGTTAATAGCGTATGTGACTCTCTATAGTTGTAAAAGGTGGACAGAGGTTTAAAAAATGAAACGTCAAGGGGTTGAAGTTTATGGGTTGTATGCACAGGAAGGCAGAACATCACCACATCATTATCTCTGGCTGAAGTAATTGCATTCAGATTTTTTGTATGGGTGGAGTGACCATCAAGTATCAACAATACTTTACGGTCATTACTTGGCCTCACAGTGTCTATGAAATGCTGCAACCATTTTACAAATATTTCGCTTGTTATCCACCCACTATCGAATTTTTCAAAAACTGTACCAGGTGGTACCCCAACTTTCAAGTCATCAGAAACAACATTAAATCAACATTGGAGGCACATACAACCCAGAAGCGCTAAAACAACAAACGCACGTAGTGTTCGTTCCCCGTTCCCCACTGGTTACGGCACCGACCTGATGCTTTCCCTTCCTAGCAATTATTTTCTGAGGTTTTTGAACAGTTGAAAGACCAGTTTCGTCTTATGTTAAAAATTGGGAAGCCCTAAAATCATTTTTTTCAATTACATTTTTAAGTTGACCAAAAAATACCGTGACAACATCTTTATTGAACCCAAAGGCTCTTGCTGCTGATGTTGGCTCTGGTCGCCGTAAAGACAGTTCTGGATAGCAGGCCATGAACCCATAATACCATTTTTTTCCAGCTTTTCCATTTTTAAATCTATGCTGCAAACTGTTGGCCTCAGCTATTTGAAAAGCTAATATTTGCAAATTAGCCCGAGTACATCCAAGAAGGTTGGATTCCATAAACAAAATGTGTTCAACTAATTCTTTTTCTATTTATGAAGGAAGGTCTACTGGTCGTCCAAAGGTTTTTAAATTTCCGCATGCAATTTTGTTCTTACCCTCCAATCTTCGTTTCAGCGTTGGTTTTGGAACACCGTACCTCCTACATATTTCGTGTATTCCAGCGTCGGAGGTCAGAAACAGGTAGGAAGTGCTACCAGCCTGGAGAGAGGTAAAAATATCACACTTTGTTTTGCTATGAGTGCTACTGGTGTCTTCATTCCACCCATGTTTATATTTCCTGGTGTACGGGCATCAGCAAGGATAAAACGTGGGGGACCAGCCGGAAGCATCTATAAAATGTCAGAATCAGGATGGATGAATGAACATATGTTCTTAGAATGGCTTAAACACTTTGTGGCCAATACTTATTCATCCAAAGAACATCCAACACTTCTTTTAATGGACAATCATTCAAACCACACTTCCCTTTCCAGTTATAACTTCTGTAGAGAAAATGGAATCGTTGTTTCTTTTCCACCACACACCAGCCACCGATTACAGCCCCTCGACCTTAGGTTTTTCGGACCTCTTAAGAACGCTTATAATAGAGAATGTGCACTGTTCTTAAAAAACAATGGTTTCCAAAGAATTACTAAGGAAGATGTCCCTAGTTTGTTGAAGATAGCTTATGAAAAAGTAGCTGGAGTGAGCAAAGCTGTATCTGGTTTTCAAAAAGCAGGAATCTATCCTTTTAACGATAGCATATATGACGAAGACTTATGCCTATGCCTAACACCCGATGCTGAAGAGGCGGCAATGGGAATCATGGAAACGGAGACCAGTGATGGCGGCACATCTTCGGCAAACACTGAGAACAAGTTACTTTCTGATAGGCCTACAGAGAATAATGCGACGGTTAGTGTATCTAATGAATGTTTAATTTCCATTTCAGAAATTTCCCGTTCCAAAGCCATCAACATCCAAAGGGAGAAAATCGACACACGCTAAACATCACTCAGAAATTCTAACTGCCACGCCCAGAAAAAAGATTTTAGAAGAATTAGAAGTAAGAAAGAAGAAGAAATTACAAAAAAAAAGAATCTGCTAAGCAAAATAAGGAAAAGGCTCCAAATTTTGTACCGGCTCCTAAATTGTAGCGTTGCGATATTTCGACAACGGTGTGTTATTTGACGCGGCCAAGTGGCTAGAATGCGTACTACAGTGTCCTTGCTCACCTTCCGTATCCGCGTCAGTCAACGAGGTTTTGTTCGTCTGCAGTGAATGTTTTTATGTTTTGACTACTCGACATATAATTTTCGTCAAGGGAACTTAAGATTCTACAGAACAAAAGGTATGTGTAATTACTTATTAATATATAGTCAGAGATTCTATACTTAATTGCCAGTAACACACCATGTTTGTTTTAAGAAATAGTCACTTCACTATTGAAAGAAAATACGTGGCGTCCAGGATGGCTACGTCTCCTAAATTGTACCACTGACATTCTCCTAAATTGTACCACTAACATTCTCCTAAATAGTACTGGTCCAATTTAAGATCATGATACTAAATATATTTTTTCAGCAAAATAAATACTTAAAACTGCTGTAGATATTTTAGTTTACAGTAATTCATCTATAAGTAAACCTACTATTTTTTATTTCCCTAGAAAATACAGAAGTAATCATTAGACTCTAAAATCTAATACTGTCACCTTACTGTAAATATTTTCTTAAAGTGGATTAATATACAACGGTGTTTAAAGTCAAGTCATTTTGTTTTCAACTAAATTTTTTGATTTTTTTTTTGTAGTAAATCTTTTGTTTTTAATGAGCATATGAAGGACATAACATTTTCCTGTCACTTTATCGTCCTTAAATATCGCCTTTTGTATAAAGGTCTAAACATACTCTCTAAATCTTTTTTTTTTTTTAATTATTTAAATTCTAATCATAGCTGTATCTTTTGGTTCAATGTCATATTTGCGTTGGAGTTCTTCATAGATCGCAATCGGGTATTTCTGAGTTTTCAGCCTTTCTGCCGCTGTTTTATAATTATTCCACCGTTGTTGGTAGGCTCTTTTACATCTCTCCCCGGATATGAGGCACAGCTTTTCCCGTCTTACTTGGATAGGTTCGACTTGGAGTTGTGACTCCATGGCAAGTATAGGAGTTGATTTCGACGCACCAGTTATCGTTCTAAGGGCCGCATTTTGGACCAAGTGCAGTTTCTGGCATGCTGCATTGGAGGCAGTAATAGTTGCTTCTGCGTCATATTCCAATAGCGGCCAAATGTAGCTCTTATACGCAGTTGTCAGAACATCTTGATTTGCTCCCCATGTAGTCGCTATAGTTGTTTAAGTAGCCGGCAGCGCCTAGACGCACTGTTCGCGTACTGTTTTATATGGTGCTTCCACGTCATTCTGGTGTCTATATTAACACCCAGGTATTTAGATATGTTCACTTCTTCGAGTTCCGATCCACAGTAGCGCAGATTGACCATAGGCAATCCTTACCTGCTAGTTTTGTTGCTTTATTAAAGTTATGTTTTATGTTATTTCTTTCTGCGTATTCATATGCCATCCGTCTAATCTCAGTTAAGGTAACATCATAAAACAGTTTGTGAAGATACAAACTTTTATATAAATTTAAAATAAAAATAATGGTACTGCCAGAACCTTACCTTGCGACCTTTCTCTCGCTGACTTACCTTTTACAAACACCAACAGAAGTTCAGGGCCGCCACCAATATCTTTGAAGGACAGATATGGAGACCTTTATACTTTACCTTAATCAAAATACTGGACAATTTTGCAATCTGACTTCCCACAATTCAGAAAATTCCCCGGAAACGTTTAGACGAGTTTTTCAGTACAGAACACTAGGAAATGGTAACGGCGAAATAACTACCGTCAAATGGGGATACTTGAGACAAGTTTAATTTTCTTTGATGCCATTTACTCCCTTTTTGAATAAATGTGATTGTTACACCTCAAGACCTCCAGTCTGTGCTTACAGTTTCTATATATATTAACATTTTCTCTACATTTTTATTTTTATCCCCTCCACAAACTAATATACTGTGTCTCAAGTTACCCAGTGGGTTGGGGGTAAAATGAGACATGAACTAAAACACCATATATAGCAATGATTTTTGACTGGATGTCTCAAGTAAGGCATTGCCTGGTTTACTTGAGACCTAAACAAGTTACCATATTACCAAGTGGTACCTAATATTTAGTGAATACAAAAAATAACACTGAAAAAATCACTTTATTATTCAAACACAAAAAATTAACAGGACATTTTCAAAAATTGTGAAGCCCTTGAATGACTTTATTGAGTGTAACTTTACATATTATAACCTACTTTCACTTACTTTTCAGAACACATAAAATTGATGAAATACTGTATTAAAAAAAAAATGACGGCCTCGAATAATTTTGTAAGGTGTAACTTTACGAACAATAACTTCTATGTCTACTTCATTTTCATCGTCAATGTCTGGGAAAATGAAAACACTCATTTTTTGAGGACCTCCTAAGGAACTTGACCTTAACTTTGGTTTGATTTTCATCTTTGTCCAATACTTGGGCAATGAAGTGTTTCGCAGACTCTTTTCTAGTGCCAACATCATACATAAGCCGAACTAACACAAAAGTATCTTTAGTGAATTCTGCTGCCATGGCCACAGAATGTTGTCCAGTTGGTGTAGACTCTTCTTGTTTTCCTTCTTGAGCCAGATCTAGCAACTCCTCATCGCTGGTGAAATGTACATCAAGATCCGAGTCCGAATCATGCAATGAGTAGGAACTGTTTTCTGATTCGGAACTCCATACGTGTTTACGTCCTCTGTTCTTGAAGACACATATTCTTGAAAACGGATTAATTGCTTGGGATCTTTCACCTGTTGTTTTCTTCTGCACAGTGGAGTTCCTACTTGAATGAGATGTCGTTTCTGGCAGTGAAAGGACGTCAAGTCTGTCGGAATCTTCAGAATCCTGTTCCCTTGAGTTTTTCTTTACCAAAACTTTTCTTGAACCCTTTGAGTTTCTTTGAGTTGTGGGATTCTTGGGGGAATCTGTTTCAAGCATTCCACCAACAATTCCCTTCCCAGGTGGAAGATTTAGCCTCTTCTTTCTTACTCTTAAGGGTTGGGTTTCTTTGCATCTTAATTCAGTTAGAAACTCCTGAAAACTTGCAGTCCATTCCCCTTTATTGGCTGTTTCTTCTCCTTTAGATGTGGTCAGGATGGTTGTGTTCAATGGCAGCCTTTTCAGAACTTGGTTCCTGTCCAGTGGACACACCCCTTAGCCCCTAAATCCTGCTTGAATGTTTTTTTGAGTTGTTGATTCTAGTTCTTGCAGACAAGACTACAACAGACGTGGGAAAGTGTCTTTTGGAATGGTCCCTCTATTTTTGTTTTTCCATCCTTCTAAAACCTCTGCCCACTTCAACTTGAGTGGCTTAAAAAATGCCACATCCAGAGGCTGTGTCAGTCCTGTGCTGTTTGGAGGTAAAAGGACAAACCGAAAGTTCATTTTCTCACATTGTCTTATCACGAAGGGGGAAACATGACTAGCTAGGTTATCCCCTAGCAGAATTTTGGGGTTTTCATTGGGAGATCTCCGGAAATATGGCATGATTATTTTTTCAAACCAGTCATCAAAAACTTGCATATTGAACCAGCCACTTGGTGAAGTAGTATAACCACAGCCCTGTGGTCCACCCATTGTCCAGGTGTCATATGGGGGACATTTGGCCTTGTATACCACATACGGCGGCAGTAGAACCCCATTGGCTGCGACAGAAAACATAACGGATACGCTGGACTTGGAGGAATCCATGATTCGCTCTGGGTGACGACAGTTACGTTTCACAAGGACTTTTTTTTCGCTGTGGGTCATCAGTGATATTAGTTTCATCGTAATTTACGATCAAACTAGGGTCAACATCCTTTAAAGTCTTCTGAAGTTCATCAAAGTATTTGTTTAAAATGTCATTGTCAACATTAGCTCTGGATCTTTTTATATTTTGGCACAACCTCTGGGTCAAATCCCCTTGGTTTCTGTTCAGAAATGACTCAACCCAATCTGGACCAGGCATATTGTTTTGAAAACGAAGCTCTGTGCATCCTTTACGGTCTAAGAAGCCCTTGACTACAAGACGAACATCTAGTTTAGTTAGGGGGAAACCCCATTCCCCTGCAAGCTTGAAACACTCAACAATAGATTTTTCGTCTTCATCGTTGAAAACCGCTGGTCTTCCATATTTACCTGTGTGTTTACCTTTTAATCGGCGGTGAAGAGAATCTTACTGACACCATACTTCTCAGCTGCTTTCCTGATAGCTAGACCTTCTTCTTGTACACCCTTAAGCGCCTTTTCCATCTGATCATCTGTGAAGTTCCGATATTGTCTGGATCCAACTTTTCTGATATAATTTGTGGCATGATACCTGAAAGAAACAAAACCAGGATAAGAGAGGTGGTTATAGGGGTATGGTATTAATTATAAAAAAAGTGAACTTTTTTTGTTAATACCGGTACTGAATTTGTTGTTCATTAACCCACATCAGTACTTTATTTAATTAATATGCATTTCAACATTTTACAAAACAAAACATTGTGTTTGTTTGTTTGTCATTGAAAAACAATGAAAGAGGCCAGTATTTAATAAAAAAATCATTTTTGGGGGAACTTGAGACGTCTCAACTTACCCCAACTCTTTTGTCTCAAGTTACCCCAAAAATTACCACTCTAGGGAAATTTTGCTTTTTGTTAAAAATGAGTGGTGGCACTGCTGGAATTATTGGAGGGAAAGTAAGCTAAGGAAGTGAGGTTAACCAACACTGTCTTTGTTTCTGCCTAAAATAAAACAGTTAAGTTGCACCTTGGCAGTTAGTTGATGAAAAAGTTATTTAAAAAAAGCGTTAATTTTCTTGATAATTTGTAATATTCTTACCTGAAGTTTAAATGACCTGCTGATAATTCCAAACAAAGCTGATAGGATGTTAACAGTAACCACACACTGAAAATCCAAAACCTCAAACAGTGTGACCACTACAAAAATTAAAGATATTGTATTTTGTCTGAAGTTGCCCCATAGTCTCAAGTATCCCCATTTGACGGTACGCTAACACATGGTTATGCAATTAACACAAAATATTTTTTATTTTTTCTCAAATTTACTCTTTCTCTTTCTTTTTATGTTACTTCCACTAATCTCTATTATTTAAAGTTTTCTTATACTAATTTCTATTTACAGACCAGTACTCTCTTTTACTTTTTATTTCTCCCCTTTTCCATCACACACACTCTCACTCTCTTTTCCCCCCATTTTATTAACTGAGCTCTTTAGTAATTCAAATGTTTTACCTTACATAAACTTTTGGCCAAAAAGAAATATTGTACTTAAATGAATTCAGTATCCGTGACCGTTACGCCACATGTCGGTTTACACTTTCCCGCAAAACTATCACAAACTCATTTAAAAAGTGTTACTTCTGTTGAACCCCACTGTTTTCTGTTTCATTACATCACAACACACTCTTTGGTAGACCTACTTTTACATTTTCGGTCTACCAAAGTTTTTCCGAGGCTCCGTGAAATTACGTTTGTACTGTTTAAGTAGTGGTGTCAACTGGCCGGCGACTACTGTCGACTGTGTGTGTGCGCTTGGTTGCCTACCCGCCAAGCGTAAGGCGTTGCCGTCAACTCGTACTGTGATTGGTTTAAAAGTAACGGGCGGGAATAATTCGCCTCACCTCCGCTATGAATTTTTGGTCGGAGACTACATACTTTCCCATGCCCTTTTGTCCTCTGAGCATATGTCGCAAAAAGCGGCACACACGCGCCGTACACATTCCCAGACGCTAACAGCTTTGGTGCCTCGTACGGCTTGGCACGAAGTGGACTACAGGTGTTCAAAAAGTCAAGCGTTCGTGATCAAGACTGTTGCCTAGCATGGTTGGTTACAAATTTTTACAATTATTAGGAAGTTAAATAAACCTCTTGGTTTGTCCCGTTACAAGTTTAGCAAGTAGTATTAGATGAGCGCTGATTTCAGATTCCTGTGTTTTATTAAACACTGCTTTCCTTCCCATATTTGGCCCTCCAGTTAAACCTACCTTAAGTCTCTTTCTTAACGTTGCTTCATGTATACCGTACTTGCGCCCAACTGCTAGGATTTTTCCCCCATTTCTTACAGAATCAATCGCTGCCTTCAGCTGATCCTCGATCCAAGCAGTCTTGGTAGTGATCCGAATAGGATTCCGTGGCATCTACAACAAAGACACAAATAATAGAGATGAGAAAAGGAGATATAAGCCTAATTCTTACCAAATAGTACAAGGGTCCAATTTATAATTGAAAACAGTTATCTGGTTCAAAAGTGTGCAGTCATACTCAACTAAGATTTTCAAAAATCCGTTAAACTTGCCTCACAAACACGTAGGCACACGCACGCACTGACAGTAGCAGAAATAATAACTCATAAATTTTGGTTTTAAATTTTACTACAATTTATTAAAATATTTCAAAATACGTGAACACATAGGCCTACTGCAAGAAAAAAAATTTTCGTTTAAGGAAATTTACGGATATGTACTGTTATAATTTACATAAGAACGACAAAAATTATGTACTGTTATATATTACATAAGAAAAACAAAAATTATGTATTTCCATCACCCATTGATTCGAAATCCAAATTTGTAATTTGAAAAACAACAGAATAACGCAGGCGAGGTATTGGGACGCAAGCATGCGTACGATTACCCCAACTGACGCCATCTTAGTATCTCTTTTCTGTTAGCTTGTACTATCCAGAAAACTACTTACTAACAGTTTGAAGTAACAACTAATGAATTGTACTTTAGCATTATAACATTTAACGTCTGCAAAAAGTGAATTCTGATTTGCTTACCTTAAGTTAAACAGGCGTAGTAAATTAGAAGAAATCACTATATAAACGTCCGACTGTAATAGCGTTGTACACATCAACTCAACAGCGTCACTATTCAACTGGAACTGACTTTCTACAGACTTGCGTCTGTACACACGGGCAACTTCGTACTGCAATGTAATAGAATAATAAGGTAGGCCCACCTTGGGTCTATAGTAGAGTAACCTTGGGTAGGCCACTCCGGCCAATTACGCTCCCATTGGTTGCTTCGCTCTGACGGCACCGGGTGGAAGAAATACGCGCGAGTCTTGATTTACCATGTAATCTTACCTGAGACAATGTCCTACTTAGCATCTCTCTGCTGTTTACACGAAATATTAACAATAATTGTAACGAGCTATTCATATAGAAAAAGGATTAAACAACAAGATTAAATGGTTTGTGGCAAAAAATAATGGTAAAATCTATTTCTACATTTAATAGAAAAGTAAGCAAGTCTGTCCACATATAACATTGACAAAATGGCACAAGATGTAAAATTAAGTCGGAAAGGAGGCGATATTATATATATATATATATATATATATATATATATATATATATATATATATACACACACACACACACACACACGTGTGTGTGTGTGTGTGTGTGTGTGTGTGTGTGTGTGTGTGTGTAATATGCCTGCATGCGCGCGTACGTGCACACGCGTGCGCGCATGAGTGCGTGTATAAACATTTCTATGTAGTTGTTTTGATTGTTCATCTTTTTTTTTCTCTTTTTTCACAGTACTAAATAATATAGAATATAGAACTTTCACTTGTGAAATTCCACAAGTGAAAGTTCTATATTCTATATTATTTCTATGTAGTATAATATATTTGAAACAAGCTTATCTACATTTTCACTGTTATAACGTTAAAAACTGAAGCTAGTACGTTTAGTTGTAAACATAAATACTTTTGTAAACGAAATGAAAATGGTTATTTAGTTGATACATACCTACATAGGTGACTTAAGACGAAGCTTATTTTTGAAGACGAAGCTACCCAGAGCCGACTCTTTGTTGCTGCATACTTTTCAAGTGACTTGAGTTTGAGCTGTTTGTTCAGATGGCGGATTCTGACGAATGTTCTTGTCCTGACGTAGAGACAAATGACTTTCTCATCCACTTCTAGAAATTTAGATTTGAGTAAGGTGGCCAAATAAGAGATAACTTTCACTTGTTTTGATACTGTAAGTCTGTGGAAAGAACTAAAACATATCTCAAACTGAATCAGTTTTTGTAACCACTCGTCTGACGGATGGGTAAGCCCCCTCTTTGATATAATCGATATCCAGTCATGACTATGTTCCCCGGAAAGACACAATGTTTCGCCTCTCACACCTAGACTTTCATCAATGAAGCGGCACTTGAATGCGATGTACCCGGCCAGATATTTTAAGGCATCTTAAGGAACATCGTTGTCACTTGCAGACTGGGCGAAGTACTCTGTTTTTAACAATTCTGCTTCGTCGGTGTCATTATTCGGAGAACTTGGTATTAATATATGTTCAACTATGTCTATGCATAGTTCATTGGTAACAAACTGGATGAAACCCTCGTCAGAGGCATTTGATTCCATAACTTCGGTAGAATGAATGCTACCATCCTCAGCCTCAGCCACAGACGCACTTCCAGATAACGGTATATCGTCCGTGCTACCCGTTAAAAGCAAGAGCCGAATTCTGTTGCGCACTTCAAAAGGAGTGGGATTATTATAAAAGACGCCTAATCCCCGAATTCGTGAAAAAAATTTTCTAGGCAATCTTGATTGAATCTAGCGGTCAAAATGTACGTCACCCCATGAATCATTGTCATTTGTTCATAAAGGCCGAACAATGAATTTAAAGATATAACGAAATCTTTCTGAAAAGGTAGTAAATTTTTTTACTTGCTACTCGCATGTTAGTTATTACTTCCAAAACCTTTTTAAAGTATTTTCTTGGCTCCTTAAATTCATGCCGTACCCACTTCTGAGGGGCGTTTTCTGGTCTTTTGGAAGTCTCGAGTTTAAAACATCAAATGCATCGTTTACCAGTTCGATGAAGCTGCTTTCGCGCTCTTTATTTGCAACATATTTCAGCGCCTTTGCTGTACGATTAGAAAACAACTGTGCAGCAAATCTTACATTTTGAAGAGATCGACCAGTTACGTTAAGGTGTATCTGACTAATATTGGGTAAAATCGTCAATACTCCTTTCTGTTGCTGTAACAGATTTTCGATTGTATCCTTTTTAAGCTCCGTGCCGTCGCAAAGTAACAACCCATGGTCTAGAAAATGATTTCTAAGCAGCTTCAAAAGATGAGATACGTCACAGAAAACCCACACCTTATCGTTTGCAGTTGGGTTAATGAAGAAATTTTTTTCTGTGTTTACACCTAATTTCTTCCAGACTTTTGAATTCTTTCCCCCCGTATCACACGTCACAGCCACTACATGAATATTACTGCTCTCAACGGCACTGATAATGCTTTTAAGCAATACATCTGTCATGGTCACATCAAAATCATAATAAATGGGTTGCTTCCACCTGGCTAACAGACCTCTAATCATGACCACCTGAACATTACTGTGGGGCCCCAGAATTACGTCATCTGATGAATCGTAGCACACACGTCCATCAATATTCATTTCATCGAAAGAAATGACACAAATTCTCTCAAGTTCTGTAAACTTTGTAGCCTTAGCTTTCATTAAAGACGAAACTTCCCGAAGGATGCCTCGCCTGCATTTAAACTGTCGTGTCCACTTTTGGAGAGTAGAACGAGCAGGTAAGGTGAAATTGCGTTTTCTTAAGTAATTGTAGGTCTTCTTTGAAAGTGCTCTTATCGTGAGTGCATTCGCGATATCTTCTGATGACCACTTAACCCTCTTGTCTTGTAAAAGACATCGAATCTGGCCTGGAGTGAAGCACTTATAAAGTATATCTTTTATGTCTTGATTTAATGTTCTCCGTGTTGTTTTGCACGGGAATGTCTTCTTGAAAGACGCTACATATCTTGCTCTTTTGAGTGTTGTTAGAGCAGCTTGCGTTTGTTTTAGTGCGAGTAGATTTAGGGCATTTTTCTTTTTTAGCTGTAAAATTTCTTCTCGAAGTTTTGCTATTTCTATATCTTTTTGTATGTCCTGATTTGTCTCAGTGTTGTTGTAGTAGGCCTATAAACCCAGAATCAATTTAGGAACAAGGAGGAAACTTATAGCCTGAGTTATGTTGGCTAATAAAATTTGACTAAAATAGTATTACAATGTACTATTACGTATACAACTGATACTGATACGTGTACTGATACGTATACAATGTAGTATGTATTACGATGTAAACTGAGGACATACACAGCTGAGTTGTGATCTCGCTTGAATCTGAGTTGCCATGCCAATTTGGAATGTACTGGGATGGAATAGCGTTTAACCGCAGAATTTTTCTTGTCGGTAAACTAAGAAGTTCATTTTTCATATCCCTTTCGTAATCTTCTGGGAGAAAGTGCTTAGAACACACTCGGGCAATATTAACATTAAATTTATCAGTTCGTTTACAGCGAGAAAGCCACACACGTCTCAGCTCTTCGCTTTTTGGAAACCGGTGGTATATGGTACCAGGTTCCTTAAAGCAACGATTATGACACTGCGCAACAGCACAAGAGGCATTACTACTGCTACCACTTTTATTCATTTCAAACTATACGTATATTCCAATGTGTAATATAAGATAAAATCACAACACACACTGATACAATACAAAACAAAAATACAATGACGCTACAAAAATTAAATTGTTTAGACTCAAACAATTGTAATGAACAAAAACGATACTAAAAAAGAACGCACTGTACAAAATTCTGTTAATTTTGACCACAATTAAATACCTAATCTCCCTTTGCAATTAAACTCAAACGCTATACTGTATAGTTCTTCCACCAGGTGACGTCACGCCTCAACAACAGCTGATCGCTAGGTTAGCGCGGGAAGCCGGAATGGCCCCCCTGGTTCGTACTGTTCGTCCGCCGCTATTGTCTAGTCTCTGGGGGGAGGAGCACTCCGGTTCCCGCGCTTAACCTAGCGATCACCTGTTGTTGAAGCGTGACGTCACCGCGTGGAAAAACTACACTGCGTTTGATTTTAATTGGAAAGGGAGAGTAGATATTTAATTATGGTCCGAATTAACAGAAGTTTGTACAGCGCATTATTTTTTAGTGTCGTTTTTGTTAATTACAATCGTTTGAGTGTAAAAAAATTACACTCATTGAGTAGATTTCGCATTATTGGCTGGTGTGGACTGAATAAAGTATAGTATTTAATTTAACGAGCGAAGCGAGTTCTCAGTTTTAACTCGCTTGTGTATGTGTGCGCGTGTACGTGTGTTTTGAAGTGTACATACACTAAAAATAAAGTATTTGTCATTTAGTAATTATGGTTATAAATTTTATTAAACAACAGTACAGTAGTCTGGGTTGGGGTTTGTAGTGTTAATTGTACTCAAACTAGTAATGATTGGTTTAATTCGATTAAAATTGATAGCGAGTTCTGCATCTCAATAACAGATAATTTATTAGTTAATTTACCTCTACTTAATGTAATCCTTCCCTCCTTATTTTTTTAATGTTTCACTCCCGAATCATACAAAATTAAGGGATTGTTTATCCTCTATAGGTCTCTAGTGATCGAGAGGCCTGCATGGAAGTCAGAAAGTCAGCTCTGTTAGAAAACGAGCGCTATTAACAATTAGTACTTTGTTCCCAAGGAAAAAAAGTATCGACCAGGAAACTAGCACTGAGTTAAAACAGGACATAGAAAAAGATATAGAAATAGTGAAACTTCGTGAAGAAATTTTACAGCTAGAAAAGGAAATTGCCCTAAATTTACTCACGCTAAAACAAACGCAAGCTGCTCTAACAACACTCAAAAGAGCAAGATATGTAGCGTCTTTCAATCCGTCCAAGACAACACGGGGAAAATTAAATCAAGATGTAAAATATATCCTGTCTAAGTGCTTCGCTCCAGGTCAGATCCGATATCTTTTAGAAGACAACAGGGTTTAATGGTCATCAGAAGACACCGCGAATGCTCTCACGCTAAGAATACTTTCAAAGAAACCCTACGATTTCTTAAGGAAGCGCAATTTCCCCATACCTGCCCGTTCTACTCTCCAAAAGTGGACACGGCAGTTTAAATGCAGGCGAGGCATCCTTCAGGAAGTTTTGTCTTTAATGAAAGCTAAGGCTACAAATTTTAGAGAACTTGAGAAAATCTGTGTCCTTTCTTTCGATGAAATGAATGTTGATGAACGTGTGTGCTACGATTCATCTGATGACGTAATTCTGGGGCCCCACAGTAATGTTAAGATGGTCATGATTAGAGGTCTGTTTGCCAAGTGGAAGCAACCCATTTATTATGATTTTGATGTAATCATGACAGATGAATTGCTTAAAAGCATTATCAGTGCCGTTGAGAGCAGTAATATTCATGTAGCGGCTGTGACGTGTGATATGGGGGAAATAATTCAAAAGTCTAGATGGAATTAGGCGTAAACACAGAAAAAACGTTCTTCATTAACCCAATTACAAACAATAAGGTATTGGTTTTCTGTACGTAACTCATCTTTTGAAGCTACTTAGAAATCATTTTCTAGACGATGGTCGATGGGCTGTTACTTTGCGACGGCACTGAGCTTAAAAAGGATACATTAGAAAATCTGCTACAGCAACAGACAGGAAACTTGACGTTTTACCCAACAGTAACTGGTCGGTCTCGCCAAAATGTAAGATTTGCTGCACAGTTGTTTTCTAATCGTACAGAAAAGGCGATGAAACATGTTGTAAATAAAGAGCGCGAAAGCAGTTTCATCGAACTAGTAAACAATGCATTTGATTTTTAAACTTGAGACTTCTAAAAGACCAGAAAATGCCCCTCAGAAGTGGGTTAAGAATGAATTTAAGGCGTCAAGAAAATACTTTAAAACGATTTTTGGAAGTAATAACCAACATGCGATTGGCACGTAAAAAAACTTTACTACCTTTTCAGAAATGTTTCGTTATGCCCTTAAATTATTGTTTGGTTTTTATGAACAAATGACAATGAATCATGGGGTGACATACATTGACTGATAGATTCAGTCAAGATTGCCCAGAAAACCTTTTTCCTCAAATTTGCGGATTAGCCGTCTTTATAGTAATCCCACTCCCTTTAAAGTGCGCAACAGAATTCGACTCTTGCTGAACAGGTAGCACGGACGATATACCGTTATCTGGAAGTGCGTCTGTGGCTGAGGATGGTAGCGTTCATTCTACCGAAGTTATGAAATCAAATGACTCTGACGATGACTTCATGCAATTTGTTACCAGTGAACTAAGCATAGACGTAGTTGATAATGACACCGACGAAGCAAAATTGTTAAGAACAGAGGATTTGGCCCAGTCTGCAAGTGACAACGATGTTCCTCAAAATGCTTTAAAATTCTGGCTGGGTAGGCCTACATCGCATTCAAGTGACACTCACTGATTAAAGTCTAGGTGTGAGAGGCGAAACATTGTGTCTTTCCGGGGAACACAGTTATGACCGGATATCGATTATATCAAAGGGGGGGGCTTACTCATTCGTCAGATGAATGGTTACAAACAACGCCGTAGCTAGAAAAAATTTTCGGGGGGGGGTTGTTTGGTTACCGATAGGTTTGGGGAGTATGGATATTCTTCTAGGAGTAGGAGTCAGACCTCCCAGATGCCCAGGAGTTTCCACTGGAAATAGGTATATTATTAAAAAAATACAGCAAACTCTCGATTATCTAGGCTAATCACCGGACAAATGCGCACGGATAGCTAAAAACACGGATAATGCGAGTTTGTGCTTTTTAATGCACAACGAAACTTTTAATAATAGGGAACATACAATACTGTTTGAAAATGCAATAATGTCAAATATTTAACACATTCAATTATCACTGTTATCAATAAGGTAAGCCGAAATAAAAATTCTTTACGTCTATTGTTGGTAAAACACTTGAGGTACAAAAACTATACAAGACGTCAATTAGCCATGACTGTTATCACAGAACAGCAACAAAGAACTGCTATACAGTCGGCCTACATTGTTTGGTGTTTAATTCTTGAACAAAGCATGCCGCCAGGTCACTTGCAGACGAGAGACCGCTCGAATTCCAAGCGCGCAGTTCACATTATTCAAAATGCCGTGACGAAAATAAAGGAAATAAAATAATACAATAAACCTCGGGGATGCACAGATAACCAACAAACCGGATAATCAGCACACGGATAATCGAGTTTGCTGTACGTCTTTTCGTGTTTTTAGCAAAAACATTAATTTTATTTGCAGAGTATAGGTTACTGTTAAAAGGTTTATATTAAATTTGTTACAGCAGTGGCATTAATACATTGCAACAGTCTCAAAATCTTCAAAGAGACAAACTTATAAAACAAAGTCCAATCTTCTATCTTTTTTCTATGCAAATTTATTTATGACTTCATCTGTTGAAATGTCCCTGTTTCTGTGCATGGACATCAACGCTAATCCACTGAGGCGACTCTGTCCACAAGAGTTTCTCAAGTAGGTCTTCGGTCTTCTTAATGTGAAAAAGGTACGTTCAGGTGTACAAGTGGTAACTGGCAAAGTGGAAAATATTTGTAACAGAATGAAGATATTCGGGTAAAACTCCTCGTTACGTTCTCCTAAAGCTTCGATAGCACAGGATGGGCGGTCAGTCTCATCCCTCTTCTCCCAAAAAATTCTCCATAGGTCAAACTCTGATTGTAACAGATCCAAATTAACTTTGTTTTGGTACAACTTCAAGCTTTCAGTGTCTAAAAAAGTAGTAGGCTTACAGCAAACGGATGGTAAAAGAGAGTTTAAATTTGCAAATACTTCTTTGTGATCAAGAAATCTTATTTTTAGCTGATTGTTAAAATCACCGAGAAGTCGAATGGCCATAGAGATGCGAAAATACTTTTCTGGGTCTTCCGTTTGTATGTTACAACGGTTACGTTGTGATGGAGTTAAACGGGGAAGCGTGATTTCCCCGCCAACATTAGCTAGTAAGGATTTTGCAGACTTGTATACAATGGAGAATTCACACTCAATATTCATGCGAATATTCAAAGAGGTCAACAATATTTTGAACGTGATCAGTTGCTGATTTCAAATCACAGAGAGGTGACTGCAATACCTTACACAAAGTCAAGGTATAAGAAAACACTTTGCCTAAGAAACAGAGACTAAGAACAAACTCTCCATTAAGCAGAGCTGTTACTAAAGATGAGGCTTTGGATGAGGTATCCATGTCTGGATCATCGCTTAAATCTTCTAACGTGGTGAGAATGGGTTTGAAAAGGTCCTTGAATTTCAAAAGACTGCTATGATTTTCAACCCATCTGGTCTCGCACATGGATGTTAAAGTTTTCCACTGGGAGTCAGATTTATTTGATTGCAATACACTCATTCTTTTAGGAGAGCTCTTCAAAAAAGTTATCGTAGTCCAACACAGTTTCTTACACTTTGTAAATTGCACGAGTGGCATAAAGCTAGATTTAACGAGTGGGAACAGCAATGGACATACAGAGCTTCTGGATAATCTTTTCTGATTAGTGCTTGCACGCCTTTGAATGATCCTTTCATCACAGAGGCACCATCATAGCCTTGGCCAACTATCATTTTGCAATCCAAACCAAGATCTTCCAAATATGAAGTTATATTCCTAGCTATATCTTGTCCGGTAGTATGATGAAGACGAACAAAGCCTAAGAAGTCCTCTTTTGACACATAATAATTATCTTCTTTTTTTGTACATCGTACACAGAGAGATAGCTGTTCATGTCCAGCAATGTCTGCAATTTCATCTACTAAAATGGAGAACATATTGGCTTCAGTTATATCATTGACAATTTGCTTCTGAATAATTTCTCCACATATCTGAATAAGATCGTTCTGGACTGTTGGACTCATGTAAGAGGCATTTAAAGACATACTCTCTGTGTGATTGATCAATTTTCGGTCACCACATAGTATTCTCATCCTTAATAAAGCCCTAAAATTGTCATCATTAACGTTTTTTTATATAATTACAAATCTTTATAACCTACGGAGGAAATTCGTAAAATTAATAGTCATAACCCCAGCTCTAATTACATATAATACAAAAAATATAATACTAGGCCTATACATTGATATCTCTAGCACAACTGTATGGCATGTAGACTAGACATATAATGGAAAGACTCGTAAAAATGCAAACATTTTACTTACTTCTTACTTTATATCTCTTTCTTGTACGTCCCTCTACAACTAAAGCAAGCACAATAATTCACTAATTTATTGAAGATGAAAAGCACGTCATTACCAAATGGCAACACACAAACTGTAACCCACGTGGTCAAGATATTCACAGAGTAAGTTCGGCACCTTCATTTTCCATTGTTTGAAGGTCGGCGGCCAACAATGATGAGGGCTGTCAAGTGTTAGCCACGTGGTTTTCCAAGAAACTAGTGGTTTCCTTCCTACAAAGGCAGCTATGTACTCACGGAAGGAAAAAACGCACAGTTTGCTTTTTGTAGATGCAGTACCAGAAACACAAAATAACTGAATTATTGCACAGTTCCTTTTTTATAAGAGCATTTTTCATTATATTTTTATTTACGTTTGTTTTTATCCTAAAAAATTTCTATTTTTACCTCAACATTTCGGGGGGGGGTTCTAACCCCCCCCCCCGCTGGCTACGGCCTTGGCTTACACAATCGAGAACTTGTCATTTTATGTAACATCTTGCAGGTTTAATAAAGCACACGCTTGTTGGTTAAAAGACTTTTTCATTTGCAAGTCCTGTCATTCACCTGGGGGGACATGTCTGTAATTGTATTTGGGCCTTGCACACTTTTGCTTCCTCTAGGTTTTCCACCTAGTTCTAAATATGATGTCTCTCCCCTTTACCAAAAAAAAACTTAATACAAATAAAATAAAAATTCAAAAAAAAATTACAAAAAAAAACTTAGAAAAATAAAGGGGGGTTTCAAGACAGTATGTGAATTATTGAAGTTTGAAGAAAATGAGCTGCTTTCGTATTTGCAGTAAGATTAATTTCTTAATTAAAATATAAAACATCATTTATACTAACTTCTCCAGCAATATTAAAAATTAGGATAACTCACAAAAACAATCTCACTTAATTTACCACGATTATACAGTAATGTGGACTTACCGTAGTTATAGCAGCTTGTATATCCAGTAATGAGAGAGCGTTTATTCCTTTGTCCACCCAGTTTTTGTTCAGTAGAAGAAATTTATCACTTGCAGGGTTGATGATGTAGCAACTTTAGAACTAATTTCTGTTACGATTTAATTCTTGACTGTTTTACATTACGATTTAAGGCTGTACGATTTTACAGCTTTCATAACTATATAATCTTTTACACCTGACGGCAGGCTTTAGAAATATTTGAATAATACACTTTGCACAGAAGTCCTAAATTCTCAAAATAAATAGTCAACGCTACAACTAACAGGCAGCAGTAGCCTCTTACTCGCTCACTCTGTTTTATTTTCTAGTAATGTGCACATTTTTAAGGAATTTAAGTTATTTTTTATTTTACACTTCCGTTCATTAAACAGAACAACACTTGAAGAATTCTTAACATCAAAACATATTTAAATTCACTTGGTTATTACACTTACAGAAGTTTATAAAACTTTAAACAGTTACTAGTGCAGCAACATAAGGAGGCAGCAATAGCTTCTTTCTCGCTCACGCTAGGTTTTGATATCGATATCGACTTCTTCTTGGGCACTTTAGTTGAAAAGAGCCGTCGTTGTGGTTCAAACTTCATTTGTTTTGAACACGATGGTTCCGATTCCAGAGGAAGAGCTCGTTTGAGTTTCTTGGCCTCTAACGTAGGTATAAAAGGCTGAAGTAGCCTATTAATTACTTCAACATCTTCAGCACATTCCATTTTACCAAGAATGGTTTCAAAATGCTGTCTGAGTTTAGCCTTACTTTGCTCCATGTCTTCGTTGGGTAAAGTATGTCTTAATTCCTTTAAATTGACTCTTGTTTTGCAAAGTTTTCAAAATAAAAACCAAAGTCTTTTGTGTCCTTGTCACTTGTAATACACTTTTAAATATAGGCCATATATCACTACTATTTTGTTACTACTTTGAATACTACTTGGCCTACGAGCATGTATAAAGTAAGAGTTTATCAAATTAAATTATTCAATAACAAAATTAATATTTATCACATATCAAATTTTAACAATAAGATATCACACTTACTTTCGTGTACCGACTCTTTAGAATTATCCCAGGGCGCCAGTAATAAATAAACACAATTTAGTTGTTATTAATTAAATTTTTTAATACCAGTTGTATTCAAATATTACAAATTTATCATTCAGTACTTTATTCATTTACTATCAAATTTATTAGTGTTTATTTCTTAGCAATGGATCCTTAGACTGACTGAGTCACCAAAACAAGAGTGACATATATTTGATATTAATGAGCAATATAAAATGATTGTTCATTGTTGTTAATTACGTGTCTGTTGAATTACTCTGCGATGCGATGTCCTCTGCGATGTGGTTTCCAGGCTGGTGATCAGAAGTTATCCGTTGAATAAATTATCCTTGTCAGGTCGCACTAATTACACTGGTTTCACAAGTATTACACCATTCACTCAACTTGCTTAGTGATAATTACACAGGTGCTGTATACTAACACACTTGTAGAAAAACACAGTATTTCATTACCAAAGCTAAGTGCGTCTAACACCAGATTAATAACTGTTTATTGATTGACCGTCCCGCACCATGACGTTTCACACATTTAAATCGCTATGTAACTCGACTTTTTAAACGGTTGTTGTATTAATTAAACTTAGATATGTTACTCGGTTTTACGTTGATCTTCTTATGAACATTTATTAAGTGTTTACGATGCTAACTTCCGCACAGATTACTATCGCGTTACCGTGACTGACTTACGTGGCGATTGAAATATATTTAATAAAATTACTGAGAAATTATTATTACAACTAATATGATTCTTAGTGTTGTAATTTTCCCGTAAACTAAAATAAATACTGTATTACGAGTCTAATATCTGTAATCTCTCCGTTGACTGCCTTAACTTCTTACACTCCGTATTTTTATATTTCGCTACAAACTACCCTCACTCAATATCGACAAACTACACGCCTATTGGTCTGACTTACCGCTAAATTCAAAACTACCCAATCTGTTTAACGGAACAGCCCGCGTAAAAAATGACGCTATCCGTTATTCGTCCACAAAATGCGCGTGAACACGTGGTATGAAACTTCACGTCACCTTCCATTTGACACATACGCTCTCTTTCTAAAATATAGCTCCTTTTGTTAGATGCACTTAACTTTTACAACCTTAGTAAATGTTTCTTACACCCTAGCAAACAATACAGTTTTATGACGGTCCGACCCGCCCGTAACAATTTGTAAATTTTTAGCCGACTTACTGGCGTCAACGCAAGGTCGTCTTTTGAATATCTATCGCTCTTTACTACATATTTTAATGTTTTCTTACTTCTAAAGAAAACCACCACTTTCTATAAATTTATATTTCTCCCTGGGTACCATATGACTTTGTCCCGTAAAATTGTTGATAATGCAATTTTCCGTGATACACTTTTCATTTTATCGATAGCTTCTGGAAGCATGCGGACAAATGCAGCTTGGTCTCTTTCTTCTAATAACGTTCAAATCAATTTGTACGTCTCTGAATGATTCTCGCGACCTTTGATTTTGATCAAGTTTTTCCGCCAGGCGCGGTACACGTGCCACGAACAGAAGAGGCGGCATAAACTTGACCCAGGCATTATAAAACACCTCAGCCATATTTGACATAAAAACATTTGTTTTAATTGGTGATTCTTCAATGACATCTACTATCACAGACACAAACACTTCAAAAACCGCCGAATCTCCTCTGTTTGAAAACATAAAACCACAAGAAAATCCTTGGTTAAGATCATCTAGTATGAGCAAAGTAGTCAGCTCAAAACCATAACAAACATGGGCCATGAGTGCTGTGAAAGTAGATATAATTGTTGCCATATTGTTTCAACATGTCTTTTTGCGCTTCATTCATTATTATCAAAACAAAATCTTCAGCACGAAATTGTGAGTGCGTTTCTAACAGTATACCTTGAGGTTTGTAAACACGCACTACCTCACCAGCTGTTTTCATTTCTTTGAATCTAGGAATCTACACTAATAGCATCATTGCTGTGCCTGATAGCTTCGGATTTCAAATTGTACTGATGTTCAATGTTAAAGAGATCTTTTCTTGAGAGCAAATCTTTGCGTTCCAAGTCCTTATTACCTATGGAGAACCTTACAGTGTCTAGTATCTTACCAAAGGGAACTTTATTCGCAGTTTGTAGCACAATATCATTCTTTTCCGTCTCTGATAGTCTCATGCGTCCCAAGTCTGCAGTGTGGCCGACATGAGTTTTACAGTATTGCACTGTTATAGTCCCTCGTGGATGAAACACGGCATCAAGGTTGGCCGGACAGTGGCCGTTGATTTTGTTGCTACCGGCTAGTTTAGTGTGTCGTCGCACGTGTTTCCCTTTTGCTTTAAACTCACCATCGCGGTGGCATGAAAACACCATTCTGGACGAGCTATCCGATTGATGAATATATTTAGAACGAGAGATGACAAATTCGCATACTTCTTCCTTCTCAGTTATTCTCTTCCAGTTATAAAATTCTTCCTCTTTTTGAAAATCCAGTGCGTCCGTTCGTATCACAATGTCATGGTGTATAGTGTAATGATTCACGATTTTACATTTTGAGGGCCGAGTTTCGGTATAATGGGGGAATTTTACACTCAACTGTGAATCTCTAGAGCTTAAATGTTTTGTTTGAACGTGACGCTGCAATGAACGCTTTGTGTTGCAGATAAAATCACAAAAATTGCACTAGAACTTTACATCGCTATGCTTACTAGTTACATGTGAATTTAAATTCCCCCTCCTAATATGTGCAATAACTAAATATGTTATTGCAAATATCACAATTGAAAGTAGGCTTATCCATCTTGTTTTAAATATACGTTTGTCTTGCTAAATTTTTCAGTTAGCACTAAAAGTTATTAGTCTGAAAGTGATTTTGTCTATTTAGAGTATTTAGAGGTATACTGTAGAAACTCGGATCCCTTCAGAGCAATCAACGTGAGTAGATAGTCATAAACCCCCCGCCTCTTGTATCGTTGCTTTAGAAAATTGTGTAATTGACGGCTTCTTACGCTACTAAGGCAATTTTTCGTGCACGCGTGCGCGTGTGTACATGCGCACGCGTGCGTGTACCAAGATATATACATCTACATTCACACATTTACTAGATTTAATTTAGTCAATAAAGAGTATCATACGTATAATCATAGGTATCAGTAATGGAAAATATTTTGTTTTTTTTTTCCGCAGAGATCGAAAAAGTGCCTTGATACTCATACAGTATAAGACACAGTGGCTAACCGTCAATGGATGCGGAGGAAGCGCCATTCCCTTAATATATAAGAGTTTTGTAAAATGCTTCGAGGAATATATCATCTTTATCAGAAGTTATTATTCTAGTGCCATAACAATCTGAAAATGTGATGAATAACCTGTACAAATTTCAAGTCTGTAGCACAAAATAGATGCTGAGAAAATGGGTCATTTGTAAAGCCAATTTTAACATGGCATTTTAACATATACGGTTCTCACTCCCCTTAAATTGACAAGACCCCTTTGAAATGTTACACGAACTTCACATCGGACACTTACAGCGCATGTACCTAATAAAAACTGTTACACTAAAAATAAAATGACAATTAAAACTTTAAAATGAAACATCGAAATGCTTACAGGACATCTATAGGTAGGTTACACACGAATAAAACTTTACACGAATACACACAGACACTTGAATACACGAAAAAATTGACACTTGAGTTTACTTATTTGAAGCCGTGAACTTAATAAAATTATTGTGCTAAAATAAATACACAAAACTTTAACCAAACGTTTACCTACCTCACATCTGACAACAGAATATAGGCGGGCATAGCTGAGAACGAAGGTAGCCGAAGTTGCCCGAGCGGTTTCACGCTCGTCAGTCTGCAGACTCAAGTCAACATAAAAACCTTACTAAGGTACTACAATTCGTGCGGTACCACCACAGGGCACTAGTATGTGCGGTACTATGACAATTCCTGGAGGTTATGTCTACGATTAAAAATCTGACTTAACCTTTTAGATTTTTAAAATTAATTAGACTTCACAAAAATTTCCTTAGTTAGTGTACATTAAAAGGCTGTATTTATTGTATGGACAAAAGGCTGTATTTATTCGAAGTACCGGAATTAAAACCTAGTTCCAATTTATCGCACATGATAACGGCTGTATTTATTCGAAGTACCGGAATTAAAACCTAGTTCCAATTTATCGCACATGATAACGATTTTACTTAAATCTAACGTATAACCAAACAAGTACATTAAAATCATTTTTTCAACATAATGCAATAAAAAGCAATAAGCAGTTTCTGTTAACACGCAATGATTAAGTATTAATATTTAACATATGTAACATAATATGTAACATAATGGTTACAGTGGAATTCTATGTTACTACGGTCTGAATTAATGCAAATAAAATTGGAGACTCACGTAAAAATATTAAAGAATGCTTGTATATTACATACAAAATTATTACAAGTTTAATGAAGAAAGTTGTGTTAGTAGTTATAATCACAAACCGAATTATCACTGTTGCACACCAATACAGAAAATTATTCCGATTAGCGCTTTCAAGCTTCTCGGAATTCCGATCCCTTGAAAGTGCTAATCGGAATAATTTTCT